>CM057459.1:256932500-257667500 GCA_016271365.2 Neoceratodus forsteri
GCAGCTGCTTTCATATCCCGATCGCACTTACTGCCAACCCGAGAATTCATGATGCAGCTTCACTCTCCTGACAGACCGAGTGCGATGAAGCAGATTCTCCAGTCCTTTACAGGGTAAGCCTGGTTGCTGGCCACACAACCTCTCCTGTTCCTCACACACAGTGGATTCAGTCTGAATCACCACGGCAAAAGAGCCGCCCGACTGTTGGCCTCCACATGAGCTTCCTGCACGAAACTCTTCAGCGCAGAAGCCCGGAGCTCCTTCCTCAGTCACAGCCACAATGGATCTGCCTTCTCGGCTACTGGGCAGGGAATTACCATCGGGCACCACCTGACCCAATTGGAGGGCTTCAGCTGCCAGTCACTTACAACTTCCCCATTGGTGTGAAAAGGTGCCACAGTCCAGAACTTCATTTCCCAGAATTACTGGCCATATTCCACATTGGCAGCTGGCTCCTGAGAGAGTCCTAATCCTGGTTGGTTGCTCAATACTCCATTTTAAGCGCCCTTCCCTCCTGATTGGATCCAGTTTACAGTTCTGATCCAAAATGGAGGGGCAAGCACAGAAAGTCCCAGCTGCAAGAAAGGCAGGTTGGACAAATTACATTCCCTCTAATACTCTAATGGATATGGGGCAAACAGTTACATTTCTGGAAAGTGCTCACTCTGCCCCTTTAGCGATGGCAGAAATGGAGCGATTTGTCAGCGGCTTGAACGGGACTCGAGCAGGGGAACCCACAGTCCCCCCATGTAAGCTAATTATGTCTGCGAGCAGACAGCTCTTAAAGAGACAGTACTAGAGGCTGTAAAAGCACTCACTGATAAACGGCTTGAACGCTGAACACCATTCAGGCTAAGAGCACTCAGCCAGCTCCTGGAAGACCTCTGGGAACCCCCCATTTGCAGGGGGGTTACACCAGAATTTCTTACATGTAAATGTACTGTGTGTTGTTAGTGGGTCGTGTGTGCTGAACTGTGTCCTGCTTACTGGAAGCTGCATCCAGCTCCCACGGACTGAATCTGTATTCATCTCCATTGGACCTGGGCCTTGCCACACTGGCCCAGCTAGACTACCTGCTGCACAGAGAAAGCCATCAACGAGAGATCTGTCTGGGGATCAGCCCCCTGCTCAGTGCTTTGAACAGGAATGATGCCTTGGTAAATCATGTGGGCCCTGCTTCTCCTGGCACTCCAGTTCAACAACCTGCTGTCTCGATTTCGTCCTGCCTGTGTCCTGTATTGGGTATCAGTAAACATCAGGGTAGCTCTCTGCAACAACAGCTAAATCTAAAGTGTTGTCATCTGATTGCTTTGTTGTCTTTTCTGTCATGAACTGAGCCCTCTGGCTCCGGATTACAAATAGTGTGTGTTGTGCATTTTGCTTTCTTCCATCACAGGGCCCCAACCAGTTGCGATGTCGGCCTACCCCGGGCAACATTCCTGGCTAGCCCACCGTCTTCCTACCTGGGTACCCAGAGTGTGTGACTGTGTAGGGACTCTGAAGTGCATGCATAAATGTTTGATTGATATAGCCTTTAAACAAATCAACCTGATTATGCCCCTCCCTTGTTCAAGTCCCCTGAATAAATCAGATTTAACTCTTTTTGCATTTAACCTGACTATGGTTCCAGTTTGTGCCAAAAGTACTGTACTGTTGCTATTTGCTGTGCATAACCTTGTTTTACAGGGGGTATCCAGGGTTGAACTAGAGGAACCAGCCCTGGTGGTAAATGCAAACAGTGTGGGTAATTGCCTGGTGAATAAGGGTCATTGTGAAAGCGATTATTGTGTATTGTTCAGGCCACTAGAAAGGAAAGGGGGGGTACAGTGTCCTGGAGGGCAGTGCCCAGGTTAGCTTGACCACTAACAACCCTGACCTCCGGATGGAGGCATCCGTTTCAGTACCCAGGCCCCTCAACCTGCAACTAGCCAAGCAGGTAGGGATAGTAGCCCTTGGGGTAGTGCCACCTAGAGGTTACATGATCTTGTCTTTTCCCCAGTTTTCTGAGGTCTGTGCAGAGGGCTGCGGTGTTGAGTTTCATTTAATTTCTGAACTCATAGAGTTCTTTTATCATTATTGTTATTTGGCACTACAGGGTCTTGTTACTTGGAGTTTCTGTTCAGGAGTGGTCTTGTCTAGTGGAGATCACCACCTGGGAAAATTCCCTGTCAGTCCCACTGTCTGCAAATCCATCGCCATCAAGCAATTCAGTGGGCAGTTGTGCCCTTGTTGTTCTCCCAGATGGCATTATTAATCTCACGGAGTCTAAATGTTGATACATTTATTAAACTGGTGTAGATGGGCAGTTTGTTATATTCAGTCGGAATGGAGCTTGGCAATTAGACTGTTGCCATGGTCATGACATCACTGGACGTCCCACGTGATATTTTGATAAATACATTAATATCAGCAAATATTACACCAAATATCATAAACTGGGCTAAAAACTGGCTTCAAATAGACATCAACAAGTTCATATTAACCTTGTCAAAAAGAAAGGCGGTAACAAGTGGTTTCCCTCAAGGATCGGTATTGGGACCCACACTGTTTTCATTTTTCATTTCAGATATGGGATAAGGTGTAAATATTGAAATCTGCTGAGGATACAAAATTAGGTTGTGAGGTAACATCAGTTACTGAGAGACTAAAGTGACCTAAAAATGACGGAAATCTGGGCAGAAGAACTTAAGGTGCAGCTCAATAGATACATGTGTCATGATGCACATGAGATAAACAGCATTAATAAAGAATACAAACTGAATGGTAATTACTAAAAAAAGTCTCTGAAAAGTATCTTGGGGTACTAATAAGCAAATATCTAAACATTAGTAAAGACTGTGGGAAAACAGCACTTACTACAATTAGACTTCTGCTCAATATAAAGCAAACTTCTTTATCGAAGCATGACGATGATATCATACCTATTTAAAGGTCATACATACGACCAAACCCAGATAATGACTCACCATTATGGAATCCTGATATGAAAGGCAAAATAAAACTCTTGACACAAGTCCAGCATAGGGTCACAAAACTTGTTCAAAGACTAAAAAAGGACTATGAGGAAAGGTTAAATCAACAGCAAGTGTTTTCACACTGGAAGATGGGAGAATGTGAGGTGCCATGCTCGAGATGCTGAAGATCATGAATGAGGAAGAGCTAAAAGCATCTTTGCAAATTAAAATGTAAACCAAGCCTGCCAAAAGAGATTGCCAAGGTAGACAGAACGGCAACCTTTACAAAACAGCTAGACAAATACTATGTATACGTGATCAAAAGAGGTTAAGCCGACCCCAATGACTGGGAGACAGAAATAATGGGCAATTGGGGCAAAAGTGCCTTCTTCTGTCTTAACTACTCCATTTATGTGCCCCAAAGGGCTATGCTGCCTGTCTGGACATCAAGTGGATTGGAAGATCAGTATCGTGCTGCTGGAACATCCAATAGGAAAGTCAAAGTGATGGGAATGCGGGCTGCAGAACAGGAGAGAAATGCTGCCCGAGACAGAATGACAAATGTTGCTGCACGCGCCACTGCTGTTCCTGTTCCTGACCCTGCACTCTTTTCTACATTAATGCTGTCAGATGCTACTTGACAGCCCCAAACACTGACCACTTCAAAAAGGTTGTGGGAAGCAACTCAAACAGGCTGCAAGGTTTTAAAGAAAGATGACCAGCCCTGACTCTACCTGTGGCAAGTAGTGAAGTCTGTTTTTTAAGGGTTAGCCCAAACCATTCAAAACACACTGTCCCTGCACTGTGTGTGCTTGCCTCTGGTGTTCTAGATAAATGGCAAGTAGTGAAGTCTGGTAGGCAGCCACAGTGATATTAGCTGCAGAATGGATGTGCATGTCCACTGGAAAGGACTATCTCCCAAGAGTGGTGCTGTGGGCAGTGGACACTTTGACGACCACCCAGCAGGTAGGTCAGGTAAGCAGAATGTCAGGTGGCATAGCTTAGAGTGTACTTGCCAGCATGTCATTAGGGGGCCCACAATAGGAGCACCACTGGTGAGGAGTTCTGGGGACACACAGGCCCAACTGGGTCAGATGGCTGCAGAAAAGGCAAAAGAGATTTCACTTGCCTCACAGAACCCCAAAGACACTGCTGTAGACTCTTCTGTGGCATCAAATGATGGTAGTGCCCACAATGTATAAGATTGTTCCCTATTCCTCATCCTCAGACCCCCAGTCCCCCACACCTAGACCAAAACCTGAGAGTGAGTCTCAGACCCTCAGTGACCCCCAGCAGAAGTATTCGAGTCAAACAGGATCAAGTGCACAACATCCTCCCCAAACATGGTACATCTTAGAAATTACACACTTTAACTGCCTGAGTTGGTTTTTCTTACTTTAACCTCCCTGAAAAAAGGGGTTCTCTTAGTTATAAGATTGGAATTCCATTGTCAGCAAGCCAAACCTCCAAATTGTCAAGGTGGGACCATGGTTTGGTCCCTATTCCTAGTTTCCCAGCTCTGAAATGCCTACAGTGCCTACTCTTAAATATAGAGTGCATTGCCTAATTGGCTCCTTTTATTAAAGTGCTTCCACCCAGGAAATTTCACAGGTGATCAAAGGGAGCATGCTAAAAGGAGTACCACAACTTCCAAATCTCTAAATACATCCAAAATTATCATGCTCTATCCTTTGCATGGCCCACAAAATACAATTCACTTTTCTACTGTAGGGTGCTACTGGTTTGTGGCATGTAACAGACAAACAGGATCCAGTACACAACCCCCCCCCCCAAACATGGCACATTTTAGAAATTAAACATTTTAACTGCCCGAATCGGGCAGGTCCCACTTTGACGATTTGGTGGTTTGATTTGCTTACATTGGAATTCCAATCTGATAACTAAGAGGGCCCCTTTTTTCATGGAGTTTAAAATAAGGAAAGCCAATTCAGGCAGTTAAAATGCTTAATTTCTAAGGGAGGGGGGTTGTGCACTGGATCCTGTTTGTTTGTATGTTACATGCCACAAACCAGTAGCACCCCTCAGTAGAAATGTGAATTCTATTTTGTGAGCAATGCAAAGCTTAGAGCATACTAGTTTTGGATGTGTTTAGGAGTATCTGAGTGATGCCAGGGAGAGATCTTCTGATGCCTATGAACTGAGGGCTCAGGAAGGTAATGGTGTGGGGGTGGATGGCAACTGTGAAGAGGACTCGGAGGAATGCCAGAATATGAACTCCGAACCATCCTGATTTAGTAAGTCAGATATCCTCACTGCTCAGGGAGAACCTGCGCAGCACTGAAATGTGATGCACCTCAAATATAAAGAGGCAAAATGTTAGGGCTTGATCTGTCACTAAACTGACATGAGCTCACATTATTAATCCACCTGTATGTGTAGTGGCTCCACCCTAAAACCAGTGAATCTAAATGCAACAGAATAAAAGTCATTAGAGGAGGCTAACAAACTTTTTTATTTTAACATTCCTCCATGGTAGTATCCTATTTAAAGGTACTGGGTCAATATAGCGGTACCTGAACAGCACGGCAATAACCACGCTGCAGATAGAAATAAACCTTGTACAGCGACAGGGGTTTTACAGCATTTGGGAATAGCCGCTTCCCTGTTGCTGTATGCTCAAATGGCAGAGTGATTAAATGGCTGCTGGTGAGGTACCTGGTTGAGCCGCTCCCATGGTGGAGTGGCTGAGGCACCAGCACCCAGCGGCATTGGAGACCTAGGGGTGCGGTTGGTTTCCCCCAGGTCTCATGGTGTTGCTGTTTTTTTTACGTAAAAAATGAATTCCCCCCCCCCTGCAGAGTTTCACCCCATCCCCGAAGTCCACATCACCTCGGAGTTAGCTATATTTAGTTTGGAGGGAGTGGGGGGGGCAAAGATGGTGCCATTCATTCAATGGTGTGTGCTGTTTCTGTTGTGGTCGGTGTTTTTCCTGACCTTATTTCAGTGCATGCTGTTTTGCCTGCAGCATTGTTTGCTGCACTGTTATTTCCATGATATTATGACCCCGCGCCCTATTTTTACAGGATACTCAGATAAAAACCCTGTATGAAATATCCCAAGTCAAAGCCCTATGGACCCATGAGTGCTCTTTCTGGTCACATGGAGAGGACGTATGTGATGGGGTGGGTAGCTTACTTAAAGGCTGTAAATTTAAGGTCCAGAAGTTGGTTGCTAATGTACCTGGTAGAGCTCTTATGTTAGATGTGGATTTTTTGAACCATCTGTTTAGACCTATAAACATCTATGTCCCGCAGACCATAGCTGCCCATGTTAATCTGTTCCAAAAAATTGAACTGTATTTGCACACCAGTAGATTAACTGTTTTAATGGGGTTTTAACTCTGGCTTATCCCAGGAAGACTGACGTATGAAAACACATAAGTTATTTAGTGACACCAACTTATATAATCAAGACTGTGGGGGTTTATAGATGGTTATTAGCCAATTCATAAAACTAGTGAGAAATCTTGTACACATGGGACCCTCTCCACTTCATGGGTGTCTTCAAGGGGGGGGCACTTGCCCACCCCCTGTAATTGAGCCCCCAAGCACAAACCAATTAAATATAATATATAAAAAAGGCTGCCTGCCCTTTAAGTGACTGCACATGATCTGTGGGTCGCGATTCACAAACGAGTGCCCATACCTCTTCTTTCCCTGATCTGTTCTGTTTCTTTCGCTGCTTTGTGACTGTGTCCTGTGGCTCAGGCTGATTGTCTTGGCTCTCCAGTGCTTCCACATGCCCGCTTCCCATTAGATGGATCATGGTGGTTGCGTATGACTGAGGGACATTGGGGGGTGTGACCCTGCAAGCTGCTTTGTGCTTGCGTGCATCACCTCACCAGCAGAGATTCAGTCTCTTTCAGGTGGCTGAGGCAGGGATTGTGATGGGAATTGAGTCTCGCGGGATCATCATCTCAGCTGACGCGGGAGTGGATTGTATAATCCTCACATCATTCACTGTCCTCAGTGCATGGGCGTGCAGGCTGCTATACTAAACATAACATCATGTCATGTTGGTGGCAGTGCTTGCTTTTGCTTGCTGATCTGCTCTCCAGAGACAATTCTTGGTGGTGGCAAAAACTTTAAAAAATTGTAAGACAATTGAAAGTACAACAACACACAAGAAATGGTTTTGTGTTTTAAAAAACATTTACTGAAGAGGCCCACAGAGAAAGGGTGGAACTTGGAAAGAACAGAGCTTGAATGGGCATGGGCAAATCAGGCAGGGCAGGGGAGATGGAAAGAAGAGAGATCATTCTTCGGGGGTCGGGGAGGGAGAAAGACATCAGGAACGTCATTGAATTTAAACTCATTCAGTGGGGAGTATAAGGGATTGAGTCTCAGGAACAATTTGAAGGTAATATTTTTGAAGCAAATCCAGGAAGGCTAAAAGGGCTTGCAACATACACAGGGTGTGTTCAAAATCAGTCCACTTTGGAGTCTCTCAGAGGAAGAATTTGAATTTAATATTTTTGAAGCAGAGCCACAGCGTTCAAAATCAGTTCAGTCTCTCAGAGGAAGAAATAAAATTGGATTTAATATTTCTGAAGCAGGGCCAGGTGGGCTTAAAGGGCGTGCCACTTGCAGTGTTCAAAATCAGTTCACTCTTTCAGTCATTTTTGTATCTGGACTAGAGTTGTTCTGAACTTCTGATCACCTTCTAAGTGTCTCTCTCACTCACACATCACAGCCTTTCATCTTCTCATTCAGTAACGATGTTCTAATCAGCTTGCTTGCTTTTTACTGTGTCTGACAGTCTGGCTACAGTGCAGAAGTAGTTGGGTATTTGAATTATTATTTTTTTAATTGACCCAGGGCCAGCAGGATAAAAAAAGACTTGCCACTTACAGTGTTCAAAATCAGTTCACTCTATCATTTTTACATTTGCTGAGCTTGCACACCAAATGTTTTGTGACAAGTACAAGGGGATGTCAGGGGTGGTCACTGCTGAGCCCATTGCAGTTGCATCTGCAATAGACTGGGCAGTCTAGACGAATGACCAGGGACTGTGGTCCTGATGCAGCTCTCTGCCTGGTGGGCTGAAACTTTATGTACTTCAAAGAACCAAGGCTGCTCTAATTAGAGAGGGCTTCAGCCCTTTGATTTGCTTGAAGCCAGTCAGCAAACAGCTGATCGGCTTTCAATGTCAGGAGCCTGTCACTTGTGGAGACAGAACCTAAAGAGCAGGTCCTCCTTACTTTCTCCCCAATTGCGTTCCTCCTTGCAGTTCAGACTATCAACTCTGACTGGCAAAAGCATTCATGCTTTCAAAAATAAAAACTTCATAATGAACCCCGATCTACAGATGCACCCTGTCTAACCAACCAGACTCTTGCCGACCAATTTTCCCAACAATTTTATACAGCTAGTGTGAGTTTTTTCTGACATATAAAAATGTTTATCTCACTTCCTTAGATCCAGATAAATGTTTATCTGAATCTAAGGGATGTCGCAATAGGAAAGCAGTGGTGTAGTTGATTGTTTCTCACAGTCAACGGTGGCTGTGGAACACCCACCCACCCTTCCCCTCACCTCACCAGCCTCAGGCGTGGCATTTCCTTTATAGCCAAGGTTCTGATATCACTTCCTCAACAGGTCAGGAGGCGGAACGCTGTCATATCCTTAATAACCCAGCACAGTGCATAAAAGGTAAGTACATACACCCAAAAATAAATTAAAAAAAAAACAAAAAACAAAAACGTTATATATATTACATACTGTATATTATAAGGGAGAGGGACAAGTGGGGAGTGATGCAATGCACTGGCTGTGGGGCAGCAGTTTTCCAGGAGACATTCTGGAAACTGCATTGCTGCCCTGTTTGTAGGCAACTGTCAGCTCTGAGGGAGGAGGTTGCCCATCTCCAGGCTGAACTGGCAAGGACTATGGAGGCCTCCCAACCCTAAGAGCACCAGTGCCACAACCACTGCCTCAGAGGTTGCCAAGTATGAGGAGCAGTTGGACCACAGCGGGTTCTGGGAGGGTGAGGGTGGTGGAACAGAGGCACATGTCTCTCGTTCTACCTCTACACAATTCATATGCCATTCTGGCAGAGCAAGGTTCCTCTATGATGACACCCTCAGTGGAGACCAAGAAGAATGCTGGGGACATCCACAAGGGAGACCCACAAAAGGGTGGCAAGGGACACTACAGGGGAAATAAACAGCTTCTGGTAGGGGACTCAGTTATTAGGGGTGGAGGGGTAGAACTGGGGAAGGGGAGAGGGTGGTAAGGTGCCTGCCTGGTGCCATGGCTTGGAGGGGTAGGAAGCGAATCCTCAGGATTGCAGAAGCAGCATCACAGGAGAGGGAACTAGATATCATTGTCCACCTTGGAACAAATGACCTAGCTAGGCATGAGATCAGTGCAGTGCAGGATGAGTTTGTGGAGTTGGGGAGGGGCCTCAGACAGGTAGCAAGCATGGTAACCTTCTCAGAGGTGCTGCCAGTCTATGGCATGGGTAAAGCTAGGGTACTGCACACCATGTAGTTTAATGAATGGTTGCAAAACTGGTGCAGGGCACAGGGCTTTGGCTTCATTGGGGACTGAGGTCCCACCTGGAGAGATGTAGGTCTCTACTGGCACGATGGTCTGCATCTGTCCAGGAAGGGAACCAAGCTCCTAGGTGATAGGTTTAAATGCTTCCTTAGCAAGCTTTTAAACTAGCCAAGGGGGGAGGTGCTGATAGGAAGCAGGAAATTTCAAGCCTCCCCCCACAAAACATGGCAGGTAGTAAGGTAAACACCGAAGTACAGAGCTTGACAGAGGGCAAGACACGGGTAAACAGAAAAATAGACAGAGGCCATAAGGGCAGGGATGGGGGGGGTAAAGCCAACATTAAATGGAGGGCAATGAGTACCAATGCCCATAGTACAGGAAACAAGCTTCCTGATCTAGTAGTCCTAATAGAAGAGGAACACTTGGATATTGTGGCAGTCAACGAAACATGGTACATGGAGAACCATGACTGAGATGTCAGTGGCTCAGTAGGTAGCACACTGGCCTCTGAGGCCGGGAGGTCAGAGGGCTGTGGGTTCAGTTCCCACATCTGCCACTTGGGTTAATATCCCAGTACTGACACTGTAGTGCAGCATGAGAGGGGTGCTGCACTTATGAGGTGCCATCTTTCGGATGAGATGTTAAACCGAGGTCCCATCTGCCTGGACTGGTGGTAGTTCAGGTGGATGTTAAAGATCTCATGGCACTTATCAAAAAGTAGGGAAATTTCCTTGGTGTCCTGGCCAAATTTCCCTCATTCACTAAAAATACCACCAACAGCTTAATCTGGTTCAAGGTCAGTTGGCATTCATCTGTATCCCCCTCCCCCGTGTCGTGCCTGAAAATAGGCAGGATTTGTCTAGTGCACTTACTCGGTCAACAAAAACTAACTAAATAAATAAATAAAATAAATACCAGGGTACACAATCTATAGAAGGGACAGGGACGGTAAAAGAAGAGGTGGAGAAGCTCTCTACATAAGGGAAGGGATCAATGCTACAGAACTGAAAGGTAAAGGGGGAGGACAAGAGGCACTGTGGGTCACCTTGGAGACAGGGAATGGCATCATACAGACCCCCATCTCAAGGGGAGGAAATGGACAAGAAAATGATAGAAGACATTCTAAAAATGGCTGAAAAAGGGGAGATACTGTTGATGGGGGACCTGAATATGCCAGATGTTAACTAGACGACATTGTACTGTAGCCACATCCAAGAGCAGGGTCATTCTCGATGCCCTACAGGGGGCATGCCTTAGACAGCTAGTGTTGGAACCCACTCAGAAAGCAGCAATATTAGACCTGGTACACTCAAATGGAGAGAGGATCACAGATTTAGAAGTCAGTAGCCATCTGGGAACAAGCGACCACTGCACAGTGTGCTTCACAATAAGCACAACCATGGAGACAAGTCATACAAAAACAAGGATATTGGACTTTCGAAGGACTGACTTTGACAAAATGGGTGAATACCTGAGGAATGCACTAGCAAATGGCCAAAAGGGGGGGTGGAATAACAATGGAGAAAAATCAAAACTGCCGTCATGGAGGCAACAGGCCTATGTGTGAAACAAATAAAGAAAACAAAACCACTATGGTTCTCAAAAGAGGTGCAGGAAAGGTTAGGGAGAAAAAGGCGGCATTCAAAAAGTATAAGAAATCACAGGAGGAGCATGACAGGGAAATGTATCAGTTAAAGCAGAAAGAAGTGGGGAAGGCAGTCAGAATAGCAAAGGCCCAAACCGAGGAAAAGATAGCCAACTCAGTTAAGAAGGGGGATAAAACCTTTTATAGGTACATTAGGGAGCAAAGAAAGGTTAAGGGAGGGATAGTGAAGAGTAATAAAGGAGAGGGGAGGTGGGCAGAGGAAGACAGTGAAAAGGCAGAGATACTGAATGAGTACTTTTGCTCAGTATTCACAAAAGAAGAAGAGAAGGAGTTACCTAAACCAAACAATAGAAGCACTCTGGGTAGGAGGGTTGACACCAGTCCATTTACAGAAGAAAGAGTCCTAAAAGAACTCCTAAAACTCAAGGTGGACAAAGCAATGGGGCCTGATGGGATTCACCCCAGAATCCTAAAAGAACTAAGGGGGTACCTAGTGACACCACTGACTACCCTTTTTAACAAATCATGGGAGGATGGGGTGGTTCCTGAGGATCGGAGGAGGGCAGATGTGATTCTCCTTCACAAAAGTGGGAGCAAGGCAGAAGCAGGAAACTACAGACCTGTTAGAATGACCTCAGTGGTAGGGAAAATGATGGAATCACTTTTGAAAGAAAGAATTGTTGAGTACCTAGAGGCCAGCGGGACACAGAACCCAAGGCAGCATGGATTCACAGCAGGAAGGTCATGTCAGATGAATCTAATCAATTTCTTTGACTGAGTGACCAACGGAATAGACCAGGGAGAGGCTGTGGATATGGCCTACCTAGACTTTAGTAAGGCATTTGACACAGTCCCACACGAAAGATTAATAATCAAGTTAGCCAGCCTAGGAGTGGGTCCCAGGGTGGTAGCCTGGGTAGCAAACTGGCTGCACAACAGGACACAGAAGGTAATAGTGAATGGAACTCACTCTGAAGAAAGGGGGGGTTACTAGTGGAGTACCTCAGGGTTCAGTACTGGGTCCAGTCCTCTTTAACGTCTTTATAGGTGACATTGCAGAGGGTCTGGAAGGAAAGGTATGCTTCTTTGCAGATGACAAAGATCTGTAACAGAGTTGATACACAAAAGGGGGGGGCAGAAAGGATGAGAAGGGACTTGGCAAGTTTGGAGGAATGGTCAGACCTATGGCAACTTAGATTCAATGCAAAGAAGTGCAAAGTAATGCACCTGGGAAATAAAAACCCAGGGGAAGAGTACACAATGGCAGAGGAGGTACTAACAATAACAATAATGGAAAGGGACCTGGGGTAGTCATATCAGATGACCTAAAGGTGGGCAAGCAATGTGAGAGGTCAGTAAGGAGAGCCGGGGGGATACGGGGATGCATAGGAAGGGGCATCACAAGTAGAACAAGCATTTGTCATTGCCGAATGTTTGCTTGCTGGCATTGGGATTGGTAGTGTAGGAGTTACAGAGCTGCATAATAGGAATGGCAGTGAAGTATTGAACTGAAGCCAACCCCACCACCACCCTGCAGATACTGACAGGCATTGGGGTGTGCCTTTGGGTCATCAGGCATAACCACCACGCCATTTCACCACACCCTACCCTGCAGACACTGACAAGTGTCACGGTATGCCTTGGGATCTTTGGCCCTTATGTTCACCCCATTCCATCAGGAAATACGGTGAGATGGGTGATGTATAGGAGAATGGGGTGAACTTTGGGGCCGAAGAGTCCAAGGCACACCTCGATGCCTCTCACTAGCTGCAGGGTGTGGGTGGGGGTGGAATGGTATGAGCATTACAGGCAACAATCCCAAGTCACACCCCTGATGCCTGTCAGTCTCAACAGGGTGAGGTGTTATGGTCAGAAACCCTAATGCCTCAGGCCTTCGCTGGCATTTTCACTCCAAATTTTCAGCATGTTTTTTTTGTGACCCCCACCTTATGAACAGTGGCAATATCAGTTTGTTAGCTGAAAGCTGATTTTGCACAGCGACTATGCCATTTGGCACCACAGGTGCGAAAACACATTTCGAACAGGATGTGAAAAATGACAGCGGTACTGTTCATGGGAGGTGTAAAAAATGGCAATGTTGAAAATCTGCAGTGAAAGTATTAAAACTGGTGAAGTCACGAGCGTGCGTAGAAACTGTGCAACGCACGCCTGTAACATAATTAGTTTGGGAATTTTTTACAGTAGATTGTCAACACAGGAATTTTGGGACCTCCATCCATGAACAGTGTCACTGTGATTTTATTAATCTGTCCCAAACAGTGATTTCCCACAGCGACCACACATTTCTGTGCTGGAAGTGCGAAAACACATTTTAGCCATGGTGTGAAAAATGACAGCTGTATTGTTCATAAGGACAGCCCATCTGCGGGCTTCCCAAGCTGCTCCTGTGGCCTTGGCTCTCTCCAAGCAGGCCACAGCTAACAGACCACCCGAATGACCCCTGGACAGATTCAGACAGCCCATCTGCAGGCTTCCTAAGCTGCTTCTGTGGCCTTGGCTCTCTCTGAGCAGGCCACAGCTAACAGACCACCCGACTGACCCCCAGACAGATTCAAACAGCCCATCTGCGGGCTTCCCAAGCTGCTCCTGTGGCCTTGGCTCTCTCCAAGCAGACCACAGCTAACAGACCACCCGACTGACCCCCGGACAGATTCAGGTACGCACCGGACCTCCGAAACTTGTGGTTTTGAATGCCACTGTTTTGACTGGATGCCCAGTGGAGGAACCAGGCACTGATTGGTAGCTTTACTCCTTGGCTGATTTTCCAACGCCTGGCACTTCCTGATCTCAGGGAAATCTCTTTCTGTGCTTTGTTCTGGACTGAATTTTTTTACCCACCCCCACTCCTCACAGTATTAAATAGACCCTTACTCCACCCCTTCCTCAGCCTAGCAGCAGACTGGTCACCCACTGCTGCACATTTCATGCTATTGGCCTCCCTGTCTTCAATACCTGACTTGACCCACTTTCTCCGCCCTTTTTAAGCAGTCCCACCCACAGGATCACACATTTGCTCTCAACCTTTTCTCCAGCCACTCCATCTAACTCCTCTCAATTACTGCTCTACCTGCCCTATTGTTAGGGACCTCACCCTAATTCGACTATATACCGTTCCAACTATAAACCAGCTAGCAGTTAGGCAGGCCAGCAACACCAAACAAACTACCATGGGGTGCAACCACCTACTACTACTCCTACTCCTCACTACCTCTTTTGGCATTGCTAATACCATACACGTCCTTTTGTTCTGCAAATTTTGGACTCCCCGCTGTTCTGTCTGACCCTTTGTATGAATGCCCTTTATTAATCCTCGCTTTCCTTCTCTCTCTCAGCCGAGAACTGCCACCCAGGCTCCCAGCTCCTAAGCCACGGGATTCCCGGCTACCGGGTGGTCGCGCGCCTCTAGCTGGACGCCGAGCCTGCAGACATGGAACCAAGGTCCCATACAGACGGCAACTGTCGCAACCTACCGGATTGCGAGCGCCTCTCAGACCACGCCTGATTGGTCCCATGGAAGCCGGCTTCATGCGATTTGATTTTAAACCCTAAAAATGTTTATGTTGGGACAAATGTTAAAAGCCAAGTGTTAACCCAGTCTGTAATTGAAAGGACTTGAATTGTGGTTTGGGAAAGAAATCTAGTGTTTACAGCCCTTTCCTGCATACGTCACTGGCCCAGACACTTTTGGGTGCCAAAGTAATACACGTCCTTTTGTTCTGCAAATTTTGGACTCCCCGCTGTTCTGTCTAGCCATTTATGTGAATCCCCTTTATTAACCCTCACTCTCCTTCTCTCCCTCAGCCGAGGAACTGTCGCCCAGGCTCCCTGCTCCTAAGCTGCGGGATTCCCGGCTACCGGGCGGTCGGTGCCCCTCTAGCCGACGCTCGAGACCGCAGACACGGACCCAAGGCCCTACAAGGTACGGCAACTGCTGCAACTTTATCGACTGCCCCCCTCCCCCACCTCCGCTGATTATTAAATACAGTAGCTCCTTCCAAAATATTAGTCCACGTCCCCGGCGCAGTGCCCCACCAATAGAGACTTAGCTCGTGATCCCCCTCTTCTCTGTCCAGCCTACGGGATCCAACTCTCAGGGCCTCACCTTACTAAAATGCATAGGCTCTCCTTGGCTGTGCCTTCACCACTAAATATTTTTAAATGCTATCAAATTCGGGTCGACCTGGATCGGAAAGCTACTGATAAGCTGCAATAATCCAGCAACCCCACTGACCCCTGGGCTAATTGAGTGGCTCCTTTTTTGAGGTACCATCATGTTGGGCCCTATATGGCTCCTTATACTGCCCCTTTTTCTGCTGATACCAGCTGCCCAGCATTGGACACCTGAACTACCATCATGTTTGGTCTACAATGGCACCTTGTGCTGTATACCACATGGCAACTTATCCTTTAATTGCCTCCGTGATTCCAAGTACCAATACCTCGAACCCTGCTCTTGGACCACACATACCAGTAGTACTTATAACACTCCCCCACCACAAGGCCAACCTCCCACCATGCAGACGTCTATCTCCTCCCCGCCTATTGTGGTAGGGGTACTAGCTCTTGCTACAACAGATCAGCTCTTCTATGGTGGCTACTTTCCAGTCCCTTAAAACATCAGATCTACTAGATGGGAGAAAGGCAGGAATTACAAGCTTATAATTAGTGCTCTGAGAAAATTCCTACTTATCCTCCTGCTATGTTCAGGCAATGTAGAACTCAACCCAGGCCCCCCAGAAGCTATTGCTTTGCCAGAAGAACTAGCAAATTTAAAATGAACAAGCTTCTTGCATATTAACGTATGTAGCCTCCTTAAAAAGATAACCTTAATACAAACCTGGGTAAATCATACCTCTCCTGACATACTTGTGATTTCCAAAACTTGACTTAGACCCAGCACCACTGATGGAGAAGTAAACATACCCAACTATGCCTTGTTCAGAGCTGATGAGCAAGCCAGAGTACCCCTACCAGATCAGATCAGATCAGATCTAGAAGTGGGTTGCCATCTGGGGACAAGTGACCATCAAACAGTGTGGTTCACGTTAAACTCAGCTACAGAATCAAGCCATACAAAAGTGAGGGTACTGGACTTTAGGAGGGCTGACTTTGGCAAGATGGGAGAGTGCCTCAGAAAAGCACTAGCAAACAGGCTAGAAGGAGGTGGAGCAACAATGGGAATTATCAAAACTGCCATCACAGAGGCAACAAGCCTTTGTGAAGCAAATAAACAAATCAAAATAAAAAGAAAAGCACTATGGTTCTCAAGAGGTGGCTGTGAAAGCTGAGGAAGAAAAGATAGCATTCCGGAAGTATAAGAAACACAGAAGGAGCAGGACAGAGCTGTACCAGTTAAGGCAGAAAGAAGCAGGGAGGGAAGTCAGAATAGCAAAGGCCCAAACTGAGGAAAAGATAGCCAACTCAGTTAAGAAGGGGGATAAAACCTTTTAGAGGTACATCAGCGAGCATAGAAAGACAAAGGGAGGGATAGTGAGGCCGAATAGAATGAACGGTGGGTGGGCAGAGGGGGACAGTGAAAAAGCAGGAATACTGAATGAATATTTCTGCTCAGTATTCACAAAAGAGGAGGGGGAAGTGCCTAATCCAATTAACAGAAGCACTCTTGATAGGGGGGTCGATCCCAGTCCTTTCACAGAAGAAAGGGTTCTGCAAGAACTCCTAAAACTGAAGGTGGACAAAGCAATGGGTCCTGATGGAATTCACCCCAGAATTCTAAAAGAATTAAGGGAGGAACTAGTGAAACCACTGGCTACTCTTTTTAATAAATCATGGGAGGATGGTGTGGCACCCGAGGACTGGAGGAAGGCGGATGTGATTCCCCTTCACAAAAGTGGGACCAAGACAGAGGCAGGAAACTACAGACCTGTCAGTCTGACCTCTGTAGGGAAAGTGATGAGTCACTTGAAGGAAAGAATAGTTGAGTACCTAGAGGTCAGTGGAGCACAGGATCCAAGGCAGCATGGGTTCACAGCGGGAAGGTCTTGTCAGACTAATCTAATAGATTTCTTTGACTGGGTGACCAAAGTAGTAGACCAGGGAGGGGCTGTGACACATGGCCTACCTAGACTTTAGCAAGGCATTTGACACAGTCCCACACAAAAGATTATTAGTCAATTAACCAGCCTGGGAGTGGGTCCCAGGGTGGTAGGCTGGGTAAAACATTGGCTGGACAACAGGACACAGAAGGTAATTGTAAATGGTGTCCACTCTGAAGAAAGGGCGGTCACTAGTGGGGTACTGCAGGGTTCAGTATTGGATCCAGTCCTTTTTAATGTCTTCATCAGTGACATTGCAGAGGGACTGGAAGGGAAAGTATGCCTTTTTGCAGATGACACAAAGATCTGCAACAGGGTTGATACACAAGGAGGTGTGAAAAGGATGAAAAGGGACTTGGCAAGGTTGGATGAACGGTCAGACGTATGGCAGCTAGGATTCAATGCAAAAAAGTGCAAAATAATGCACCTGGGAAACAAGAACCCAGGGGAAGAATACACAATGGGTGGGGAGGTAGTAACAACAACAAAACAGGAAAGGGACCTGGGGTAATCATATCAGATGACCTTAAGGTTAGCAAGCAACGTGAGAAAACAGTAGGGAGGGCTGGGGTATACTGGGATGTATAGGAGAGGCATCAGCAGCAGAAAACAGGAAGTTGTTATCCCTCTGTACAGACAGTTGGTGAACCCCATCTGGAATACTGTGTCCAGTTCTGGAGACCCCATCTCCGCAAGGACATAGACAGGATAGAGGCAGTCCAGAGGAGGGCAACTAAAATGGTGCAGGGTCTGCAAGAGAAGCAATATGAGGAGAGACTAAAGGAGCTTAATATGTATACCCTTGAGGAAAGAAGGGAGAGGGGACATGATAGAAACTTTCAAGTCACCTCAAGGAATCAACAAAGTCCAAGAGGGTAGCATCTTTCAGAAAAAGAGACTTGCAAGAACAAGGGAACACAATTTAAAGATAGAAGGAGGGCGTGTTCAGGGCAATGTGAGGAAGTATTATTTCACAGAGAGGGTAGTGGATGCATGGAACAGCCTCCTGAGGAAGTTGGGGTCTAAAACTGTGGAGAATTCAAGAATGCATGGGACAGACATAAGGCAATTCTTGTGGGGGCAGAAGATATAGGCTGTTGGTTAACTAGGATCTCTGCCTATCCTGTAGGTAGAAATGGGCAGACTAGATGGGCCTAGCGGTCCTTATCTGCCGTCAAAGTCTATGTTTCTATGTTTCTATGTTTCAGAGGAGGAGGGGTAGCTATCTACATTAAAGACAAATTTTCTGCCTTCTGCTTATCCTCGGCATCTGTCGCCAGTGAATTTGAATGCGTAATTCTCAAAGTGGAAATTACACAGACTACTGCACTCTGCGTATTAGGATGCTACAGACCACCGCCTGCTGGCCACAGCTTGTGTCATATCTAAGTGATAAGTTGGGACAGGGCTGCCAGAAACTATTATTTTAGGAGACCTCAACTTTGACTGGTTTTCTAACACAGCTGCCCGCCTTTGCATCCTTCTGTGATGAATATGGGCTGACGCAACTTATTACTGAACCAACACTCCCAAACGTGAAGAACCCCAGTAAAAGTACACTTTTGGATGTGCTAATGGTGAGCAAACCTCATTTCTTCTCCCACGCTGAAGTCTTCTTCTCAGACACCAGCGACCATTGTTTTATTGCGGGAGTAAGATCCACCAACAACCCAGCACCCATCAGCAAGTTTCTGTGAAGAGATCCAGGCGCAACTTCAATGAACATGCCTACCTAAATGAGCTTAGCATTCCCTCAGTGGCAAGATTTCTACCTGGCCAAAATGATTACGCTAGCTTAACATATCTTCCACAACATTCTATCAAGGGCCCTTAATAAGTATGCTCCCTTGATTAAAGTTCGAACTAGGACCAAAACCTGTAAATGGTTCACCCTCAGATCAAGTCCTGTTTCTAGAAAGAGATAAGCTCTGGAAAAAGCACTAGACTGAACACTGCAGAGGATTGGAACCAGTTCAGAGACTACGAAATTTATGTACCAAAACAACTGAGAGAATTGAAGGTCACCTTCTTCAAACCAAACTCACCAGCCACAAAGAGTCCAATCAAGCTCTGGAACACAATCAATGATCTGCTAGGCCACTCCCAGGAAATTACCTCCACCAAGATTACCTCTGGCAACTTGACTATAAATCAAAAGATAGATATACTTGATGCATTCAATAACCACTTTGCTACTGCAGGCATGGCATTTGATAACCCCCTGCAAACATACTTTCTGCTCCCAGACTGCCAGCCAACTGCCTGAAACTCCAATAGCCACCGCTCTCGCTTAACCTGCCCCACTGAAAGAGGTAGAGGACCTCTTGTTTCAGTTGGATACTAGAAAAGTGTGGGGCCAACACCTCTGACCCTTACTTCCTAAAAATTGCCTACCATGTACTAGCAATACCAGTCACCCACCTTTAACTTATCCCTGTCTCAGGGCACTTACCACCTATATGGAAGACAGCACATGTCATACCACTGTTCAAATCAGGTGACCCTGGCGATCTCAATAACTACAGGCCAATTTCTCCTTCTGGTCCTGTCCAAGCTCCTAGAGAAAATTGTAAATGCACAGCTGAGGACTCACCTGAGTCTAGAAACTGCTAAACCTATGCAGTCCGGATTCAGAGCTAAACATAGCACTATCTCAGCCCTCGTCAAAGTTACTAACGACTGGCAGCGTAATCTTGAGATCAAAAACTTTATTTGTGCTGTTTTCCTTGATCTAAGCAAGGCTTTTGGCACCATCGGCCATAGTCTGCTCTCTCCTCCCTTCAAACCATAGGTGTGGACCCTCCTATTCATGCTTGGTTTACTGACTATCTACAGGGCGCCTCAACAAGTTAAAGTCAAGGAGGCCTGTCCCTTAAAAACACTGCAAAGAGGGGTACCTCAAGGTTCTATATTAGGGTCCTTACTTTTTGCAATCTACATTAATAATATCGACTACTGTATAAAAGAAGCCAACATCCATCTGTTTGCAGATGATACAGTTCTCTACGTGAGTCGCCCAACACCTGAAGCTGCTTGCAATGACCTACAGTCAGAATTCAACCTTTTGCAAAGCCAACTCCTCCAAAAAAAGCTACTCCTTAATGCCAAAATAACTAAAGCGATGGTCCTCTCCACTTTTATCCGTACAGCTAACCCTGTGTCCAGTGGGACAGTACCCCAAATTACCACAGTTCTAGGTGAAAACCTAGAATTTGTTACAAAATTCAAGTATCTTGGAGTTTGGATAGATCAAAGACTCTCCTTCATTGAACATATCGAGGACTTGCTAAAACGACTTCGGCAAAGGCTTGGACTGTTTTTAGAATCAACCAATTTCTCACCAGAGATGCCAAGAAACAACTGGTCCAATCCATTTTCCTATCATTGGTTGATTACGCTGATTTCTCTACAGCCAATGCCCCAACTCTTACATGGCTAAACTGGACACACTCTACCATCGAGCACTGAGGTTTATAATGGGACTTCCCTTCGACATGCATCACTGCACCCTATATGCGGCAGTGGGGTGGACATCGCTAAAGTTCAGGCGCCACTGAAATGCCGCTCTCTGGACCTATAGAGCCAGCTCTAATAAGCTGCCTTACTATATCTCCTGCTGTCTTCCCCAGAGTATAATTGGGAAATACGTGTTAAAAAGTTACTCAGCTATTACACTAAAGTACCCAAAGCAAAATCCCGCTCCGGCAGGGCAGCCATAAGCTTCATGCTATCTACCTTATGGAACGATCTACAAAAAAAACTCAAATTAAGCACTCTAATCGGTATAAATGCCTTCAAGACGCTTTATTTCCATACAATCAGAGAAGTATGTAACTGCTTCACCCACTCAGACACAGTACCAGTGTCTGCACTGGTATATAGCTACGCCTAGACCCAATTTTAAGTACTGACTCCCTAGCTTGCTCCTCACCAGCCTAATTGTTCTCTCTCTCTTATCCCCCTGTCTTATCAACACTAGGCCCATCCATCCCCTTATTCTTCCTTTCCCAACCTCGGATAGGAGCTCACTACCCTGGGTTGTGACATCCTACCATGCCCCGTACTTTATAGCATTCAATCCTGGGCTCACACATACTCCTTTTCTCCATCCACCTTCTCTATATCCCATTTTACCAACTCCTCTCTGTGCACCGTGCCCTCCTAGCCTTTCTTCCCCTACCTCTCCCTTCTCCCCACCTTCATCTCTAGCTGGTGTATATTTTTATTTTTATTTTTTTCTTCTGTTACTTCCTCCTGCAACCTTAGATCACCTGCTTTATCTTCCTTTAGACACTTATATGTATGTAAATACCATGTAATCTGTACAATATCTGTATAATTCTATGTACATATGAACTTCTTTTTCTTCCTCTCTGTAAAGAGTATTATCTGTATTGCCTTGTAAATACCTGTGTTGACCTGTACTGTATATACAATTGTTCATGCTCCACCCAGGTCTATCTTGCAAATGAGCTTCTGCTTGACGATGAACGCCTGGCTAAATAAAGACTTGATTGATTGACTGATTGATTGATTGAAGTGTGGAAAAATACCAGTGGTGAAAATCTGGACCGAAAATATTACAAATTCATGAACTTACGAGGGTGTGTGGAAACTGTGCATTGTTCGCTCATAACACAGTCATTTTACGGGCTTTTGTCACCAAATTTTTACATAGCCATTTTAAGACCTCTGCTCATGAACAGTGTTACTGTGATTTTCTTAATCTGTCCTGAACATTGATTTCACACACCGACTGTGCCATTGTGAGCTACATGCACGGAAACACATTTTGGGCGAGTTGCGAAAAATGACAGCTGTACTGCTCATAAGGAGGTGTGGTAAAATGGCAATGTTGAAAATCTGGAGTGAAAATATTGAACATTTGCGAACTTACGAGTGTGCATAGGAACTGCACAATGCACGCTAGAATCAGTAATCTTGGAATTTTATCATTTTTCAACATAGGTTTGGGAGCTACCTATGAACTGTGACACTGTTGTTTCATAAATCGTCCCGAGAGGTGGTTCCACGAAAGACTGTGAAATCACCTTCAGGCTGATTAACACCATGACAGTGCCAGAATTCATGAGGAGGGGTACCAAAACCCCATGTTGAAAATCTGGTGCCAAAATTCCAAAATGCCTGAAATATGCATCAAAGTTGAAAAAACCCTATTTATTCCATTATACAGCTTACTGCCATTTCTTCAGTTCATGGTCGGCTTTGAAGAGTGCAGATGTGTTCCCGGTCTACCGAAGATCATCGTGCCAGCCTCCAGAGGTAAGTATGGGTGTGGTGGGGTGTGGGGAGGTGGATGCGCAGAGGGTGGGGGTTAGGGGCAAGACAAACAACGAGGACCTTTTTTTTTTTTCAGGTGTTTGTTTCTTTTAGGAAGATGACGCGGGACTTGTGCCATGCTGGGGTGGGCTTCAGTGTGGCAGCTGTAAGATTTTTGGGGGTCAGTGGAGCTGGCGGGGATTGGCACCCCGTTAACCAGGCGGGCGTGATGTGGGGTGAGCTCCCTACGTGGCAACTGGAAGTCTGTTTCTTTGGGGGTTTTAATTAAGCTGACAGGGATTGGGCACCCCATTGCCATTTCTATGTATGCCAGCTGGCGTGGGCCTCAGTATGGCACCTAGAACTCTGGGGGGGGAGCGCGGAGCTGACGGGGGATTGGGCACCCCCAGTCAACCATACTGTGTGCGTTGGGTGGGGAGCACTATTCAGAGACACTCAGAGGATTGGGGAATATTATTACCATACTGATCAGGTGTGCCAACAGACGAAACCTGCGTCTACTTTTTCAGTCTCTTTGGGGTTCTGTTTTCCTGCTTTTGTCAATGCCGCTCCTACCCTGAACTCTGACTCAACATTCCAAGGATGTCATTTTAGTCACTTGCCTGCTCCTGGAAAGATAGTCCTAAGAAAAGTTCACTTCAGACTGAATTCATGTTCCAGGAAGAGAAAGCAGAGTCGTATACAAGCAGGATTACCGGCAATATGCTAATCAACACTATCTTATCGCTGCTCACTGAATAGGTCTCTCCCTTTCAACTGTACACTACTGTATTTTCAACTGCTGTCATAGACAGCTGCAGCATTCATTGGTGAACTGTGGCCGTGCCTGCAAACACACTGACTGAATTGGAAGACGATGCCACACCTACAAAAACTCGGATGATGTCACTATGTTTCTTGCACATGCGTGCAAGCAAACATAAAAAGGGAAGTGGTTATCCCTCTGTTCAGTTGGTGAGACTCCATCTGGAATACTGCGAGCAGTTTTGGAGACCCCATCTCCACAAGGACATAGACAGGATGGAGGCAGTGCAGAGGAGGGCAACTAAAATGGTGCAGGGTCTGCATCAGAAACCATATGAAGAGAGACTGAGAGAGCTTAATATATACACCCTTGATGACAGGAGGGACGGGGGGACATAATAGAAACTTTCAAGTACCTCAAGGGAATCAACAAAGTCCAGGAGGGTAGCATCTTTCAGAAAAAGAGATGTGCAAGAACAAGGGGGCACAATTTAAAGATAGAGGGGGGATGGCTCAGGGGCAATGTGAGGAAATTTTTTTTCACGGAGAGAGTGGTGGATGCATTGAACAGCCTTTCTGGGGAGGTTATGGGGTTTAAAACAGTGGGGGAATTTAAGAATGCATGGGACAGACATAAGTCAATTATAGTGGGGGGGTGGGAAGAAGTAGGCTATTGGTTAACTAGAATCTGCAGTTTATCCAATAGGTAGGGAAATGGGAACACTGGGTGGGCCAAGCGGTCCTTATCTGCTGTCAAAGTCTATGTTGCTATGTTTCTATATGCAGAAAAACAGAATTCAAGATGTCTTAATGTGCTACTGGCTCTACTCTTCCATCAAGCATGACTGTTCTGAAACTGATTCATTCAGTTTGAACCACAACAGAGTACAGACATCTGTAGCCCAGTGTCCATCAAAAAATAAATAAATAATTTATTCATCCTTAAAATCACACACACGTATTTTGCTCCACAGCCTTTCTATTGGCATAACATCAATAAATGAAGTAATTAAAAAGTTTGCCAACATCAACTGTGACCGTCATCATTTTCTGTGTTGTCATGCAGTGAATATGAAGCTGTCTTCTGTGTGCAGAAATAGACTATTTCCTTTGAGGCTAACATTAAAAAAAATAATTGTATTAAAAATTGAACTTTTTTTTAAAGACTAGTTTTAAGCTTGATGTATGTGTGTTAGATTTCTTATAGCTACCAAGCTTGACAGGATGAATATTTGTGAGAGCCGTCGGTAGTGCATAGCATGATCTCAGTCATCTGCACCTGCCAAACGAACCTTCGTTAACTAACGCTACTGCTAAGAGACAGGCCATAAAACTGTAAAAGAATTTATATAGAAATAACTGGCATGAAACTAACTAGTGTCTTTTACATAAATTGGTCACCATGACAGCCTGTATAACCACAGCAGCCTCATTCCACAATGCAACAGCTACATCTGTTGCCACGACTACAACATCCTGCTGCTTCCCCCAATTTTTTTTTTTTTTTAAGTTGTTTAACCAGGAGTAGCACACTAAGCTGAAAGCTTTTTTTTTTTTTTTTACAGGAGTGACTGGGAGCACAGTGAAGTTAAGTGACTGGCTCAGGGTCACACAGTATGCAAGTGGAAATTGTGGGATTCAAATCCAGGTCTGGTCTGCTGGATATCTCCAGATTTGCAGCTCAGAGCCTTAAACCACTGTACTATACTGCCTTCTCATGATGGGTGACCCCCTCCAATGGATGTACAACGATAACATTGCATGGCATAGAGTTATGTAAGCAACATATTAATCTTATACATTTGCACTTGAGTACTGTGTTTCTGGTAGTGGTGGTGGTCTTGGGAGTGGGGGGGTGGGAGATTGGTTTTCACAATATGCTTGCTGCTTGAAGTGAAGACTTACAGTATTTCTGAAGTGGGTGGCTTGGCATGATTCTCAACAGCAATTGTACTGCTCGAATGCATAGGATTATGCCATCTCCATGGAGATAATCAACAAATGCCTGCCATGAGGAAACTAGGGGAGGTAAAAAAAATAGTTCACACTAAAAATGTGATTTTAAACTTTGATCTGAGATCATTAGATGTTTGTTTAAATATTATTGAACTCAGTGTGAAAAACTCTTGCATTAGTTGTATAAACTGCATATGTGATGGCCTTACCTTCAATAATGTGTTTATCTACACTTGTTGTCTTTGACCGCAATGTGAATGGCCCTTTCTTTTATGGAAAAATACACAGTATTAAGAGTCCCCTAGGTTACGTGAGACTTCATAGCTAAACTGAATCAAAGTAAGCATTTGCCAATGAGGCACGGGGTCATAATGTCGCTGACAAAAACAGTGTAGCAATCAATGTCACAAGCAAAATCTCATGCACAGAAATAAGGCTGGGAAAAACACCGACCTTACAAAAACAGCGCACACCATTCAGTTTAATGGGACTTTCTGTTTTTTGCAAGGGAGCATCACCCCCCTGCACCCCCCCAGACTTAAAATAACTAACTCTGAGGGGGTGTGAACTCCAGGGACTGGGAAAAATTTGGAAGGGGGAATAATTCACTTTTCAGGGAAAAAAAGAAGTTGCAACACCTGGAGCCTGTGAGGAATCAAACCCCAGTCCCAGGTCTCCAATCTTGCAATGTACTGATGCCTTTGCCACTCCACCATGTGAGCAGCTTGACAAGGCACCACACACACAGCAACTTAATCCATTGCAGTTATCGGCACAGAGCGACAGGGGTTGTGGTAATTCCCTATCACTATTATACACCTGTCGCTCTAAATCCTTTCGCACTTTACACAGCAGTTATTGCTGTGTGGTTTTTGAATCACTATATTGACCCACTACCGCCAATGATCCTGGCAATAATCACATAACTTAGGAGACTCTTAATACTTTATTGTGGCATTTTTCATAAAAGTAAGTGCCGTTTTGCACTTGCACCATTATATATGTAATCACAAATTTTGCACAAATTGGCGGTGTGTCATGTCAGCCTGCGCTGATACTTGCCGAGACCACATGGCCTCATTGGCAGTTTTATCAATGGGAGGATGAGCCAGCCCTTCTTCTTGCACCAATACCTGTTACTAAGTGGAACAGCTGTTGCTTTCCTTTGATGACAGCGCTAGCTGTGTTTACCAATACATTTTGGCATCTAAAGCTAGACAGTAAATTTGTGTGTGACCCCGTACTGAACAGTCAGTATCCATAGTGTAACCCTGGCACCATTATACCAAGGGCTACTACCCCTGCCTGCTTACCCACCTGCAGGTTGAGGGACCTGGGTTTGATTCTACCAGTCACTGGGAATTCTTGCCCAACAGTAAAATTACAATTACGGTGCCTCTACTCAGAGATTTCTTTCAGTGCATTAGATGTTAAGCTAGCACAACCCTCTGGGGAAGTTGTACCTACCCACAGCCCCACCTAGTGGCCCCACTCTTGCAGTTCCCTAAAGCACCTTACTTTGAATTCAATTAACAATTAATGGAGAGTGCTAATAATATGCTCACATAGACCACACTTACCAACAGGATCTGGAACTCTGCATACACCCTGTGTGCCTTGTAAAGAAATGGTCACTAGAAGCAGCACAGTAGTGTTCAATTATTTGAATTAAACCCAACACTCATTAATAATATGCTCACAGAGCAGAATAACATTCAAACAAATAACTGATTCACTAGGGGATTGGAACATGGGGTAGGGGATGCAAAAAAAAAACTGGAATGATTAGTACTTTGGTTTTGCCATTAGATTTGTCTTTATAAATGATTTAAACACAATACATTCGCCTCTCTGGACTGTCCAGTTAACCTCACTGGGTACCCAGGATAACCTGTGTTGCAGGCCTGAAGCATTACTGCGGGCTGGCCAGTGTCACAGCTGGTTGGGGGCTCTTAAATAAAGAAATGATTAAGGCTTTATTTCGTATTTGGCTGTCATAACATAAACCACACTTTATTCCCAAGAAAATTGTAATCCCCAGGCCCGATGGACTGCAAAACAATCTGAACCACCATGCAAATCTGAAGGGCAAATCAGTTGGTAAGACACTTTTAAATGGTGTTGCAGGGAAAAACCCTGTTGTACTCACTGAACCTTGGACCTCAGGAACTGGGTTGATTTCCAGAATGACTCCCCTCAAGGCAGGATGTGGCTGCAGGCTGCAGGACTTCATCCTTTCTGGGTAGGACCAGGATACAGGGACCAGGGCTATCACGACTCACCCCCAATTCCTGGCATCCTTCCCAAGGGTGGCCACAACTTGTGATGATCTTCTCCACAGGAGCAGTCTCCCTTCTCTGGTTGTCTGGCATCATGGTTCTCACAGGCAGCAACAGTCTTTTAGGAAAGTTGTCAGGCATCACAAGTTTAAGTTCTGGCGCAGTCTCAGCCAGGCTATGCAGCTTACCCGATTGCAAGTTGCAGCCCTTGAATTGTAGGCTGACAAATAAAGTCCAGGTCGCTCACGAAAACAACCCTGCTTACAGTCTGTTGAAGCTTCATCCTTTTCAGATGGCTACAATTAAATTGAGCCTTATGGTTTGGGATATGGGGGGGGGCAATGTCACACTTACCTCATGACCTTGCCCCCCCAAAAAAATTCATTCTGCAGACACCCATGCTTCGTAGGTCTTGGTTACTTGTTTCTATCTCCTAATATTTGCTATGGGGGCAAGTGTCTTTGCTGACAAAATCTCAGACCATTTGGCCTTATCATGTGTATTTCATTTAGGGCATTCTCCATGTCAGAAAGAAATAGCCTATGGAGGCTGTGCTGGTCTGCCACTGCCATGCCAGGATTTAGGATGGGGGTGAGAGTGGGGTTGTAGCAGGGACATCTGGCTGCTGGGGAGGCTGGTTGGGGGGCACTGGAACACCAGTGAATGGGATTGGGAACCGGGCAGGGATCAGATTTGGGAGGGGGATTAAAATAAAAAAAAAAACACACTAGACCACCAGAGATTTTTTTTTAACAGGATATCTATGTCACCCATAGACTGGGAGGAGGTTACACACTGTATGCAAGTTCTTGTAACTTATGTGCTACGTTACCCACATAATCCATAGATTTTGATGGGATTAGCATACTATTAGTAATTTATGTGTCATATAATCCATAGACTGGGAGGGGGTTAGGATTTTTCTATACATGTGGGACAGCAGGTGGGGGGAGGGACCGCTAGCCACCGGGGATCTACTTATTTTAACTTAATACACCCTCCTAAGGTGAAATTTCACCCATGGATGGAAGACAAAACTTCACTGTGGAAGGCGAAATTTTGTTGTGGAAGGTGAAATTTTGCCGTGGAAGGCGAAATTTTGCCGTTCTGCCAGGTGAAACTTCACCACTCCGCCAGGCGACATTTCACATTCTGCTATGTGAAATGGGCAGAATTTCATGGATTTCTCTGTGAAGCAAATTCCGCCCACTTCGCCCACCTCTACTAACATGCCCTCTTCCCCCGTACTGTTCCTCGTCCTCAGTCCCTACCGTGTCTCCTTATTGTCTCCATATGTCTTCCCTGTACCTGTTTGCTTGTTGTTGTGCTGCATTTTGTTTTCCTGCATTTCTTTGTGTATTCTCCTAGCACTTCATCTGGTTTCCCTGTATTCCACTTCCTGGTTGCAGATGTCACTCCCCTTAAAGCTACAGTACGCGCCTCTATCCTTAAACTGCAAATTTTGACATCCTGCTTCTGTTTCATCTAATTCTGCCTCAGATCTTTAAATTCTACCTGCTGAGCCCTCGTGAACTTTCTCATAACTGGTTTCTCTGAAGATTTTCATACTGGAATCTCAGTTATCCCATCGGAATCCTTCATCTGCAAGAATCTACAATCCACTATGCAGGAACCCAAAGTCATCTAGCAACTCCTGCAAAAAGAATTACAAAAGCAGTTTCTTCTAGGTCCCTTCTAGTACCCACCATTTCCAACCTACAGAATCAGTCCTATTGGTGTGGCCACTAGAAAATTCTCTGGAAAGAAGCAATTGATTATTGATCTCTCGGCTCCTTATTCAAAGCTTATACCCAGTACCAATTCTCTGATTCCTTCAGAAGACTATTCCTTATCCTATGCCCACATAGATGATGTAGTCATCATCATTGAACAATTTGGTCCTGGTGCTTGGCTTTCTAAAGCCGATATAACTGATGCTTTTAAGCTTCTTCCAAGTCATCCTTCCTTGTGGCATCTCTATGGCATTCGCTGGGAGGACTACTACTACTTCGAGGTACGCTTAACCTTCGGATGCAAAAGCAGTCCCAAACTCTTTGATTTTTTTCAGAGACTCTTTGTTGGCTCTTACTTAACCATTGTTGTTGCCCTACAGTAATTCATCTTCTGGATGACTTCCTCCTAATCGATCCACCTAATCATCTTCCATCTGCAAGTATTTCTTCTCTTACAAATCTTTTTCATCATTTAGGAATACATTTATCCATTGAAAAGACTCTTGGTCCTACTACTTCACTTGAATTCCTTGGTATCAAAATTGATTCTACGCGTATGGAAGTTCACCTGACTATGGATAAATTACACAGGATCCAAACAGCTGTAGAATCCTTCTTGAATTGATCCTCATGCACCAAGCACAAACTGCTTTCTCTACTAGGATATTTGAATTTTGACATGCAAATCATCCCTCAACGGCGTTCTTTCATATCATACCTACTCCAGCTGGATTCTTCTGTTTCCATGCTGCATCACTATGTCACTATTTCGGCATCAGCTAAATCTGATTTGGCAATGTGGTCCCTTTTCCTGTCTTCTTGGAACGGTTGCTCCATGTTTTACAAAGATACATCTCCAGATCTACATCCAAGAATTTATACCGATGCATCCCCCACCTACGGATTTGCTTCTGTCTTTGGGCATTCATAGTTCACCTCTCCCAGGTCACCTGAAATTAACTACCTCAGAGATTTTTCCAAAACATCTCCATTATTCAAAATCTACCCGATAGTAGCTGCTGCCCTCACATGGGGCCATCTCTGGTCTCTCCAAACAGTATCGATATTCTCTGATAACCAGTCAACAGTGGTCATACTCAACAAAGGCAGATCTTTGTCCCATTCTATTATGCTGTTCATGCGGAGGCTGACTTGATTGTCTCTATGCCATAAATTTACCATGCAATGCTTTTAGGTACCTGACCTTGAGAATAAAGCTGCTGATTCTGTCTCTCATTTCCAGTTTCAGGAATTTCTCTGACTCTGTCCTTCAGCTGACCTCTTCTTGACTCAACCTCCCAGCTTCTCAGACCTAATCAGGACCTGAACTTTTAACATTAACAAGCTCAAACCTTGATGTGGTCCACCCTATCACCCAGTGCATGAGCCACTTATTCCACTGCTTGGAAGAAATGTATAACGTTTTGTTCTACCCAATCAAGTCATGTTGCATTATTTTCTATTGACGTCATCCAAGGCTTTCTCACCTACTGCTATTAGGCCTTACATCTTTCTCCAAGTACCATACATCAGTACTTATCTGGAGTGCAATATTTTCTTGCCCAAGCAAATCCATCCATGTCTTCCATTCTGCCAAATTCATCCGTTAAGCTCTTGTTATTAGGTATTAGCAGGTCTTCTATCAAGAAAGAACCAAAGCGACTTCCCATAAATGGACCTATATTCTGTCAACTACTGGACTTGCTTCATTCAAAACCTTTTGAATCTTCAGTTAACATCATGGTCATATCAGCTGTCTGCTTCGCCTTTTACAGTTTCCTCCGCCCTTATGAATTCACAGTTCAATCAATATCTCCCTCAGAATTTCTGTCAGTTGCTAACTTAAAGAAGCAAGCAGACCACTATATTCTTCACTTATCTAAATCAAAAACCAATAGACTTCATAAAGGAGTCCAATCTCATTCTACCCTACCTACAATAACTGGTGTTCTGTCTGAGTCCTAGATCAACTTATCCATCATCATTCCAGTTCCCAACCATCAGATCTTCTACTGTCTACTTCAGAAAGGAAACCTTTAACTACAAAGGAATTCATAGATCATGTTAGGACTCTACTCAAAAGACTGCGATTAAACCCCTTCTCATACTCTGGTTATTCATTCCAAATCAGTGCTGTCTCTTCAGCATTTCAAAACAATATCCTAGCTCACATCATCAAGAAATTCAGAAGATGGACTTCATCATGTTTTGAAACTTACATTCCCAACCCAGAGCAAAAAATAAGACAAGCTTTTAAGATGGTCTCTTCCTAGTATGCCCAGATGAAGGGTGGTTAGCAGCCATGGTTCCTCAGAGGTTTCCCCCACAGAGGGGTTTTCCTCTCACACATGCTGCTACCATACTCTCTGTGAGTTGAAGAAGGTTAGCACTTCTTTCCACATTGTTCTTTTTGGGCTTTTTCATTCTGTAATCTACCTGCCCTCTACTGAGGGTGGGAATGAGAAGGGCCAAATAAAACAATTATTCACAGTTAAGTTCTCGCAAGCACCACATTTGTTCCGTCTGCATTGAATTGAAATTATCAGTTTAAAATACATAAAGTGCTTTCTGTGACAAGGAAGCCGCAGCAAATATATGGCTTTTGATGTCAGAAAAGTAAATACATTCAAACATTTCTTCTTACAGTAGCTTCATAGTTATTTACATTGCACACTCTCTTTCAAACAGGTATGACTATTTTATTCTTAAATCCCATACTAAAGGGCAGTCATAAGTTAAATGCATTGCAGACAATCTCGTATATAGGTCACATTGACAGAGCATGATTGTACTCCATTATGAAAATGTCTATACTTCTTGGCAATGACATTATTCTGAGTACCCAGACAAAATCTACAATAGGCAGTTCTGTGTGTATCTTTATCACAGAACAATAGATGCAGTTCCCTGTTCCAAAACATTTTGAGTTGATAGTATAAACATTTGTATATCAGCTGCCTTTTAATTGTTCAGTTTGGAAGAAATTATCTTCCAATCATTGTACGGCTAAATTTGCATATATACTTGGGTTATTGATGGCGTAATCAGCCCATATGCTGATCATCCCAACATTAGTTAGCACCTTATTTAAATTTTCAAACCACTGTGAGACTGTCAAATGAGCTTTACATTCTTGGAAGCACACATGCAAAGTTCTGTCCTCTGATCTGGACCAGAAGCTGATGTAGAAAAAGTATACTGTAAATCAAAAACCTGTTCATAAAATGAATTTTGTACAGATTCCAACTGTTTAACCCATTTACAAAATGCCCATGTCTCAGTCCCATAGAGTAGTACACTAATTACTTTGGAATCAAACACCTGTTTTAATGCATAGTAAAAAGTGCCATAGAACTGCTGGCTGAAACAGATTATACTGTACCTATAGTTGTTGTATTGCCTGATTTCTTGATGTTACTTAAATGGGTCTTCCAGATGAATTTTGAATCAAGGTGTACACCTACACGTAATAATGGTTTAAAGTGTGATCTCACCAAACTTCCAAGATTCTGGGCATCTTTTTTTTTCCAAATACCAAATGTTTGATTTTTCAAGGTTCAGTTTCAAACCAGGCTTTTTAAGATGTGAGATTGTCTTGTTGATTTGTCTTTTTAGCCCAGGTGATGTTAATGAGTAGAGCATGATATTGTCTTCATACATTAAAATTTGGATTTTTCTATTTAGTAATTTTGGGAAGAATGTGTCTATATTCTGTAAATCTTTTACTAAAGTCAGATTAAAGAGAACAGGAGCCAGAAAGCAACCTTGCTGCACACTGTGTTAATAGTAATATAATCTGATAACTGCCATCTCTGGATGCCCTTATTTTTGTCCTATTTTCCTTGTGGACTAGCTGTAGCAGACATAACAAGTTCTGGTCTATTGTCTAACTCAAATAGTATCTGCCATAAAAGAGGTCTGTTAACACTACCAAAGGCAGAGCTCAGACCAAGCATAGCACATATAACAGACCTTTTTCCTAAAGGGTATACTTGTCTATTGAATAGCTTAGAGAAGTAATACCATCAAAATTTGCAAAAACATGTTATACAGTGTTTTGACTTGTGTGTGTAATCCTGGAGTGTCCTTCCCTTTGTTCATTATTAAAAGTTTTTTCTAAATTAGCCTGCTAGTTATATGATAGATTTATGCCCCCTGGGGATTGCCATCTTAACAAGATTTATTACTCTTTTTTTTCCTACAATGCCTCCTGTTCCATGAAACAGTGATGCATCTGGGAACACTGATTCAGTAAGTGCTAATGATAGAAGACTGATGTTCTGGCCTCCACTAAACAGCTCTAATTCAATATCTGTGTTTTCTATGTGTGTGTGTCAAGTCTAATCAGCAGGAACAAATGTTTTGGTTTTGAAACATTCCATTTCATCAGACTACACACAGCCATAAAAAGCACACAAATCACCTCAGATCATCAGTGCTATAATTAGTAAAGACCCTAGCTGTTTTCTTACAGAATAACCCACTCAGTTAGCCCTCATGTATTTGCTAAACTGTAAGTGTAGCCATCAGTGCTCATTGGATAAGGAAAGGTACTAAATATCACAGCTCTGCTTGTGTAAATTGACTCTAAACCAGTGCTTGCTGATTCCATGGTCCTGGATACATCACTGTCATATGGAACAGGACTCATCACAGGAACAAGAAGAGCAAGACAATCATGCTAAGGTGGAGATCCCCATGGGCCATAAGACTACTGTAAAACTAGCAGGCTAATTTAGGAAAAACTCCTAATAGCAAGCAAAAGGAAGGACAGACTAGGACTACAAGCACAAATCAAAACACTCTGCACAACATATATTTTTGCAAATTCTGACTGAACTACTCTATTGAGGGAAAGATGTTATCATGAGTCCCATGCTCCTTTCTGAATCCTACTTGAGCAAAGGACAGAACACAATTATTTTTAAAGAGAAGAGTCCAGATATTCAAAAGGTTGTCCTGGCACAAAACCCAGTTTTGCCCACGCAAACCGGGTTTTGTGCCAGTGTCACATATTCAAAAGCCTGTTTTGCGATGGCATACTGACTTTGTGCCTGGGCAAAAAGTGTAGGGTTGCACAAGGCAAAACTATGAAGATCAAAGGTGGGATGGTATGGTGGGGACCTGAATATTGGTACAGTCCGATATTCAGTGTAATTGCTCTGCACAAGGCACTCTGCACAGTTCCCTTGCATGGAGAAAATACTGCTGACCAAAACCTGTTCTTAATCCGGGACAACTCTATGGCTGCTGGAGGTAATTTAGGCTCTGCTAACATTAGGCTCTGGTGTCTAGTGGTGCCCCCTCCCTCCAATCCCAGTCCTGGCAGAGTTATGTGACATCTCTGGTGTCCAGTGGTCCCACCCAACACCCATTCCCATAATGGTATAATAATTCCCTGGTGTCCAGTGGTCCCACCCCCACCCAATCCCCATCCCCCCACATACAACAGGCCCCCACCCTGGTGTATTCCAACCTTCTCTCACATGGCAATGGCAGGCCTGCCACAGCCATGTCACTCTGGTCTCAAGTAGCCCCCTCCAACAACAAAGCCCCAGCCTCATTTACATGACATAGAGGTGCCTGCAGCCCCAGCCAAGCCCCATTGGTGGTAGTGGTCTCCCACCCACCCGTGGCACCAATGACCCACCTCCTGGCCCCCTTACCATACAGTCAGTGTCATGAAGAAACAATGATGTGTAACACAGCCCCACCACACACCTCCTCATCCTCCCACCAACTGACAGTAGCAGGGAGAGCACTGCTTCTTTATAGGACTAATAATACGCAACGCACCTCCTGCTACTGTCAGATGGCTGGTGGCCAAGAAGGTGTGTAGTGGGGCTGTGTCACCACCATCATTTCAACGTGGCACCATCTGTACAGTAAGGGGGACTAGGGATGGGTCGTTGGTGCTGCAGGTGGGTGGGGAGGGGACCACTACCACCAATGGTGGATTGGTTGGAATTGCAGACACTGCAATGTCATGCAAATGGGGCCAGAGTTTTGTCGTTGGGGGGGGCTACTTGACACCAGAGTGGCACAGCTGTGGAAGGCCAGCCATGGCAGAGTGGGGGGGAGTTGTGACAGACTGGGGTGGGAGAGTGTCATATGTATGTGGACAGGGATCAGGTGGGGGAAGGACCACTGTACACCAGGGAATTATTGTACCCTTATGGAAACAGGTGTCAGTTGGGGGTGTGGGATCACTGAATGCCAGGGACTGCTTACTTTGATATAGGGAACTGGGATCAGGGGAGAGCTGCCAGAACCAGGGACAGCTCAGATCTCCAACCTCATGCAAATGAGTACTTAATGGGCATGCAAATGACCCCTTAGTGCCTTGCATGCCCAATGGGCTCATTTGTATGGGGGTATTTGAATATTGCAAATATTGCACCAGTGCTAGCCATTTCAGAGGCCATACTTTGTGGGTGCTATTGGGTGGGGCTAAGTGGCTTTGTACTGGCCTAAAATGGTCCTATATGCAGACAAATAGCATCTTGTGCTATTCCTCTGAATATGGCATTTTTGCCCACACATTCTATTGCAAGACAGTGTGCAAATGTTTGCACCCCACCTTGTGCTTTTTTGAATATCTGGCCCCAGGTGTTGACTTCTAATAAATAGACACCTGACTATTTCTGTTTATTGTATTTTGATGTGTTAGTAATTACTTTCTACTTTTATAATAAAATATTTGTGCAGTATAAAAGTGGGTTTTCACCTTTGCTTTTTCACACTGCTAGTGAAAATGAATTCAATAGAATTCTGGTGTTGTGGCATCAGAAACTGCTGACTACATAGGAGAACTATGGATTTCAATGAGAAACTATATTTTTTTATCTTTTTCAAAAGAAACAGATATTTATTTCAATAACAAACTTTGCCTTTTATATATTTGCACTATTAGAAACGTAAAGAATGACAGCAGAAAAAGACCACATGTCCATTCAGTCTGCCCGAGTTTCTTATTTAGCCCAGGGGCCTACCATTCCTCCAGGGTACTAGCCCCCCCCCACCTTCCATTCTCCTCCCTGATTCTGACATTCTGAGAAACCACTATACCCTTCATTCTGTCACAGCCACTCTTAAAACCACAAATGGTTTTTGCACCCAGATTCTCGGCCGGCAGCCTGTTCCATGGTTCCACCACCCTTTCTGTAAAATAGTATTTCTTCATGTCCCTCCTGAACCTCACTCCTGTTAGCTTCCACTTATGACCACATGACCACAAGTTGGCATTCAGGTTAAATAGTTCCATGCAGTTCACCCTGTTAATTCCTTTTAGGAATTTGAAGGTCTCTATTATATCTCCCCTCTCCCCTCTCCCTGTTGTGGTACACCTGTATGATTTTGCAATTTTTAAAACAGTAATTTGCTTTTCTATTCTTCTTCCCATACTGTATAAAATCTAGTCCTGAAGAAAATGTCACTTGCTAAATTATAACAAAAGTTCACAGGTTATCAAAAATCACATATTTCTATTAAATAATATAATATCTTGGTGGCAGAAAGTGTTATTTCACCATAAAATATGAAAACAGGTTTTCAGTTTCCCATTCAAGTGCACTGCCGGCCTTGCAGCCGAACTTTCCTGATATCATAGTACAAGAATGCCATTGAGTTAATTTTTTGCTAGTAGTTGGTAAAACACAAATGAAATGATGAAGAGTTCAATAAAGAAACGAAAGCAAACAAAATGATTACAAGGTTATCCAAAGGCCCCAGAGCTTATTTCGTTAAGATATACATCCTTAGTGAGCCCTTGCCCTTTAACACATTGTTCTAAATGTGACAATATCACTCTTCTGTAAATTTTTTTCCCAGTACACAACAATGAGATTGGCTGATACTTGTTGGGGGACCTTTTTTATGTAGTGGGACTATAAATCTAGAGTTCCAGTTTACTGGCAGTTTAAGTGTTTTATTACTGTAATTAAATAATATTACTGTAATTAAATAATAAATGTCAAAAGATTTGTCCACCAGTCAGGATATGCCAAAAACATTTTGGCAGCTAGTGTATCAGATCCTGGGGCTTTATTTTTCCCTAGTGCTTTTTATTGCACTACACACTTTGACTTCTGTAAATACTACTGGTTTTTACATATTCTCTTTCAAAATATAATCAGTGGATGATGTTGGGTTATTGGAGTCTGAGCTATATTTGGCTTGAAAAGCAGCTGCCAACTCTGGGCACTAACGGAACAAATAATGTCTCTCGGTTTATTATTTGATTCACAGGCAATGAAGTCCCAGAAATTACGACTAATTTAAAATGTATGGCTTCTTGCAGTTCTGACCATAACTGTTCTTTATACAAAGCTTTTGTATTTTTTCATCAAAGACTTGTATTATAATTTTTGACTTTGTGATGCTTTATATGGCTTACAATCTGCTGCATTTTTTAACAATCTCCCAAATTTATGTATAGTGTTTTTCAAACATTTGCATTCTTTGTCAAACCATTTCCTGTTACATGTGAGTTCTGTTGAATTACTAATCTGGTCCTCATAAATCAATTGGCTTATTAAGGTGTCCACAACATTATTGTATATGTCAAAGGAAGTACTGACTGCATTATGTTGGGATCCTTCTATGCCAAACGCCTAACTATCTAAAATGTATCTTATTGGTTCTTCTGATTAGGGGACCCATTTTATTACTTTCTTGTGTTTTTTGTCATATGAGTATCCACATCTCCCCTCTGTCCTTTCCTTGATGCATTATTGAATAAAGCTTGAGTAGGAAGATGATAACATCCCACTCGGGAGGTTGGGCCCGAGGCCACCGGCCGAGGCATCCAACACCCGAGGTGGGATGTTATCCCAGCATAACACCCACCCTGGAGGGCATTATTCCTATTATACAATGGCTTATTGTTTTATAGTTAAAAAAATAATGTTAAAGAATGTTTTTGTTAGTGTGTAAAAATATTTTTGTTTCTCAAGAGAAAAAAAAAGGCCAGAAGCATGCTCCATATCCTACAAACAATCAGCAGGGATGTTATGCCAGGATAACATCCCTGCTGTGACAGCCAACTGACCAATCAGAAGCCAGGATTCTTTCTTGCCATTGTATAATATTTCTTTTTCCCCTCTACGTAAGAAGTATAATTGGAAGGTCATCGCTTTCCCCAAATGGTAAAACAGTGACGTGTTCAGTGTTATCCAAAGAAGAAAAAAAACAACCTGACATAAATCTAAAACACTTCCCTTGTAGGTTGAAGGGTATGTAATCTCACCCTTCAGTCACTTCTAATTCTCCCATTAACTATATGTAGACAGTTGATAGCAACAATGTTTAACAGTTGGATGCCTCTCTTGTTAATTTTATTATCTTAAGATGCTCTTAAGAGGATATTAAGTAAGCAATAACCCACGACAGGGTGTGCAGGTATTGGGGATTAATCAACATCCAGGTGCGCCAGGAGGCACAGTACTCTCACTGCGTACCTGGGGTGCTGATTAATCCCCAATACCCACATACCCTGGAGTGGGTTATTGCACTTATAACATGGGGTTCAGCCAGAAGTGAAAAAACACCAGGAAAGCATGATTAAGTCATGAAAACATGAGAACTATTTTATGTGTTCTGCCACCAGCAGAACTACTCTGTTGCTGACACTGATGAACAGTGCAATATATGCACTGCTGAGACTGCTGACTTTGTGAACACTACACAAGGAAGTTACCATGCAGTTTGGGTCCCTCTTGGTGTGGCACAAGTAAACATTAACAACGGATTGCACTGCTTCTGTGTCTTTCCTCTCTCCCACAAGCTGTGAGGGGAGATCATACTGTGTGTTGCGCAGAGGCGAGGTGCCATAACAGACACACACACACACACTTGGAGCAACACTTTCTCTCTCTCTCTCTCTTTCTCTGATCTGTGTGTCTCTCTCTGTGCCTGATCACTGAAAATTACTGCCACAAAGTAACAAAGCGTGAAGCCTTCCCCAGAACGTTAACTTTACTGTATGCCCCCCCAGACTTGCAGATGCAGCTAGCGCACAGCTGATGGCATATTCAGATACAGTACAAAATAAATACAGATTGAAGATCAGCGTGGTGAGAGAGACATCACTCACTTCACAGATCTTTCCTGACTGGATCTGTCAGAAACTGGTGTGCCACTGGGTGCCTTACTTACCCAATGTCTCCCTCTCTCTCACAACTAATGTCCCACTGCTCGCATTCTGTCACTCTCTCTGTCTCGATCATAGAAGAATGACAAAGAGAGAATATTTCCCAGACTCTTGAGTTTGAAATGGCTCCTTTAGGTCTTGCTTACTTGCTCTGTCAGACAATAAGCAACACCACAGACAGAACTCCATTCCCTCAGCTGCTTCCCCTGCTTGATAACACCGCTTTCGCTGCCTTCTCTCTTGCTCTCTCTAACAGACCGCACTGATACTCTTACCATGATGGCTGCCCTGGGGAATACTACGCTCTGAAAATCTTTCTCTCTCAGCTCACCTTGCTTTGTCTGATCACCGCCAAAATTGTGCATGTCTGACAAATGTACAAGACCACTCTGCAAAATACTTCTGGCTGCACTGTGCACTGGGTGGAAGTCAGCGGGGCAGGTGGGTGGGTAGCCAGACAGTGACCAGGGGACAATGCTGCCACTGTTGTGTGATGTTCCTACAAACATTAAGGAAGGGCAATATGTCACATTAATGCAGCTCTGTTTATACTGCACCTCAACATGGAGACAAACAGGGAGAGAAACACATAGCATACAATGCAACAACTTTGGCTTCGGCTGTCACTCTCTTAGCAAGCATAGCAATGGCTGCCGCTCTGACTGGATTTTTGCCAGAATAACGAGATCTTGGACTGCTCACTTATTTCTCAGGGCAGACTCTTCACCACTTACTGTGGATTAATCTACAGTCACCTGATGGCCATCTACCAATCAGGTAACTGTCTTTCTGCAACCCATGTTATAAAGTATCATCTAGCACCCATTCATTGCTGTATATTTCTATTCTACAACCAATCCTGGCATTTAAAAAGACAATGCCAACCTTTTATGTAACATATTTTTTCTAGTTAAAAAAATACATTTTATTATTGCCTATCTTCCCTAAAATTCATTGATATTGCTGGTTATTTTATCTGCCTCCTTTCTTAGTAAAACTAAAATACATGATGATGACATAGTGATACCCAATTTTGTTTTGTTTCAAATCCTTTGGCTACTCTTACTGCATATTTTCTGAACATTGGGTACACCTCCAAACAGTGCAGCCACTTGTGATGTAATAGTCTCCTCTCCTTCCCCTGCATAATGAGTGGCTAGACTGTGTTGGGGAGGGGGTTCCAAAAGTTCATTAAAGATGCAGTGGGAGTTGATCAAGGAATGTAAACAAACAAGTTTTTGTGTGGTAACACCAGTATGGTTGGCAGTTTGTTTTTCACTTTTTAAAATAAAAAAGGAATCAGAAATAAACTACCAGCTACATCAGCAGTCTCTACAGAATGTGAACAACTATAACATGTTTTTAGAGCTGTGGGCAGAGCCTACAGCCCTTCTGCCATCAATCAGATTGTAGCTCTAAAATGACTTTTCGTGGAACTCCCTTTTTAGACATTTGGAATTATTCCTCCACAGCTGCAAAGTAGTGCACTCCCCCTCTGATTTTTGCTATTTGCTGCTGTATGTTAAAGGCATCTGAAGGAAGGGGGGATGCTACTGTATTGTGCCTCAGAACTTCTCAGGATATTAACAACAACAACAAAAAGATGTTTAACTATTGTTTCTATCATCTGTCCAGCTCAGTCTAATATATGTATTCTATTTCTTTTAGCAACCTAGGGGTTAACTCATTATATGATGTCTGTAAAATACTGAACCTCTACAGTGTCTGATTACTGACAGTGGACCTGCAGTCTGTGAGCTATTTCATTCTTATGGGCACACATACAAACTGCGGGGAGGGAGGGCTGTAGCCCATCATTTGTGTTTGGCCTGAAACAAACAAAAAAACATAGAAACATAGAATTTGATGGCAGATAAGGACCACTTGGTCCACCTAGTCTGCCCATTTCCCTACCTAATGGATAAGCTGCAGATCCTAGTTAACCAACAGCCTACTTCCTCCTACCCCCACTAGAATTGCCTTATGTCTGTCCCATGCATTCTTAAATTCCCCCACTGTTTTTGACTTCATGACCTCCTCAGAGAGGCTGTCCCATGCATCCACAACCCTCTCCATGAAAAAAAATACTTCCTCACATTACCTCTGAGCTGTCCCCCTCTATCTTCAAATTGTGTCCCCTTGTTCTTGCACATCTCTTTTTCTGAAAGATGCTACCCTATTGGACTTTGTTGATTTCCTTGAGGTACTTGAAAGTTTCTATCATGTCCCCCTCTCCTTCCTTTCCTCAAGGGTATACATATTAAGCTCCTTTAGTCTCTCTTCATTTGTCTTCTGGTGCACACTCTGCGCCATTTTGGTTGCCCTACTCTGGACAGCCTCCACCCTGTCTATGTCTTTGCGGAGATGGGGTCTCCAGAACTGCACACAGTACTCCAGATGGGGTCTCACCAACTGTCTGTACAAAGGGATAAGAACTTCCTGTTTTCTACTGGTGATGCCTCTCCCTATGCATTCCAGTATCCCCCCCAGCCCTCCTTACTGCCTTCTCAAATTGCTTGCCCAACTTTAGGTCATCTGATATGACTACCCCCAGGTCCCTTTCCATTTTTGTTGTTGTCAGTATCTCACCCCTCAATTGTGTACTCTTCCCCTGGGTTTTTGTTTCCCAGGTGCATTATTTTGCACTTCTTTGCATTGACTCTAAGCTGCCACACATTTGACCATTCCTTCAACCTTCTCATCCTTTCCACTCCACCTTGTGTATCAACCCTGTTGCAGATCTTTATGTTGTTTGCAAAAAGGCATACTTTTCCTTCTAGTCCCTCTACAATGTCACTTATAAAGACATTAAAAAGGATCGGACCCAGTACTGAACCCTGCGGTACCCCACTAGTATAACCCCCCTTTCTTCACTGTGGACTCTGTTTACTATTACCTTCTACATCCTGTTGTCTAGCCAATGTTTTACCCAGGCTACCAGCCTGGGACCCACTCCCAGGCTGGCTAATTTGTTTATTAATCTTTTGTGTGGGACTGTGTCAAATGCCTTACTAAAATTTAGGTAGGCCATGTCCACAGCCCCTCCCTGGTCTATTACTTTGGTCACCCAGTCAGAGAAATCAATTAGATTCAACTAACATGACCTTCCCACTGTGAATCCATGCTGCCTTGGATCCTGTGCCCCACTGGCTTCTAGGTACTCAACAGTTCTTTCCTTCAGAAGTGATTCCATCATTTTCCTTACCACTGAGGTCAAACTGATAGGTCTATAGTTTTCTACCTCTGTCTTGTTTCCACTTTTGTGAAGGGGAATCACATCCACCCTCCTCCAGTCCTCAGGTACCACACCATCCTCCCATGATTTGTTAAAAACAGTAGTCAATGGTGTTACTAGTTCTCCCCTAAGTTCTTTTAGAATTCTGGGGTGAATCACATCAGGCTCCATTGCTTTGTCCACCTTCAGTTTTAGGAGTTCTTTCAGAACCCTTTCTTCTGTGAAAGGACTGATATCGACTCCACTATCCAGAGTGCTTCTATTGACTGTATTAGGTACCTCCCCCCTCCTCTTCCTTTGTGAGTACTGAGCAGAAGTATTCATTGAGTATCTCTGCTTTTTCACTATCCCTCTCTGTTCACCCACCCTCCCTCCTCTTCATTCAGCCTCAGTATCCCTCCCTTTGTCTTTCTTTGCTCCCTAATATACCTATAAAAGGTTTTTTCCCCCTTCTTAACTGAGTTGGCTATCTTTTCCTCAGTTTGGGCCTTTGCTATTCTGACTGCCTTCCCTGTTTCTTTCTGCTTTAACTGGTACAGTTCTCTGTCCTGCTCCTTCTGTGTTTCCTTATACTTCCTGAATGTTATCTTTTTCTCCCTAACCTTCCCCGCCACCTCTTTTGAGAACCATAATGTTTTTTTTCTTTCATTTTGATTTGTTTATTTGCTTCACACAAAGGCTTGTTGCCTCTGTGATGGCAGTTTTGATGTTTCTGCATTGTTGCTCCACCCCTCTTTCTTGCCTGTTTGCAAATGCTTTTCTGAGGCACTCTCCCACTTTGACAAAATCAGCCCTCCTAAAGTCCAGTACCTTCACTTTTGTATGGCTTGACTCTACAGTTGAGTTTATCATGAGCCACATTGTTTGGTGGTCACTTGTTCCCAGATGGCTACCCACTTCTAGATCTGAGATCCTCTCTCCATCCCCATTTGAGAGTACCAGGTCTAAGATTGCTGTCTCCTGAGTGGGTTCCAACACTAGCCGTCTGAGGGATGCCCTCTGTAGGACATCAAGAATGGCCCTGCTCTTTGATGTGGCTGCAGCAAAGGTGCTCCAGTTAACATCTGTCATATTCAGGCCCCCCATCAGCAATATCTCCCCTTTCTCTTCCATCCTAAGGATGCCTTCTATCATTTCCTTGTCCATTTCCTCCCCCAAGATGGGGGTCTGTATACAACCCCTGTGCAGATTGTGGTGCCATTTCCAGTCTCCAGTGTGACCCACAGTGCCTCCTCTCCTCCCTGTTTACCCTTTAGTTCCATTGCTTTGATTCTTTCCTTACATAGAGAGTTACTCCTCCTCCTCCTCCTCCTCCTCTTCTACTCTCCCTGTCCCTCCTGTAGATTGTGTACCCTGGTATGTTGACATCCCAGTCATGGTTCTCTGTGTACCATGTTTCTGTGACTGCCACAGTATCCAGGCAACCATCTTCCATCAAGGCCACCAGTTCAGGGAGCTTGTTACCTAGACTATGGGCATTGGTACTCATTACCCTCCTTACCCTCATTACCCTTGATGGCCTTACCACTTTTTTGCCCCATCCCTGTCCTTACTGCCTTTGTCTTTTTCTCTATTTACCCCTGCCCTTCTCCCTATTGACTTCTCTATCTTAGTGTTTACCTCATTAACTACCCTGATTTTTTTGGAGGGGTGGGCTAGGATGTTCCTAATCCTTTTTAGTGCCTCCCCCACTTGGCTAGTTTAATGTTTGCTGATGAAGCATTTAAACCTATCACCTAGGATCCTGGTTCCCCTCCTGGACAGGTGCAGACCATCATGTCAGTATAGGCTTGCATCCCTCCAGGTGGACCTCCATTCCCCAATGAAGCCAAAATCCTGAGCTCTGCACCAGTTTTTCAACCACTGATTGAATCCCATTGTGCAGAGCACCCTAGTCTCACCCATACCATAGACAGGCAGCACCTCCGAGAAGTTTACCGTGCATGCTACTTGTCTATGGCCCCTCCCCAACTCCATAAACTCCTCCTGCACTGTTCTGATCCCTTTCCCAGCCAGATCATTTGTCCCTTGGTGGGCAATGACATCCAGCTCCCTCTCCCAAGCAGCTGCTCCTTCAATCCTGAGGATTCACTCCCTGTCCCTCCAAGCCATGGTGCCAGGAAGGCACCTTACCTCCCTCACCCCTTCCTCCCCCATTTCTACCCCCTAATGATTGAGTCCCCCACCAGGAGTTGTTTCCTTCCCCCTGTGGGTCCCATACCACCCTCCTATGGGTCTCCTTTGTGGAGATTCCCAGCATCCTCCTTGGTCTCCACTGCGGGTGCCTCCATAGAGGAACCACACTCTGCCAGAATGGCATATGAATTGTGGAGAGGTACAACTGGAAGGATGTGCCTTTGTTCCACTGCCCTCACCCTCCCTGAGCCCACTGTGGTCCAACCACTCCTCTTTCTTGGCAACCTCTGAGGCAGCGGTGGTGGCACTGGTGGTGCCTGGGTGGGAAAGGAGGTCCCCTGAATCCTGGCCAACTCAGCCTGGAGATAAGCAACCTCCTCCCTCAGCCCAGAGAGGTGTCTGCAGATGAGACAACACTGCATCATCCAGAATGTCTCCCGGAAGACTGCTGCTCCACAGCCACTGCACTGCACTGCACCGCTCCCATCATGTCTTATTTGTGACCCCTTAACTGTTGTTTTGTATACTTACTCTATCATCTCTCTCTCTCTTTATTTTAATTTTCTCCCTTATTTCCTACTGCTTCCATGCATTTAAAGCTCCTGATCTTCCTGTTCTTGGACAGTAAGTTCCTATATTCATCAGTAGTCTCCTTTTTACTTGCTCAGAGTCAGACCTCCAGCAGCTAGGGGGGATGGAGACCTACTCTTTTCCTTGTAGGATGGTGAGTCTTTTGTGCCTCTGTGATCACTCCCTTCCTGCTTCCAAACAGGAAGTTCCTGTTGTCCGTCAAATCAGCATAGTAAGCATAAACTAGTGTGACAGAGTTAATTAAGTACAGCTACCCAGGTACACATAGAACAAAAGATGTGCTTTGTGCTTGTTTGCTGTTTCTGGAGTAGGAAGTGTCAAATAGAAAGTGCTTTTAAGTGTGTGTGTGTGTGTGTGTGTGTGTGTGTGTGTGTGTGTGTGTGCATGTATACAATCCTGCTTTGGGATAGGCCATGTGATGCAGACTGCTCGTCTCTTACCTAGGATTTATGGTCTGAGGCTCAGCCACAGTGTTTGAGTGAGCATTCCCTCCAGCGCAGCAGAAGGTCAATGTAAAAGTATTTATTATGTTTCCATCCTCCGGACAGACAGTTTAAAAACTAAACTAAAAGGGAAAAAAAAGTAACAGATTTACAGAGAGGGACAGATTAGTTAGATGGACTCCATTAGGAGTAGAAAGGAAACCTTAGGAGGCAATATAGCACAGTGGGTTAAGGCTCTGAGCTGCAAATCTGGAGACTTGGGTTAGAATCCCACAGCCACCTCAATGCATACTGTGTGATCTTAAGCAAGTCATTTAACTTCTTTGTGCTCCCAGGTCACATCTGGAAACAAGCTTTTGCTTAGTGTGCTAGTCCTGGTTAAACAATGTTCCTATCTCTTTAGGTTGCATTTTTTCACATCTTTTAAACTGTGGCCTTTTAAAGATAAAAGAATATAAGCATTTAAAGATTTTTTTTTATTATTCTTTGGTAACCAGGTGTGGCCCACTAGGCACAGGCACCTGTTTTCTGGGGCTACCCGAGAGCACTGAGGAGGTCAAATGACTTGTTCAGAGTCACACAGTATGCAAGTGTAGGTTGTGGGAATCAAACTCAGGTCTCTGTGCTGTATGTAGCAAGCTCTTTACTCTAACCTTTAAGGCTATATTGGCTGCCCCAGACTTGGCTGGTGTATTCCCTGGTTATTGCATGGATCTGGAATCTGTGTACTGGAGTTTAATATTTGTTTACAGTTTATAAATGTAATTTAATATATATATTTCCTCTGGTAACCAGATAAGGTCAACTAGACATAGATGCTTGTTTCTAGGGACAGCTCAGGAACACTTGGGAGATTAAGTGACTTAATCATAGCCACACTGTATGGAAATGGAGATTGTGGGGATCAAACCCATGTCTGAATGCTGAATATATAAATCTCACTTATAGCTCATTACTCTAACCACTTGGCTACACTGGCAGCTCCATAAATAGTGAAAATTTTAGACTGGGCTGTTAATATCTCAAAGGAGAACTGCCTTGAATCAGCAAACATGCATTTTTGTAGGTAGATGTTATTTTTTAAAATACCTTTTCTCATTTTGTTACTGCTTAATCTTAACTGGCCTTTTGGTAAATTCAGTGAGTGTTTCTGATTCACACATTGATGGCACTTGACCATTTTAGAACAGTAATCTTGTCTAGAACTTAGATTGCTGGTACAATGCATCTGTGTTCTAATTCAGAATTCTTAGGTTCATGGGGACATAAACAACATCACACAATTCTTAGATATCACTTTGCAGCAGTGTGTAACCCATAAATATCCAATGGGTTAACTAAAAGGCCAGCAAAAATGTAGCAGAAACAGAAGGGGACCCACCATATGAAAAAAAAAAGCTTCTACAGGAAACATTACTCAAAGGTTCAGAGCAGTTCTCCTTTAACTAAACTTACTGGGAATGTCAGGTATTTTATCTAAATGGTAAGGAACTCTATCCTGGACATTTTCTGTAACACCATAGACCATTTTTAACTGATGGATATTGCAATACATGATTACAGGAAAAGACTAAGTAAAACTATCGTGCTTATGATATCATATACAAATTTGTTAACCATTGTTTGCATATTTTACAGGTAACATTGTCAATATGGTACCATTTTATCTCTTTTTTTTTAATTGCACTGCTGTTTTCTGTACAATTGGATGGTGTTTTATTGCTGTCTAATAGGATAACTTATCTTTGTGGCTCACTTTTCTAACTTTGAAAAACTAGTTGCAACTGTTATACATGAGCTAAACCCTTAATATTACATATTAAATATTTTGATATGGTATAAAGGTATTTTTAAAATTACTATCATTGTCATAAATCTGCATTTACTGTATATAAAACCTGATTTGGAAAAATTGCCCTTTATAGTGCAACAAGTGCCATTTTTGTCTTTGCCCCCCCACCTTTTGCAATCTTCCAGCACCCCTGTGGGTGCGTACACACACACACACACACACACACACACACACACACACACACTCACTATATTATCAGCATTGTAATCTCCCTGACTGTGACATCACTGCTGCTTAGGAATAGTCCACCAGTAGCTGCCAGATCAATCACCTGTGATGCTACTGTCAGTGAGATCACAATGCTGAGGATGAAGTGGGGGGACTAGGGATAGATATGTCAGCTGCCAGGCTAAGAGTTAGTCTACATATCGAACACAACATTATCATATAAAAAAAAAACTAATGAGAAAAAGGCAAAAAAAAAAGGTACTTCAGAAATAAAAAAATGTTACAAGTGACTACCTCTAAAAATGTGTATTATTTTCCTGTCTGTCTGTTTTGTTTCCACTAGCTCTTTAAATCCCCCATCAGCATTAGTGTAATTCCAGGGTTTTCATGTTGAATTTCAGCAATTACTTTCTCCAAAAGCTGTATTGATTATTCTTCTTTATTGGAGCCAGTGGTAACTGGAGGGATGTGCCCATTAATAGTGTTGAATTCTAATTTACTTATTCAGTGTACAGAGATACATAAGTAGTAAGAATAACGGGCTGGATTTTCAGAGCCCCTAAAATTTGTGCAGCTGTGGGGAAAAAAAAAACAGCTCCAGAGGGTCACCACTAGTGGAGCTGCAGTTTTTCCCACAGCCACGGTATTTTCAAAGGTGGAGCTGGTTTATGACAGGCTTCACGATGTATGGTAGCCTGTGGCTGGATTTTCGCTACAGCTACGCCAAACTGATATGCCTAGTGGAACCAGGCATTCCATCTCCTGCAGCAGCTCAGGCTGAAACTAGGGAAGTCCACAGGTGTGGAGATTTGAGTCCGCACTGGCCGTTGCAGAGTGGTACTTAGTCCCGAGAGGGCAGACAATACAGCCCAACCACAATTTAATTTTTCACTGTGATGAACATCCGACATAGAGACCAGAAAGGCTACTGTGCCCTTGGCTGTACCATATTTATTAATCCTGTGTGCTTCATGTTCCCAGTATATGTATTCTTCCATATTTAAGCATCCCCGTGTAAGCCAAGTCTCTTGCAGATAGATTGTATCACATTGGTCTATTTCTTTCTGCCACCCCCAGTCTTCTAATTTAGTCACACGATTTGCTACATTCCAACTAATAAGCCTAGTGGCCTGGCAGTCATCCTGCTGGCATTGTTCTGACTCTGTTTCCATTGTGTTAGAAGTGACATCATATTCACTAAGTAAACTACTAAAACTGTGCTCCCTACCACATTTAATATTCAGTTCTTTAAATGAAAGATTCCCTTTAACACAAAGTTGCCATTAATCCTCTTCCCCTTTGTGCTCTACCTTTTATCATTTGATGTTTTTTTCTAAACTCAAAATTCACCATCTCTCAGCACTGAGTGTATAAATTCTACTGGCTTTACCTACTGTGTGATTCTTTTCTGACATTTGTCTTCATTATCAGTTTTCTGCTTAGATTTATTTTTATTTACCATCATTTGCTTTTTTTGTACTGGTAAATTTAACGTCTCATGTTTGTGGATATTAGTCATTGCCCTGTCCTGTTTATTCGATGTTTCATTCACAAGAGCCCCATAGTTATGAATCTCTTCCTTGACATCTAATATTGGCTTCCTGCTAGAGGCTGATACCAGAGTCAGACATATGATTCCTTTCAGATCCCCTGATTTATAACAACAAACAGATAAAAATATCTGACCAGTTATAACATTTTCCTAATATTCCTTTGCATAAATTATATGTGAGCACTTTTAGTGCTGGAGTCTCATTTCTGGATTGTGGAACTCCTTTTAAATAAACAGTGGCCAGGCATGTTCCTGTTTGCATCTCCTTTTCTGTTTTTCCCTCCTTTTTACTTAGATTTTTTTAATGGGTACAAATACTGCCTTCCACTGAAGATTTGTTCTCTAAGTCCTTTTTATTGTGTTTATGTTTTTTAGAGCTTTTCTTTTTGTAGGTTACCATGTTCTATTCCCCATTCTTGTCTTCTTTCCACTGAGTATCTTTCTTGTGTGGTTTGTTAAATTGCCCTACCTTTGAGCATCCTATATTTAAGCAATAACGCATGACAGGGTCGAAGGATATTGACACACCTTGGGTGGTTGCTTGGCAGAAGATACCAGGAGAAAGGACTGCTGTGTGACTGATCTTCTCTGCTGGGACTAAAGTAAAAGAACTTTTGTATTTGGACCTTTAATTTAGGGTAAAAAAACTAACATACAAAACAAAACAAAAAAAAAAGTGTGTGTTTGGGTTAACTGAACTGAATGGGTAACTGAAAAGTCATCTAGGTGTAAATCTCAGGTGACTGAAAGGACTTAACTGCTGTGAGGTTTAAATTACTTGTAGAAAGATCTGGTAAGTAGGGGGAGTGGCTTAGCTAGAAGGAAGCTACATTTAAAGACTGCCTTAGAAAGATTCTGCTAATAGCTTGGCAGAAGATACCAGGAGAAAGGACTGCTGTGTGACTGAACTTCTCTGCTGTGACTAAAGTAGAAGAACTTTTGTATTTGGACCTTTAATTTAGGGTAAAAAACTAACATACAAAACAAAAAAAAAGTGTGTGTTTGGGTTAACTGAACTGAATGGGTAACTGAAAAGTCATCTAGGTGTAAATCTCAGGTGACTGAAAGGACTTAACTGCTGTGAGGTTTAAATTACTTGTAGAAAGATCTGGTAAGTAGGGGGAGTGGCTTAGCTAGAAGGAAGCTACATTTATAGACTGCCTTAGAAAGATTCTGCTAATAGCTTGGCAGAAGATACCAGGAGAAAGGACTACTGTGTGACTGAACTTATCTGCTGGGACTATATTGCCCTCCACCCCCCCACCCAAAGCTAGTTCTATTTTTATAGGCACAGGATTTGACTGACAACAGGAACTTCCTGTTTAGGGGCAGGAAGTGAGTGATCACAGAACCACCAAGGACCCACCATCCTAGAAGGGCAATAGTAGCTCTCCGGCCCCCTCTAGCTGCTGGAGGTCTGCCTCTGAACAAGTAAGTGGTCTACTGAGAAATATAGGATATTCTTGTCTCAGAACAGGACAATCAGGAGCTTAAAGGCCACACAGGCAAGAAAGCAGAGAGAGAAAAAAAACAGAGGAAAGAGTAAGGATTGCAAACAGTTAAGGGGCAGAAATAAGACATGATTGGAGAGGTGCAGTGCAGTGGCTGTGGAGCAGCAGTCTTCCGGGAGATGTTCTGGAGGATGCGGTGTTGTCCCATCTGCAGGCACCTCTCTGGGCTGAGGGAGGAGGTTGCTCATCTCCAGGCTGAGTTGGCCAGGATTTGTGGGAGCTCCTCTTCCATCCAGGGACCACCAGTGCCACTGCCGTTGCCTCACAGGTTGCCAAGAAAGAGGAGCGGTTGGACCACAGTGGGCTCAGAGAGGGTGAGAGTGGTGGAACAGAGGCACATCCCTCCAGTTGTACCTCTCCACAATTCCTATGCCATTCTGGCAAAGTGTGGTTCCTCTATGGAGGCACCTACAGTGGAGGCCAAGGAGGATGCTGGGAACCTCCACAAAAGAGACCCACAGGAGGGTGGCAGGGGACCCTGCAGGGGAAGGAAACAACTCCTGGTGGGGGACTCCATTGTTAGGAAGGTAGAACTGGGCAAGGAAGGGGAGAGAGAGGTAAGGTGCCTGCCTGGTACCATGGCTTGGAGGGACAGGGAGCAAATCCTCAGGATTGCTGGAGTAGCTGCACAGAGGAGGGAGCTGGATGTCATTGTCCACCTAGGGACAAATGACCTGGCTAAGAAAGGGATTAGAGAAGTGCAGGAAGAGTTTGTGGAATTGGGGAGGGGCCTTAGTCAAGTAGCATGCACGGTAACCTTCTCAGAGGTGCTACCCATCTATGGCATAGGAGAGGCTAGGTGTTCCGTGCCATGGGATTCAATCAGTGGTTGAAAAACTGGTGTAAGCTCAGGGATTTGGCTTCATTGGGGACTGGGGGTCCACCTGGAGTGATGCAAGCCTATACTGGCATGATGGGCTGCATCTGTCCGGGAGGAACCAGGATCCTAGGTGATAGGTTTAATGCTTCATTGGCAAGCTTTTAAACTAGCCAAGGGGGGAGGCACTGGAAAGGAGCAGGAAAATCCTAGCCCCCCCAAAAAAATCACGGTAGTAAGTGTGGCAAACACCAACATGGAGGTGTCGATAGGGAGAAGGGCAGGGGTAAATGGAGAAAGTGACAAAGGCAAGAAGGACTGGGATGGAGCAAAAGGGGGTAAGACCATCAGGAAATGGAGGGTAATGAGTACCAATGCCCGTAGTCTGGGCAACAAGCTCCCTGAACTGGTGGCCTTAATGGAAGAGGGATGCCTGGATATCGTAGCAGTCACAGAAACATGGTACACAGAGAACCCATGACTGGGATGTTAACATACCAGGGTACATAACTTACAGGAGAGACAGGCAGGGGAGAAGAGGGGAGGAGTAGCTCTCTATGTAAAGGAAGGATAAAAGCAACTGAACAAAAAGAGTAAACAGGGAGAAGAGGAGGCACTGTGGGTCACCTTAAGACTGGAAAGGGCACCACAATCCAGCATTAGGGGTTGTGTACAGACCCCCATGTCAGGGGAAGGAATGGACAAGGATATGATGGAAGGCATTCTTAGAATGGCAGAGAAAGGGAGATACTGTTGATGGGAGACCTGAATATGCCGGATGTTAACTGGAGCACATTTGCTGCAGCCACATCCAAGAGCAGGGCCATTCTTGATGCCCTACAGGTGGCAGGCATTAGACAGCTAGTTTTGGAACCCACTTGTGAGGGAGCAATTTTAGACCCCATACTCTCAAACGGGCAGGGAGAGGATCTCAGATCTAGAAGTGGTTGCCATCTGGGGACAAGTGACCATCAGACAGTGTGGTTCATGTTAAACTCAGCTACAGAGTCAAGCCATACAAAAGTGAGGGTACTGGACTTTAGGAGGGCTGACTTTGGCAAGATGGGAGAGTGCCTCAGAAAAGCACTAGCAAACAGGCTAGAAGGAGGTGTGGAGCAACAATGGGGAATTATCAAAACTGCCATCACAGAGGCAACAAGCCTTTGTGTGAAGCAAATAAACAAATCAAAACAAAAGAAAAAGCCACTATGGTTCTCAAGAGAGGTGGCTGTGAAAGTCAGGAAGAAAAAGATAGCATTCCGGAAGTATAAGGAAACACAGAAGGAGCAGGACAGAGAGCTGTACCAGTTAAGGCAGAAAGAAGCAGGGAGGGAAGTCAGAATAGCAAAGGCCCAAACTGAGGAAAAGATAGCCAACTCAGTTAAGAAGGGGGATAAAACCTTTTATAGGTACATCAGCGGCGTAGAAAGACAAAGGAGGATAGTGAGGCTGAATAGATGAGCGAGTGGGTGGGCAGAGGGGACAGTGAAAAGCAGGAATACTAGACAATATTTCAGCTCAGTATTCACAAAAGAGGAGGGGAAGCGCTAATCCAATTAACAGAAGCACTCTTGATAGGGGGTCGATCCCAGTCCTTTCACAGAAGAAAGGGTTCTGCAAGAACTCCTAAAACTGAAGGTGGACAAAGCAATGGGTCCTGATGGAATTCACCCAGAATTCTAAAAAGAATTAAGGAAGGAACCAGTGAAACCACTGGCTACTCTTTTAATAAATCATGGGAGGATGGTGTGGTACCCGAGGACTGGAGGAAGGGGGATGTTATTCCCCTTCACAAAAGTGGGACCAAGACAGAGGCAGGAAACTACAGACCTGTCAGTCTGACCTCTGTGGTAGGGAAAGTGATGGAGTCATTTCTGAAGGAAAGAATAGTTGAGTACCTAGAGGTCAGTGGAGCACAGGATCCAAGGCAGCATGGGTTCACAGCGGGAAGGTCATGTCAGACTAATCTAATAGATTTCTTTGACTGGGTGACCAAAGTAGTAGACCAGGAGGGGCTGTGGACAGCCTACCTAGACTTTAGCAAGGCATTTGACACAGTCCCACACAAAGATTATTAGTCAAATTAACCAGCCTGGGAGTGGGTCCCAGGGTGGTAGCCTGGGTAAAACATTGGCTGGACAACAGGACACAGAAGGTAATTGTAAATGGAGTCCACTCTGAAGAAAGGGCAGTTACTGGGTAAATCGAGGGTTCAGATTGGGTCCAGTCCTTTTAATGTCTTCATCAGTGACATTGCAGAGGGACTGGAAAGAAAAGTATGCATTTTTGCAGATGACACAAAGATCTGCAACAGGGTTGATACACAAGGCGGCGTGGAAAGGATGAAAAGGGACTTGGCAAGGTTGGAGAAATGGTCAGACGTATGGCAGCTAGGATTCAATGCAAAAAAGTGCAAAATAATGCACCTGGGAAACAAGAACCCAGGGGAAGAATACACAATGGGTGGGGAGGTAGTAACAACAACAAAACAGGAAAGGGACCTGGGGGTAATCATATCAGATGACCTTAAGGTTAGCAAGCAATGTGAGAAGGCAGTAGGGAGGGCCGGGGGTATACTGGGATGTATAGGAGAGGCATCAGCAGCAGAAAACAGGAAGTTGTTATCCCTCTGTACAGACAGTTGGTGAGACCCCATCTGGAGTACTGTGTCCAGTTCTGGAGACCCCATCTCCGCAAGGACATAGACAGGATAGAGGCAGTCCAGAGGAGGGCAACTAAAATGGTGCAGGGTCTGCAAGAGAAACCGTATGAGGAGAGACTAAAGGAGCTTAATATGTATACCCTTGAGGAAAGAAGGGAGAGGGGGGACATGATAGAAACTTTCAAGTACCTCAAAGGAATCAACAAAATCCAAGAGGGTAGCATCTTTCAGAAAAAGAGACTTGCAAGAACAAGGGGACACAATTTAAAGATAGAAGGAGGGCGGTTCAGGGGCAATGTGAGGAAGTATTATTTCACAGAGAGGGTAGTGGATGCATGGAACAGCCTTCCTGAGGAAGTTGTGGGGTCTAAAACTGTGGGAGAATTCAAGAATGCATGGGACAGACATAAGGCAATTCTTGTGGGGGGCAGGAAGATATAGGCTGTTGGTTAACTAGGATCTGTGGCCTATCCTGTAGGTAGGGAAATGGGCAGACTAGATGGGCCTAGCGGTCCTTATCTGCCGTCAAAGTCTATGTTTCTATGGTTGGGCATGAGGCCACAGGCCGAGTACATCCAACACCCAAGACGTGATGATATCCCATGAGAAGCCACACCCTGGAGTGCAGTATTACTATTATGAACTGGTTAAAAAGTTTTATTAGTAAAAAAAAAAAAAATAAGAAAAAAACTTTTGAAACCTTTTGAAATGCCTCTTTTGGGATGTTGGAGGAGTATCTTGTAAAAAAATAGTTCCTGGAGGATCCTGGGCAACAGGTGGCACTCTTGTAAGTGGAGTTTATTGAGTAGGTGGCGCTGTGATCTCTCTTACTCACTCTCAGAGTAGTACTCCCGTATATGAATTGTCTTCTCCCTGTGTCTGACCCAGTCCCGCTGCCTGCTCTGGGACTGTGTGAAGATCTGTGTGCAATTGTTTTTTTTGTTTTTTTTTTGTGAAAACCCAATGTGATCAGAAGAGCAATATGAATGGGAATAATGGAGGTGGTCACTTTCAGTTTTCTGGTGGAGCTCTGTAAGTAGCCGGCAGTGTTTTTTCGAAGGGGTAACCAACTGAGGAGAATCTGCTTCACCGCTTGAGGAAGCACAAAAAAAAGGCCACTGTGTGAGGAATAGGGTACCAATGCAGAAGTTCTGTTCTGTTGACGTTGTAGCGGGGGATGTTTTCTCGTGACTGTGACCGTCCGTTGATGTATTTTGATTGGCAATGGAGGCTTTCAGCTTGTGGTACTATTCCATTGACAGCTGGTGTTTCTGTGTATGCCACAGTTGGGGGCAGCTTTATTGAATTAACTAGGGCATGATTGAGAGGATTTAGTGTTTTGTTTTTTCAAACGTCTGTCTCGATGTCTGAGTTACTCAGCAGGACATGGCTGACGTTATGTTCAGAGGAATTTGTTCAAGTGAGGAGGCTGGTGGTCAGAGGTTTTTTGAAGCCGTGAGTATGTAGTAGGAAATTATCATGGCTTCAAAGACCTCTCAGCCAATCAGCGTTCTCTATTTTAGGCAGCCAGTTCATAATATGTACTATTTCCTTCTCTTGAATACTGCATTTACTTTTTCTTTGCATGACCTCAACTAAGGCATTAATCTCTTTATCTTCCTTTTATGCTTTTTTTAATTGTTTCCTGTACAGTAACATTCTTAGATTTATTTATTTCCTCATTTTTAGCATAATTTTGTGGCACCCTCTTCACCATATGATCTTTCTTCTCCACGTTCTCTTCCAGTGACAGAGTCAGTAATAAAACCATCTGATTCAGAAAGTCATTACTTTTCCTGATGTCCATTTGAATTTCTGTACATTTTACAGTTTTTAAAACTGTACAGAGAATACTGGTTGGGCAACCATGCACAACCAGTCTGTGCCACCACCTCCAGGTTCAGATTACAATGGAGCTCTCAAGCTTCCCTCTTGAGGTCTGCTGTAATCTGAACTTTTCAGTGGCAGCACAAGCTGGTTGCGCATGGTTGCCCAACCAGTATTCTCTGTACTGTTTTAAAAACTTTAAAATCACGCAGATGTGCCACAATAATGCAAACATATCAAATGCAAAGTTTGTTTTATGAAAGAAGTATCTATTTCTTTTGAAAAATATAGAGAAATATTTTTAATTCTGCTTTACCCTGTTTACATGTAGAGTTATAATTGATTACAGAATAATCAGTTACTTTGTAACTGATTCTAACCTTGTATAACAATGCTTTTGATACAGATGAGATTGCTCTCAGGAGCAATCCAAGTACATCGAACAAGTGCATTGTTTACGTGGACATCGGTTCTCAAAATCCATGTAGATGCGATTAGATCTGGAACCGATTCAGCACACATGCTCAGTAAACTTGTACCCTTACATGCTTAGTAAAACTGATTACATAATAATGTACGGGCAGTGTCTATTAACCCCTGTTTTCAATCAGCTTATAACCTGATAATCCCATCATTATGACATCAGTATGCTGTAAACCTTGCTTAACTATGTCATAATGATGGGATTACGGGATAGAATGTCATCTCCTGTAAACATTCTTGGAAAGGAAAGGTGATCTGCTGCTTGGACATTAATTCAAAACACACACATTCCATTCAGACAGTTACAGACCCGCTGCAGTATAGATCACAATGGCTAATTTCAGCACTTCAGTTGCTCAATGTTCAAACCAGGAGGCATTCATAGCCAAGCAGGAGAACAAATGCACATTGAAAACATTTTTTTCCCACTGTGGCTAGTTTTTCCATACACTATAAAATACAAAGTCTGAGTAATGGTGGTCAACCACGGACGCAATCACCTCTCGTGGTTGCCATGACAACTGTAAACCTCTCTCGAGGTTTACTTGGTTGTCCTGGCAACTGCTTGAGGTGATTACATCGTGGTTAACCACTGTTACTCAGGCATTATCCTCTATGTAATCAATTACATTGTAATTAAATATTACCTTGTATGTAAACCTGTTCTCTTCTGGGTGCATTGATTGCTGCCCTTTATGTAAACAGGAATGGAGTTGGTGATTGATTATCTGGAATTGAAGACAGGGTAATTGATCACCAACTCATGTAAACCTAGCAGATGAAATACATTGGGTTCATAAATTGTTGGCAATTTCCGACATCACAATGCCAGAATTTCTATTGAATTATTTTCTACTAGCAGTGAAAACCAAAGGTGAAAACACACTAGTTTCACTGCACTAATATTTTATTATAAAAGTAGAAAGTAATTACTAACACATAGAAATGGAATAAATAAAATAGTCAGTTGTCTATTTATTAGAAGTAAAGACTTGCTCTTTAAGTTTCTCGTACTGTACCTCCACACCACCCATGTCATTCCCCTCACCAGGTCATTCCTGAGGCATTCAACCACCTTTTTGAAATCTTCCCTCCTGAAGCCCAGGACCCTTGACCTTGTGTGGGTTGATTCCACAGTTGTCCTTATGATGAGCCACACTGTACAGTGATCACTGGTCCCCAGGTAGCCTCCCAACTTGACATCTGCAGCAGTGTCCCTGTTAGTGAGTACCAGGTCCAGTATTGCCCCATCATGAGTGGAATTCCTGATTAGTTGCCTGAAGAATGCTCCATGCAGAGAGCCCAGGAAGTCCCTGCTTCTAGCCAAAGCTGCAGCTGGGAGATTCCAATCTACATCTCACAGGTTGAAGTCCCCCACCAGTGGCACCTCCCCTTTTTTCTGCCATCTTGCCAATGGCTTCCACCACTACCTTATCTAAACGTTCCCGCATGCTGGAGGTCTGTAGATCACACAACTGTGAATAGTGGTTCCTTTCCCCATCACCAGGCTAACCCACAGTACTTCCATCCTCCCCGATTCCCTGTATCTCTGTTGCTTTTACACCTTCACCCACATAAAATGCCACCCCCACCTTTTCTTTCCAACCTGTCCTTCCTGAACCGAGTATACCCTGGTATGGCTGTATCCCAGTCATGATTTTCAGTGCACCATGACTCGGTATTGACCACAATATCCAGGTCAACCTTGATGGCCTCTTGGTCTGGAAATCTATTTCCTGGACTTCTAGCATTCACACACATGGCCTTCCAGATTTTGTTACCACTCTGCTTGCTAACCCCCTTTTTTTCCCTTTCTGCTCATCCTCTTTCCCCCATCCCTTTTTAATGTTCTTGTTCCCATCCCACTTCATTTCTACCACCTTGCTTCTTTCAGTTACTTGCATCCTGGGTGATTCATCTACCCTGAAGTCCTCCCTACTCTCTACTTCTGTCTGTGGGGGGGGAGTGGCAGTTTATGCTTCCCTGATTCCTTCTGCAGCCCCCCTTGACTGATTTAATTGTTCATCAAAGTAACATTTTAAATTTGTCACTGAGGACTGCTGTTCCCCTCCCTGATGGATGCAGGCCATCATCCCTGTATAGCCCTTATCCATCCAGGTAGGTCCCCAGTCACTAATACAGTCAACCCCCTCCTCTCTGCACCATTTCTTCAACCATGAGTTGAAGCTCATGGTGCAGAGAACCCTTCCCCCCATCATAGATAGTAAGCACCTCAGCAAAAGCCACTGAACGCACTACCTAAGACACCTCCCCAGCTCCCTTAACTCCCAGCCCCATCCCTAGCCAGGTCATTAGTCCCCAGGTGGACAGTTGCGTCAGGCACCCCCCCATTGCCACCCTACCGATTATCAAGATCCGCTTCCCTTTCCACCGGGCTGTGACACTGCAAATGCACCTCACCTTCCTCTTCCTCATCTTTGCTATTCACTAAACTATCCTGCTCACAACTGAGTCCCCCATCAGAAGTTGCTTTCTCCTCCCCTGGGGTCCTCTACCACCCTCTTTGGGGTCTCCACTATGGAGGACCCCCATATCCTCCCTGAATGCTACCACAGGTGCCTCTTCTCAGCAGTTCTGCACCCACCAGAGAAGTGTAGGAATTATGTATTGGTACCAGTTGAGAAATGTGCCCCTGACACACCACCCCCACACCTCCAGAGTCAGCTATTCCTCCTCCTTGACATCCTCTGAGGTAACAGTGGCAGACTTGGTGGCCCCTGGGTGAGGGACGAGGTCTCCCGAATCCTAGCCAACTGGAGTCTAGCTGCCTTCTCCCTCTATACAGAATGGTGCTTGCAGATGGGGCAACCCTGCAATCTTCAGAAGGTTTCTCTGAAAACTGCCACCCCACAACCACTGCACTGCACCACTCCCAGCGTTCCCAATTCCTACTGTCCCCGTGTCACCTGGAAATACTTTTGTATACTTGCCACTGATGAGGTGCTTCTAGCTTTACCATTTTTTTCTTGCCTTGCTCCTTTGTGCCTCTTCCCTAGATAGGGTTTTCCCTTCTACCCCACTCAACAGGTCCCTCTTGAATGAAGCCTTTTCCTCCTTCCTTTACCCCTTTACTTTACTCTGTTACCTAACCCTTTGCTACCTGACCCTAGATAGGTTGCTATTAGTATTTCTCTCTACCCTCCTTAAATCCTTTTATACTTCTACCCTAGATAGGGTGTTGCACATATTCCCAGTTTTGGCCTACTTTTTACCCTCCACCCTTCCTTGCAGTGAATGTTATAACAGGTGTGAACAGGAACCCTACACTTAATCACCTGGCAGAGACTCCTACTTCCCTGCTTCCTCCTGCTGACACCTGCTGATGCCTAAGATGCCAGTATTACATCTGTTCCACTCCTTTGCTGTTCCACTCACTCACTGGGACACATTCAGTTCTAGTTTGATTTCATCTCAGGCTTAAAAAAAGGGACCTCTGGATTTAATGATTTTTTGTTGTTGTTTTTGTTGTTTGTTTGTTTGTTTATTATGTGTAGCTTTAGATTTTATAATTGACTTAGCCTGGTTTCCTACTTTGCATACCCTCTCACCCAGGTCACACCTGGAAACGAGCCTCAGCCCAGTGTGCCTTTCCCAGTTACCAAATTTTAAATAAATAAATAAATAAATACTTGATTACTACTGTAGCAGAAAAAGGGAAATTTCTTTTACCACTTTGGGTATGAATGCCATCTGCCTGATAAGATTGCTCTATTAGTTCAGTGGACTGCTCTAATTTTCTTATTTCTTAAGTAGATGATGTTCCATATTTATTGGTAGTGAGCAACCCTCCCAAATGGGTGAGAAAGATCCTTTGGGAATGAAAGAACCTTGGATCCAAGGATACCATTCAAGCCAATCAGGTCAAGCTGTGACCTGGAAGTTACAAAGTAATTAATCTTTTTGTTGTTAGGCACCTGATTTTTTTGTTTTTGTTTTTGTGTTATTTTTTTTTCAACTTTCCCATTTAGTGATAACTTTTTTTCTCCCTGCCATACTGCAGCTCCAACATTCCTGAACTTAATCCCAGTATATCGATAAACAATTGTTATGAGGAAGGGCTGAAAGAGAAAAATATCACACTATGTACTAATGATACAGTGATCAAATCTATTATAGACTATCACTTCACATATAATATGTACATATTAGTAAATTACAAAAATTTTAAAACTTTGGAATATTTAAATAAAATGTCTTTGTCAAGATGTATTCACAGTTCCTTGGTAAAAGAGTCCTGAACCATTGCCTCAGTGCTTGTGCACTGAGGTTCTTTGTCTTTTAGCTTGTCCTTTGTTTTTATTGGGTTCACCACAACATAACCCAGATAGACCATCTTAGGGTAGCTGGTTCATTCCACTGGGGTGTTATACAGACGAGGCACACTGATGAGTCCTGGTAGGATGAAACACATGTCTGTGTCTTTCTGTTGGCACCCTTTGCAAACTGTGTGAGAGGTCTTTCGGCACCATGCATTTTTGCTGAAAGTTGAACCAGCATAATATTCTGTGGTGATCTGCATATACAGCCCATGATGCTTTGCATTGTGGGGGTATGTGTGATTTTAGAGTCCTGCATATACTTGCAAAAGAGGAGAGAAGGTTCAAATGTACTACTTCTTGTTACTTTATCCCTTGTAGTTCTTAAAAGCACTCTAGATGTTACTGTCGGTGGCCTTTACAGATCTATTTTCTCCTCTTCAGTGTAGGCCTCTCTCAGGGTCCAACTTCTGTTTTTTCTAAGCCGTTTCCTGATGATATCAAACTGCCAGAGGGCACTGGGGCCCTTTTAATTTAAATAGAGCACATTAAATGTTTGTTCTATTATATGCCTTACAACACTTATTTTCCTCAATTATACACAATAAACTGCAACTATTATATAAATTACTTCTAGTAAGATACTGACTATAACAACTCAGTGCACATATGGGTAATAATTTTCAAACCAGAGGTGAAATAAACTGTTGAACTATATTATTTAAAATGGTTCTCAATAAAATGAGAAAAAAAGAAGAGAAGCAAAAAATGATCAGTGTTAACTTAAAACTTACACCCTTTAGCATGTCATATTGTTTTGAATTGCTGGCTAAAATCCTAACTGTTCCCACTGGACTTAGTGGCTCTTTAAGTCCTGCAGTAAAAACATAACTGACTATATAAAACACTGGCTTTAATTTGCTGGTTATGATTTCTTTGGCTACCAAGCCAAGTCAGAACCTCACTTTTCACCAATACACAAGAAGAAGCTGACCAGGGAATCTCTTTAGTTTGCTTTGTCTCACATTAGAGGGCCAGACTATCTGTTACCACAAACAACAGTATTCCATGCTGCTCTGTCTCACGCTGAGATCTGAAATGCATGCGAGAACTGCTCTGCTAAGTGATGGTTTGTGGCATCTGACATCATCTTCCTACATCATGGATATACTTCTGATGTGAGTCTTCAAAAGGTCACAAATGATTTATTTATTCCAATACTTAACATTTTTATCTTTGCATAAAACTAAAATATAACAAGCATTTGTCAATGCCAAATGTTGTCTTGCTGGCATTGGCATTGGTAGTTTAGGAGTTAGAGAGATGCATAACAGGAATGGCAGTGAAGCATTGAACTGACGCCAACCCCACTCCCACCCTGCAGAGACTGACAGGCACTGGGATGTGCCTTTGGGTTGTCTGCCATAATGCTCATACCATTTCACCTCACCCTACCCTGCAGACACCGATAAGTGTCACAGTGTGCCTTGGAATCTTCGGGCCTTATGCTCACCTCATTCCATAAGGAAATACACCGAGATCTGTGCTGTGTAGGAGAATGGGGTGAACTTTGGGGCTGAAGAGTCCAAAGCACACCTCGATGCATGTCACTGACTACGGGGTGAGGGTGGAATGGCATCAGCATTACAGTCGACAATCCCAAGTCACACCCCTATTGCCTATCTGTCTCTACAGAGCTGGGCATTATGGTTGGAAACCCTAATGCCCCAGGTGTTTGTTGGTATTTTCACTCCAAATTTTCAACATTGGCTTTTTTGTGATCCCACCTCATGAACAGTGGCACTATCAGTTTGTTAACCGAAATGTGATTTTGCACAGTGACTGTGCCATTTGGCGCCACAGGTGCAAAAACACATTTTGGGCAGGATGTGAAAAATGACAGCTGTACTGTTCATGAGGAGGTCTAAAAATATGGCAATGTTGAAAATCTGGAGTGAAAATATAAAAAATTGGTGAAGTCACGAGCGTGCATAGAAACTGCACAATGCACTCCTACAACGTAATTAATTTGGGGATTTTTTTCACCATATTTTCAAAGTAGGCATTCTGGGACCTCTGCTTATGAACAGTGACACTGTGATTTTGTTATTCTGTCCCAGAAGTTGATTTCCCACAGTGACCACACTATTGTGCACCAGATGTGCAAAAAACACATTTTGGGCAGGATGTGAAAAATGACAGCTGTACTGTTTATAAGGGTGTGTGAAAAAAAGGCAATGTTAAAAATCTGGAGCGAAAATATTAACAATTGTCAAAGTTACAAGCGTGCATGGAAACTGCGCAATGCAGGCTCATAACACAGTCATTTTCTGGATTTTTTCACCAAATTTGCAACATAAGCTTTTTGGGGCCCCACCTCATGAACAGTGGCACTGTCGTTTCATTAATCAGTCCCAGAAGGTGATTCCACTTAGTGACTGCAAAATCACCTTTTGGGACCGAATAACAAGATGACAGTGCATGTGTTCATGAGGTGGGGACCCAATAACCCAATGTTGAAAATCTGGAGCCAAAATTCAAAAAGAATGGCTGAGATATCCACCCAAGTTGAACCCCCCACACTGATACCATTATGCAGCTTACCGGCATTTCTTCATTTTGCAGTTTGGCTTTGAAGAGTCCAGATGTGTTCCCACTCCACCAAATATTGCAGTGTCAGCCCCCTGGAGGCAAATATGGGGTGAGGGGTGTGTGGAAAGGTGGGGTGCACAGAGGGTGGGTGCAGGTTGGGGAAGGGGGCACCGCGGACAATGAGTGATCATTTTCTTTTTTCAGGTAAAAAAAAAGGACATCATGACATGGTTTCTTAGGCACACTGGGGTTTGCTCTCAGTGTGCCACACAATAAGGGTTAGGGGAACATGCTGACATGACTGGCTTTGTGTGAGCGGCGGCACACTGGGGTGGGCTCCCAGTATGCCATACAGTGTGGGAAGGGGACATATCAACAAGGGGATTTCACCCCTGATGTCGGCTTTGTTTGGGGATTGTGTGGCAGCAGCAGGAGCCACTGCCATGTTTATTGAAATGTTTCACCAGGAAAGGCACGTACGGATGTGTCATCTCTGCCGTTGCATGACGAGCTTGTCAATGATTGTAGAGGCACATTTCTTTCAAGTTGGTGGCACTTTACATAAATTTTGCATCAGCACTAGCATGCTGGCTAATTGGGGAATGAGGGCTACACCTACTAAAGCATGCCCTGCATTTTCCAACACTGACACACTTCTCACTGTGCTATTACTACCAGAAGATGTTGCTCGCGCATGCGCAAGACAACATAAAAATGAGTAATATAGTCAAACCCGTGATCCCAAAGAAATTCCCTTTCGTATGAGCCAATTCAGGTTACTGTACTGCCCATGGCTTCACTCTCCATCTTTGTTCTCAGCACATTGCTAACTCAAATAAAAAAGCCATGAGAAAAGTGTTTAAAGCCAGAAAAGATTATTTAGTCACTATATATCTAACTATCTCTTTCTTTCTCTCTCTCTCTCTCTAGATAGATATATACATATATTTTGTTGATTCACCTCTGGTTAGTACAGATATATATATATATATATACATATATTATGGTAGCACGGTAGTGCTACCATAGTTTGGGTTGAGGAGCCATTTCTATGTTAAACCCAAAAGTTTGCACCTTAATAACTTTGCAACCGTTTGACAGATTTGGTTGAAATTTGGAATACATGATCAAGAACCATAGGTCTTGGGATCTGCCAAGTTTTGTTCCAGTCAGATACATGGCTGCGAAGTTATTGAGCGTGATCTACACATGCATTTACACTTTTTCTGGAATTCTATGGTTGTGCCTACAGGTCGCACGGCTTGCGTGACAGGCCTGAAATCTTCAGAGAATGTGTGGCCGGGGTCCCCGATGTGCCTTTCGAAGATTTCGTGAAAAAATATTAAACGGTTCAAAAGTTATTCAAAAAACAATTTCCCATTACAAGTCAATGGGAAAAGTTAACAAAAAGTGCGACAGTGTCGCAAATGCATTTTTACTTTCGCAAATGGCCTGTTACTTTCCCAAATCCGCCATCTTGTTTTCAGTTAGTGATCAGAAAAATGCTTGCCATTTAAATTTGGGACCCTCTAGCAACCTAATTCTTTTTGTATTCACCTAGTCAGACCCTGAGGATGCTAGCCATGTCTTTATTTTGGGGTAAAACACCCCAGAAATATGTTTTTCAAATTTCTGGAAAAGGTACTTTCGCAAAGTACTTTCATGCTCACGAAAGTGTCGCTAATGTTTGTGAAAGCTTTTGCAAATTGCGGCAGTACTTTTCTAGTCTGTGGGAAAATGACAGTAATTCTTTGGCACTCTGCTGCAAAAGAACGGTTTGGAGTTTTAGCCTGAAATTTGGAAGGAACGTAGCCGACATCTCACAGATGTGCCTTTCAGTATTTCGTTGAAAAAATATTGCATGGTGGTAAAGTTACGGTACTCCAAAGTTGATGCTTTTTCCCATAGGATAACGTTACGGCGCCCGACTCATTACAGGAATCCTTTGGCACCCTGCTGCAAAATAATGGTTTGGTCTTTTTTTCCTGAAATTTGGAGGGAGCACAGCCAACAGCCCACAGATGTGCCTTTCAGTGGTTTGGTGAAAAAATATTACAGGGAGGCAAAGTTATGGCACTCTGAATTTCTCTTTTTCCCATTGGATAACATTGACAAGCGCTCGCTTCAGGGCCGTCCGTGATCTCGAACGGGTGCCAGATACAGACTTTTCATCAGAAAAATGCTTAGCTCCTTATTGGGGCTAAGTACAAAACTAGCCAGGACAGTCATAAATCATATGACTTTTAAATTTTTTTTCTACGTTGTACGGTTCCTGAGATATAACCTATTTAGTATTCCAAGTCCTCATTTTCTGCTCCGATACCCATTATTATGCATACATTCTTTGTACTCACTGTCTTTCTCTATGCAGCTTTTGGGGAAAACCAGCTTGTGCACTTACATTACTGTTACCATTGCCCTTTCCGCTTGCGGTTCCAAACCCGTTTCGCTTACCGTTGACGTCTACGCCACCATGTGCGTTATCCTTTGCGTTTTCCTTTGCGCTTGCATTTCTGTTATTTTTTGCCATTTGTGTCTACAGTACTGTTTCTCTTTCTGTTTCACTTTGTGTCACCATGCCCATTGACATTTCCGTTTGCAGGCACCATGTTACTATGTGACAACACATCACGTGGCAGACTGTTCCCGTCTATGCCACCATGTGCGTTACCCTTTGTGTTCTCATTCGCACTTGTGTTACCATGTGCGCCACTGTTAGCGCTTCTGTTTGCATTGCTGTTCCTGTTACTATGCCACAAGACATCACGTGGTGGGAGCGCGGGGCCCAAAGAAGGGCAATTAGAGGCAAAAAAATCCATTTAATGCATTAGTTAGGGTTGTTCCACAGTGACAAAAGTGAAGAAATTCGGTGTTAGGGTTGAAAACCCCTTGGACCCCAGCCCACCCCCCCCACCGGCACTGGGGTGTGCATTGGGGTCATCGGTCCTAACTCTCACCCCATTCTCCTATACTTCTGCTGCTTTGGATCTTTGTCAGACAAGTAGACATGGGGACAACAACTAGCACATACAAGGGGGGATAGAACAGTAGCAGCTAACAAGCATTATCCATTAAACATTAGGCACCAAAAACATTTAAATATGGAATACAGACACTATGCGTAGATCAAAAATGCAGATACATCCAATATGTCAAATATTTAGCATCCAAGTGTAAGAGGAGATCATCACAGTGCATCCACAGACATATTAGGTAGTCTCTTCAGTTGCAGGTAAATAAACTGTATCTGCCACATTTAGGAGGTATAGTATTTGCTCTCAAGGTCAGAGGGAATCAGAATCCCTCTGTGGCAGAACACACTGGTTCTGCATAGCTGCTCATCCTGTATTTTTTATAGTGTATAGTACTGTGTGAAAAATGTGTTTTGTGAGTTCTTTTGCTTTCAAAATGAAACTGACTCATGCAGTCTCTAGAGGTTCTAGAATGCTGTTCAACCCCAGAAGGGTAGAACAGCATTCCATGACATTGAAACTATGGTAGAACAGCATTCCAAGACATTGGAACTGTGGTAGAACAGCATTTTGAAAGGGATGGAATTCTATACAGAACAACATTCCACTATACACTATGGGCTGGATATTCAAAAGGGTTGCACCATGCGCAATAGGGTTGCACCTGCACAAGTCCGAAATTGCGCCATTCTGCGATATTCAGCAGGAAGCAGTTGCGCCCTCCAAGTCATGCTGAGCAACAACGCAATGCTAATGAAGGCATGCTCAACCAGAGGGGGAGGAACCATGCATAAACTGCACAGCTCGATAGTCAGCCGGGCTGTGAAGAGTTGAGCAGGCGCAACCCCCAACCTGCGCCTGCACAACTTTGAGCCCAAAAAAAAAAGGATTAAGTTGAGGGCCACCCACAGGTGAGCTGCCGCATTGCATGGCACAACACAGCAGCTGCCACCTGTGGGTGACCCTCCACTTCTTCCCTGTGCCCCCTCTGCAGCCTGATCATGGGCATAATAGTAACCCCCCCGCGCTGGCCCGATCGGGCAGACACCCCCCCATCATTCGATTGCAGGCAGATCTCACTCCCCAACTGGCCTGACATTGGCGGTGCATAACATAAATGAACAACCTCTGACTGGCCCGGTCGCTGGCAAACAGAACTGAACCCCCACTGGCCCGCGATCATGGGAAAAACAGAACTGAACCCCGACTGGCCCGATCGCAGGCAGAATGGAGTTCAACCCCCAAAGACCAATATCCTGGTGGTTCAGTGGACCTCGAAGCCCAATCGCGGGCATAAGAGTCAAACCCCACCCAAGGTCCAATTTCCCTGGTGATCTAGTGGCCTCCACCCCACCCTCCCGTCAGCCGGCCGGCGGCAGCACCCCACCCGCTTGCAGCCCCCGCACCCGCTGACTGACTACTCAGTGGGCTGCATGCCCATTGGTTCAGAGCAAGAGCCAATGGGCATGCAGCCCATACCGTACAAGACAGTCCAGATATGGCGCAAGTCATCAGGGATCGGCGCACCTGCATGCTAATGGCATGCAAATGGGGCCGTAATTAGATGCAAATGGCCCCCCATGCGCTTTGCATGAATTATGGCCCCATTTGCATGTCACCTTTTGAATATCGGAAATTTGCGCATGGCGCAATGGAACTTGTGCCACCGCGATCTGAATGCTCCCTCCTGACCACTGCTGCATGCAAGTTCCACTGGCGCCATGCACAGTGGCTGTAATGGGGCGATATTCAAAGGAGTTGCTCAATAGCACAACTCTGTTGAATATCGCCCTGGCCACACTCCTGTGCAACTTTTTTGAGCAGCGCAAGGGCTTGCATCACAGAATGGTGCAGTTTGAATATCCAACCCTATATTTATAAAATGGGGAAAAAATGTAGCTCCATATCCATTCTTCTGATTGTATAAAACACATCACATGACCGTGCGTATATCAGAGTGCGACCACACACCTGGACTTTTACCCGCCCAAAAAAACTATTTTTCCATTTTATAAGATATATAACCCACTCTAGGATGTACGGTTATGCTCTGATATACGCACGCCTTGGGTGGTTGATGCACTTGGCCTGCGGCCTCATGTGTACAAAGCACACCAAGGCGTGATATCAGAGAGCCATCACACACCTAAGAGTGGGTTATCTATTACACACACACACATATATATATATATATATATATATATATATATACTGTGTATATATATATATATATATATATATATATATATATACACACACACACACACACACACACAGTGGGGTGAGGATAAATGAGTGAGATAATGTGTTATTTTCACTGCAGTGGAATAACCACTGTGATGATATTTACAGATATACACATGGTGCCTACATCACTAGCAAATATTCTCACAGTGCTGATGTCATCACAGTGGTCATTCTGCTGCAGTGAAAATAACACATGTTATCTCACTCATTTATCCCTCACCCCCCATTGTATAATTCGCGCACATAATGGGCAGATCATGGGATATGGAAAATATTCTCACTCCTGCAGAATGAGCTGTGCATTCTCACTCGTGCCTTTGGCACTCGTGAGAATACACAGCTCACTCTACAGGAGTGAGAATATTTTCTATATCCCACTTTAGCCCATCATGTATCCCCTAAGTATCTATATATATTCTACCTTGTGAAATTCTTTACCTCATTGGGTTCTGGAGTGCGAGACCGTGGAGAGTTTCAAAACTGCACTAAAAACACACTCATTTAATCTTGCATTTCTGAACATCTGAACTCATTGGTAAAGTATATTGGATTTTATTCTTTGTCTTAAATTTCTGATTTTACATTTGTATAGCACTTTGACATTTGAATTGCGCTTTATAAATAAAATTATTATTATTAGAGATGGACTTGTCATGGTTTGGGGAGCATGAGTACAGGCCCTGGGGCTATTGGGTAGTCAATAATTATATATATATATATATATATATATTTATATTGTATATCTATTCATTACAAAAACTTTGTTAATGCATCATTTAGGGTTGATGTCACAGTGACAAAAGTTTGGAAATTTGATATTAAGGTTAACCCTCCTACCACCCCACCCCACCCCTCCATCATCCACACACCAACAGACATTGGGGTGTGCCATGGGGTTATCAGGCCCAACTCTCTCTCCATTCCATGTGTAAGCAAGCTGACATGCTACAGTATAGGAGAATGGGGTGACAGTTACAACAGGTGATCCCATGGCACACCCCAATGTCTGTTGGTGTGTGGAGGATGGATGGGTGGAGGTGGGGTGGTAAGGGGGGTTAACTCTAACATAAAATTTCCAAACTTTTGTCGCTGTGACATCAACCCTACCTTACACATTAATTAAGTTTTTTGCTATGAATTTCCTTACTTTCTGAAAAAGTGTAATGCAAGTAGTAAATGGCATGTGTTGATGGGAGCACAGGGCCCAAAAAACTGCCCATTTATGCATAATGATATGCATCTGTGGGAGCGTGGGCCCTCTGGGCCCTGCGCTCCCACTTATACATAACAATGGAGCCATACAGTAGCCCTATAGACCTGAAAAGGAACCCTTGTAACACTAATTTGTCACTATCCTACCACCTCAACCCTACAGGCACCAACAGGCATTGGGGTGTGCCATGGGGTCATCAGACCCAACTCTCACCCCATTCCATGTGTAAACAAGCTGACAATCTACAGTATAGGAGAATGGGGTGAGAGTTATGTCTGACAACCCCATGGCATGCCCCAATGCCTGTTGGTGCCTGTAGGGTGGGGAGTGGTAAGGGTGGTAACCCTAACATCAAATTTCCAAACTTTTATCACTGTGACATGAACTCTAACTGATGCATTAACAGAGTTTTTTGCAATGAATTTCCCTTATTTTTGAGAAAGTATAATGTAAGTGGTTAGTGGTATGTGCTTGTGGGAGCGTGGGCCCTCCGCTTCCATCACATTGCCTATTTTATGCATAATGGTACACGTATGTGAGAGCACACTCCCACGTACACTTTAATATGGAGCCATACAGCAACCCCCATAGTACTGTAAAGTAATCCTTGAAACACTTATTTGGCAATATCTCAGTAACCGTAGCAGATATGAAAAAAATTCCACTGCAGATGTAATCTACGACTTCTAAAGTTCCTCACAAGCTTAGCTGTGGGTAACGAAAAATCTGTATCTCAAATAGTTTTTGAGATACGGGTGCCAAAAGGCGCCGTGGGTGCCACAATGTTATCCTACGGGAAATTTCTCAACTTCATAATGCTGCAACTATGGGCCCATTGAATGGTTTGGGACCAAACCACCAAAAGGCACATCTGTGGGACCAAGGCTTGCCACTCTGAAAATTTCAGCCCAAAAGCACTATCCGCCTTGGCACAATGAAGTGACAAAGAAAACAACACATGGGACAATGCTGCGGAGTATTGTTTTTGTGACAACAAAAATGCTTTTGCGACAACAAAAATGTTTTTGTAACATCCCTATAACTTATAATGGAATGTTCTGCGCACAAAAAAATGTTGTCATGCACGAAAAAATGTTTTAGCAAAAGTTTTCTCAATGCACATGTAAATTTTCCCATAGGCTACAATGGGACATAAAAAACTTGCATAACTTTTGAATGGATTAATATTTTTTCACCAAATCTTCAAACGGCATCAGTTTAACCCAGACCACATATAGACATGCATATTTTAATCCACTCGGATGCATTCCTCAGTCCTTTATGCCCGACCAAAGAAATTAGCAAAATTTGGCTAATTTTTCACTTTTTGAATGCTCTATGGTTCCACAACCGTACATCAGACCAGAACAAAACTTTCAAGATCCAGAGATCTATGGTTGGACACTGTGCAGGCAAACTTTCAGGTACATCAGACAAATGGTTGCAAAATTATTAAAGTACAAAAGCTGGGGTTTAGCATAGAAGTGGCTGCGCAACCCTAAATTTACCTGCTCTACTGGGCAGGTATAACATACATATATATATATATATATATTTTTTTTTTTAATTAGTTGTTTAACCAGGAGTAGCACACTAAGCTAAAAGCTTTTTCACAGGAGCGACCTGGGAGCACAGGGAAGTTAAGTGACTTGCTCATGGTCACACAGTATGCAAGTGGAAGCTGTGGGATTCAAACCCCAGTCTGGTCTATTGGATGTCACCAGATTGTACTCGTTGGTGTGTGTGTGTCTGTGTGTGTTATACATAGATATGTATAAGCATTAATCCCTGAGACAGGAGGGCATTTCCCAGGAATTAATGCATGGTTGGGTGGGTGGGCCGGGTGCCTTCCACCACCAAACCATGCATTAATTCCTGGGAAATGCCTTCCTGTCAAAGGGATTAATGCACTTGTAACATGGCAAGTGTAAAGGAACTATTCTTCTACTGTTGTTTAAGTAACAATTACAAAAATATGTGCAGATGCAACAACATTTTACTTCAGAAGACATACTTCACTTCTACCTATATCCCTTTATAAATGTGCATATGCACGTTCCCCATGCCAGATGCATTAATGTTGTGACTACCAGTTTCTTAATATATGGCAAGTTTGCATTAACCACATTACACATTAAGCAGTGATAAAACTTTACAGATTCATATTTTAAATGACCACTTCAATTCTTTTTATCTCCGTTCAAAAGTGCCATTCATTTGTGTCACAACTGCATTCTGGGGAATATGTATTACACTGATACTGTGCTGTAATGCTATTCTGACCAAGAGGTGGCGCGACGAACAGAATATAGAAGCGCTGGCTTACTACTGACACATTCAGTGCTTTAACATTAGTCACACTGTAGTACTCGTACGTCATCTTTCTGGTAACGAACAATGCTGGTTCTTCAGTACTACAACTCTACTCACACTGTACTACTCCTACAAATGTCATATGTCTGGTACGGATGGGTGGGAAACAACTACTCTGCCAGGTGAATTTATGTGCTGTGCTATCTATTTGTGCAAGTGTGGAATTAACAACGACTTACCACGGTGTCAACCGGGTCGGTGGGTGGTAAAGAACTATTTCATCTGTTTACATTATGTGGTCTATCTGTTCATGGTACAGTGGCACGACTAGGTGCAACACTCTTCTGAGCACAGTGCCACCTATAGGTCGGATTGCTACTGTCACTGAGGCGCGCTCCCAATGTCAACAGCCACATATTACCAGTCTACATGTTGGTTTCCTTCCTTTGAAATGCAGCAGTGCATATCTAGGGAATTAATGCACGGCTACATTCGGGTCATGTTACCTGTTTCCTCCAATCAGTAGTTCGTATTTTCGTACTACTATTAATGCCGTGTTACCTATCTATATCTATCTATCTATATATATATATTTGAAGTCTTGGATGACACCTGTGAGTGGATGCTCATTGAGAAGTTCCACTTCAGATGCGTTAACACAAGAAGACACAATATAGTTACAGTAAATTATACATACAGCGTACAAAAAAATCAACAGTACATAGTTTGCAATGACAAACAGTTACACAAATTGTGCTAAGGCATAATACATGATATGCCAGCATCCTGCGGAAGAGAGAAAGGCAGAGGCAGACTGTTAGGGTGAGGTAGGGAGGGGCAGTGGGAACTGGGATTGGAAGGGCTGAGGAAAAGAAAAGAAGCAAGGGGTATGGGGTGGGAGGCAAGTGCTAGGGTAAAAGGGGGTGGGAGGCAAGTGCTTGAGCAAAAACTTAACTTGGCGGGTCAGGAGTTTTGAAGTGCTGAGGCAGACTGAAGCTGTGGGTGCAGACTAGCAGGGGCACCTACAGGTACTATTGTCGGTGAGGTGCTGACAGAGTTTGTGCTTAAAAGAACTAAGGGTTGCGGCTCTGGCTATGTCAGGTGGTAGACCATTTGTCCACAGAGGGACCCGGTGAGGAAAGGATCTTTGGGCCATAGTTCTGTGGCACCTGGGCAAATGGAATACTCATGTAGTCGAGTTCCTGGTGTGCCTGGCATGTATAGATGGTGCTAGAAGGCTCAGAACTCCTCGAGGAAGTAAGTTTAGTGAGACCTTTTTTGTGAGTAGGCAGGTTTGATAAAAGTATTCTGTCCAGTTGAAGCCAGCCCGATCGCGTATAAAACTTACAGGTGTGGGTGAGTTTTGGGGCATTAGTGAGCAGGCGGCAGGCTTTGTTTAAGGCTGTTGAGATGTGTTGGAGCACTGTGTCAGCAGCAGAGCCATAGACAGCTAGGCCATAGTCAATCAAGTTGATGAGTGAACTGTTAATTGCCAAGTACAGGGCTTCATAGGTCAAGCAATGTCTGTGCCTATAAAGTATACCGATTCTGGTGTTAAAGGCTTTGGCCGTGATGTCAATGTGCTGTGTGTAAGACAGGGCAGTGTCTAGTGTGATTCCCAGGTACTTGAAATGGGGGACTAGTTCCAGGGTGTTACCGGAGTCATTCTGATTTGCCAGGGGATAGCCTTTTAGCTTGTTTTAAGCAATGGCAAAGAACATGGTCTTGGTCTTTTTATAATTCATGACAAGTTTTTGCTCTTTGAATCATTTTTCAGCTGCAGTGAAGCCGCTCTGAAGGTCATATTCCAGAAGTGCGTGTCAAGGTTGCTAGTAAAGATCACCGCATCATCTGTGTAGAGGAGCACGTGGCTACTGCAAGCAGCTTGGAAGTTGTTTAGGAAGACACTGAAGAGTAACAGACTTAGTATGGATCCTTGTGGTACCCCTGATCTGACTGATCGACTTTTTGATAGGATGTCCCTGAACATTACTTGCTGTGATCGTTGGCTAAGATACCTACAAAACAATGCTACAGTTTCTAGGTCTAGCCCTACGTCTGACAGCTGTTCAAGGAGGAGGGCATGATGGACCGTGTCAAATGCCTTTGATAGGTCAACAAAGGCTGCCCCAACAATGTGCCCTTTGTCAAGAGCACTATGTATGAATCCAGTAAATTCCAGGACCACCGTGATGGTGCTATGGCTGGCTCAGAAACCATGCTGTTCTGGGCACAGCAGCTGATATTGATTGAAGTACTCCACCAGCTGGTTAGCCACAATCCCTTCCAAGGGCTTTGGAGAGTGTGGGGAGTATAGAGATTGGCCTGTAGTTGTTTTGAAGAGACCGGTCACCACCTTTGTGTACTGGGTTGACCGTGGCAGCTTTCCAGATTTGGGGGAATTTGGAGTGGCAGAGGGATAGATTAATTATCTTTGTCAGTGGACCAAGTACTTCGTCTAGTGTTAGTCGAACAATTTTTAGGTCCAGAGAGTCCCCACTGTGCCCTGATTTGCTGAGGGCTTTTGCAAGGTATTTTCTAGTAGTGGCTTTGGAAACCAGTTTGAAATGGAAGAGTGGCCAGTTTGGTCATGCTGGGGTTTTCTCACTGACCCCTGGAGCAGGGGTATTGAAGAAATTCATCGAGAGCACACTACTGAGATCTGAGAAGGTGAGTGCATATGTGTGTGTGTGTGTGTATATATATATATATATATATGGGATATACAATGGTGAGCTGTCAGATAAATGATTTATCTACACAAGTGCTGTTTGACCTCGGGTAACTTCCACGGTGGCGAAGCCACGAGTGAGGTGTCCGAGGTCAAACAGTACAAGTGTAGATAACTCATTTATCTGACAGCTCCATTGTATATTTCATTTATGCAATAGGGATGCTTCTTATCAGTGCGGAACATCTGGTTTTGACTGTTTATCTTCTTTTTAAATGATAATTTCTGGGACTTTCTGGGACTTTTGGTTAACTTTCCTGGTGTATGTCCGCTTAGGGTGGTTGCTATTAAATGAAACACCACTCATTGTGTAGAGAACTTCTTGCTGAACAAATGTCATGGTGACAGTATCATGCTACCTTTTTTGTTTTAAAGTTATTTGCATTTGTTTGATGAAAAAGTGAAACAAAAATTTAATTTTATGCTGTTTTTTTGCTAATTATAAAAAAACTAAAAGGTATTTATTAAACACCACTCATTTTGTAGATATTTTCATGCTGAACATTTTTTGTGCTCATAGTACCATGCTATCATTTTTAGTTTTAAAGTGATTCACATTTGTTTGTCGAAAAAGTGAAAAGAAAATTGAATTTTATGCTGTTTTTTGCTAATTAAGAAAAAACTAAAAGGTATCTCTGAATAAAACACCACTCATTTTGTAGATATTTTTATGCTGAACATTTTTCGTGCTCACAGTACCATGTTATCATTTTTCATTTTAAAGTTATTTATATTTGTTTGTATGAAAAGTGAAAAGAAAATAGGATTTTTTGCTGTTTTTTGCTAATTATAAAAAAAACTAAAAGGTATCTATAAATGAAACCCCACTCATTTTGTAGATATTTTTGTCCAGAACATTTTTCGTGGTCACAGTACTATGCTATCATTTTTCGTTTTAAAGGTATTCACATTTGTTTGTCAAAAAAGTGAACAAAAAAGCTTTGATTGACAGTTTGCATTTATCCCACATATGTGGGATAAATCTAGGGTGGTTAGATTTATTCCACATATGTGGAAATAAATGGATTTATTCAATGGCTTTTGGTCTCACACCTATTGCATAAATATATATATATATATATATAAAAATATAATATATGTGTGTGTATATATATATATATATATATATATAAAATATGTGTGTGTATATATATATATATAGATAGATATATTCATGGCAAAAACTCAGTTTAATGCATCAGTTAGGTTGTTCCACAGCGACAAAAATGAGAAATTTGATGTTAGGGTTGAAACCCCTTGACCACCCACCAGCCCCGCCCGGCATCGGGGTGTGCGTTGGGATTATCAGCCCTCTCACCCCATCACATGTGTAAACAAGCTGAGGTAGTGAAGTTAAGGAGAATGGGTTGAGGTTAGGACCAATGACCCCAACGCACACCCCAATGCGCAGGGGGGCAGGGTGGGGGTCCAAGTGGGGTTTAACCTTAACATTGAATTTCCTCACTTTTGTCACTGTGGAACAACCCTAACTGATACATTAAACAGTTTTTGCCATGAATTTCTTTTGAGAATGAGTACTATAAATAGTGAATGAAATGTGGTGGTGAGAGCGCGGGCCATTTGGGCCCCGCGCTCCCACCACGTGATTTTTACTGAAATAGTAACGGTAACCACAATGGAAATGCAAGCAAATAGTAATGCACATGGTGATGGAAACGAAATGGTAACGCAAACGGTAACAGAAACGCAAGTGGAAAGTGATGCCAAAGTGAACAGTAATCAAGAAATGGAGACGCAAACGCAATTGCGTACAGAAACGCAACTGGTAACGCGCACAGTCATGGTACCACAATTGGCAATGGAAATGGTAATGGTAACAGCAAGAATAACACCAAAGAGAACAGAAATGGAAATGCAAACATAAGCGCGTATGAAAACGAAAACCATAACGTGCATGGCTATGGTACCACAATCCAAAATGCAAATGGTAATGGTAACAGCAACAGTAACGCCAAAGGAAACAGAAATGCAAACACAAATGCAAGCGTGTATGGAAACGTAAACTGTAACATGCACGGGCATGGTAACGCAATTGGAAATGCAAATGGTAATGGTAAGAGCATCGATGACGCAAAATGAAAGAGAAATGCAAATGGAAGGGCAGCCACAAACACAAATGGTAATGTGCATGGTGATGCAAACAGAAACAGTAGTGGAGATGCAAATGCTAACAGTAACGCAAATGCAAGCGCAAAAGAAAACGCAAAGGGTAACGTACACGGTGGCATACACGGGAACGCTAGAGCAAATGGCTATGGAAATGCAATTGGAAATGCTAAGTGTAACAGTAACTGGAGCGCACACCCTAGTTTTCCCCTACAGCCGCATAGAAAAACACACTGACCACAAAGAATGTATGCATAATCATGGCAATCGGAGCAGAAAATGAGGTGCTGCAATACTGAAGTGCTTATATCTCAGGAACCGTACGACGTACAGAAAAAACTACAATTTCATATGACTCATGACTTTCGCATTTTTCAGACAAAAAATCCATATCTTGCACTGTTTCTGAGATACGGGCCCTGAAAGGCGTGGTGGATGCCGCAGTGTTAGTCTATGGGAAAAAACATCAACTTCAGAGTACTGTAACTTTGCGTCCCTGCAATATTTTGTCACCACACCACAAAAGGCACATCTGTGAGATGTTGGCTGCCTTCTCCCCAAATTTCAGCCCAAAAGACCAAACCATTCTTTTGCAGCAGGGTGGCAAACAATTCCTGTTATTTTGGCCATAGTGTTGAAAAGTAGTGTCATGATTTGCGACACTTTTAACAAAAAAGTGCGACAGTGTCACAGGTGCGACACTACTTTTCCCAAAAATTTCAAAAACATTTCTGGGGTGTTTAACCCCAAAATAAAGACATGGCTAGCATCTTCAAGGCTCGACTAGGTACACACAAAAAGAATTATGTACCTAGAGGGTCCCAATTTTAAATGCCAAGCATTTTTGTGATCAGTAACTGAAAACAAAATGGCTGATTTGTGACACTATTAGGGTCATTTGTGTCACTAAAAAGTGCATTTGCAACACTGTCGAACTTTCTGTTAACTTTTCCTATTGACAATAATGGGAAAGTTGTTTTTTGAATAACTTTTGAACCGTTCAATATTTTTTCACAAAATCTTTGAAAGACACATCGGGGACCCTGGCCGCACGTTCCCTGAAGTTTTTAGACCAGTCGCGCATACCGTGAGACCTGTAGGCATGAGCAAAGAATGCTCAAAAAAAGTAAATGCGCTCTGGAATGTCGCTTAATAACTCCGCAGCTGTATAGCTGACCTGTATGAAAGTTGGAAGATCCCAAGATCTGTGGTTATGCCCCATTCCTGCCAAGTTTCAGGCAGATCCATTGAACAGTGGCAAAGTTATTAAGATGCAAAATTTCACCATTTAACATTAAATGGGGTACTCAACCATAACTATATATACACACACATACATACATTGCAAAGAACTCAGTTAATGCATCAGTTAAGGTTCATATTACAGTGACAAAAGCATGGAAATATGGTATTAGATTTACCAGTACTAACACCCCATCCCACCTACCCCCAACCAACCCTACCATCCCACCCCACCCCCCACACTTCACACACCAACAGGTGCACGGGGTGTCTTACGGTCGCCGACCCTGATACTTTGTCAAGTGCAGTAAACCTATAGTCTTCAAGATGGGCCCATACCTGCAAAAAAATACAATCATGCCTATACAAGTTTTGTAGATTAGCTACTCCTCAGTATTTCTACCAGCAGTCAGTTATCGCAAATGTACACTTTCAAACCCAAAACCCAAAGGCCATGCAATTGCTTAAATGGAAAGCTCAAAGCAAGATATTTGTAGATCCTGGCCCAATGGCCAAATCTGTAGATTTGATGGCAAACTACGTACAACTCCTAGTTGCAGGGCAAGCCCTGAGAGTACGGGTCTGGTGTTACCAGCTTCCCTTACAACTGGGGCTCTTCTTCCTTTGTCTCTGCAGGTGCAGGTATCTTTCAGGCAGTTGATTCAGATGGTGAGTTGTTCTGGGGGATCAGCTCAGCTGTGCAGGTTTTAGGGGTCTCTGGGCAGAAATCAAACTTTCTGCTTCAGCTGTCATCTGGGCCTCTTTGACTCCTCTCTTCCTCCACTGATCAGATCAGTCTAAGAACCAAGGGCCACACATCACACACGTCTAAGCTCTCAAACCTTTGTGCAGGAAGCAAGTGCCTAGCTGCAGCACTGACCGGCTGGTTCACCAGACTGTCTGCAGTCACGATGCAGGCTCCCTGAAACAGCAAAGCACACACAATTTCTGGACACACTGCAGGCTAGTAGCTGTGACACTAGTGCTGGTAAGCATGCTTTTAGTCTCTCTCGGGTGTTGTTCTGACACAGGCAGCAAACACACTTTTGCCAGTCTGCACCTTTTGCATTGCAGAAACCTTGAATTCACCTCCTGTGATGTGGCTGTAGAAGCTCTAGGCGGGCTTCCTTACATGGCTTTGGCCAGCAGCTCTCAGCCCTCCTCACTCTTTGAGAGCTAACTGCCAACTGCCCAGTTCTGGAACTGCCCTCAGAACGTCTCTTGGTCAAAGCAGCTTCTGATTGGTCTAGAGGCTGTCAATCACTGTAAACTGTCTCTTAAGCCTTCACTCAACACTCTCTTGGCTATAGAAAAGGGTGCCAAGCTGCCAGCACATCCTTTTTCTCAGAATTCACTTGAGCATACCCTGAGATCCCAGACCTCTGACTGGTGCTTGTTGAGGTCAGGGTTCACAAAGATGGCAGAATCCATAAGAGATGGGAGCTTTTATTCCAACAAAGTTATTTATTTCAGGCTCCTGCCCGTATTTCTGCTAAATGATCTCCAGAATTGTTGAGCACTATTGTGCTCTGTCATCCAGTTGAGTGCTGGCAGTGATTAAGGAATCTCCCACCTTGTCGTGAACACCAAAGTGTGGTTCCTGCTCAGCAACAGGTGGTCCCATTCTGAAAAGCAGTTGGAGATGCACTGAGCACAGGTGCACTCACGCCAACAAACAAATGTTCTTTCTCCCCCTCCCAGTGTGTCTCCAGACCCCCTCATGTAAACTGGGGTCCCTGGGCCTGGAGCACACTGGAGACAGTTATATGTCAGCCATAGCTGCAGCAGTGAGTGGGTGGAAGCAAGGGGCACAGAATACAGCAACCATTTTGCTGTAACTACATAGCTACTCCAGTCCTCCATCTGACTGCAGTCCTGGGGACTGGAGTGCGCAGAACAAGGTGGCAGGTAGACAGCAGGTGCTCCAGAGAGTTGGGTAAGCACCACTATTTGGGGGAGTTTACAGCAGGTTGATCTTTTTATTCAAATTTTATAAATTGATCTATTTCAAAAATTGAATAAGCTACTCCAGGGTGTGGGTTATGGTCTCATAACCACACTTCCAGAAGGTTTAAAGGCACTCAGCTTCACCTCGTGCCTAAAAACCACCCAGTTATGATACCACAACCCATGCTGTCTTGGTGCTCGTTCTTTTCATAATGTCTGACCAGGAAAGGCACACTGAGCTGTGACAGTTCATTGCCAGGTGCATCAGGGAGGGAGGTGGTTTACTCTGCGTTGCACTGTTGGGGAGAATGTTGGCCAGCACATAGGGAAAAATATCCTTCTGTCATGATGTACCATAGGATCTTTGATTTCCATTTGGCCAGCCATCAGAGATCAGTTGGATGGCACTTCAGCAGTGTAGCACACCCCAAGTGCTGCACTGCAGTGTCAGTATTGGGTATTACACTGTATGTACTAGTGTAAGGGTCAGGTCACCCTCCTATGTCTAGGGGTATAAGATAGCATTTCATCCAGGAAAACATCCACCCAACACCATGAAATATCAGTACTGCAACAACACCAGTCACCTTGCCATCACGTGTCAGGGGTGATGGGGATCAGGGCACCTTAAACCACACCCTGGTGCACCAAAAACATGAGATCACACACAAACTATAATGTCCATATAGGAGCTGTGATCTGAACCATGACTTCTTCCAGTTCTTTCTCACTCTCACTACTGCTTTTGGGAGTAAACCCACAAGGGTTCTGATTACCTCCCTTGAGGGATGACCTATCATTCTCCCAAGTGTGGCTTGTGTTGCTGTTGTTCTCTGCTCCTCGCAAAGTGAGACGCTGGGGCTTCCATCCCTCCAGCTGCTTGCAATGTTCTTCTTCTTTGGAGAACAAGTGGAAAGGGACCAGTCCCACCTGATCTCAGGGACCCTGCCACCATCCCTGGGTCCACAGGCCCCTAAGACCCAGTTGTAGCCAGAGAGGCTGGACTTCTCATCTCTATCTCTTTTTTCCCAGGAAAAGCCCAAAGCACATTGGTGCCTTACCCTTATATAGAGTCTTGGGGGAAGAGAGAACTATGCATATCCATACTCTAGTTTCTCACTCTTAGCTAAATCAGGCCCCACACAGCATGAACATTCAGACGTGTTGCAAAAGGAGATACGGTTGACAATGATAATAAAAATGTAGCACCCCACTGATTTGAATGAAGACAGTGATTTAATTCATTTTTTATGATCTATAATCCCTCGCCAGATGTAATTTTAGAAATGATGAGATAACAGACACATTGTTGCTTTTTTTGTTCTGAAATGAGTAACTTGACTCATTTTCTTCTCTCTTTTTTTTTCAGATGTTCAATTCAGGTTATGTGGAAGGTGCAGAAGGCCTGGAATTAGTTTCAGAGGAGTCTGTGGTTTTGGGACCCTTGACTGTCTCATGCCATCTTTACCAGACTGCAACTATTTCAGTGAAAGAGCTATTGTTATGTTGCTTTTGTTGCCTTTTTCAAGTTTTTGTTAAATATAATTTTTATTTCAATCAATCAATCAAAATCTTTATTTATTCAGGCGAACATCATTGAGCATAGCTCATTTACAAGATGGACCTGAGTGGTCATAACAAAAAAGGTTACAAGTTGTATACAAAAACATGATACTGAATAAGCACAAATACAAGCACAAATACAATCATTTATGAGTGAGATAGATGTACAAATATTTACATATATACAAGGCAAAGGACAGTAAACCTAAAACCTAATAAAGGAGAGAAACAAACAGTTTAGTAGGGATAAGGCTTGGATAATGGTACATGGGTGGGCATATATGTATGAGGTTTGAAGGGGAAAGGGCTAGAGGAATGATAGAAGAATAGGGAGGAGCTTTAAAAGAGGGGGTGGAGGAGAGGGGTGGGAGGAGTGGGGGTGGGAGGACTAGGGCTCATGGAAGCAGTTGCACAAATCTGGGAATAGGCTGGTGTACAGCTTTTGAAGGATGTTAGAGGAATCAGTGTATCCAGTTTCAATTACTTTTGAATAGAATTCCAGATAAGTGCCAGGGAATAGCTGATTGCAGCTCTTCCATACTGGGTGCAGGTGATAGGAATCTTCAGCAGGATCAGTTTGTTGATCCTCAAGGTGTAAGGCCTGGATGTGATCCGTTGAAGCAGTCTGAGATGTAGGAAGGAGTTTGTTTGTCAGAGCTTTGTAGATCCAGATAGCAGCATTTTTTTTTCTTCTATGTTGCAGGGATGTCCAACTGACTGCATTGTAGAGAGAGCAATGATGGGTGCTAGAGGGAAGGTCAGTAATGAATCTAATAGCTCTATGATACAGGGTGTCTAATTTGTTTAGATGGGAGAGGGAGCAATGACCATATTTGAGAGACGTACATACAGATTTTCACATCATAAAATGTATCAAGATGTTGCATAACAATTGCAACCTAACATGTAGTATACGGGTCATTATTTAAGCAATAAGGCACAACAGGGTATGGGTTATTGAGGATTTACCCACATCTTGTGTGGTGTATCACGAGGTGCAGCCAAGTGACTTAACCACACAAGAAGTGGGTAAATCACCCAATAACACACACCCTGGAGTGCCTTATTGCTATTATACAATGGACCCATGTTTAAAATAAATTTAGAATGTGTTTAATTATGTTTTTTTATAAATGCCATTCCTCGGCTGTGGGTTATGCAGGATTTACCCATGGTCATGTGACATGTTGTGACCAATGAGGTAACAGGATTTTCACACACCATTGTATAAATACATATATAACAATGGTTTTCTCATAATAGCATTCATCTCACATTCCTCAGAAATCTTCACAGAGACCATCTTTATCTTGGAGTTTTTCCTATCCATAAAACAAAAACCCTTTTCCTGGCCCTCCCCTCCTCAGTGGAAGTGGTACTCCCTTTTTTTCTGAAGGACCAACTTTTTATGGGACAAAGCCCTCATCGATTTGGGCCATATACCATATCCACTTCTGCCACTTTAAATTAAATGTGGTAAGCCTGTCATCAAGACCGGCCGTCAATTTTTCTAACTGATTTATAAATATATATATATATATATATATATAGATATATATATATATAGATATATATATATATATATCAATTATGATTTCTCTCCAGTCCCCCACAGTTGGAATGACTGGCTTCATCCATCTCCTGGTATTAGTTTTTTTTTTTTTGTAGCCAAAAGAAATATTGGTAATAAAGTTTTGTGTCAGGAGGTATGGTGTTGGGACATGATCATCAATAAAACAATTTCATCCGTCAGTTCCACCACTTCTCCTGGGCAGTCCCTCAGTTCGTCCTTCAAAGTACACCAAAAGGGAGTGAAAGAGAGACAGGACCAAAACATCTGGCCCAGATCAGCCATTTGGCACTGGCAACTCTTCCAACAAATACCATAACTTGATGGTACATATTTGATTAGTATTGCTGAGGCTCTAAAGTATTGGGATCTGCACTACCATACATATTCTTGCCAAACCACCGTGGATGTAATTTTAATTGCTGGAAGTGCAGATTTTGTCCATGCTCCTAATGACACTGACAAACCCAAGTCTTTATTCCAACTTTCTAACATGGACTGGGTATAATCTCCCAGAACATCTCGCAAGATCCTATACAGTTGTCCAATTAAGTGTTCCCAGGTGTCCCCTATTATGGTCCAAAATCAGGTTCATTAGGGAGGGCTTCAGTGTTGGTAGCTTGCCTTTTTCAAGCTTTGTTTTTAAAAAACATGGGACCTAATATTCAAAATTTTGCATGGGCACAATCAGGTATTTGCCCACACAAACTGGGGTTTGCTCCAGATCACCATAATCAAAAGGGGTGTTTGTACAGGCAAACAGGATTAGCACCTGTGCAAAACATAATGTATGTGGGTGGGCAATAGGAGAGGTGTGGCCATGAATATTTGCACTCCCCCATATTCAGTGGCTTTGCGCTACGCAAAAGAGGTTAGCATGGTCTTTTTGCGCAGTGCAAATACCACTGTACAAACCCCTTTTTACTCTGCACAACCCTAGTGGTTGCTGGAGGTACTGTAGCAATTGACCCAGTTGTCTAGTGGGGGAGCACACCCAACCCCTGTGGTCTATGGCACCCTCCTGAGCACTGAACCAGGTATGTGTGAGCATATCCCTGATGTCTAGCGGCCCCCTTCCCACTGATCGCCATTCCCATGCCCACCAAAGGTCTCACTGGTGCCTAATGGGCCTCCCACCCTCTGAAGCACAGCCCAACATGTAGCAGCTCAATCCCTTGTGCCTAGTGATCCCTCCACCCTCTGATGCACAGCCCAACATGTAGCAACTCAATCCCTGGTGCCTAGTGGTCCCTCTACCCTCTGCACAGCCCAACATGTAGCAACTCAATCCCTGGTGCCTAGTGGTCCCTCCACCCTCTGATGCACAGCCCAACATGTAGCAACTCAATCCCTGGTGTCTAGTAGTCCCTCCACCCTCTGATGCACAGCCCAACATGTAGCAACCCAATCCCTGGTACCTAGTGGTCCCTCCACCCTCTGATGTACAGCCCAACATGTAGCAATCCAAACCCAGGTACCTAGTGGTCCCCCAACCCTCTAATGCACAGCCCAACATATAGTAACCAGATCCATGTTGCCTAGTGGTCCCTCTGTCCTCCAATGCTCAGCTCCACGTGCATTAACCCGATCCCTGGTGCCTAGTGTTCCGCCCACTTTCTGATGCACAGCCTTTTAGTAACCTGTTCCCTGCTGCATAGTGGTCCCCCCCACCAATCGTTGGACAGCCACACAAAGATAGCCCCCCCAAGTGCCATGTGACCCAACCCCACCCCTGGTCACATCCCACTATGGGTAGTAGATATCCCTGGTATCCAGTGGTCTGCCAAGAAAAGAGTTAGCCACCCTGGTGGCTGATAGTGCGTCTGGGTCAGGAAATAATCAAGATCAAGTAGAGAAAAAAAGACCCCACACTTATCAAAACACCAAAAGGATCTGAGACTCACTCCAAAAACATCGGAGTTAAAACCATTTACTTTATTAAATATAAAGTCTTAAAAAGCACCAAGTACATGACAATTTTATGTAAAAGTACCCCAGAGTGCAATAGCAACTATCTTGATGGTGTTTCGCACCCTTGCGGGTGCTTTATCAAGGGTTAGTCAACCAGCTGAGGAGGTGTGTGGAGGGCTGCGCTGGTTGCCATATGCACTCCAGCGGCACTGAAGGTGCTGGTAAGAGAACAAGAGGGTTGGGTGGCTGTTCAATGCCATGGTGGGGTGGTGGGCTACTAGACACCAGGGATTGCTGCAGTAACACCAGTGGTATCAACGATGGGATGAACAGGACACACCTGGGACCTGTGTTTGTTTGTCCCATAGACCATATGGTCTATTTCTGCTGGTGAATTTTGTATGTTCTTATGTCCCTGTACCTGATGGTTTCCAGAGAACATTGATATAGAAATGGATGGTGTTGTTGGTATGGAGCCAGGGATCAGTGACTGGGGGACCACTAGACACCAAGGATATCTACTGCACATAGCGGGACAGGACCAGAGGGGGTTTTAAACACTGGGTACTTGGGGGGCTATCTTTATGTGGCTGCCCAGTGATCAGTGGGGGGAGGGACCACTATATGAGGGCTCGGATTGATACATGTTTGGCTGTGCATCCAAGGGTGGGGGGACCAGTAGGCACCAGGGATTGGGTTACTTAACTTTAAAACAAAAATAGATAGCATGGTACTGTGAGCGTGAAAGCTGTTCAGCACAAAATTATCTACAAAATGAGTGGTGCTTCATTTATAGATACCTTATAGATTTTTTTTATAAAAACAGCAGAAAATAAATTTTTCCACTTTTTCAACAAACAAATGCAAATAACTTTAAAATGAAAAAGGTAGCATGGAACTGTGAGCATGCCATTTGTTCAGCACAACATTTTCTACAAAATGAGTGGTGTTACATTTAATAGCAACCACTACGTTAGGAGGATCTACACTAGGAAAGTTAACAAAAAGTCTCAGAAATAGGTCAAATAGCACTTGTGTGGATAAATCATTTATCTGACAGCTCACCATTGTATATCCCATATTTATGAATGTATTCAAACCAATTAAGTTCCTCTATGAAAATGTATCCAATGAGTACAGTACTTACTGCAGTATTTCAACAAATTATCTGGATATACTGCAGTATTTCAACAAATTATCTGGATATTTTCTTATGAAAAGAAGTATGAATGTATTAATAACTTATACATTTTACCTTAAATGTGATCAAGCTGTCCTTGCTTTAAAACAAAATTTCCTTGTGGCACAAAATATGTTGTTTGCACAATTTAATAAATGCAAATTCTTTATTTTATATAGCACCATGAAAAAGTCAGGAACTGGGATTGCTTATATGTACCTATACCTTTGAGGGCAGGATATTAAAGAACTACCCCTTTGCCTGTTGGTTACTCCCTCTGACGAAGACCCATGAAGGTCAAAATGCTGGGGTTACATATAAACATAGAATATGTCGGCAGATAAGGACCACATGTCCCACCTTGTCTGCGCATTTCCCTACTCACCGCTGCAGCCCCAGTTCCTATTTGATCTGTGGCTCTTCTGCTCTGCACATCTCCAGGGTACCCTTATGTCTCTCTCATGAACTCTTGAACCCCCATATTGTTTTCACACCCACCACTTCTACTGTAAAGGTGTTCCATGGCTCCACCACCCTTTCAGAGAAAAAAATACTTTCTAACATTACCCCTGAGCCATCCACCCTTCAGCCTCATATCATGCCCCCTTGTTCTTGTGCAGAGTTTTCTCTGAAATATGCTTTCCACCTGTACCCTGTTTATTCCCCTAAGGGACTTGAAAGTCTCTATCATATCTCACCTCTCCCTTCTTTCCTCCAGTGAATAGATATTAAGGTTCTTAAGTCTTTCCTTGTGTAACCCCCTTGTTACCTGGGGTTACTAGAATCCCAATAAGACCTAGTGGTAGGCAGGGAAGGCAGCTTGTGAAACTCCAGTTAAATGGGTTTCACACTGTCTCACTCTGTTCTCAGTCTCAGCTGAGACTGAGGGATGACATCACCAATAGAACTATCACAGCTGCATGAGCCACATTGGAATCTGCAGCAAGGGAGTTGGTATAGAACGTTGGGAGGTTTTAAACAGAGTCAGTGGTCAGTTGGTGTTGGGAGCTTGCTGAGAAAGCAGCTCAGCAGCTCAATAAGGCTCTAGGAGCCTCAGCCCTGTCAGAGGGCTACTTTTAAGTAAAAGGATGTGTGTCTCCACCTTAAAGAGAGACACAGAAGATAATTGAAGTGGTGGAGACCGCTGTTTTTGGGTCTCAGTGCCCCTTCCCCCCGGGGATGGGGGCAGGAAAGGGTTCCCTGCAGATTCCTGGGGCAACCCCCTAGTTCTGCTTGTAAAGGAAAAGCTGACTATGTGTTTCAGAGTTTATTTGGAAGAACAATAAGATTTGTGAGTCGCCTGTGGGGCACCTGCAATGTGAGGGTGAGTGTCTGCTCTTGCTAAAAGGGCCTATGTTTTTCACCCTGGGACTTGTGTGACAATGTGGGGATTGAACTACTAAAATAGTGGAAGCCTAGAGTAATGGGCTAAGCAAATTAAAAGTAGGTTCAAGTCCAGAGCTTGTTGGGATGCAAATGATATGTAGAGGAGATGTGACAGACGTCTACCCAGAATCTACATTTGAAAGTTTTCAGTAATGGAATTGTTCAGTTTCCAGAGAAATGGCCGGGTATGGGCTTTGGGAGCTGGAGGTGGGTGGCCCCCCATCTTTAGTGACCAGGTCCACCTCTATGGATTTCTTCTGTGGATTTCTACTTTACCTCAGGCACTTGGCCAGTGATGAGGGAAGTACCCAGATGTGGGATTGTAAGGAAAATTCTCTCTAGGAGTTGAAGGCTCTAGTGTGGTTTGAGGAGCCACAACAGGATAATTGGTTTATTCCTCAAATGGACCATGGATCAAGTGGCCGGCGGGGGAGCCGGGCCAGTGGGGAAAACCCAAGTAGTGTACAAGTCGGGCTGTACCCAAAGCTGCATGCAAGTCCGGGCTGTGTGCCTGGTGGGTTTAGAGCCTGAGGGCTGGAAATAGTGATAAAGTGTTCTGTTGTCTCTAATCTGCATTACCAGGAATGTAGCCCTGTGGGGGTCCGTCTATGCTTTGTTTGTTCAGCTTGGATGTAAATAAAAGCCACACTGAAGAATCCCATTCCTGGTTCTGGACATTACAGTTATTGTTTCCTGTGTTCGGATTTACTTGGGTGCCCCTGTGCAGGGTAGCCAAACCTAGGTCCCCTGTGCCAAGTAACCTCATCCTCCCCGAACCCAGTCCCCACCAGGTACTGCTGTCAGCTTCAACAGCATGCCACCTGTCATTTTGCTAAAAAGGCAGGGGTGAGGGGTTACACTCATAGGGCTTCTGATTTAGTCCATGTACCATCTTCATTGCTCTTCTCTGGACTGCCTCTATTTTGCCAATGTCCTTCTGGAGATGTGGTCTCCAGAACTGGACACAGCACTCCAGCTGAGGCGTCACTAGTGATCTGTACAGTGGCATCACCATCTCTTTCCTCCTGCTAGTTATGCCCCCTCCCTATGCACCCCAACATTCTGTTTGCTCTCCCCACTGCCTTTTCACACTGTATGGTCACCTTCAGGTTGTTAGATATAATAACCCCCAGGTCCCTCTCCTGACTTGTGGTAGACAGAATTTCCCCACCCATTCTGTACTCCTCCCTTGGATTCCTGTGACCCAGGTTCATGATCTTGCGCTTTTTAACACTGAAACTCAATAACTGGGGTTATGTCTCATTACCTCAGACTAGCTTTTTTCACTGCACTAAATAAATATGCTACTGCTTGCAAAGTAATTTTGTGTCTCTGACATTGTCCTTTAGCCAGTGGGTTACTTGAGTGTTAGTTTTTTGTTTGTTTATTTGTTTTTTTGTTTTGAACATTCAGACATCCTGTCTCTGGACAATTTCCCCACAGAGAACAGTTCTCAGGGTTTGGCTTAACCGTTTGAATGTTCTCTGGTGGCCTGCCTCAAGCCAGCTGAGGAGAGAAGCAGGTTACACTAGATTATAACAAGCATTTGTCAATGCCGAACGTTCGCTTGCAGGTATTTGCAGTGGTGTTTGGCACGTATGGTGCTTTACCCTAATGCCCTGTGCAATTGCTGGTATTTGCACAATAAATTTTCAGCATGACCTTTTTGTTACCCCCATTGTACGCTTAATAGGCGGAAACACGTTGCGGGCAGGATGTGAAAAATGACAGCTGTACTGCTCATAAGGAAGTGTGGTAAAATGGCAATGTTGAAAATCTGGAGTGGAAATATTGAAAATTCGCAAACCTATGAGCGTGCGTGGGAACTGTGCAATGCACGCTCATAAAACAGTCATTGTTAGGAATTTTATCACCAAATTTTCAACATTGGCACTTTAAAACCTCTGCTAATGAACAGTGTCACTGTGATTGTCTTACTGTGTCCCATACATTGATTTTGCACACCGACTGCGCCATTGTGCACTACATGGGTGGAAACACGTTTTGGGCAGGATGTGAAAAATGACAGCTGTACTGCTCATAAGGAGGTGTGGTAAAATGGCAATGATGAAAATCTGGAGTGAAAATATTGAAAATTCGCAAACTTACAGTGCGTAGGAACTACAAACTCACGCCTAGTAAAACAGTTATTTAGGAATTTGTTCACCAGATTTTCAACATAGCCATTTAAGATCTCTGCTCATGAACAGTGAAACTGTGATTTTCTTAATGTGTCCCATACACTGAGTTCACACAGCGACTGTGCCATTGTGCGCTACATGGGCGGAAACACATTTTGGGCAAGATGTGAAAAATGACAACTACACTGCTCATAAGGAGGTGTGGTAAAATGGCGATGTTGAAAATGTGGAGTGAAAATATTGAAAATTTGCAAACTTACGAGCATGCATAGGAACTGCGCAATGAACACTCGTAAAACAGTCATTTTAAGGAATTTTGTCACCTAATTTTCAACACAGCCATTTTAAGACCTCTGCTCATGAAAAGTGTCACTGTGATTTTTCTTAATGTGTCCCATACATTTAAAGGTTCCGCACACTGACTGCGCCATTGTGCGCGCTACATGAGCGGAAACACGTTTAGGCAAGATGTGAAAAATGACAGCTGTACTGCTCATGAGGAGGTGTGTAAAATGCCAATGTTGAAAATCTGGGTGGAAATAATGAAAATTAAGCAAACCTACAAGTGTGCATGGGAACTGTGCAACATGCAGCTAAATGAAACAGTAATTTTTAGGAATTTTTTCACCAAATTTTCAACATTGCCATTTAAAACCTCTGCTAATGAACAGTGTCCTGTGATTTTCTTAATGTGTCCCATACACTGGATTGCGTACACCCGACTGTGCCATTGTATGCGCTACATGGGGAAACACGTTTTGGGCAGATGTGAAAAATGACAGCTGTACTGCTCATAAGGAGGTGTGGTAAAATGGCAATGTTGAAATAGTGAGTGAAAAATGTTTAAAATACGCAAACTTATGGCGTGCATAGGAGCTGCATAATGAACACTCATAAAACAGTCATTTTAGGACTTTTCACCAAATTGTCAACACAGCCATTTTAAGACCTCTGCTCATGATTAGTGTCACTGTGATTTTCTTAATGTCCCATACATTGAGTTACTTTACCGACTGCGCCATTGTGTGCTACATGGGCAGAAACACGTTTTGGGCAGGATGTGAAAAATGACAGCTATACTGCTCATGAGGAGGTGTGGTAAAATGGCAATGTTGTAAATCTGGGTGCAAATATTGAAAATTAGCAAGCGTACGAGCATGCGAGGAACTGCGCAATGCACACTTGTAAAACAGTCATTTTAGAATTTTTCACCAAATTTTCAACATAGCCATTTAAGACCTCTGCTCATGAACAGTGTCACTGTGATTTTTCTTAATGTGTCCCATACATTGATTTACTTTTTAACTGCGCCATTAATGCGCTTCATAAATGAAGACACATTTTGAGTGAGATGTGAAAAAATGACAGCTGTACTACTCATAAGAAGGTGTGGCAAAATGGCAGTGTTGAAAATCTGTAGTGGAAATATTGAAAATTTGCAAACCTATGAGTGTGCATAGGAACTGCTCAACGCACGCTCGTAAAACAGTCATTTTTAGGAATTTTTTCACCAAATTTTCAACATAGCCATTTTAAGACCTCTGCTAATGAAAAGTGTCACTGTGATTTTCTTAATGCGTCCCATACATTGATATTGCATACCGACTGCGCCATTGTGCGCTACATGGGCGGAAACACATTTTGGGCAGGATGTGAAAAATGACAGCTGTACTGCTCATAAGGAAGTGTGGTAAAATGGCAATGTTGAAAATCTGGAGTGAAAATATTGAAAATTCACAAACTTACGAGCCTGCGTAGGAACTGCGCAACGCACGCTTGTAAAACAGTCATTTTTTGGAATTTTTGCACCAACTTTTCAACATGGGATTTTTGAGACCCCTTCTCATGAATGATGTCACTGTCATGGTGTTATTCAGGCCCAAAGGGTGATTTCGTGCAGTGACTATGCACTGACTGCGAAATCACCCTTCGGGCCTGAATAATGCCATGACAGTGACATCATTCATGAGAAGGGTCCCAAAACCCCATGTTGAAAATTTGGCAAAAATTCCAAAAATGCCTGAGATATGCAATAAGTTGAAAACCCCTATCTAGCCATTATACAGCTTACGGCATTTCCTCAGTTTGCGGTCGGCTTTGAAGAGTCAGACGTGTTCCCAGTCCACGAAGATCGTTGCTCGAGCTCTGGAGGTAAGTTTGGGGTGAGGAGGGTGTGGGAGGCAAGGGTGCACAGTGGGTGGAGTGCGGGTTGTGGGAGGGCGGGGAGACTGCGTGGGACAGTTTTAATTTGAGATTTTTTTACAATGTGGCCGGATGTTTGCCACACTGGGGTTGGCTCCCAGCATGGCAGAAGATGGCTGGGGGGGCCGTGGAGCTGACGGGGGATCGGGCACCCCCGTTGGCTGACAACATGGGATGTTTGCCACGCTGGGGTGGGCTCCCAGCGTGGCAGAAGATGGCTGGGGGGGGCCGAGGAGCCGGCGGGGACTGGGCACCCCGTCGGGCTGACAACGCAGGAAATTTTCCATGCTGGGGTGGGCTCCCAGCATGGCAGAAGATGGCTGGGGTGAGCCGAGGGGCGAAGAGTTGGGCACCCCATGGGCGGCGGGGCGTTTTCCCGCGGCTGGGGTGGGCTCCCAGCGTGCTTTCACGCTTTTGGGGGTGTTGGCATGGCGCTTGGGAGGGGTGGCGTGACACAGTGCTCTGTATGACAGCGGTGGTTTTCTTTGAAGCAAAGACCACCGCTGTCATACACAGCTCCCGCATCCATTGGTACAGGACCGCCATGCCTGCTCAACTGAGCAGTGGATTGCAAGGGAGAGGCACACCTCCAAAGTGTGCTACTCTCCCAAAACGTTCCTTGAGCATGCACGCAAGTGTACGTAAAAATAGGTTGTTCCAGTAGATTTTAATTGGTTTAAATTAAGGTTGTACATAACATCCATACTATATACCACACCACTGGTGAATACATGTGGTAAATAAATCATGTTATGTTGGGATAAATAGAGACTACATAATGGGTTGCAGTGGGATAACACATTTATATCCACTAGCAAATAAGACCCATAACTCATAAGTGGAGCATGAATTTGTCATGAAGATCTCACCACTCATGTGTGCAGGTAAATGTGTTATTTCACTACAACCCATTACATATTTTATATGCGCCACACTATTGTTAATGTTTTTATTAATGTTTACCTTATGTTGGCTTACACTCTATCTGATTCACTGTTCTTTTATTCTACAGTATTTCCATATACAAACTGGAAATATATGACATGTTTTAAGTGAAATTATAGGTGTTTCAAGTATAATACCATGTGCTCTAAGTGAAAATAAATATTTATCCTAAAATAACATGATTTGTTCACCAAATTTATTCACCACTGGTATGGTATATACTGTATAGTCACATACAGAAATAAGCTTTTTATTTACTCTGGAATGTTGCCAACAATGCTGCCTAGCAACAAGTGGCAGAGTAAAGTGGAGCCCTGAGTTCTACATCAACAATGTTTGCAACATTCCAGAAAGAATAAAAAGCTTATTTCTGCATGCCCTATAGAATGTCTTGTTTATACCTAGGATCATTGAATGCTATTGTGATGAGGCTACAGGGAAAATAACATGGCCTGCAGGGTAAATAACATGTTATTCTCCCCAGAGGTAAGTAACATAGAGGATAATGTATGGTTCTCTATTGGTAACCAGTTTGTTAACCATCGAGAGGTTGCCAGGGCAACCATGTAAACCTTGAGAGCGAAGCTCAAGAGGTTTACGTTGACATGGCAACCTCAAGATGGTACACAAACCATTTACTGATAGAGGGACCATACATTATATTTTATAGCGTATGGACCCAAGAAAAATGGAGGAGGCTCCTTAGTCATGAGGTTTCAGTTACCGCCGTGGCCATTCCAGGTCATGCTCTCACCACTGCGCCCCCTTCTGAAAGGCCATCAATTCATGAGAAAAAAGGTGCATGCATGTGTAGACCATTCCCAGTTGTTAACCCACTGATGTGATGTACCATTGATGGGTTAACAACATTGTGACATCACATTGATGGTAAAATGTTGTTATAAAAAGATAGATTTCTACATATAACAATGTTCTACCATACATTAAAGGGCTAAATAATCAGTTCCGTTCAACCCTGTAATTTATCCTTCCCATGTATAAATAGGGGATATGATATGGCCTGAGTGAAGATATTATATTTATCTTCATGAGAAGCCAATGATATGATGATATCTTACAAGTGGTGAAGCCACGAGTGAGTTACCTTAATATCATAGGCCTTGAATGAAGATAAATGTGATATCTTCAGTCAGACCATGTCATGTTTTGTTTATACGGATGTATGTTTCCAGATAAACATGATTGGGAATGCATTTTGTAAGTAATAATGTTTAATGAGACATATCAGTACATTATGGCAATAGCTATATCTCTCAAATTACAGACAAGACACAACCAATACAGATATATAACTTATCAATGTGTGGAATACAGAGAAAGATAAACAACAAGCATTTGTCAATGCCGAATGTTGATTGCTTTGGTCTGTTGAGCTTGCTCACTGCCCCTCTGTCACTCTCTCAGTCTGTTTCTACTGATGCTGCAGGCTGCTGTTTTGTACTGGGCTCCTGCCTGCATTGGCAGTTTTTTCTGCCCACTAAGAAATCCCCAGCTGTCCCAAAAGAGCTCCGTTGATTTGGCTCACTCCCACTCTCTAACTCACTCATTCTGTTTCTCCTGGTGCTGCAGACTGCCCTTTTGTACCGGGCTCCTGCCTCTGTTGGTGGCTTTTTCTGCCCACAAAGAAATCTGCAGCAGTCCCGACACAGGTCTGTTGAGCCTGCTCACTCTCTTTGTCTCAGACACTTGTTCTGTTTCTGCCAGCCCTGCAGGCTGCCCTTTTATAGTGGGCTTCTGCCTGCGTTGCCACCTTTTTCTGCCAACAAAGAAATCCACAGCAGTCACAATAGAGCTCCGTTGAGCTCGCTCACTCCACCCGTCTCACTCGCTCATTGTGTTTCTCCCGGCGCTGCAGGCTGCCATTTTGTGCTGGGCTCTTGCTTGCATTGGCACCTTTTTCTGCCCACAAAGAAATCTGCAGCTATCCCAACAGAGCTCCGTTGAGGTTGCTTACTCCCCCGTCTCACTCACTCATTCTGTTTCACTGCAGGCTTCCCTTTTGTACTGGGCTCCTGCCTCTGTTGGTGCCTTTTTCTGCCCACAAATAAATCTGCAGCAGTTCCTACAAAGTTCCGTTGAGCTCGCTTCCCTTCTCTCACTCACTCATTCTGTTTCTGCCGGTGCTGCAGGCTGCCCTTTTCTACTGGGCTCCTGCCTGCATTGCAGTGTTCTTCTGCCCAGAAAGAAATTTGCAGCAGTTACAATAGTGCTCCGTTGAGCTTGCTCACTACCACTCTCTCACTCACTCACTCATTCTGGTTTTCCCACCACTGCAGGCTGCCCTTTTGTACTGGGACTCTGTGTGCATTGCTGCTCTTTTCTGCCCACAAACAAATCTGCAGCAGTCCCAACAGAGCTCCGTTGAGCTCACACACTTCCCCTCCCTTACTCACTTTTTCTGTGTCTCCCGCCGCTGCAGGTTGCCCTTTTGAACTGGACTTCTGCCTGCATTGGCGTCTTTTTCTGGTCACAAAGAAATCTGAAGCAGTCCTGACACAGCTCCATTGAGCTCACTCACTCCCCCTCTCTCACTCACTCATTCCATTTCTGCCGGCGCTGCAAGCTGGCCTTTTGTACTGGGCTGCTGCCTGTGTTGCCACCTTTTTTTGCCCACAAAGAAATCCGCAGCCATCACAATAGAGCTCCATTGAGGCCGCTCACTACTGCTCTTTCACTGGCTCATTCTGTTTCTCTTGGCGCTACAGGCTGTGCTTTTGTAGGGGACTCCTGGCTGCATTGGCACCTTTGTCTGTCCACAAAGAAATCTGCAGCTGTCTCGACGGAGCTCCATTGAGGTCGCTTAGTCTCTCTCTCTCACACACTCATTCTGTTTGTCCTGGTGCTGCGAGCTGCCCTTTTGTACGGGGCTCCTGCCTCATTGGTGCCTTTTTCTGTCCACATAGAAATCCGCAGCAGTCCTGATAGAGCTCCGTTGAGCTCACTTAGTCCCCCATCTCACTCACTTGTACTGTTTCTCCCACCGTTGCAGGCTGCCATTTTGTACTAGGCCCCTGCCTGCACTGATGCCTTTTTCTGCCCACAAAGAAATCTGCAGCAGTCCTGATAGAGCTCCGGTCAGTTTGCTCACTCCCCCTCCCTCACTCGCTCTCTCGTTCTGTTTCTCCTAGTGCTGCAGGCTGCCCTTTTGTACTGGGCTCTTGCATTGGGGCCTTTTTCTGCCCACAAACAAATCCGCAGCAGTTCCGACAGAGCTACAAGCTCAGTCACTCCCCCCTCTCACTCGCTCGATCTTAATCTGTCCCAAACACTGATTTCCCACAGCAACAGTGCTATTTTCTGGCAGGAGTGCAAAAACATATTTTAGCCAGGATATGGAAAATGACAGCTGTACTGTTCATAAGGAGGTGTGAAAAAATGCCACTGTTGAAAATGTGGCGTGAAAATATTACAAATTTGCGAAGTTACAAGGGTGCATGGAAACAGTTCAGCGCACACTTGTAACACAGTCATATTACGGAGTTTTGTCACCAAATTTTCAACATAGGGATTTTAGGACCTCTGCTCATGAACACTGCCACTGTCATTGTCTTAATGTGTCCCAAACACTGATTTCCCACAGCGACTGCATTATTCTGCGCCAGAACTGTGAAAACACATTTTTGTCAGGGTGTGAAAAATGACAGCTATACTGCTCATGAGGAGGTGTGAAAAAATGCCACTGTTAAAAATCTGGTGTGACAATATTACAAATCTGCGAAGTTGCAAGTGTGTGTGGAAAGTGAGCAATGCACACTTGTAACACAGTCATTTGATGGGCTATCATCACCAAATTTTCAACAAAGGCATTTTAGGACCTCTGCTCATGAACAGTATCACTGTCATTTTCTTAATCTGTCCTGAACAGTGATTTTCCACAGCGACCACCGTTTTCTGCGCTGGAAGTGCGAAAACACATTTCAGCCAGGATGGGAAAAATGACAGCCATACTGTTCATAAGTAGGTGTGGGAAAATGGCAATGTTGAAAATCTGGAGTGAAAATATTGCAAATTTGCGAAGTTACGCGCGTGCGTGCAAACTGCGCAACACACATGCGTAACACAGTCATTTTATGGAGTATCGGCACCAAATTTTCAACATAGGCATTTTAGGACCTCTACTCATGAACAGTGTCACTGTCATTTTCTTAATCTATCCCAAACACTGATTTCCCACAGCAACTGCGCTATTCTGCGCCGGAATTGCGAAAACACATTTTGGCCAGGATGTGAACAATGACAGTTGTACTGTTCACAAGGAGGTGTTGAAAATCTGGCATGAAAATATTGCAAATTCGCGAATTTATGAGTGTGCATAACAACTGCACAACTCACGCTCGTAAAACAGTCATTTTTGGGATTTTTTCCACCAAATTTGCAAAATAGGCTTTTTGAGAGCCAACCTCATGAACACTGGCACTGTTGTTTTGTTAATCAGCACCAAAAGGTGATTCCACGCAGTGACCATCAAATCACCTTTTGGGGCGATTAACCCCATGACAGTTCGAGAATTCATGAGGAGGGGTCCCAAAAACCCCATGTTGAAAACTTGGTGCAAAAATTCCCAAAAATGACTGAGATATGCATTAAAGTTGGAAAAACCCTATTTATTCCATTATACAGCTTACCAGCATTTCCTCAGTTCATGGTCAGCTTTGAAGAGTGCAGATGTGTTCCCGGTCCACCGAAGATCGTTGCACAGGACTTCAGAGGTAAGTATGGGGTGGAGGGGTTGGGAGGCCAGGTGCGCAGTGGGTGGGTGCAGGTTGTGAGTGGGGAGCAGGGAGACTGCCGAGGGACAGTTTCCTTTTTTACAGGGCAAAAAAAAAAAAAAAACGTCGTGGGACCGTTTTTTACTTTACAGGGGCATGTGGCATGCTGGGGTGGACACCCAGCATGCCACCAGATGCCTTCTTTTGGGAGGGCAGCAGTAGCCAATGAGGGATTGGGCACCCCATCAGCAGACAATAAAAGTGGGGGGGGGTTTGTGTAATGCCGATAGGGAGTGGGCTCCCCCGTCGTCAATAGAAACACTGAGGTACTGAAGCCGATGGAGATTGGGGCCCCTGTCAGCAAGTAAACATGGTGGGGGGGTTAATATTGTTTGTGAACATGGCAGCAAACCACCGCCATGTTCACAAATAATATCAGTATGTGAAGATCCCACCCTGCAATGACAGGTCGCTCCCTCATTGCAGCAAATGGCTTATGCAGCAATGATGAGGCGGCCCCTGATTGCAGCGGCCGTTTTTTTACAAGTTGGTGGCATGCTGGCTGAACTAGTTTCAGCAGCAGCGTGCCACAGCATTGGGGGATGTTGGACAAGCCTTTAAAGGCTGTGGGGGCATTGGCCACAAAAGTGCCACACCTCCACAACCTGCTTGTGGAGAAAGCTGCCGCAATATGTTTCTTGCGCATGCGCGCAATCAACATAAAAAGGACACTGCAAATGGAAATTAGATTAACTTAGGAGACAAAGATCAGCTGGGGAGGCTTAAATTATGACAAAGAGTCCCAGAAACCAAAAAGGCAAACCAAAGGAGAAACATATGTTGGTTACGATACAAATCTGGGGTCCAATTCCAGGGAGTACTGCATCCACTCCTGCCATCTGGATTGGAACTGTTCCAGGAGATCATGACTGGAGGTCATAAGCTGTTCCATGTGATATATTTCTGATACTATTGTTCTACAGGCTTTTATGGAGGGGGACACCACTTATATCCAATGCCTAGTGACTGCCTTTTTCACTGCCAAGATATAAACAAAGGCAAGTGCTTTATCACTGACACAGTGTCCTGGTAGAGGAATGGAGAGGAGGACCACTGATATGCAAATCAGGGCATGTGAAAAGGATAACTGCTCAAACTGCTGAGCAAATGGCTGCCAAAGGGCTGGAGTAACAGGCAGGACCATAGGACATGAGAGTGACTGGTCTTTGACTGGCCACAAAGATGCCAGCATTTGCAATACTCAAATGGGAGGAAATAAGCCAATACTGCTGGGGTTCTGAAGTATCTGTACCAGCATTTTCATACAAATTCCTCCATCTTGTAGAGTTAATTTTTAGTGCAGGAAGGACATAGCGGAGCCAAGAATCATATGAAATAGCCATGTTCCGTTCCTCATTCTATTTAGCCAATATACTTCTGGTAGAGTCCCTTAGTAAGTCCTACAAAGCCCGATAAAAGTTGCCAGTCAAATGGCTGCAAGTCATGTCCTGAGTGGCCCATGTGAGAAAGGTCAGAAGCAGTGAAGCTGGGTCTGGAAAGCATGTTTGATCATTTGTTCTATGCAGTAATTAAGTATGGATCTCCATATAACAGAAGTGTTCTTATCCTGTTAAGCTATATTAGATTTGTAGGTGCTCAGAAGAGACCACTCCATGAGGATCTAGGAATTGAAATACACAGTATATGCAAGGTACAGCTGCCACAATCGGGAGAAGGTTTGGTCCATTTGAGAGGGAAGGAATTCCATGTCCGACACCAACATTTTGTAGAAATAAGACTAAAGAGAGCTGAGGGAGTTCCTGCAGTTTATACCACACCAAAAGAGTGTGAGCTGTAAATAAAGTGAAATCAGCTAAACAAGGATGTTCAGAGATGGAGTAGAAGAGTAAATGCCCAGTGTCATGCAAGTTTTTTTTAAACAAGATAGGTGAGTTGCCAAAGGAGAGCAGAGCAGTTCCATCCGCCCAAGTTTTTAGACAAAAAGTGTTAGGTCATTTGTCATTCACATCCCTATACAAATGTAAGTAGTTTTTCATGTAAAAGTTAATGGGTGCTATGCACGATGTCAACGTGCCAGCAGAAATGGGGCACGTTGGCGTCGTATGCATGAATGCCATGGACTGGACCCACGTGGCATTCATGAAGGGGGCATACAGTGGTTACAAGCCCGATCCCCCAGCTGTGGGGAGAGCACCATGTTGGGGGTAGGTGGTGGGCATGCCGGGGATGTGCCAGCACTAGGTGGCATGCACAAAGCTGCATTGTGCTGCATGCCGGGGGTGAAGTAGTGTGCAGGCTATGCCAGGACAGACCCTGCTGTAACCCACTGCACGCCCCCATGGACATCACCCACCAGTTGTGACAGGACTGGGAGTAGACTCTCAGTGCTGCCACAGTGAACTAGGTAGATGGGGAGGGCTGGGGCAGCTGGAAAAAAAGGGCTGAGGCACTGGCAACATGTATGGGGACTGGGGGTGTCGGTGCCAGGGGGTGGGGGTGGGGGTTATGCCAACTGCATTTCCGGATAGGGCTGCACTGTGGGGGGGTAGAGGTGGGGGGTCAGTCTCCTGGGCCAGCTGGGCTCTGGGGTATGGCCTCGTGGGTCCAGGCACCCACACGGGCTATGCATGAATCAGACCCATGCTGACAGGCACAAGGGAACCACTCCTGTATCCAGGACGGGCATCCGATTGGATGCTCACCCAGGTGCACGACTCCTCCCCCAGTGACCCTGCGGAGTCCTGTGCACTGGGGGGTGCAGACAGGTGGGTGCCAGTTGTGAATACTGGCTTGTGTACACCTGTCCGTAGGTGTGCAGCTGCGTGGGTGGGGTACACAAATTTTCTTCGTACCACCGTCCCAATGCATAGCGCCCATGTATTGTCTGTACAGTTTTATGTAAATGTATTGCTTGTACAGTGCTGACAAATGCCTGCTTTGTCAAATCAAATCTTGTGCAACATTGATCACATTTATGTTTTTCAATGCACAGGCTTTTTGTAAATTTTTAATAGATAAGTTGTGTTTCTAAAACACCCGGGTCATGCCTCTAAACAGACCTCTGGTCTAGTGTACTTACCTGGTTAACAAATAACATTGAATTGAATTGAATTGAAATTCCAACTGCATCCAGGGAGGATGTTACTCAGGATGCAGCCATATACAGTATAAATCACATGAAAATGACATGCCCTAGCATAACTGAGAAGATTAGGAAAATTGATCCCCCCTTTTGTTTTGTATCGTATTGTATTGGAGGCAGTATACCACAGTGGTTTAGGGCTCTGACCTGCAAACCTGGACCCCAGGGTTTGAATCCCACAGCTCCCAGTTGCATACTGTGTGACCCTGAGTGAGTCACGTAACTTCCTTGTGAGCCACAGCAGTAGGAACCCAGGCACTGTGTCTGGGACTGGGTTTGAATCCTGGTCCCAGAAACATTTTATTTTTTCCAACTTGTGCACTCCCCGAGTTGGACCCCCCCCCCCGGAGTTGAGAATCTTTAGTTGGGGGAGTACCCCCCACAGAAAAAAGACATGCCTCTTGGCATAAATCGCGCTGTATTGGCAGTGTGATTTTGCCATCCAGCATAATGTCTTGTGACATTATGACCCTGTGCCACCAGGGAATGCTGCAAGCACTGTGCACCGTATGTTTGGTACACCCGGGGCTTGTGGCATTTGCAGGACAGTTGTGAATCAGGCCTCTTGTGTTTATATTTGCTTTTTAATAAGTTTTTTTTCCTTTTTTAAATTTATAAGTTTCTTGAGGTTTTTTTTGGTGAAGCAATGCTCCTCCACCTTTCAGCAGTGCCATTGCCATGGCTGTTGCCATGGACATCACATCATGGCACTTACGTTAGATTCGCTATGTCTCTACTGACTGGTTCAGCAAGTCACTTTGAAAAATTTTCCATGAAAATATGGTATCACTGTTTAGCAAGTGAGCAAGTTGCTGATTGCTGGTGTCAGCTATGTGTGCAATGAAACTGGGACCAAAGAGTTGGAGGTAATGGAGACAGTATAACGCAGTGGTTTAAGGTTCTAAGCTGCAAATTTGGAGACCTGGGTTTGAATCCCACAGGCCCCACTTGCATACTGTGTGACCCTGAGCAAGTCACTTAACTTCCTTTTGCTCCTGGGTTGCACCTGTAAACAAGCTTTTAGCTTAGTGTGTCTCTCCTGGAAAAAAAAAATGTTTTATATATTTTATATTTGTAGTCATTTGCTTGAATGTCAGGGAAAGTATAGAGCAAGTTCCAGACAGCAGTGCAGTCAGTGTATGTACTGAAGGCAGCTGGACAGAGAAGGAAGGAGTTATGTGATTTTAAAGACAGGTACTGAATTTCTATGTACTTTTAAATGATCACAAGAGTGTCAGAAGGGAAGTGGCATAGTAATTAGTGCTGAAACCATGTATGTGTTTGGGGGGGGGGTGATCATGGATCTAAGCTGAGGGGTAGTGTTTGGCTTTATTAGAAACAAAAAATAGCAGTTTGAATAAAAAATAAATACTACTTTAGTGAAGTATGCTAGTCAGTCGAGTAGATCTTATCCAAAGAGAGCTCAAGGTAATGCTGTGTACATTTGTTTGTGTGGTGTATCTAACTTCATTGTTATCTGTGCTTAACTTGCAGCTGTTTAATGTGCGTAAGTAGTGCCAGCTGGCCAGCAGGTGGGCAGGGGCATGGCCACAGGATGTACACAAATGTGCATGACATGTCTACTATAGATAAATAAAATTTATACAACAATAGTGTAGATAAATTAATTTATGCAATGGGGTGGACATATAGTCAGTGTGATAAATGCATTTATCTGAGTCACTGTATGTATAAATAAATTTATACATACAGTGACCATTTATACACACAGTTACTATGTCACAAATCTCTTTAGAATTCATGTAGAATGTTCAGCCTCAGAAGCAGTACTAACCATATTCAAATGGGAATAACTTTAAAATGAAAAAAGATAGCATGGCACTGGGAGTACGAAAATTGTTCAGCACAAAATTATCTACAAAATGAGTGGCGTTTCATGTACAGATACCGTATAGATTTTTTACAATTAGCAAAAAAGCAGAAGAAAATTACATTTTTTGTTCACTTTTTTGACAAACAAATGTGAATAACTTTAAAACAAAAAAATGACAGCATGGTACTGTGAGCACGAAAAATGTTCAGCACAAAAATATCTACAAAATGAGTGGTGTTTCATATATGGATACCTTTTAGTTTTTTTTTTATAATTAGCAAACAAACAACATAAAATTCTATTTTCTTTTCCCTTTTTTTGACAAACAAATGTGAATAACTTTAAAATAAAAAGGTAGCATGGTACAGTGAGCATGACATTTGTTCAGCATGAAGTTTTCTACAAAATGAGTGTTGTTTCATTTAATAGCAATCACTATGCCAGGCAGACATATTTTAGGATTTTTAAAATAATTTAAAAAAAAGCTAAGCAGTCAAAACCAAATGTTCCTGCAGTGATATAAAGCATCCCTATTGCATAAATGAAATATACAATGGTGCACTTTCAGATAAATGATTTATCTACACTTGTGCTGTTTGACCTCGGACACCTCACTCATGGCTTACGCCACTCATGAGATTACCTGAGGTCACACAGCACTTGTGTAGATAAATCATTTATCTGACAGCTCACCATTGTATATCCCTGATTTATACAACAGCTTTTGAGCCCACACCTATTGCATCAATATTTATTTTCACTTAGAACACATGTTAATATACTTAGAATATGTTATTTTCATTTAGAATCTTGAAATAGAACATTGAAAACAATGGGTCAGAGGAGAGTATTTTCGATGGAAATAAAGGCAGTTTTAATCTAAACCAAGGTAGAGCACTAGTAAAAACATTAAAAATAGTGTGGCATATAACAAATACATAATGGGCTGCAGTGGAATAATGCATTTACAGTATCTCCACACAAGTGGTAAGATCTTTGTAACTAACTTCACCAGTCAAAAAGTTATGGGTCTTACCATCAGCTAGTGAAGTTAAAAATGTTATCTCACTGCAACCCATTATGTATTCCATATGTTTTGAGCAGTCTGTATAGTGCCAAATGTCTGAAAATACAGACTGGACAGTGTTCTCTTCGAGTCAGTTAGACAGACTTATAGCAGGGTGAGAAAAATGTAAGCATTCTGATTGGCTGAGAGAGCATGATTGCACTTCTGTATTTCTTTCAAACCAAGAGCCTATGTACCACATCAATCACTACGCTCTATGGTGCCTTAAGTGCCACTCAGACTGCCAGTCACAATTTACAGTTCTCTGAATTCCTTATGTTTGAAAGGGACTACTTTATTTATTTTGCAATAGATACTGTTTTACTTGCCTTAACACAGTGTGTCGTATTTTTGGCATACAAATTAGAGAGAACTATTTTTCACCTTCAGAGATGTGCAATTATGGAGCATAATTGCACTTGCTCTTGAGTGTTTAAAGAGGCTCAGCACAAGCACCTCATGCCTAACAACACCCTTGAGCTGGCAATTAGTCCCCCATAATAACACTCGCTGGTCCGTCTTGTTGCATACTTAACGGACTGAAGTCCCATGGATAGTGCACTGTCTGAACCTCTGGCTATCCTAGAGGAGAAGAGGATGCACTAGTCACACAACCCTAGCTAAAAGGAAAATGTAATGTAGGTGTCAGTGTGGCTCAGTTGGTAGCACATCCCACACCGGGATTGGACTTGCACCTAAAAATTGCTGGCATCCAGGTGCAGTATTGGGGGGTGCTGTTCTGCTGGGGTGTGCCGTCCTTTGGATGAGACATTAAACCGAAGTCCCTTCTACCCATCCTGGTGGGTGTCCAGGTGGAAGTAAAAGAACCCAGGGCACTCTTTGCAAAGAGTGGGGAGCATTCCCGGTGTCCTGGCCAACATTTTCCTTCCCATAAACTGGTTCATGCAATTATCCAGGCCGTGTGTGGGTGATGATGTGCGATATGGCCTCCACCACACATTCAGTCGCTTCACTACCAGTCTAGCATTGCCTGTAAAAGCACTTTGGCATACTGTGTATGAAAAGCGCTATATAAATACTGACTCTTCTTCTTCTTAAAAAGATGTTAACAAACATATATACTGGTTTAAGAAATAATATATTTCAATCTCAATCTTAATTAGTGTCAACCAATACATAGACGAGCAAACCAACATAGCTGTGTGATATTATTGATATTCTTCCTTCACAGCACCTCATATTGCACCACTGCAGCTCGGATTATGATCCCAAATTGACCAATACAAAATGCACTGGTTCTGTGGTTCTTCATGCAGCACAAAAGTAAATACAATATTTATTTTATTAAAACAAATAATAAAAATGAGTGGTCTTTTTAGGATCAGCCATTGCAGAGGAACATGGAAACAAGAACATAAGCACATAGATTGTGGTCCCCATATTCAAAAGTGGCAGGCTGCAGCATGCAAGCGTGTGTGCTGTACAACTCAACTGCACCAGCACAAAATAATGGTATATTCAGAAGCTGCACCATAACATACGATTGCACATGTGTGGCTGCATATCCTGAACATGTGTAATCACGCAGTGGGAGATGTGCGTCAAGTGCCCAGAGCACAGTGTGGAGCATATGGAACTGCGTGATGCAAAGCCACTTGTGCAGCACACAGATTTGCTATATTAAGCCAGGATATGCAAATGGCCTCACTGCACAGTCAGCGCCCAAACAGCACATTTGCATCTCATTACCAGAATGTATTCAGTCCATTTGCATACCTTTGGTAAGCGCTGTTCCAACATTACAAGGCAACACCACCACTCCTCAAGGTGATCAGGAGGTACTGCAGCCTAGCAGGCAGATGGAATGCATGGGTGTTTCTGGGTGGACTGCATTGGCCTGAGTACAGTGCTACATACCTCCCAATTCCTTAGCACCCAAATGTGTGCCAAGGTGTGTGACAACTGGTTAGAATGTGTGACAGCAGCAAACATGACAGTGCAAGCTTGGAAGACTGTGGAAATGAGTTCACCAATGTTGCTACAGTGTGCTGATACCTAGTATCTCATATTATCATACAAGTCTGCATAACAGTCCCAGTGGTCAGTGTGTAATGTCACCCACTCTAAGTGGGCCAGAGGGTGTCTGAATGATAACATGAGTGCTGTATCCTGTACTGTGTGCCATTCGAGAGGTTAGCAGTGCTACTACCAATGGCCATGTCCGTGCTCTAGGTGGCCACATGCACAACACTGGAAGGGTCTGGTGTCCTAAGGGCATGCCTCTGCCACCGCCAGGCTGCAGATGTCGCCACCCCTGCTCCATGCTGCTCACAGTTGTGCACTGTCCACCATCAGTACACCACAGTGACCTGAACCCAGGGCTCCTGTGGCATTGTCACACTGCAGGGATGGCATCGGTGACATGTATGTTGTTCCTGGTGGCGTAGTCTGGCACGGGCATGCTGTGTGCACCGATGGTGTTCTACTATGGGTGTGTGCCACTGAGCTGTCCTTGACCCATGCCATGCTGCCACCATTACCGCCATGCATCCTCCTCACCATTGTCCTAGATGCCACCATGGGTGCATGCTGCTACCAGGAGGCACTCTGACGGCAACATGGGTGTAGGCCATGGTATCTGGCACATGTGTCACATTGTAGCCATCTGCTCTTCTGGTGTGCTGGGGAGTGCCTAACTAGCATGTGGCAGTTGGGTGTCCCTGACCTGGGTGTGGTGAGGGGGTGGCTGACTGGGTGGTGCCGGGCTGTCACTCAGTAGCACCCAGAAGGTGCCCAGCAAGCTGGCACAGCTCACTGTGGCTTTGGGTACTATCATTCTGGCATGACTGCTGTGTGTGGGTGCTTGGAGCACATCCTGATGCACCTCCGAGGGCTGACTCAGGGTCACCTGTCTGCAGTTCTGCAGCCTGCCTGTGGGTGGCTGGCTGATTTAGGCCATCCCCTTACATACCTAACTTTGTGTGGCACAGTTTTGTGATGTAGGACACACGCGCTGCACATTTTGGCTGAATATAAACTCGTGTGACATTTTCAGGTGCCCACCCCCTTTTTTGCACCACATACATTATCTCTGCATGATTGCGTATTCAGAAATGCATGACGCATCTCTCCCTTTCGAATATCGCGCTTCCGCACATTTTCTGGAATGCGCCGTGCATCTCCATTTTGGGCCACGCAACACCCTTGAATATGTGGGCCTGAGTCAGCAGAAAAATAAACAGAGGTTCATCCAGTCTGCCCACTTCCCTGCCTAGCTCCATGCTTGGCCTAATGTTAGGCTGGGTTTAAGGATCCAATAACCCCAGTAGCTTACTGTCACCACATACACCAGGTGTTCTGTCCCCTCTTCTGTCTGTAGGTCCAACTACTCCCTTATATCTGTTGCATAGAAGTTTAAACCTTGTCACTGCCTTGGCTTCAACCACCTCATAGGGCAGTCTGTGTCATCTATCTACCATATGCTAAGTGAAGAAATTCCCCCTGTTCTTCCTGAATCTATCCTCCCTACCACCACCACCACTCTGCATCTATGTCCTATGTCCTCGATCCTTGTGAAAGAGTCTTTGCAATCTACCCTTTTGATTCCTCACAAGAACTTGTGCACTGCAGTCCTTGCCTCTAGTGTGGACATGTTAAGGTCTGCCAACCTTTCATCATGCAACCTCACCTGCTGCTCCTGGATCGTCTTTGTTGCCCTCCTATACAGCATATGACCTCTATTCAGTGCCTGTCTTTCCAACTGCACACAGTACTACAGGGACCTAATAGGGGCTAGTATTATCTCCTTCCTCCTACTATCAAATCCCCCTCCTGTGCATCCCAGGATCTGCTTTGCCTTTCTGTATGCTTTTCTTTGCACTGAGAGTGGACGTGAGGCTGGTCCTCGACACAATGATGTGTCCTGCAGTAAGGGATATTTGGGGATTTTATTAGAAATGCTGTTGCAACTCAATAACAGTAGTTCTTTTCTGAAATTCAACATCTTTATTAATTTATGATATTACAAAGGAAGTATGGCATACAGAACAATGATCCGCACTACAGTGATAACAAAATAACTTGAAAGTGGTATGGTACCAAAACACCATTGAAAAAAATATACCTAGACACTAATAACAAAAAACTATGCCCATCCACCCCCACAAACCTCCCACCTCCCTCCCCTGGAGTGTGCCTAATCAAAAAGCAGATAAAAAAAGATGCAAAAACGCAAAAAGCACTCCAGCAATGACAAACATCCAAAGGGAAATAAAACAAACTGAAGCAGTCAGAGGTCAGCATTGTGTGAATCTTGATTCAAATATAAAGCATATAGTTTACCCCATTTCTGATTGAAAGAGGCTATGCAATTCTGGGAGCTTGCTATTAACCTTTCGGTGTTAAAACAAAGAGACATTTCTTTTAACCATTCAGGATATGAAATGACCAGATGGTCCATCCAGTGCTTGAGAACCAGTCTTTTAACTGCTATAGAAATTAGAGCCATATGAAACCTACGCTCCCGGACTCTAATACTGGAGAGCATCCCTAGAATACATATCTCTAAGGTAAACAGCTCCCCCAGTCCCAGGAGGGGGTCTAAATTGGTTTGGACTGTGCTCCATAGCAATGCCACTTTGTCACAGTGCCAAAAAATGTGCATCAGGTTCCCATCAGCTGCTCCACACCATGTACAGGTAGCCGAAGACAGTCTGCCAAGTTTGGCCAGCTTAACTGGTGTATAGTACAGATTATTTAGGATATGGTATTGAATGAGCCTGTGCCTATCTTGAGTGTCATATCTATGCATGTCAACCCAAATCTGATTCCAGGGCAGGAGAGAATCTGGCAAGAGAGAAGCCCATATTTTAGAGCCGATAAGGGCATTAGGATATTTGATACCCAGTAGAAAGGAATAGATCCTGGAAATTCCATGGGGTTTGTTTGCGTATTCCTGTATCTGGCCTAGAAAGGGCCTAGTTTGGGACAGTGTGAATGTGGTCCCAAAAATAGAGACCATAAGGTGTCTCAATTGAAAAAACCTTAAATATGTATCTCTGAAGGATATTCAATTTGGTTATTATGTTGGTTGAGGAAAGAAGGTAACCCTGAGAGAACAGGTTTTCCACTAAAACATCCTGTAGTTGTGGAAGCCAGTCAGGGATCAGCGGAGAACTACCTATTTTGATATTAGGGTTTAAAATGAGAGGTTACGCCGTATCCTTTTTAGATGAAATGTTAAAGAAATTCCAGCATTGGGACAGGACTTTTATGGAAAGCCCTACGGCCAAATATTGTACACTAGCAGGTAATGCGGAGAAAGTGTAATAAAATATTCTGGGTGAACGGAGATTGTGCATGTCCAACAGGTTAATCTCCAACTGTAGCCAAATAGGAAGATATGCATCAGACTGGACTTCTAACCATCTCCCCATTTTGGATAGATGACTCACCCAATAATATAACATAAAATTAGGGAGGTGAAGTCCGCCTCTCTCCTTAGGTAAATTAAGCTTTAAGAAGGCCCGTCTAGGATGTTTGCCCCGCCAAATGAAATTGGAGCAAGCAGAGTGGAGCTGTTGAAAATAAGACCTTGGGAGCCAAATGTTTAGTAAATTTAAGGGGTAAAAAATGCGGGGTAAAACATTCATTTTAATAATACTGATGCGACCCCATAAGGACAATGGAAGGTTGCCCCATCTATGGAGATCCTGCTGAATCTTCGTCACCAGATCGTCCAAATTAAGTCTCCTGAGAACTTCTGGGTCTCGAGTGAGATGGATGCCTAGGTATTTGAGTGAGACAGGAGACCATCTCATACCAAACTGGGTAAAATTGGCTTGGAGCATGAAAGGATTTAATGGAAATATAACTGATTTGGATAAGTTCAATTTATAGTTAGCTACTTGACCAAACTGATCAATAATTTGTAAAGCATGTGTTAAGAGGATTCGGGATTGGTAAGATGCAAAAGGATATCATCTGCATAAACTGAAAGAGTCAGAGATTGCTGGTATATTAAGCAACTTGTGACCTGGGGCGAGTTCTTGATACTCAGTATCAGGGGTTCCAGATATAGGTTAAAGAAATAGGGAGACAGGGGACAACCTTGCCGAGTACCGGTGTGCAGGGGAAACCGAGATAAAAAAAAACCATTACCATAAATTCTAGCAGTGGGTGACCTGTATACTGTCCGAATCCATTGAATAAAGGTTTCTGGAAAGCCCATTCTCCTAAGGGTGGACCAAAGAAAGTCCCAGTTTACTCTATCGAAAGCTTTTTCGGCATCTAATGCGATTAACGCCATGGGGGCCTGGGAGTCTTGGGCAGCCTGAAAGATACGTGAGAGGGTTCTCAAATGATCGGCAGGAGATCTGCCTTGAAGAAACCCCACCTGTTCGGGACTCAGTAGATGAGACCAAATCCATTTGATTCTGAGAGATAGGATTTTGGTTAGAATTTTAATGTCATAATTCAATAGTGAAATCAGACGGTAACTGGCTGGCTCTTCCTGGGGTTTATCTGGTTTCGGAATCAGTACTATCATGGCCTCCAACAAAGTGGGATCAAGGGAATCTGAAGTGAACATATACTCATGTAATTTCAGGAGAAGGGGAGATATCTCCTTACAGAAGACATTGTAAAAGTTGGAGGGGAACCGTCGGGACCTGGGGATTTGTCCAGAGTTAGCCCATTTATTGCCTCCTCCACTTCAGCCAGGGTAATAGGAGAGGCCAAAATCTCGTACTGGTGGGCCTGTAGGGAAGGGAGACTAATTCCATCCAAAAAATGTTCAATACTGGAGTCGGAGGGTTGAGAAGTACCCTTGACATATAAGTCCCTGTAAAAAGATTCAAAGATGCGGGAAATATCCTGAGGGGAGGTTTTAATAGATCCGTCGGGGGAACACAGTGCAGGAATCTGTCTTGAACTTTCTACCTCCCGCAATCTAAGAGCTAACAATCTGCCTGGTTTCTCGTGTTGGTCAAAATAACGAGCTTTAGTTTAAAGGATGGCATACTATGCCTTTTCCCTTAATAGGTCTTCATACTCGTTCCTAAGCCTCCATAAGGCCTCCAGATCAGCTTGTGAAGATGAGGAGGACAAATTATTTTCAGCTATCCTTATGTGATTTGACAACTTAATAATCTTAGCCTCTCTGTTTTTTCCTTTTAGAAGCTAACTTTATAAACTCTCCTCTAATAAAACACTTAAAAGAACACCAGATCAGGTCCTCTCTGCATGTAGAACCCTCATAGAAATCTATGAAGGAAGAGATCAATGGTTTAATATGAGAAATTATTTGATTTTCTTTTAGAAGTTGCATGTTTAATTTCCACGAAGTGTCCCTTTGACCGTGCGGATCAGGGGAAATCGAAATCCATGCCAAAGAGTGATCAGATATGACAATTGGTTCAATACCTGTTTGGTGAATACCCACCAGGAGAGTATTGCTGATTAGAATAAAATCAATTCTGGACCACGACTGGTGGACTTGTGAATAAAAGGAGAATAGCTGGCCAGAGGGGTTGAGCAGACACCATGGGTCACATAAACCCAATAAGTCCATGAAATCTTTCAGGGCGAGTTGAGAAGAGGAAAGGGATTTTAATGGCCTGTAGGTTTTGTCAAGGTCTTGTGATGGAGCAATGTTCCAGTCCCCCCTCCAAAATTAGTAAGGAGGGGAGAAATCCACTCAATTTATCTGCCAAATTCATAAGGAATTTCGGATCCCCTCCTACTTGTCCATAAATTGCCCCTAACACTACCCTGACATTATTGAGTAACCCTTTAACAATAACAAATCTGCCCTCTTGATCTGTTAGACTTTCCTCTACCACAAATGCTATGTGTCTTTTGATCAGTATAGCCACCCCTCTGCTAGCTGAGGACCCACCAGACACTAAAACCTGTGAAAAACCTTGCTGGCATAGCCCATTAGCTTCTGAAGCCAATAAATGGGTTTCTTGCATGAGAAGAATGTCAATATTTAAAAGGGAGCAGTTTTTGAGAACCTGATATTTCTTGGACAAATCTCTGACGCCTCTGACATTCCACATAGCAATTTTAACAGGCACCATAGTCATGTAACTTTTTGTTAAAAGTAAAAGAAGCATGGACCATTAACCTTCCAGACCAACCCAAAGGGCACACTCCGAGCCCACCCTCCATCCCCAACAACCCCGGTATAAAAGAATTAGAAAACAAAGACTTCCCATCCCAAGGAATTTCGTAAACTAGTACCGATACTAAAAGGATAAGTAATATTAACACACCAGTGTTAAACACAAACCATGTAACCCTGGAGGAGGAAAACAGGACAGTAACCCAAAACCCCTCCCCAACCCCTCAACACAGAAACCGAACAAGGAAACCCCAAAAATAGCCCAGCCTCCTCCCTGTCCCCACCAACCCCTGCAAGAGTATGTACGAAAGGACAATCCTCCCAAAAGATTGATAAAACTTATGTAATGATATTACTATGAGTAATAATAATCTACCTATTGTGAACTTGGATAAAGCGTCCGGTAATAAAGGCGTCCAATCTATGACACCCCATCCCTCCCTACCCCTCAAACTATGTACAAAAGATCCCGAGTGAATAAAGAGACAAATTTGGGGTTCTTTAAATCTAATGTCGAGACCAACCCCATAGGCTGCAATCCCAAGAGATCAACACTAAGCTAAAGTGAACTGAAGTACCTGATCCAATTTAGTAAAATATGACCAGTAAAGTCTAGTCTTATTCTGATCTCAGCCTCTCAGGAAATGCACTTTCCTCCCATCTCTGGACCACAAGCCTCTCCTAAGCTTGCTCCATCCCGAAGCCCTCCACCCACCGACCCCTTTGGGAAAGCAACAAACTTCAGCCCTAAACTGACGTAATAACCATCAAACTTGTAGATAGCTTTATAAGTAAGAGTACATTGCGAGAACTCCAAAACAGAGATACAGCAGTTGCTACACAGACCTAACAAAACAGAGGTCTATTAAATCAAGAAGTTTCATTGAAGGCCTGCTTACCTAATAATTGTAAATCAGGAAGGGCGAATTCCAAAAAGCTCCAGATAAATTCTTCATCTATCCCCCACCACGGGACCTTCCGGCCTTCGAGAAGAGGGAAGTAGCCGAGGGGTCCAGAACCCAATAGGACCAATTGGTCCGTCGCAGCTAGGGACATCCGGAAACACTCGCTACACCATAGGTTCCACCCCCCCCCCCCACTGGAGCACACGAACATGCTTCTGAAGTGTACTCAGGCCTGCTAGGCCTCATCACAGCCTGCCGTCCCACCCAGCCAGCCCCCGAATGACAGAACAAAAGAAGAGAATGAGGAACATCTGACAGGTACAAACCTAATTCCATCCTCACAATAAAAAAAACCTACTAGTCCTTAGCTAACGAAAACCAGAGTTCATCCTGGTTTAAAAAGGTTAGGTAGTTTAGAGGTGAGGTCCATGGCTGCTTGCTCCGGGGCTTCATAGGAATGCCAAACACCATATATTGCCACCTGTAACCTGGTGGGGTAATTCATTTTTGAAACGTATTCCTGCAGCAATAAGCTTGCTAACAGTAGGGTGGAAAGCAGCTCTCTTCTGGTGCATTTCAAAAGGAAGGTCCTGGGTTAACCTCAGCTTGGCATTTCCCCACAGGATGGCTTGGAGCTCCTTCGATTTAGATAACACATGTTGTTTTTCTAAGAAGCTTAGGAATTTCACTATTATGGGTCTTGGAGGTGCCCCAGGAGGGGGTTTTGGTTTCAGGGAGCGGTGGGAACGCTCAATGTGATACTGTGGGTTAAGGGGGCAAGGACCCACAATCTTGATGAAAAATTTCTGTAAGAAAGCGATGGTGTCCATTCCCTCCTCCGCTTCAGGTAGGCCCAGGATCAGCACATTATTCCTTCTACTTCTTCCCTCCAGATCTTCCGTTTTCAATTGGAGTTTGCTGATCTGCTGTCTTAGATGAACAATCTCTGGATCGATTTTCTCTTTCCACTTTTCTAAAGAAGAGGTTCTCACCTCCGAGTCTCCCACTCTCAATGATAGTGAGCTGAGGTCTCCACGGATAGACTTTAACTCCACGGAGATGTCTTTCAGGGTTTCCCTGAACGGCAACAATTCCTGGAGGAAGCGATCCTCAGTTAATGGAGTCACTGAGGAACCAGAGGGGCTTTGCTTAGGAGTATGCCCCAAACTTTGATGCTTAGACTTCTTAGATGATTTTTCTGCAGTGGTCAGCGGGGTGTGTTTAATGCCATCCTGCTTCATTTCCGCTTCCATGATGACTGTAGGACAAATTACGCTGCTGCAATCCAGTAAAAAGCTTCCACTGTAGTCCAGACTACTAAAATAGCATATAGCAGTGTCTAGATCACCACTTTTGATGCTAGTAGGGCAAAAAAAGGAGTTAATAGCAGTCGGTCGGCAGGAGCTCCAGATTAGTGCTGCCTCTAGGTGCTCTGCATCGCGTGACCCCCCTCAATAACAATAGTTCTAAAAGCATGTTGCACTGTTAGGAGAAAGCCCATACAACACTTATTTAGTAATCATCAATTATCTTCAATGATGTGAACACTAAACATGAATGGCAAATACTGTGGCTGCAAAGTATGCTGCCATATAAACCAGCATTTTTATTATGTCGGCTTGCGCTTGCGCACCAGCAACATATTGCATTAGTAGCAGATTTGGAGGTGTGGTCATTGTTGGGCAAATGCAGGGCATGCATCAATAGGTGCGTCCCTCATTCCCCAATAAGCCTGCATGCCGGTGCCACACAAAGAATACATGATGTGGCGAGCACATCTAAGGAAAGGTCCACTGCAATGCGAGCAAAGCTCGTCATACACAGCGGCACCTCCCGACATGCTTTCCCTGGTGAAAAGTTCATTAAACAAGGCAGCACACTGCCTGCCATAATGCCGACTTTGGGGGTGCCCAATCCCCCTGTCAGCATGCCCTGACCCAATGTATGTGATGACGGGGGAGCCCACTCCCTGTCAGCATAGTGCACCCCCCCATTTGTTATGTGCTGAGGGGGGTTCCCAATCCCCCTCTGCTCTTGCCCCCTTCAGTATGTGCCAACGGGTGTGCCCAATCTTTCGGCTACAGTTCCCCACCAAAACACTTAGGTGGCATGCTGGGAGCCCACCCCAGCGTGCCAAAACCCCTGAAAAAGAAAAACCGTCCCTCAATGTTTTTTTTTTCAACCCTGTGAAAGAAGAAAACAGTCCCTCACGGTCTCCCTGCCCCCTCCCACAACCCGCACCCCCCCACGCAGCCTGCCTCCCTACATCCCCTCACCCCATACTTACCTCCAGAGTCCGGCGTGATGATCTTCGGTGGACCGGAAACACGTCTGCACTCTTCAAAGCCGACTGCGAACTGAAGAAATGCCGTTGAGCTGTATAATGGCATAAATATGTTTTTTTCAACTTTGGTGCATATCTCGGGCATTTTTTGGAATTTTTGCACCAAAATTTCAACATGGGGTTATTGGGACCTCTCCTCATGAATTCAGTCCCTGTCATGGCATTATTGGGTCCCAAACGGTGATTTCGCAGTCACTGCGCAGAATCAATCGTTGGGACTGAGTAACAAAACAACAGTGCCACTGTTCATGAGGGGGGCTCTCAAAAAGCATATGTTGCAAATTTGGTGAAAAAAAACCTCCAAAAAATGGCTGTTTTACGAGTGTGCGTTGCGCTGTTTCCACGCACGCTTGTAACCTAGTGAATTTATAATATTTTCACTCCAGATTTTCAAAATTGCCATTTTTCCATACCTCTTTATGAACAGTACAGCTGTCATTTTACATATCCTGGTTGAAATGTGTTTTCGCGTGTCAAGCGCAGAATAGCACAGTCGCTGTGCAAAATCAGTTTTCGGGACAGTTTGAGAAAATTATGGTGACACTGTTCATGAGCAGAGGTCCTAAAATGCCTATGTTGAAAATTTGGTGCAGAAAGTCCATAAAATGACTGTGTTACAAGCGTGCGATGCGCAGTTTCCACGCACCCCTGTAACTTCGCAAATTTGCAATATTTTCATGCCAGATTTTCAACACTGGCATTTTTTCATACCTCCTTATCAACAGTACAGCTATCATTTTTCACAGCCTGAACAAAATGTGGTTGTGCACCTGTGGCGCACAATGGCGTGGTCGCTGAGGGAAATCAACTTTTGGGACAGAGTAACAAAATCACAGCACCACTGTTCATGAAGGGAGATCCCAAAATGCCTATGTTGAAAATGTGGCTAAAAAACTCCCAAAAATAACTGGGCTACAGACGTGTGTTGCACAGTTTCTATGCATGCTCATGACTTCATCAATTTTTCATATTTTCACTCCAGATTTTCAACGTTGGCATTTTTTTACGCCTCTTCATGAACAATACAGTTGTCATTTTCCACATCTTGCCCAAAATATGTTTTTGTTCCTGTGTCACCAAATGGCATAGCCGCTGTGAAAAACCACCTTTCAGCTAACAAACTGATTGTGCCACTCTTCATGAGGTGGTGTCACAAAAAGCCTATGTTGAAAATTTGGAGTGAAAATACCAACAAATGCCTACAACGTTAGGGTTCCTAACTGTAACACCCAACCCTGTAGAGACTGCCAGGCATCAGGGTTGTGACTTGGGATCATTGGCTGTAATGCTCATGCCATTCCACCCCCCCACCCTGCAGCCGGTGACAGGCATCGAGGTGTGTCTTGGAGTGTTCGGCCCTAATGTTCACCCCAGTCTCCTATACTGCACCAGTCTCAGTGTATTTCCTTATGGAATAGGGTAAGTATAAGGCCCAAAGACCCCAAAACACACCACAACACTTGTCAGTGTCTACAGGGTAGGGTGAGTCCCATTCTCCTATACTGCACCCATCTCAACATATGTCCTTATGGAATGGGGTAAGTATAAGGCCCAAAAAAACCAAAGCACACCATGACACTTGTCAGTGTCTACAGGGTAGGGTGAGTTAAAATGGCATGAGCATTATAGCTGATGACCCAAAGGCACACCCCGGCGCCTGTCAGTCTCTGCAGGGTTGGGGTGGCGTCAGTTCCATATTTCACTGCCATTCCTATTATGCATCTCTAACTCCTGTACCAGCAATGCCAATGCCAGCGAGACAACATTCAGCATTGACAAATGTTTGTTTATTCTGAGTTTGAACAATGTGAATCCTACTGTGGGTGTGTGTTCATCACTGAGGCACACCTAAGTAGCAAGTATTTGCTTAGGTTTTAAATTTGTTGTAAGAAAAAAACAAACTGACTATAGCTCAACAAGAGCAAGCAGTCTTGCTGTGTGTTCTAGAGAACTGACACAGTCTTGCCAGTCCTGGCCAACATTAACCACGTTTTGAACAGAACTTAACATTCTTTCCTGAGGCTGTGCTAAATTATTTATTCAGCACCCCAGTGAGAAAAGTGAAATGTTATACTGCCAAAGATTTAATAAAACAGTTCATCTGAATATTTTCATTCTAGTAAGAAATGACAGGACTTGAACAAAAGAATCAGATCCATCTGGCAGCTGATTTGTCCATGAAACCCTGGGAGGTCCTCTGTTTCGTAGCTTCCCACAGACAATTTAGACCTACCTTAGCTGCCAAAATGTGGGCTTCCACTTGGCAGACCACTTGCTTAACAGGAAATTCAGTCAACATTACGTGCACCAGATCAAACATCAGTATGCAGCAGACTTCATGATTTGACTTTTTTCAATTTACTATGCTAACTTATAGCATGAAATTTCACTAGAGCAGTTTGCATTTGAGAAATCCACATTCAGATCACATACACATTGTAAGGCAGAATTTAATTTGGTTCAGACTGGTGTAAGGTTTCAAATTCATGCTTTTACATGTTGTTGTGATTGTGTAAGGAGCAATGTGAGGAGGGGTGGATAAATCATTGGGCTATGACAGGAGATTTGTGTTTCAGCCCCAGCTCAGCCAGTGGCTCATTTGTTCTGAATTACTTCAGTCCTCTTCCTCCTTGAACAGAGGCATGTCCCTCACTAAAAGGTCTACCGTCTCAGTGATCCAGTATACACATGGAATTACAGGGAGTCCATGAATAGAAATTAGGGCTGTGCGAATACCTTTTCCTGAATATTCGGTATTCAGGTCCCAAGTATTCAGTATTTGGTATTCGGCCAGAAAAGGTGTTTTTTTAAGGAAACTTTAAAAAAGTACTTCAGGCACACCTTTAATCATCCATTGAACCTGGTATACCATATACACCTCAATGACACTTCAGCCACCAACATTGAGCTCTCACTAATGCAACACAAGCTTCATGTGGCACACTCAATCCACCACACCACACACATAGCACTCTGAAAACAATATCAAGCATTGCATTGGGTCAGCACTAGAGGGTGTTCATGGTCACAGACACGGGTTAAAAGGTGCTTCAGCCATGGGCACAGGAATAGTGTTAGCAGTGGCTGCAGTAGTGGTGACAGCTGAAAGGGTGGCTGCTACAAGAATGGCACTGGTGGTGGTGGGAAGCACACTGGCTGTGGATGTAGCAGCCATAATGGTAGCAGTGGGGACACTGGTGGTGGTGTCTGATGCTTGCTGCACAAAGCATGTACTGTATGCTCTAACTCCCCCCTGCTACTACACAACAGGATGTGACAGTGAACGTACAGACGGACAGGTGGTGACACTAGCAGTAGTAGTACTGCTAATGGTATTAGTGGTAGTAGTACTATTACCAATGCTACAAGAACTAAAAGGCTTGCTTGGGGAGAACAATATTTGAGCCCATTGAACAAAGAGAGACACCTGTATGTCATTGTCTATGTAGTCTATCTCGTCACCTTCTCTGGAATTGTATTATGTATCAATAATTTACAGTGGAGCAAGACAAGATGCAATTCAGTACTTTGCAGTAAATGACATGCCACAAAATATTGGATGACTGGAGGGCTTAATTGCCATTAAATTACACTGTTCCTTGCAGCATACTGCAGCATTTTACAGCAATTTTGCAAGATACTGCATTGCGTACTGTCTGGCACCACAGTATGAACTATGTTCTATAATCTTGATGCAGTGTTTCATCCTTGGGTATGTTAGTTGTGGATTGTTTTGTTACAAGGGCATCTCAGTCTCATTCACTTTAACTTCACTTATTTATAGTGTGTGTTTCTTTAGGGGTTGTATATTCACAGCGTGTTTGTATTTTCCTGACATGCAGCCTGCCAAAGACCAGGTTCTGGGCAACGCATCAGGGCTCTATTGGCATCCTCGAGCCTTAGCACAAACAAATGTATTGGCAACTTTATGCTGCACTGCTTTTAACTGTATTTTGTTACTGCAACCCCCCAACCCCCCGCTGAGTGCTTCCTTTGTTCTACATAGATTGTTTGGGGGTTTGGCAGCCCAGGGACAACACTAGCAGTAATTGTGTGGATGTGCTGTATGTTTGTGGTCTATCATCCTGTCCCTCACCACTTGGGGCCAGTGGTGCAGATGCTTTGCTGGGGCTGGACCAAGCATGTTTGCAAGATTGCTAAAGACATGATGGATCAGGTCACTACTGGTTACTGTGTAAAACACAAACTATTACTACGCAGTACCTGTGTGTGTGGTGCTTTACTTAGTGCTTGTGGAACTACAGTAATACACCAACCTTTCCAGTTATACTGCACTACAAAAAAGTAGCAGTAAAGAAAAACACTGCTACTAAGAAGGAGGAAGAAAAGGACAACCTATTTAGTCAAACATGGAACCGAGCAAGGAACAGACAGATGACATACAGTTAACTCAGTGAGACAAGCCTACCCCCGAAGTGCAATGGTCTAATTAACAAAACAACAATAAACAAACAAAAAAAAATGCATGTGCACACACACACACACACACACACACACAGCACAGACTTGCAGGGGGATATATTTCACAGGCACAGCTTAATTGTGTGCAGTGGGCTGTAGAAGTGGGGGGGGGGGGTGTCAGTCACCGTGTCAGCGTGGCTCAGTTGGTAGCACATCCACCTCTGGACCAGAAGGTTGTGGGTTCTCGTACCACACTGGGATTGCACTTGTGCCTAAAAATCACTGGCATCAGAATGCAGTATTGGGGGGTGCTGTACTACTAGGGTGTGTTATCATTCGGATGAGATGCTAAACTGAGGTCCCTTCTGCCCAGTGTTGTCCTGGTGGGTGTCCAGGTGGAAGTAAAAGAACACAGGGCACTCTTCGCAAAGAGTAGGGGACATTCCTGGTGTCCTGGCCAACATTCCCCTTCCCATAAACCGGTTCATGCAATTATCCAGGCTGTGTGTGAGTGATGATGTGCTATATGGCCACCATCACACATTCAGTCACTTCACTACCAGTCTAGCATTGCTTGTAAAGCGCTTTGGGATACACTGTGTATGAAAAGCACTATATAAATGCTGATTCTTCTTCTTCTCCTCATGTGTACAGAGATCTATCCCCAGAACCAGAGGAGACTAACAGTGCTAATTCAGTGAGTCAAGCCTGACTGGCTTAGAACTGAAGAAGTTTATTTCAAAATCTGTATACTGCACACAGCTGTGCACATGTGTGGCCCTGCCTCATGAAAAAATATATTAAGCATGCATATGCAGGGTGAAGCCTCACAAAATCAAATATTTTGCACATACACAGCAAATTATAAGCAGTGACCTGCAGGAGGGGGAGTCAGCAGACACCCTCATCAGTCATGCAGGGAACCAAGCCTGGAACCAGACAACAGCAAAAAAAAAAAAACGCAAAAATAAAATGTGCTCCACCCAAAAAGAAAAAATCGCACTGGAACTATGTCAGACAGCGGCAGAGAAGGGGTGTTAGCAGACAGCACTCCTAGTCCTTGTAACTGAGTACAACAATAAGGACAAAATATCTGTCAGAAAGCCAAACATAGCTTTTCTGACACTGATCAAAAAAAACTATACTGACCCAAAAAAGCCTGTGAAGCAAAAATCAGTTTCTTTTTTAGCAAGTTTAAGGTCTCAAAAGTACTGTGGAGCAGTTCTCAGAAACCACTGTCTCCTGTCTTCTACCAGCTCAGAGTGAGGAAGTCACATGGTGTGCTTGCCTTTGAGCTCAAGAAACAGTTTTTAATTGGCCAACAAAGCTCTGCGAGACTTGGAAATCTCACCGGATAGTAGTTCCTGAATAGTGGCCAAATAGTGAACTATTCGGAAAATGCATCCAAATATTTGGGAAGCCTACTATTTGTGGTATTCGGAAAATACTATTCGATCCATGCACAGCCCTAATAGAAATCCATTTTAATTTCCAAATAATAAAGCTAGGATTTATTTTATTTCAAAAGCAATCCCATCATCATTATGCAACATGTAACATGTAACACAATGTACAACATAGTGCAATTCCCATGCAAAACTCTGAAATGTCATGTGTTAATCAGAGAAAAAGAAGCAAGTGTCATAATTTGCAACAACCTCATAAACAAACTCTAGTCAGAGCTGATACGGCTGTGAGGAGCTCTTACCTAAAGCACAGCTCTCAGAGCAGCAGCGGATCATGGAATGACGGTGGCAACAACGGAGCACCAGTGGAGCAGTGGCTGAAACATAGAAACATAGACTTTGACGGCAGATAAGGACCACTTGTCCCACCCAGTCTTCCCATTTCCCTTCCTATTGGATAAGCTGCAGATTCTAGTTAACCAACAGCCTACTTCCTGCAACCCCCCACTACAATTGCCTTATGTCTGCCCCATGCATGTTTGAATTCCCCCACTGTTTTAGAGCCAACAACCTCCCCAGGAAGGCAGTTCCATGCATCTACCACTCTCTCCATGGAAAAGAAATTCCTCAAATTACCCCTGAGCCGTCCCCCTTCTATTTTTAAATTGTGCCCCCTTGTTCTTACACATCTCTTTTTCTGAAAGATGCTACCCTCCTGGACTTTGTTGATTCCCTTGATGCACTTAAAAGTTTCTATCATGTCCCCCCGTCCCTCCTTTCATCAACGGTATACATATTAAGCTCTCTCAGTCTCTCTTCATATGGTTTCTGATGCAGACCCTGCACCATTTTAGTTGCCCTCCTCTGGACTGCTTCCATTGTCTCTATGTCCTTGCTTAGATGGGGTCTCCAAAACTGCATGCAGTATTCCAGATGGGGTCTCACCAACTGTCTGTATGGAGCGATAACCACTTCCCTTTTTCTACTTGTGATGCCCCGTCCTATGCATCCCAGTATCCCACGGCTCTCCTTACTGACTTCTCACATTGCTTACTCACCTTTAGGTCATCTGATATGACTACCCCCAAGTCCCTTTCCATTTTTGTAGTTGTTAGTACCTCCCCTGCTATTGTGTACTCTTCTCCTGGGATTTTGTTTCCCAGGTGCATTACTTTGCACTTCTTTGCATTGACTCTAAGTTGCCATATGTCTGACCATTCCTCCAACCTTGCCAAGTCCCTTCTCATCCTTTCTACCCCTCCTCGTGTATCAACTCTGTTATAGATCTTTGTGTCATCTGCAAAGAGGCATACCTTTCCCTACAGACCCTCTGCAGTGTCACCTATAAAGATGTTAAAGAGTACTGGACCCAGTACTGAGCCCTGAGGTACTCCACTAGTAACCCCCCTTTCTTCGGAATGTGTTCCATTCACTATTACCTTCTGTGTCCTGTTGTGCAGCCAGTTTGCTACCCAGGCTACTACCCTGGAACCCACTCCCAGGCTGGCTAACTTGATTATTAGTCTTTTGTGCGGGATTGTGTCAAATGCCTTGCTAAAGTCTAGGTAGGCCATATCCACAGCCCCTCCCTGGTCTATTACTTTGGTCACCCAGTCAAAGAAATCAATTAGAGTCATCTGACATGACCTTCCTGCTGTAAATCCATGCTGCTTTGGGTCCTGTGCCCCGCTGGCCTCTAGGTACTCAACAATTCTTTCTTTCAGAAGTGATTCCATCATTTTCCCTACCACTGAGGTCAAACTTACAGGTCTGTAGTTTCCTGCTTCTGCCTTTGCTCCCTTTTGTGAAGGGGAATCACATCTGCCCTCCTTCAGTCCTCAGGTACCACCCCATACTCCCATGATTTGTTAAAAAGTGTGGTCAGTGGTGTCACTAGGTCCTCCCTTAGTTCTTTTAGGATTCTGGGGTGATTCCCATCAGGCCCCATTGCTTTGTCCACCTTGAGTTTTAGGAGTTCTTTCAGGATTCTTTCTTGGACTGGTGTCAACCCCCCTACCCAGAGCGCTTCTATTGTCTGATTTAGGTAACTCCTCGGCAGAGCAGTGGTGGTTTGCAGCGGAGCAGTGGTTGCCACTCACAAGATGGCAGCAGGGTGAAACTGCGCATGCATGATAATCGCATTTGTGCAGTTATGCTGAAAGTGGACTCATGAAGAAGTGCGCCGTGGAGAGGGGGCGACCATGCTGCAGAGGGGAGCTCCATCGCGGAAGACAGCACCTATGGCAGCAGTGCTGTCCTGACATTGCTGCATCACTGTAGGAGAACACAAGGTCACATTCCTGAGCTGACCTCCTGTTCTTCTACAGTGATGGCATAACATCTGTGGGAGCTTCACCCATGCAGCCGTAAAAATGAAAAGTTGCTTGGACCCCTCAGGAAATTAGATTCTGTCTCCGTGCATACTTATCACAGTTAATTTCATTTAATAAACAAATGTCATTAAAAAGGCCATTGTGCCACTGGTCCAGTGGTGCTGAGGGTCGAGGCACTGGATGCAACACCTTGCGCCATGCTGGTGACCCAGGTTTGGGAATGGACTCGGGATGCTGGGGGCTGGCAGGGGAAGGAGAGGACTGAGCATCCGTAGGGACTGCTCTCCTCTCCTGGGGTGGGTAGTGAGTAGGTGTCACTCTGCAGCGGCCTCTGGTGGATACCAGGAGCTCTGCACAGGTGGCACAAGGGGCAGAACAGAACAAAAAATGGAACATGCACCTCACGGCTGACCGGCTGATAGCCGCCGGTCCTCTCTGCTGCCATCAATGCCTGAAAGAGCCCTTCCACCTCAGCAGCACTCTGGGGACAGTATGCACTGGTTGCCCCAGCCTCCTTCGAAGGAGGGGACCCGCCCCTAGGGTTACGCCAGGTTACCCTGGGGGGCAGCTGCTATGTGAGGCAGATGGTTCAGCAAGGGACAGGTGGAGTGGTAGGGACCTTGGTGATCTGAAGGAGTGGTGGGCTATGTGGCACATAGGGGAAAAAGAAATAATACAAAAAAAAGGCCATTGTGAACCAGTGACTTTATTTGCTCCCTCTGTCTGTTCCATCTGCACCCATCCTACTCCACTGGTACCTTCGCATAGGACAGGTGTACTATTTTAGCCTAATTAGTTCAAAAAATTCCCTTCTGGTAAAGGAAACCTGGAATATGTGTACAGACACACAAGAAAAAGTCACACTGGGATGGTGGTGCTCTCTATATAAAATGAGAACATACAACCAAAAAAATAGGGCACTCACCACCAATAAATTTGACACTCGGTCTCATTCAGTATAAAGGTTTATGGTGCCATCTTAAGTTATACACACAGATGCCGGCTATCACCTGATGCATTTTGGATAAAACTATCCTTTCTCAAAATGTATTGGTAGTGAGTGCCCTATTGTTTTTGGTTGTATAAATATTTGTACAGAGCAGACACAAGCAGTATCTCAAACTAATGGGCAACTCCTGCTTTTTAATTACAAGTTTAGTATTTTCAGTGGCAGTAACAAGAAGATTGATAGTAGCATGTACACTGCAGTGGCATTAGCTGGTTTGATGACACAGAGTATTAATCATATAGTGAACAATGGAACATGCACTTACAGAAACAACTGCTGCTGCACTCAGACTGACTGAATACATTTGAAGCGATTAAAGAAGCATGTCCATCTATAAAGAATACATCCATGTTGTAACCCAGGAAGATCTAGTTCAATACTTTAAGTGTTTGGCCTACCTTGTAGCTCTTTTAGGGCCAGAAATCAAGCATATTTAGTTCCCTTTCCCTTTACAGGTGCAAGCATCCATTTTCTAAATCGCTAGCAAAGGAAGTGACATCAGTCGGTGGCAATATAGAGGTACTGTATCATTTATTTCCTTATTTAGTTTTTTTTTTTTCTTAACCGGATAGGTACACTAGGCAGAAGCTGCCTTTTTTCAGGTACGACCAGGGAGATAACAACATCAATAAGCATACAGAACACAGTATAACAACAAATGCAGTATTAACATGGTACAGCAGTAAGGGTAGCAGCACAGTAAGCATGTTCGACAATAATCAGAGGAGGAACAGCATATCAGCATGTAGAGGAAGCAAGTACATAGGAATAAACACTAATGTAAAGACAATATCACAGTCAAGGCACAGCAATGAAGGACACACATGGCAGTACAATGTCTGCAGGGGTAGAAGGATACAACAGAAGTCAAAGTGCAATAAAAAACAGCAGATTAAAGTAATTCCAGCCACAAGGAGGGTAAAACATCAAATGCAATCTGTGGCAACAAGCAAGAGATACCCCAGGATGGGGTAGCCCACAGTGGAGATAAGAAGGAGGAACTATGGGCCCAATTCTCAAAGCCTTAAGAGGGACGCAAGGTGCATGTGCCAAACATTTTTGACACAAGTGGCACCTTGCATCCAAAGATACATGGATTGCTATTCCAAAAGGCAGCCTGCAGCAAGTGCAGGCTGTATGTCACAAAAGGGGCTTGCAGCACCCTTGCGCCTAAACTCAGCTGTGACATGGCACAAGGAGGGTTTACGGCAGCAGCAATGCCCTATTCCCAAAGGGCAGCTGCCACAACCACTGATTTGATATTCCCAAAAAAATTGCGGAGGACATCCATCAAAGTACAGTTACACCAGCTATGAGCTGGCGTACATGTACTTTGCCACCCACTGGGGGTTGCACCAATGTGCCCCTAACCATGCCCCCATAACATGTAGCCCCCCCACTGAGCCCCAATCCCCAGAAATATCACTCAGTAGCCCTCCAAGCCCTGATCCCCCAAAATGTACAGTAATCTCCCTCACAAGCCCTGATCCCCAGATTTATTAATAGGTAGCCCCCCACTGCCTCCCTGATCCTTAAACAATTAATTCCCATTCCACAGAACCATGATTAATTGTCCCTTGTAGCCCTGGTGATTTAGTAGCTCCCACCTGGCAGTACTAGATCACCCCCACCCTTACCAACTGGCCACGACTGGCACAGCCCACCTCTCTCACTACCTTGACTAGCTACCAACTGAGCTCTGTATATATGGGTGTGCTGTAAATAGTAGGCATTTGGTGAATGACAGTTGCTGTCATTCACTGAGAGCCTACTATTTACAGTATGTGCACATACAGAGCCCAGTCAGTGGCTGGCCATGGTGGTGAGAGGTGGGCTGTGCCAGTTAATAGTTGGCATGGGTGGGGGGCAGGGTGATATGGCACTGCTGGATGGAGGTGTGGGGGTCCACTAGACCACCAGGGCTACAAGGAGACAATTACAAGTCATGGTCCCATGGACTGGGAATTAATTATTTTGGGGATCGGGGTGAGGGGCGAGGGGTGGGGTGCATCTATTAATAAATCAAGGAATTGGGGCTTGGGGGGATTCTGGACAATTGTAGGGATTGGGTTGGGGGTTCTTGTGCCCTGTTCATGGGCATAGTAGCAGTCTAACAGCACCCTGTTCAGATGTGCCTTCCCTTTAGGGCACCGCTTGGGGTGCCACAAGTTGCAGGACATAGCTGTGGGACCCTTCCCAACAGAGAATCAGGCACAGGGTCCCCGGCGCATCGGCATTTGGCACAAGTCGCCTATGCTGCGACTTGCGCCATGCCTTTGAGAACCGGGCCCTATGTGTCCCTCTACCTTGCATTAGAACATTTGCATGCAGAAATACTCAGAAAATGTTTGTGATAGGCTTGCCAGAAACCTACGGGTGTTTTGCAGGCATGTGTCCCAGAAGGAATGGTATTCCACATCCTAATAGACAGCATTACCAGTAATTTCTAATGAAATAGCCTCCTGGTCCCCACTGCTTTCAATATCATTTCTGAAACTTGTGCTGTTGTGTTGAAGACCTGCACTCTTGTGATCCTGCAATATTTGCACAGCCACTGTTTTATGTCACTAAATGCTGTTCCATTTTGAGAAATGTTTTGTGCTGCCACCAATTTGCCTTTTGTAGTGCTTTTTTTAATGTTTTGTGACAGCTCCATTTAGTGAACAACTTCAAGCTAGTACCAGTTTGCATAATTTGTGCTAGTACCATTCTGAACCATTTTTGTGTGTGACATTTCACTTATTTTTTACATAAGTGCAGTTCTGTGTACTACACTATATTTGCATGCACAAACACAGTTCCCTAAAAGGCTCACCCCCACTGAAACTCAGCACTCGCAGGATATTGCTCAAATAAAAACTTTGATGCAGAGTCATGACAGAAGCAAACATTAATATATGCTTATCAACTGATGCATTTTACATCAACATACGTTTTAGCAGAGGTGTCACCCCCCACCCAAACTGCAACTCATTTTATATTTTGTATTTAAAGCGACAGTATGTCAAAAGGGGATTGGAAGAGGGACTAAACAAAAAAAAAACAAGTACAAATTCACAAATATATGCAATATAAAAGGAAAAATAATCTTAAATCAATATTAAACATGAGATCAAAAATCCATGCAAATCACAGTGTCACATGATTGGAATACTTTTTTCAACACCCAGTTCCTCTTTACTGGGTTAAGAAAATACAAGATGTGCCAAAGCAAAGGTGCAGACGCAGTATATTAAAGAAAATAATTTAACAAATTCTGTAATAAGCCACCTGAGTGGCATGGTGAGTTGAGGCAGGGGGCCTCACTACCTGCCAAGCCAGTGACCTAGGTTTGCCAATGAGCTGGGGTTGCTTGGAGGCTGGCCAGGGAGAGGAGGAGAATTGAGTGTCCCATGACAGCTCTCCGGTTTTGGGGATTGGGGGAGAGTGCATACCGCAGCTCAAGCACCACCTAGCATAGGTGCCAGAAGACAGTAAAAGCTGAGGGGGCTGAGGATCGGAAAGGCACTTATTGGGGTACAAAGGGCACTTTTTCTAAACCAGTTTTTGCTATACCGAAATAGAATAAATACACATTAATGATGACGATCATAATGTTAACAATGCAGTAATACCATATAGGAATATTTAATACAGTGTATTAAGAGCTCAGCTGTCAACCCATTTCTTCCAATAGCTCTGAAGTCTATTAAATCATTGGACAAAATTGATAGAAACATTCCTCATCACTAACTACTGTCTATGGGGCCCACTATTTGTAGACATATTATTGTTTAAAATAAGAAAGTGCTACACATTCTGGCCATCTGCTATGATTTTAAATACTGAGAGCCTGAAAGGTATGGGCTGTATTGAACTGATTGTAACAGATGGTTTGAAAACCACTTTTCAGGCCTACTGGATATCTAGGCAAACTGGGCAGACTTGATGGGCCTTTTCTGCTGTCGCATTCCTATGTTCCTATGTAAATGAAAGCACACCAGACTGTTTAAACTACATCCACTGTATACTAAAGCAGCCTATTTCTAAGAGAAGAACAAAAAAAGAAACAATTAATGAAAGCACACTGGACTAATTTAAGCTCTACTATAGCAGCCTATTTCTAAAAAGCAATTAATGAAAGCACACAAAAACAACTGAATTTAAAGAGCTAGTGGAGCCAAAACAGGTAGACAAGAAAATAATACACATTTTAAGTAGAAGTCAGGTGTAACTTTTTATTTCTGAAGTATTTTTCTTTTTCCTACTGCTCATCAGAAAGTTTTCTATGTGATTATATTGTGCTGGGTGTGTGGACCAGCTCTTAGCCTGGCAGCTGACATGTCTAACCCTACTGCCCCACACTACATCATCAGTATTGTGCTTTCACTGACTGTGACATCACAGGTGAATGACCTGGCAGTCACTCACTTGCTGTTCCTAAGAAGCAGTGATGTCACAGTCAGTGAGATCACAATGTCACAATGCTGATGATGTAGTGTGGGGCAGTAGAGCAAGATATGTCAGCTGCCAGGCTAAGAGCTGTTCCACACATCACACCTACTAACATCAGGTAAACAATCTGCTAATTAAACAAAGAGAAAAGAAAACGTACCTCAGAAATAAAAGGTAATGGTTGGCTGCTGGATTCTGAATGCCTATGTGCAAAACTAAATCATAGTAATTACAGTAAGCACCAATATTTCTTGAACAAAAAAGGATGTCTTTCTGACTGTCCCCCCCCCACCCCCAATCTCAAACAACAGCAGACAGAAATTACAGAAGCATCTCGGGTCCCTTTTCTTCAAAATAGTGCCCTGGCCTGTTCTGCTAAAAATCAATGTCATTATACAATTACTGTCTCGTGGTAAATATAGTTATTCCCCAGCACTCTGAGCTTCCAGGTGCTGCAGCAAACTTAAAAACCTGCATTTGTTGCTCAAGGCAGCTACAGCATTCAACATATGGTACAATTTCAACATCTCATCCCTTTTGTAAGTTAAATGTGGCAATAGTTCTTCATTTGCTTTTCTTTATCAATGAACCAAGCAGATGGCTGGTTCACTCTTATTAAAAGAGATGGTGAAGAAAAAGCATTCTCACCATTACTCTCAGTTTGAAGCCTGTCCTTGCTGAAGTCTGGTTTACAGTACTCAACATTTTTTTTTTGTCAATAAAATATTTATTGTTTTAAAAGAACATAACACATAAAAATACTGCCAATGAGCAAAATACATAAGTACAATTACCATAAAACAAATAGTAAAGAAAAAGAATTGCAATACGTACCCACAACCAAAGATCAAGAAACTAAGCATTTCACGCCGGTGTCCTTGCACCTGTGATGCTGAGTGCATTGCTGATAGTGCCTCTATTCTGCAAATTCATATCTTGCAATGTGATATCATTTAATCATACTCAGCTAAGAGAATAAGTTATAATACAGTGTAGTACAATTAAAACTTCAGTGATATTTCGGCGAAAAAAATGAAGTCTGGCGTTATTTGTATAGATAGAATATTATATTCTATCTATTCAAATTACTCCAGGCTTCAAAGGCTTCAATTTCTTTTTTTTGCAAAAATGTCACTGAAGTTTCAATGGTACTACACTGTATTATAAATAATACTCTCAGCACAACAATTTCAAGTACCCTGCAAATTCTCATTCTAGGACTAATTTCCCAAACCAAAATCCAATAGCTGTTGGTACTGAAACAGTGTCTGGGTTTAGGGACAGAACTCACAGAAATAACACCAAATTGCAACCCCCCCAAAAAAAAAAAATGGGCAAGGCAATGCTGCCAGGTGGTGGTCATAGGAAACAGCCACATACAGTCAGAAATACCCCTGCTTTTGATTAGGCAACACTGGGCAGTGGGTGAAGAACCAAGCAATGAAGCCAACTCCCTGTACCTAACATACATTTTAATGTAATGCACAGTCTGTACAAAATGCATGTCTTAACTCATTCTATCCGATGCCGCCATTTTGGGTCAGGTTAAGCAATGGACGGTTCTGATGCCATATGGCGCTAATGGGTATAATGTTAAACATGCCTTGTGCTGCTGGTGATCTTTAAACTTTCTTAGGATAATTAAGGTCATCAAGACTGTTAGATATTCTCTTGCAGCTTAAGTCTGTATCTTTCCATGTTAAACACCAGTCACAATTCTAACTGGCCCAAACCAAAGCCTAGTCTTATAATCAGACCTACTGCTACCATATTAACTGCATGCTTAAAAACAAAACATTAAACAAAACAACCCACAAGGTCATTAACTATTGCATGAAAGGAATATGTGATGGAGACTCTATCTTTTATGGAAAAGATAAATAAATCTACTACTTCTATCTGTATCTAATAACAAGCTCTAAATCAGCAGGGAAGTCTAAGGCAGTTGGGAGCTGTAATCAGACCAGACTCTCACCAAAACATTCTATTCTTAGGTAAGGTACTCCTTTAACATGAGCAATAATTCATTATAATATTTACAATATCCAATATTTAGTTCGTTTTTCTTTCCCTACATAATTGCAATTTGCACTGCAGTTGCAGATTACTTACGAGTTCCTTAGATTCCGTGGCGATCGTGTCTGGTCAAGACTCAGAAAAGTATTCTGACAGCCAGCCAGGAGTCGAGTCACTTCAATTTGCATGAAGAAAATGAAAACTTAATTAAAAGTAAAACAGAACTCTACTGAAAGCAGCGGCGCTGGAGCCTGCAAAAAACAAACACAGTCAGTGAAGCTCGAGTCAAGCCAGCCAGTGAAATCAGCAGCAAGTCATTCAGTCAGCGACGGCGTTAAGTGAAGTCCGGTCCAACTCCAGTCCACAACACTCAAGTCTCAAACCCAATGGAAAAGCCAGGCCCAGATCATAAGAAGGAGTCAGCTGAAATCAAATGGGATGTGGGGATGTCTGTGTTACTTTTATACCCTATGGTTTTGGTGCCTGTTTTTTTAACTTCACCTCCAAGTTCTCGGCACGGGCTCAGCTCAGAACTTCATGATCTGACTCGATCAGGCCCAGGACATTGAAAAAAAAAGCTGCTGAAACTACTTAAATTATTTAAATGTGTATGAATGCATTGTTGAGAGGCCAGTAAGAAGTTACCTTAAAATGGAATGCTGGCAGCTGGTGGGCTAGGCTGTCCAATGGCTAAATGGGTGGTAAGTGGTGTATTTGTCATCCCTCCTGACTCCAAGGCACTGAAACAAAGAGGAGTGGAGAGACGACTAAGGAGGTGTTAAAGCTGCTGCCAGGCTCTGCCCTGTAAATTAATAGAAACAAAAAGAAGTGTTAACTTATACTGTTACAACTCATCTCTGCTGGCCAAGGAGGAACTCAACACAGGCAGCAGGTGTCAGTTTCTTATTGTTTTAGTGGCGGGGCATGGGGCAGCATAGCACAATCAGATTCAAAGGCAAAGAGTGATGAAACAAGCACTGTAATACCTTACAAGTAAAAGATAAATTCATTTTGAGTGTGCAGCATGTTTGTAGGGGCAACCTCCTGGTGCACAAAAGAACGTTTCCAGTGCCTATGCCGCCTAGTGGAGGCTAGGTGGCAAAACAGTGGTTGTCTACCTGATTGGCCAGGTGCAGGGCTCTGAGGAGTTCTTCATCTTCATGCAGTACATGCACACCATAACTCGCATGCTAGCCCGCATGAAAGGCACACACACACACACACACCAATTGCCCTCCCTGATTTTAAGTTATTTTTATATATCTGGCCATCATGCCACCACCCTAACCCCACTCCCACCCATCTATCTCGTTCCATCTTGTTACTGTGCCTTACTTCATTAGTAAGCACTGAAACCCTCTTCTGTTGCCCCCATTCCCCAGTGTATTCCATTGTCCAGCAGTGGTATGGCAGTGGTGACAAGAGCTCCATTTCTCCTAATGATGATATGAACACAGTTGGAGTATGTTATAAAAGTACAGACTAACAGTATTTTGGTGGGGTGTTGTAATAAGAGAATCAGACAGGATACAGTTATTTCAGCCCTGGCTCAAACTATTAACATAGCATAAGGCTATGATTGTCCCTATAGCACTGTGACCACTATGTTCAGGCTGTTGAGAGAAGGAACAGAACCTTCCATCATCACTATGCCACACAGGTAAATAGAACAAATAGGGTATGTTTAAAGAGCATGTTTTTACTTCTAATAAAGGGTCAACTGAATATTTTATTGGTTGTGTTTTGATGATTTGGGAGTTACTTTCTGCTTTTGTAATAAAATATTTGTGTGTGCAGTGAAACAAATGGGTTTTCACCTTTGCTTGTCATACCACTAGTGAAAATGAATTCAGTAGAAGTCTGTTGTTGTGATGTCAGAAACTACCAGCTACTTTGGAGCACAAAGCATTTCAATAAGAAATTAAATACATTTTTCTACCTTTTTAAAAGAAATAGGTACTTCTTTCAGCAACAAACTTTGCCTTTTACACAGTATGTTTTGTACTATTGTGGTCCGTCTGCTCATGTCAATACCATCCATGCTAAGGTCCACCACAAGCTTGGTGCCTTGTACTATAACAAAGACTGCCTGTCTCGGCAGGCCCGCTGAGAGTAGGTTACCAAAATTGTGCTCCCTGTCTTTGTCTATGCAAATGAGATCTAGGGTACTGCCCCTCCTCTTCCCTTACAAGCCTGGCCATCCTCTGTAATGCCTTCTGTCATTTTGCTACCAATCCTCCCCCCGCACTTACTATTGCTCCCTCTACTCCTCCCTCTCCATCCTCCCCCTTCCCTCCCATCGCCAGTCCCACTGTGCATCGTTCATCTCTACTGATTTATGGTGCTGCCCTTGTACCTTTCTGCACTCATCCCTCTCATTCCATCTGCCTCATACTCCCTCTACTCCAAAGATCCATGGACCTTCACTACCAGTCTAGCATTGCATGTAAAGTGCTTTGGATGTATGAAAAGCGCTATATAAATGCTGATTCTTCTTCTTCTTCTTCTTCTTCTCCTCCACCACCCTCATTCCTCTGTCGGCCAGTCAGTCTTCTCCAATCGCCTTCCCTACTTCTATTATCTCCGCCCCTCCTCCATTCATCTCTCATCCTTCCCCTCTTCCCTTAGGCACCTGCTTAAACTTCAGCCCTCCTACTCCTGTCATCCCCCTACCTGACCTACCCTTGGTTCCCCTTTCCTCCCCAGTTTTGTTCCCCTTGCTGGGGTCAGTTTATGATTCCCAAAATCAGTACACAGACATGTTCTAACTGCTGTAACCATTTACACGGAGCAGTGGTGCTGCTCATAGCTGCAACTCCAGTCCCCCGTTATTGTTATCGGCACTTACACCATGTTGCACTACCGCCAATTGCTCTTTAAGTTTGAGTATCACTTCTACACTGCTGTGTTTGTTGATTGTATCCCCTTCCCCAGATCACATCTGGAAACAAACCTTGGCTCAGGGTGCCTTTCCCACTAACCAGTTTTCAAAAAAAAAATAAAATTTCCATGATTTTACAGTTGGGATTGGCTTCCCTGCTTCTTCTTCCTAAGTAAAATCTGTTTACGAAGAAAATGTCACCTGCTAAATCATAACAAAAGACCACATGTTCATAATAGAAGATCACGTTATGAAAGAATCACATATTTATTTATTTAGTTATTTAGTTAGTTTTTGTTGACCGGGTCAGCACACTAGACAAATTCTGCCTATTTTTAGGCATGACCTGGGAAGGGGGGATACAGATGAATGCCAACTGACCTTGAACCAGATTGAGCTGTTGGTGGTATTTTTAGTGATTTCTATTAAATGTATAAAATTTTGGTGGTAGAAACCATTATTCCTCTATAAAAATCTAAAAACACATTTGCAGTCTCCCATCGAAATACACTGCCAGCCTTGCCAGTAATGATTTTCTGTTTCATAATACAAGGATTCTTTATTTACTAGTCATTAGCAAATACAAATAAAATGATGAAAACATAAGTAAAGAAACAAATAAAACAAAATGATTACTGAGGCATCTAAAAGCCCCAGACCTTCATTCTTTAAGATATACAGCCTTACTAAGCACTTGCTCTTTAAAGCACCACACCATCCTGTTGTGTTGGTGCCAGAACCCTTCATGATATCAATGACAGTTTTGGGATGAAGGTTTCTTTAGTGGGAAACATAATATCTTTATTATTGATATTACATGTATAAGAAACTAGATCATTATTGATTTTCTGCTGCGTTGATGAATGATTTGGCCTAGTGAATAATGGACTAGCTGCACATCCTCAGTCCATTATGGATTAGTTATTGATTAATTTAGCTGTGCTGTCCTGGCCAACCACTCACTGCATATCACACTTACCAAAACATTGAAACATAACAGCATCATAATTTAAAGTTGGAAGGGTTTCTAGGTCCAATGTCCCCCCAAGACACACTTCATAAGCAGGGATTAATGTGTTTGCTGGGCAAGCATGTACTAATTTATAGGGATCCCCCACCCACTCTGCTATCCCGGGTAACATAAATGCCTTGGTATTAAGAAATGTGTTCAGGCTTAACTTAAAGGCCTGTACTGTCTTCTTATCCACTGTCTCTGCTGGTCAGCTGATCCAGATGTTCACCACCCTCTGGGAGATGAAATGCCTCCCAATTTTGCCCCTGTATTTACCACCTCTAAGCTTCAGGGTGTGTCCCCACATCCCACTAGAGCACACCAGATAGCATCTGTCTGTTCAGTTTTGTTGATACCACTGAGTATGTGGAAGACTGAAACAATGTCACTTCTCAGCCTCCTTTCCTCCAGGAAAAACAAGTTAGGGGCTTCCAGCCTAGCCTCATACAGATTTTATTTCCCATACCCTTAATCATTTTGGTGGCTCTGTGTTGCACCACCTCAACTGTCTCAATGTCCCTTTTCTACTGAGGAACCCAAACTTGCATACAATATTCAAGAAGGGGACTGATCAGGGCCTTTTAAAATGGTAGAATTACCTCCCGTGATCTGCTGTTCATACCCGTTAAATTTAGCACACTGCAGCATTCCGCCATCCCTCGTGAAAGTGGTCACACAGTGTTTGTCATGCTTCAGACCCTTGTCTGTTATGAGCCCAGATCCTTTTCCTCAGCTGCAGCAAGAGGTGCCCCACATGGTGTACAGCTCCTACCTCTGCTTTGCTTCCCTACATCCTGTGTAGTACCTTGCATTTGGCAATACTGAAGTGACACTCCATGAATCCAGCCAATAAAAAGACCATTCAGGCCCTCCTGAGGTCTGCCCCCTCCTCAAGGGATCCCACCACTCTTATCATCTTAGTGTCATCCAAGATAATAAGCAGACCACTGGACACCCCTGCTCCCTGATTGTTGGTGAAAATGTTAAACAGTAGGGGCTCCAGTACTGAAACACTATCCAAAAGAAGAGGTAGCCCACCAGCTCTGGTTGCATTGAGCTAAAACATCAAACAGTGCAAAGAAAGGAAGCCTCGAAACTCACCCTCAAAGACTAGTCTTAAGAGGCACAAAAAAAGCAGTGTGTATGAAAAACAAATATAGTTTTATTTCATATACCTACACACAAAAAAACATGTAAATATGCTGAACAGGTGCCACCCCGCAGTCCATTAGCTAGAAGCCGACGGCATTTTGCTCCCACCTCTGGACCATTATCAAGCTTTATGGGGGGGGGGGGGTTGCACTCCAGCACTAACCCTGCATTACATCTACAGGTATGCAAAGTTCGAAAACTGCTTCGCAGAGAAATTTGCAAATTCATCTCAATTTGCAAATTTAACCTGCAATGCAAAATTCCAATTCGCATCACAGTTAAAACGTTGTGAATGGCAGATTAGATAACTTTGCCTGTGAACTGGAACCCACAAGCAAAGTCTGCAATGTTCCATGTGAATGGAGGCCACATGGTACTGCAATGAGCTGTACTGCAAGGGCTGAATTCAGTGCTGTTTTACGATGAGAGAGTTGGTGTTAAGTCTGCTGTGAATCTCTGTGCCCAAAATCCTTTCAAAAGTGCTTGAAACACACAGTTTTTTTAACAATCTCTCTCCCAAAAGTGTCTAGTGTGCCTTGTGCCTCTAGATTAGCAATTATTTTTGGTATTTTTTCTGATTATTTACTTTAAAGTAGTTGTTTCCTTTTGTCTAGTGAATGGGGGGAGAGGAGCCTTTTTAGCTAGCTAGCAGCAAGCAAGGCAACCCTGTCTGTATAAGCAGCACTAGTCCTGTTTTCCCCATTATTTTGTCTTAATTATTTTTTTCTGTTTTTTGTGATTTGTAATTTTAGATCTGTTGAACAGTTTGTTTTGTTTTACTGAATTATTTTTGTCAGTGTGGTTTGACTATATTGATTTCAGTTATTTTGTTTAGTTATTGAAGTTGCAGTTTAACTGTAATAGTGACAATGTCTTTATAATTCCCATAGTTTTTGCACATCTCCTTATTCCCTGAATTCCCTGTTGTGTATTGTTCATGTAAAAAAAAAAAACTTAAAAAACTTATTTTTGTGTTGTATTTACTGTCTGTAGCTACAGGGTATGCTGTCGCTATGGCAACAATTTTACCATGACCGACAGTACAGCAACAACAGCAACAGGTCACTGTAGTGTTGGAGCAGGCCCCCGGCACTGCTTTCTGGGGGTCTTGCATCCCCTCACCGAATCAACTCTGGCTTGGAGTTGATTAATTTAGTTACCGGGGGAGGCGGGGCTCAGAGCTCCCCTGCATGGGGGGTAGGGGGGTGAAGCCCCCGAAGAAAACACAGTCTCAAGTGACTGGCTTTATGCCGACTGCAACTGCAGTTGACATAAAGGTGTCACTGTAATGTTGGTCGACAATGAATTTGTTGACCAACTGTCATGGATCCTACAGGGTAGCTACAGTACAAGTCACATTAAACTGTTCCTCCAACTCACTGGTTTAGCATTTTTCAAGGAGTTGCTTAATGTGTGCACTGCTCACTGCAATGAATCAATAAAAGTTTCCTAATGGTTTTTTCTAGCTGCTATTCAGTTTCAGCTTACTTTGCAGCTCTCTGGAAACTTTTATCAATGCAATGCACCACATTAAGCAACCCATAAAAAATACTGAACCACTGAGTTGGAGGCTAATTTCGCTACTGCAGTGTGCAGTACAACTTAACTGACATGTCATTCTACCAAATCCCAGCCAATATTGATCCTGCATTCAGATCAAAAACACCACCCAGCCACCATGTTCTTTTCCCCGCTTCCGAGGACTCCACTCGCTGCCCTTACAACTGTATTTATTTAATAAGCATAAATTTAGTTTCATAGCATTTTTTTTAACTTTCTGTTTATTGCATTTTGAAGAAGAAAAACAATACAGAATGAATCCTCATGCAAGAGGTTAGGAAATATTCCAGCAATATAGGCCAGGCAGGAGATTTGTATTACACACAATAAATCATCTTGCAATCATATACAGTAGGAGTGTGGGGGGGGGGAGGGAGAAAGAATGATAACCACAGTCCCAAAAATACACAGTATTGCCAGTTGCTTCAATAGCTCCAGTAGTGTCCTATAGGGAGATTAAACAGCAGCCCTCTCCTTTCAAAAAACCCACTCTGTCTGTTCTATAAAATGGCCCCAAAATGTAAAATGTAATAACCGCAATGAAGTGAGAGCTGAACAGCTCGCTATACATTGTAGTACAGTGCACTTCTTTTTTTAAATGCTGATTTGCAGTAGTATTTTATCAAAATGATCAAAATCATGACTTAACATGTGCATCATTTTTACCAGTACACATGTTAAGCTATGCTTTTGATCATTTTAGTAGTGCAGAATGCAAATAAAGGAGTCATGGTTGTACCGGCTCTCTGAGCTGAATGGCAGTACAGGGCAGCATTCCAGGGCAGTTTTATATATTTATTTACTTGGTGGTCAAGTGGTTTGTGGCATACTCCTTTGTCCCACAGCAGAAGACACATCTAAATGTAATAATTCTTGATTTTAAGAAGTACTATTTTCCAAATGTATTTCTTGTATTGTATGTTAGTCCATTGAAATTATGACAGCCACATCCCTTCACCTGCTGGCTGCTGCCACCGCCGCTCCAATCCTGGTCCCAAATGTTACTGTCCCCTGGAGATCCCTGAAGAGACTGTTTCTAAACATATAACTCTCTCCTTAGTCTGCATACAGTAGTTGGAGTAGTGCTTCCTCTACTGAGAAGGATGCCTCAGTGGCTGTGACCCAACAAGAGGACTCCCAGCAACAGGACTCCCTCCATGATCGGTGGCAGCGGCCATGCACCCAGTGACTCCCATGGTGTGCAGGCCACCATCAGTGGTGACTCAGTGGCTCCACTGCAAGGGGTCCATGAGGGCAGTGGAGCCCTCCCCCCTACCACTAACAGCCAGACTTTTTTGAACTTGGCACCTTCCCCTGCTACAGCCAATCTGACTGGGGAAAGCGTTCCACTCGTTCATTGGATGTTATCTTGCTTGACCTCTAGAACATACTGTATATTGTTTTAGAAGTCGGAATATATGTTATATTGTCTGTATTGGTTTCTATGTGTGATTCAGTGTTAAATTTATAATCTGGTATCATATGTTAAATGTTTCAAGTTATGTCTCTACACTGTAACTGATGATTTGTAAACAGGACAACTTTGTAAATAGAGCCACCGGTCCTAATAGTTTTATCCGGTATAAAATAAAGCCAATTTACTACTACTACTACTAGTCTCACTCTCCCAAGTGGCTCCTCGTGAATAGCACAGGACTAAGTTGCTCAAGCCGAGATAAGCGGTCTGCTGAGTCAGCTGTAGCAGCAAGGGGCAGGCATATCTCTGTCAGTGGCCAAGCGTAGCAGTAAGTTACTCTGGAACTTCTCACTATATATATTGACTTTGATACCTGTACCTCATGCAATCTAGTGTGGTAGTTGTCACAGTATAGGCCAGTTCATATATCCCTCTTCCAGTTTGCAAAAGTGCTGGGCCTTATCCAAGTCTGCAGCTTAGCATGACTCTCAGCTACCTTAACTGTTTAGTTAATTGTGTGCTCAGTTAATTCTGGTATGCTGCCTATCTGGATGCTCACTGCATTATCTGTACAGCATTGCTTATGATTATTTTATGCATTGGATGTTTGCTACACCTAGTGTAGCCTGCTATACCTTGTTCAGATGGAAGCAACAATACTTCCGGGTACTCCTCTCTATCTGGGTGATCACTGCATTGGCCTTCTGTGTTGCTTTTGTCTGAACTATGCATAGGAGGCCTGCTATATCTCGTAGGTGGATTCTTAACATTTCTGATTACTTTTCCTTATCTGGGTGCTCCTTACATAGAGTCTGTTTTTTATCATTTTATCAACTTGTCTCCTTTGTTACATGTAGCGTACAGGGTAACTTCTCACAAAGTGTGCTTGGGTCCATACCATGGCGCCCAAAGGTCTTTGTCTTAGCATTGTCTATTGTACCGCATTCCTACTGCTTGACAATTTATACATCTCCCTCTTGTCAGACTCAGGATAGAAACAGCATATATGTGCTCCCAGCCCCTGCATTGTGATTACCCCCCTCCCCATCAAGTCTCTTGTCCTCTCCCAGACCTGCAATCTAAAAAAGATACCTTTATCTACTTGGGCATAAGATGCAGCTTGGACTTGTTTCCTTTGATGGTCTCCATTTATACATCATGTGTATTTTGCTTGTTAATGCTGATGACATTGAGAGTAACCCTGGTCCATCTGACCAAAATTTAGCCAGCAGCAAGCTCTGACCTGGCCCTAAGGGTCTAAGGTTAATTCACCTACATGTTCATAGTCTGGTCTCTAAATTGGTTGAAGTCAAGGCCTTGATCTCTGTGCACACAGTTGCACAATCCCTATATGCTAGCCATCAAGGAGAGCTGATTAAAGCCTTACATCAGCGACTCTTAAATTTTGCAACAAATTATATGATCCACTGTAAAGACAGACCCAAAAAAAACAGGTGGGGACATATTACTCCATTACTCTGATCTTGACGCCGAGTGCCTCTCTTCTAATTACTCAACATCTACTGATTGTGAATGGCTCTTAATTCAAGGCAAGGCAAAACAAGACAAGGCAAGGTAAATTTTATTTGTATAGTGCTCAATCCAATGAGAGCTCTGAGTGCTTTACATACACAACCAAAATAAAACTATAAAATATACCCAGATGTTAAAACTAAAGTAACTCAAGTTCCGTTAAAAACTTGTTCAAATAAGAATGTTTTAAAAGAGGCTTTAAAGGCCTCCACTGAGTTGGCTGCATGAATATAATAGGGAATAGAATTCCAAATAACAGGTGCCACCCCCCCAAGGCTCTATCGCCAGATGTCCAGAACCTAGAGGTGGGGACTACTAGCAGTCCAGCTTCAGTGGAGCGGAGAGGTCAGGGTGGTTGACAATGAATCAGAAGCTCTTTTAAGTAGTCTGGTCCCAAACCACATAGAGCCTTGCATGTTAACAAATCAATCTTGAAGGTGATGCATGAAGGCAAAGACGCCAGAACAAAGTGTGTAAAACTGGAGTGATGTCATCCCTAGACAAGGAGCCCACCAACATCCAGGCCATAGCATTCTGCACCAGCTGCAGCTGACACATCAAACCTCCAGATAACCCTAAGTCTAGAGCATTGCAGTACTTCAGCCTCATGGTGACAAAGGCATGGATAATCATCACTAGGTCATCCCGAGCTAAGATCAGCCGGATCCTAGCAATGTTCCAGAGATGGAAAAAGCCACACAAGACTTGCACTCACCAGAGTTTGGGTATCAAAAAATGAAATTTCTGCTGCATATACAACCCTCCAAAGCTTGGAGCAAAGGGCTTCAAGAACTCAGTCCAACTGGCTTCTCCTTAGACAGGGCAGAGTTAATTATTATGGGTTACTTTAATTTAAAGTTGGTCAGCAACACAGCTTCATATAGAGACCTTCTCAATGACTATGGCCTTACTGAAATCCTCACTGCACCTACTAGGCTCAGTGTCATGTCAGGAAACCACGCTCTCCTCGACAGGATTTTGATCAGCCACATTGACAGAGTTAGGCTGCATGGGCACCTATCTGACTCAGTCAGCAACCACTCCACCATTTATTGCTATAGCACAACAGTGCAGCTAGCAATCCAGTCCCAAAAGATGTCACGTACCATGATTTCAAAACACTTTAACTCCTTGGCATTCTTGCAAGATCTCTCAAGTAGCAACTAGTCCTTTATGGATGTCATACTTGATGTCTACTGTGCTGGACCTCTTTACTTCAGAGTTTGTGGCAGTACTTGATTGTCATGCCTCTATCACAGGATGCAGGGTCAAAAATCTTAATTCCAAATGGCTTACTGAAAGCCATTTCAAGTTAAAGAAGGATAGACATTGCTTGGTGTCTCTTCAAGAAAACAAACTTGCGCTCAGATTGGGTTGCATACAGATATTTTATAGAATAAATGCAAACATCAGCTCAGCATGGCCAAAAGCTCATATTTCAAGGCACAGTAGACAGACAATCTCAGTAACCCCCAAAAATTCTGGAACTGCTTCACTAGCCCTACTCTATCCTGTGCACACAGGCAGAGGCAATAGTCAAGGGGAGAGGAGGGATCCTGAGAACACAAACAAAGTTCTGTGGCATAAACCATGCAAAATTAGCCACTCATAACAATTTGCTTGCAATAATTCAATAAAGGCTTACCTTCAGCATTTCATTCATTTATTTAGCAGCAACCAGTGTTGGACAAATAAATTACTCGAAGCAAAAGTTGCAAGTGAGGACAAGCAGAGAACACATAGACTGGCTAAAATTCAAACAAAATATCCACTGACACCATAATGGTGCTCCCAGCGCAGTGACTGGTGGCCTGCAGACAGCACGTGTACATGTAGGAGTGACACACAATGTGCTGACATTTTGGCAAAGTCACCTTCCTCAGAGCTCTGCCTCAGGAACAGTGGCTAATTTTGCACAATTTGTGCACAGAACTTTGAGTTCTCATGCTCTCTACCCTGCCCTCAACCCCTGAACTGCCACCTTCTCTCCCTCCCTCGACGTCAACAGCTTCAAGCACAGTGATCCCAAATCTGTTGCTGATTTGTTCAATGACCACTTCTGCAACCTTGACAAATACAGACTCCCCTCATGCGGCACAGTATGACCTTTGGATTCCAGCATGCATAACTCATGGCCATGCATCCCCTATTTTATTTTAAGAAAGTCACTATCAAGGAAGTCCGCAAGCTGCTGCTTCATCTAAAAGCTGACAAATCAGCTGGGTGTGATGGCCTAATTCCAAAATTCCTTAAAATTGTAGCCAAACAAATTGCTCTCCCCATTTCCAACATTTTTAATCTTTTATTTGGGTCCACAAAAATTCCTAATATCCAGAAATCGGCCTCTGTAGTACTGTCGCACAAAAAGGGCAAGCAAACTGTTCCAGACAACTTCAGGCCTATTTCTATACTATCTGCTTTGGCTAAGGTGCAGGAGAAGACAGTGCGTAATCAGCTCACTTCTTAATTAGACCAGCACAGCCTATTATGTGAGGAGCAACATGGCTTCATTAAGAGTCACGGAACATTCACAGTGCTGGTCAACTTCACGGATACAGTATACCATGCTGAGAACAATGGCCTGCTGGCTAGTGCTGTGTTCATGAACCTGACCAAGGTCTTCAGTTTGGTGGACCATGATTTTCTCATAGAGAAGCTCACTGGGCTGGGACTGGAGGGCCCAGCTACTCTGTGGTTCTCAAGCTATCTGCTGGACAGGTCACAGTTTATCAAAACTGCTAAAGTCTTGTCCAGGACGAACACTGTCTCCAGTGGGGTCCCCCATGGAGCCATTCTAGGCCCTCTTCTGTTTATTATTTTCATCAATGACCTACCCAAGATCTGTAATCCTGTCAAGACCCTTCTGTATGCAGACAATGCAGTCATCTTTGTACATTGGAAAGACACTATCACTATCACTGAAGTCCTTAGGCACAACTTCCATTCCCATCAACAGTGGTTCACAAACAAGACACTGTTCTTAATGTCCCTAAAACAAAAGCCATGTTACTTGGCTCATCCCCAAAGGGCAGAAGATTTTCTCAAGACTTCACTACCTCAATCTTCGATGGAGTGAAACTGGAAATAGTTAATGAATTCAAATACTTTGGTGTTACCTCAATACCTTGAGGTGGTGGGGGCAAAACATAGAAACTTTGACAGCAGATAAGGACTGCTTGGTCCACCTAGTCTGCCTATTTACCCTACCTACTGTGACACCGCAGGCCCTACTAGATCTCTGGCTCCCCCCTTTCCCTATCACTAAGGTTCCCTATGCCTATCCCATGCCATCTTGAATCCCACTACCATTTTTGCCCCCACCACCTCTGCTGGGAGGTGGTTCCAGGCATTCATCACTCTTTCTGTGAAGAAGTACTTTCTTACATTCCCCCTGAGCCTACCCCCTCCAACTTCATAGCATGACCCCTTGTTCCTGAGCATCTTTTTCTGTGAAAAAGGCTTCCCTCTTGAACCTTATTTATACCTGTGAGATATTTGAAAGTCTCTATCATATCACCCCTCTCCTTCCTTTCCTCCAGGGTGTACATATTGAGGTCCTTCAATCTCTCTCCTCATAGTGCTTTTTATGCAGACCCTGTACCATTTTAGTTGCCCTCCTCTGGATTGCCTCTACTTTGTCTATGTCCTTCTGGAGATGAGGTCTCAGAACTGGACAAGGTACTTTAGGTGAGGTCTCACCAGTGATTTACACAGCAGTATCACCACCTCCTTCTTTCTGCTGGTGATGCCCCTCCCTATGCACCCTAGCATCCCACTGGCTCTCCCTACTGCCTTGTCACACTGTTTGACCACCTTTAGGTCATCAGATATGATTACCCCCGGTCTCTTTCCTGTTTGGTGGTCGCCAGTACCACTCCCTCCATTTTGTACTCTTCCCTTGGGTTTCTGCACCCCAAGTGCATGATTTTGCACTTCTTTGCATTGAAACTTAGTTGTCACACTCTTGACCACTCCTTTAGCTTTTCTAGATCCCTATTAATTTTTTCCACACACACACACTGGAGTGTCTACCCTATTGCAGTTGTGGGGTTCATGAATGCATGAGATAGCACAAGGGAATCATAGTGGAAAGGAAGGGGGATGGAGGGAGAAAGAGCTGTAGATGAGCATGGTCTGCAGTAATAGTGTAGATAGGGAGAAATAGGCAGATTGAATGGGCCAAGCAGTCCTTATCTTCCATCAAATTCTATGTTGCTATGTTCTGTGATCCCCGCCTCCCATTCGATGCTCATATGATTAACTCTGTAAGACCCGTTCATCAAAAACTGGATCTACTCTATCATATTGCTAAGTACCTGACTCCAGACACTAAAGTCAGAATCTCCCAAACCTGCATACTCCTCCTGACTGAGTATGGTTCCATCATTACAGATGCTGCTCCCCTCATGACCTGGGCAAAGAAAAGAGTCTTAATCCACAAGGTTGCCAAAGTTGTATCCTCACAGGGCCCAAGGTCCCATCACTACACTAACTTTGAATAACTTGGTTGTTTGCAACCCGAAACCTGAGACCAAGTAACCCCAACAAATTTCAGCCACAAAATTCAACATGGAAGTGCTCCCCAGTTGCCTAGCCAAGCTATTCATTTATATGGACAACCTCTTCTCTCATTCCTCTGCAAACAATCTATTGAAAGAACCATTCATGTGCAAGGGTATGGGCAAGAACTCTTTCAGATACAGAGCAGCATCATTCTGGAACACCATCTATTTTGCTATCCGTTCCCCTAAAATGTTCTCTGCCAAGCTGAAAGTACATCTCCAACAGTCTAATTGGCCGTACCTGCTTTGCATGACTTACAAAACACAGTGACTTAATGTACCCCTGAATGCCTTACTTTTGCACCATGTCACTTCATTTTGTATTATGATACCTATGCACTTGAATCTTTTCCACTTGTAAGACCCCAAACTGGGCTTACCTGTGAGGGCTATGGCCCCAATGCTCTCCAGGCAGTCCAGTCAGTGGTCCTGGTGGGATTAGGGTCGGGGGTCCACTTTCACTTTTCGGCCGTGGCCACTGACATTCCTCCCATTTCTTGGTCTGGCAAAGTAAGGGACCGAGGTGGGTGGTTATTTGCATGCCTCCAGGAATTTTATGGGAGGCTGCAAGCAGTCTAGGGAGTAGCAAAAGCCTGGACCATAAAATAAACAAAAAAGATGGCAGCCCATGCCCCTATGCGCATGCGCGGCTGACGGGAGCTGAAAATTTAAAACAGCTGCAGTTCCATTCTGGACAGTTTCCGAAAGGGTACCAGATGGAGAAAATATTTGTTGGAAATCCCAGTGGGCTACAGGGGGCTCCCACAAGTGAAAAAAAAAGGTGTCCTGGCTACTACTGGGTAAGCGGAGCCAGGACCAGTTACTACTAGCCCCTGAATAGGCTTAAATGATAAATTATGGGGCTGTGAGTGCTGGGGACAAAATGTAGCTAAATGTGGCAGCCCCCATGGGACTATAGCAGCATGGGGGCTGCTGAGATAATGTCAGAGGGCACAGAAAAAGCCCAGGACTGTAACAGCCAATCATAGTGAAGTACTGCAAAAATGATATAAGGGACTGTTTTGCTCGCCAAGAGGGAGATTTGTTTTGGAACTGGAGTGGAAGCAGAGTACAAGGGAGACTGGCGTGGGCCACCCAGCCCCAATTCTTGCATTTTGACCCAATGGCTGGTTCAGACCAAGCCTGTAAAAGACGTTGATTGCCTGGGAGCTCCAGGTGCTGCAGGGAGAGAGAGAGAGAATTTGTGGCCATGCTGACTTCGAAACTGCAGTTAAAAGCGAAGACTGGGAGCTATGCTGCTTTAGTAGAAGAGTGCTGCAGCTGTGTGTAAAGACTAAGCCACTGTGTTTTCCCCTTGATGGAGTAGGTACTGGAAAGGGTGGATTGCTGCCCGCTGATAGACTGAGTGTGCTGAGGCCAGAGACTGTGCCAAAGCCCAGCCACTGCCTGGTATAGAGAAAGAAGGGAGTGTACTGGGGTCAGAGACAGAGCCAAAGCCCAGTTGCTCTGCATATGTTGAAAGGGTGCACGACAGAGGGGTCTAGGGACTATGCCCACCCTGTCCCTAAAACGGAGAAGAAGATGACTGGTGAAGAAGATGACGAGAGGCCTGCTGAGGCCTGCCTGGTGAAAACCACTTACAAAAGCCTCTGAGGTGAAGTTTGCAAGGCCAGGCAGGTGAAGATCAACATTCTTCAATTTTCTTTAACCAGCTCTGCAGCCTTGTGGTGCACCACCAACACGATACCTCCATGGTACTGTACTGAATCCAGTTTTCTATACCCACCTATTGAACTGCTGAACTACAAGTACCCCAGCTATGGCTTTGGGGAGCCTTTATTAGCTAGCTAGCTAGGTTAAAATTTGGGGGTTATGTGCTGTACAGGACTCTGCCAGAAAACAGTGTCCAGGACTGAAGTTTCATTGTTACTATTGTTTAAGGTTATTTGGGCCCCAACAAAAGATCCCCAGCAAAGTCTACACTGTGGTGTGGTACCAACCAAAGGGACTCTAGTGACATTTTGGGCAGCTGCCATTGGGAAGCCAGGTGCACCCATAGGTGGGAGGTGGGGATTGTGTGGGGTGAAATTGTTTCAGCTAGTTGTTAATGTTGTTGCACTTTCTCCTTCCCTTTTCCTCTCTGCCAAATAATAAATATTGTTAATCATTTATGTTATATGCTGGTATTGTGAATCATTGCAAAAGGTGGGGATTGTTGTTATGTGGGGCGGTATCTCAGGGGGTAGCTTATGTATTATCCTGGGGGTGGTAACCTGCAATTTGTTCACAGGGATTCCCTGTCATTACCCCAGGTGGAGGTGCTGCACCATTTCTTTGCACCCCTATAGAACACAGGCTGAGTCCCTCAGAGGCATGTCCAGGTGACACCCCAGGGCCCTGGAAACAGTCAAGGTGAGTTTAGGGGATGTTACACATTGTTTTGTTATGTACTGTTCAGTGCCCAGGTCGTGCCTCAAAAAAAAGGTACTTTTGCACCACTACACTTATCTGTTCATCAAAGTAAATAAATAAATAAACTGTAACACAAATTTAAATGTAATGAAGAGTTCAGCCAAAATACATTTTGATTGACATAGAGAATTTAAAGAGGCATGCATGTCCAAGGATCACCTTCCACTGAAGAGGCCCAACAGGGAAAAATGTTAGACTTGGGAGTTGGTGGCATTTTGAATGAATTAAATGGTGAAACTTCCATTAGGATTTTGGGTATGACTGTCTGTTGCCTGCTTTGCATTATAGCTAACCTGTGATACCATAGGTCCTCCCAATGAGCACCCACCTCCACTGGAGGCCCTTTGGTGAACACCAAAGCAAAGTATTTAATTAGCATCTCAGCATTTGCCTCTTGCTCTTTTACATGTTCCTCCCCGTCTCTGTTTTGCAGGGGCCCAATACCTTCCTTCGCCTGCCTCCATTCATTTATGTGCTGGAAAAATGCCAAGAGAGTATGCATTTTACATGGGTCAGGTTCACAATATGTTACATATCATCTAGAATGCCAGATTGATTTAACTGCTCATGCATCTCTGAAAGTTGTTCAGCTGGCATGTGTAAAGACAGCCATTCAGACCATGTATTCCCCCCTCCCAATTTTTTTTATCAGTGTTACATATTCATGAGTGTCTGCCTCATTAAGGTCTAGCTTTAGTGGCATGTAATTAATATGAAACTACTGTGGAAAGCAATTTATTGCGACAACTTTAACTTATGCGGTTCTGTAAAAAGCAATGTCTTTTGATACTTCAGAAAGGTTTAATGTATTTGCACTGGCACTGAATACGCACTTTCCTTGTAACCACCATGTGCACATTTTTATCACTTCCATTGATAATATGATGTTCACCTGTACTATGATTAATTAAAAGCACTATTAAAATGTACCTGTTACAAGCCAGCCTGGATGACAGTTAATGGTAGCTGGTCACTGTTCCCTGCACCATCCACTTTAAATAAATGATTTAAGTTCCATATAGTTGAGTGCACTACTTTTTTTTTTTGTACTTCAAAAGTGCTTCATTGTGATCCACACCTATTTTGGCTTCCAGTCCCTTCTTGGCTTTCCTAATTCTAGTCTCACAGCCCCCTGGTGCTGCTGTGCACTTCTCTCTGGCCTGGAGGGTAACCTGTATTTTTTGCAATCATAGTCCTTGTTAATTTTTGGGATCAGTTGCCTTAAGTCACTGTTCGTCCCGAGAGGGCCACTTCTTGGCCCCTTTTCCACTATTGCTTACAAGGATGCAGACCTCAGTGGCTATTTCACATGCCTTCTTCAATGAACTCCACATGTGCTCTGCATAACCAACATCAGGCAGCTGCTCCAGACCCTTGGTCACATTTTGGCAAAGTCCACATTTATAAAGCTCTGGGGCCTAGTGGCTAAGACCCACCTATTCCTTCCTGTCACAAGGGAGAAGGCTAACCAGTTGTTCTCAGCACCATGTGCTGTTTTTTTCACATTCACACTGGGCATTTCCCTACCCCCATTGCAGAGAACAAGGCCAAGGGTAGTCTCCAGCCTTGTTACCTGTTGGATGTGCTGTTCTAGGAAGGAGTTCATGAAGGTAGAAAGGGATTCTTTCTCAGCCCTGGTGTTAGCTCTCTCAAGACAGCAGTCTATGCCCAGAAGATAAAAGTCCCTTGGGATCACCACTGTGTCCAGTTTGGCTGCTGTCATAATTTCCCTTTACCAGCTCAGCATCATGGTCTGCTGAGCTGTTTGGGGGCTGGTAGCACACCCCCAGGGGGACCTTTTTGATGCAGATACAGCAGGCAGTAAATACATTCAACACAGTAGAACATTCCCTCTCTAATTACTTGTCTGAACAAATACCTTTTCAGCTTTCATTTAAAAATTACCACTGCTGGCGACAGTTTAATGCTCAGGGGCAGGCAGTGCCACAGACAGCAAGCAGTTGCAGCACGTTGTCCCCTTCTGTCTTCAGAGATTTTTTTCATGGGGACAAGCATCTGATGCTCTGAGAAATGTATGGGCCTTGGTGATATTGCAAGCTCAAGGAGGGCAACAAAGAAAGGTAGTCCCAGTCCATGTAAGGTCTGCTAGGTCAACATCAAGGCCTTGAAATCAACTAGTTTATGAACAGGTAAGTAATGTAGCCTCCTTAAAATGGAGTTAATGTGGTCCCTGGGGCTGGAACTCACTAGGAAATAAGCAGCACTATTCTGCAATAACTGCAGTTTCCGCATTGTTTTTTCCTAAGAGACCACAGTAACATAGCAACTTAGAATTTAATGGCAGATAAGGACCACTTGGCCCACCCAGTCTCCCCATTTCCCTACCTAATGGATAAGCTGCAGATCCTAGTTAACCAGCAGCCTACTTCTTCCTACCCTCACCCCCTAGAATTGCCTTATGACTGTCCCATGCATGCTTGAATTCCACCATTGTTTTTGACTCCACAACCTCCTCCGGAAGACTGCTCCATGCATCCACAACCGTCTCTGTGAAAAAATACTCTTATATTACCTCTGAGACCACCACTCCAAATTGTAGCCCCTTGTTCTTGCACGCTCTTTTTTGAAAGATGCTACCCTCTTGGACTTTGTTGATTCCCTTGAGGTACTTGAAAGTTTCTATCATGTCCCCCCCTCCCTCCTTTCCTCGAGGCTATACATATTAAGCTCCATAAGTCTCTCTTCATATGTCTTCCGGTGTAGACCCTGCACCATTTTAGTTGCCCTCCTCTGGACAGCTTCCATCCTGTCTATGCCTTTTCAGAGATTGGGTCTCCAGAACTGCATGCAGTACTCCAGGTGGGGTCTCACCAGCTGTCTGTACAGAGGGATAACAACTTCCTGTTTTCTACTGGTGATGCCTCTCCCTATGCATCCCAGTATCCCCCAACCCTCCTTACTGCCCTCTCACATTGCTTGCCCACCTTAAGGTCATCTGATATGACTACCCCAGGTCCCTTTCCATTTTTGTTGTTGTTAGTATCTCACCCCCATTGTGTTCTCTTCCCTGGGTTTTGTTTCCAGGTGCATTACCTTGCACTCTTAGCATTGAATCTAAGCTGCCATACATTTGACCATTCCTCTAACCTTGCAAGTCCCTTCTCATCCTTTCCTCCCCGCTTGTGCATCAACTCTGTTGCAGATCTTTGTGTCATCTGCAAAGAGACATACTTTTCCTTCCAGTCCCTCTGCAATGTCACTTATAAAGACATTGAAGAGGACCGGTCCTAATACTGAACCCTGTGGTACCCCACTACTAACCCCCCTTTCTTCAGAGTGGACTCCATTTACTATTACTCTCTGTGTCCTATTCTCCAGCCAATTCTTTACCCAGGTTATCATCTTGGCACCCACTCCCAGCCTGGCTAACTTGTATATTAATCTTTTGTGTGGGACTGTGTCAAATGCCTTGCTAAAGTCTAGGTAGGCCATGTCCACAGCCCCTCCCTGATCTACTACTTTGGTCACCCAGTCAAAGAAATCTATTAGATTCATCTGGCATGAACTTCCCGCTGTGAATCCATGTTGCCTTGGGTCCTATGCCCCTCTGGTCTCTAGGTACTCAACGATTCTTTCCTTCAGAAGTGATTCCATCATTTTCCCTGTCACTGAGGTTAAACTAACAAGTCTGTGGTTTCCTGCTTCTGCCCTGCTCCCACTTTTGTGAAGGGGAATCACATCTGCCTTCCTCCAGTCCTCAGGTACCACCCCATCCTCCCATGATTTGTTAAAGAGGGTAGTCAGCGGTGTTACTAGTTCTACCCTTAGTTCATTTAGAATTCTGGGATGAATCCCATCAGGCCCATTGCTTGTCCACTTTCAGTTTTAAGAGTTCTTTCAGAACCCTTTCTTCTGTAAATGGGCTGGTATCAACTTCTGTATCCAGAGTGTTTCTATTGTTTGTTTTAGGTACCTCCCCTCTTCATTTGTAAATACTGAGCAAAATATTTGTTTAGTATCTCTGCCTTTTCACAGTCACCCTCTGCCCACCCCTCCCTTTATTAATAGTCACTATCCTCCCTTGGTCTTCCTTCGCTCTCCTGATGTACCTATAAAAGGTTTTATCCCCCTTCTTAACTGAGTTGGCTATCTTTTCCTCGGTTCGGGCCTTTGCTGTTCTGACTGTCTTCCCAGCTTCCTTTTGCTTTAACTGATACAATTCTCTGTCCTGCTCCTTCTGTGATTCCTTATACTTCCTGAATGCTTTCTTTTTCTCTTGAACCTTCACTGTCACCTCCTTTGAGAAACCATAGTGGTTTCTTACATCGTTTTGTTTTGTTTATTTGCCTCACACAAAGGTTTGTTACCTCTGTGATGGCAGTTTTTATTATTCCCCATTATTCTTCCACCCCTCATTCCTGCCCATTTGCTAGTGCATTCCTTAGGCACCCACCCATTTGGCAAAGTCAGCCTCCTAAAGTCCAGTACTTTTGCCTTTGTATGGCTTGACTCTATTGCTGTGTTTATTGTGAACCATACTATTCGATGGTCGCTAGTTCCCAGATGGCTACCCACTTCTACATCTGTGATCCTCTCTCCATCTCCATTTAAGAGAACCAGGTCTAAGATTGCTCCCTCTCGAGTGGGTTCCAGTACTAGTTGTCTAATGCATGCCCCCTGTAGGGCATCTAGAATAACCCCACTCTTAGAAGTGGCTGCTGCAACTGCACTCCAGTTAACATCTGGCATATTCAGATCACCCATCAACAATATCTCCCTTTTTCTGCCATTCTAAGTATACTTTCTATCATTTCCTTGTCCATTTCCGTAGGGGGTCTGTATACAACCCCGTGCGGATTGTGGTGCCATTGCCTGTCTCCAAATTGACCCACAGTGCTTCTTCTCCTCCCTGTTTACCCTTTTGTTCTGTTGCTTTGATTCCTTCCCTTATGTAAAGAGCTACTCCTCCTCCTCTTTTACACTCCCTGTCCCTCCTGTAGATAGTGTATCCTGGTATGTTTACATCCCAGTCATGGTTCTGTGTGTACCATGTTTCCGTGACTGCCATGATATCCTGATGTTCCTCCTCCATCAAGGCCACTAATTCAGGAAGCTTGTTACCCAGACTACGGGCATTGGTACTCATTGCTCTCCATTTTTTGATGGCTTTACCTTCTGTGGCAGCATCCCCCACTGACTTTCTTCCTTGGTCTTTTTCTCATTTAGTACCCTGTTTTGTAGGGAGGCTGGGATTTTCCTGCTGCTTATCAGTGCCTCCTTCTGACTAGTCTTAAAAGCTTCACAATGAAGCATTTAAACCAATTGCCTCAAAAGACTTGTTCCTTCCTGACAGATGCAGACCATCCTGCCAGTATAGGCTGGTGTCCCTCCAGGTGGAACCTCATTCCCCAATGAAGCCAAACCCCTGTGCTCCACACCATTTTTTCAACCATTCATTAAACTGCATGGTGCAAAGTACCCTTGCCTCACCCATGCCATTGACAGGCAGCACCTCTGAGAAGGATACTGTGTGGGCTACTTGTCTTAGGCCCCTCCCCAACTCTACAAAGTCCTCCTGCACTGCTCCAATCTCATGATGAGCCAAGTCATTTGTCCCTAGGTGTACAATGATGTCCAGCTCAGACTCCCGTGCAGCTGTTCTGTTACTGAGGTGAAAAAGAAGTGCATCAGGGAAGACCTGTCCTTGAGTGAAAGGTACAGGCACAAGCACTTGCTATCATGCTAATAATAATGATTGCCTCCGTTAACCATCATTGCCCTCTAGGATTCGTGCAACAAGGTCTTGTCAATGGATACAACTAGGTCACGCACTACCTCTGAACTGATCATCTTCCCACCATCCATATAGAACTCACTTTCATGTACCACCCCACCGGAGCACTTCAGTTTTCCCCTTATTGCATCTCAGTCAGCTAACTAATCCAGGCTGACAGTTCTGACATCTAGTTAATAATAATCTCCACCAACACCCTGATCCTCATGGGGAAAAGTGCAATACTACTAGGAGTCATCTGCAAAGAAATGAAATTTTAATCTTTTTATTCTGTTTCGATACATGGAACCATTAGAATTAGGATGGCAGTGTTACCACTGCTGGCTTACGTATCACCCTCCTCACAGGGCTTTCACAGAGCTAGTTAACAACTTATATGACAGGTGTTCTTATACAGCAATCAATTAAACCAATTACATCACATGTGTTTCTGTGACCAATACCCAGTGAAAGACCATCATTCAGTCGGTGTATAATATTCTACTTTTCACCCTGTCTGTAGCATATAACAACAATTGCAAATATTTATTTCTTAAACATAAATCCATTTTTAGAAATTAAATAAAACATAAGATGTAATCTTGGTTACTTCATATATTCTAAAGGCAAAGCATCCTCATGCGTCGGGGGTTCTGTTTTTGAGGAGATCCTGTAACAGAAATAAGTAGGACTGTTAGAATCGTGAAACCAGATTTAAAATGCATGCTTATAGTAATAATATATGTTACCTGGGTAAATACTGCTCTACTTATTTATTTCCTGTTAGGCAATTTTCTAACACTAGGAGGTCAGGAGGTCATTTACTAAAGAACACACATATCTATTGTTGTGCTTAAACTTTTGAAATGAACACCAACAGCATGGTTCTAAATGTTGAGTCCCTGCTCTTTATGTTGCTAGAACACATTTTATTCATATATATGTTTTATAACATGCAGGGAGGTCAAAAAGGTCATTGCAAAATGTATTTTGTATGCACATGCTAGTGTGGTATGGCATTCGTGACCTGCAACATTTCTACCCTTTCCCCCTTAAATAGAAAATGTTATCTTTAAAGTGCTACATGGGAGGTAAAGATTTCATGACCTGCCTATGTAACTATTTTTGCACTGAATTTTTTTTATGGGGGGGATTTTGGGGGAAAAACATTTCTTAATTCATGAGAAATGCATTTTGTTTTATTTTCTCCTTTTAAGTAGAAATGGTGAGATCTTGAATTTTCCATTAAGGCCTGGATATTGTAATGCTCCTGTCTTATATCCATTCCTGTTCTCTGCAACTGAGGAGGTTATCAGGGTCACCACCTCGCACATTTTTTGCAGTCTGCTTAATGCCTGTTACTGTAATTTTATGTACAGTGTTTGGATTTCCATGAACATGTAATGCCATAGCATAACTTAAATTTTTATTTTTAACAGCATTAATATGCTCATAGATCCTGAATCTGATCTTTCTCTTGTTCCTGCCAACATAGTAGCAGCCACATGAGTGTTGCAAGAGATAGATCACCCTTTCAGAATTACAGTTTATGGTTCCTCTAATTTGTTCTATTCTGCCGTTTGCAGGATTTAGGAAACCATTTTGTTTTGCCATATATTGGCAGGCTCTACAGAATCCACATGGCTTGTTACACCACATCTCTTTTTTGTTTTGTTTTGATTTTGCTGACTGGTAGCTATGAACTAAGTGGTCCCTAAGATGTTTCCCTCTTCTGTAAGCTACTTGGAGGGGCTGGGTCACAAGGCCTTTTAGTTCAGGTACACTCCTCAATTCCTGACCATGCTTACTGTTTCTTTTGTACCACCCCCAAAGCTCATGAAAAATATCAGGGGCTGGTTGCTGTCTTTTTTCTTTTGTTTTTTGGAAGAAGTAATGCCTGCCTACATGTTCTGTCACCTCTGTTTTTGCCACAATTAAATCCTGTCCCCTATAGCGTCTGTCAAGACATTTCTTGGTCAGTTCCTGTGCTCTCTGCTCAGAGGTTGTTTCCCTTGGGCAGTTTCTTTTCATTCTGAGGAATTGTCCTTTCGGTAGGTTACGGATTAAGTGGAGTGGGTGGCAACTGTCTGTTCTAAAAAGACGGTTATAATCAGTGGATTTTGTGTATAAATCTGTTGTAAGTGTCCCATCAATTTTCTTAGTTATTGAAAGTCCAGGAAATTAATAATCTGTCTACTGGTGTTAATAGAATTTCAGGTTGGAATTTTATTTTTCTAGGTAAAAGAAAAAATTCTGTGAGTTCTTCCCTAGTTCCCTTCCATATGAGGAATATGTCGTCAATGAAGTGCTTATATGCATATATATATATATATATATATATATATTTTTTTTTTTCATAAAAAGAGTTGTTCCATGCTTCATATATCACCCTGTCTTCCCATTTGACTAAATACAAATTGACTAAACTGGGTGATAGAGTAGCACCCATGGCAGTCCCTTTTATTTGTTTATATAACTTGTCCTCAAACATAAAAATGTTATTAGTGAGAAGTATGTGTGTGTGTTCTACCACCATATTTATTTTGGGTTGTGACAGAGTTGTAGGCCCCCCTCCCTCAGAATATTTGTGTATTTGTGTAGAGCTTGTCAATATATGGCAAAACAGAATGGTTTCCTAAATCCTGCAAGTGGCAAAATAGAACAAATTAGAGGAACCATAAACTGTAATTCTGAAAGGGTGATCTATCTCTTGCAACGCTCATGTGGCTGCTACTATGTGGGCAGGAACAAGAGAAAGATCAGTTTCAGGATCTATGAGCATATTAATGCCATTAAAAATAAAAAATTAACTTATGCTATGGCATTACACGTTCATGGAAATCCAAACACTGTACATAAGATTACAGTAACAGGCATTGAGCAGATTGCAAAAAATGTGCCAGGTGGTGACTTCGATAACCTCCTCAGTTGCAGAGAACAGGAATGGATATATAAGACAGGAGCATTACAATATCCAGGCCTTAATAGAAAATTCGAGATCTCACCATTTCTACCTAAAAGGAGAAAATAAAATAAAACAAAATGCATTTCTCATGAATTGAGAAATGTTTTTTCAAAAATTGCCCCCCCCCCATAAGAAAAATTCAGTGTAAAAATGGTTCACATTGGCAGGTCATGAAAACCTTTACCTCCCATGTAGCACTTTAAAGTTAACATTTTTCTATTCAAGGGGGAAAGGGTAGAAATGGTGCAGGTCACGAATGCCTTAGTACATTATTATGAGCATATAAAATACACTTTGCAATGACCCTTGTGACCTCCCTGCATATTATAAAACATATGTATGCATAAAATGTGTTCTAGCTACATAAAGAGCAGGGAATCAACATTTAAAATATGCTATTGGTGTTCATTGCAAAAGTTTAAGCACAACAATAGATATGTGTGTTATTTAGTAAATGACCTCCTGACCTCCTAGTGTTAGAAAATTGCCTAACAGGAAATAAATAAGCATCTTCTTAATCCCATCTACTTTGTAACCATTTGGGATATCGGCTCTGTAGCCCTATGTACTGTAGCTGCCTAGTGTATCTGTTTACTGTACTATATTTCCTGCATGTTTATTGTATTGTATATATTCCTGCTTCTCCTCCCCAGGATACATCTGGAATTGAGTGGTCTCCGCTCAGCATGCCTTCCTGGTAAAACTCTTAAATAAATAAATAAGTAGAGCTGTATTTACCCAGATAACATACATTATTACTATAAGTATGCATTTTAAATCTGGTTTCACTATTCTCACAGTCCTACTTATTTCTGTTACAGGATCTCCTCAAAAACAGAAGCCCTGACGCAAGAGGATTTTTTGTCTCTAGAAAATATGAAGTAACCAAGATTACATCTTATGTTTTATTTAATTTCTAAGAATGACTTTATGTTTAAGAAATAAATATTTGCAATTGTTGTTATATGCTACAGACATGGTGAAAGGTAGAATATTATACACTGATTGAATGATGGTCTTTCACTGGGTATAGGTCACAGAAATACATGTGATTTAATCGTTTTAATTGATTGCTGTAATAAGAACACCTGTCATATAGGTTGTAAACTAGCTCTGAGGAAGCCCTGTGAGGAGGGTGATACGTAAGCCCACAGTGGTAACACTGCCATCCTAATTCTGATGGTTCCATGTATCGGAACGGAATAAAAAGATTGGTCTGAAGTGATCCAAGTTCCTTTCTTTCTTCAAGATTCCAGTGTGGTTGGTGAGTGCAGCTGCTTACCCCTTTGAGCACTGGCTTATCTAACAGCAGCACCACCGCTCCTGTGTCTCACTCCCCCTTTTTTCCAAATGAAATTGTAAGTTGTGCTTCATGACAAATTTTCCCAGTGGTATCACATATACAGAGAACAAATATGGAGCCAAGACAGAACATGTGGAACACCATAAGAGATTCCAGCCCAAATGGACTAAATTTACCCATGATAACTTGGGATATCCCTTGAAGATATTAGGAGAACCACTTTAAGACAGCTCCACCAGCACAGAAAACCATTCATCACATGGAAAAATATACAATGATGGCACAAAAAGACCACAGGTCCCTCTAGTCTGCCAGGAGTTCCCTAGTTGTCCTGGAGCGTATTGACCATAGTAGTTTTATCCTTCCCGGTCTACCCCCCTGCTCCCTCTCTATTGCTATCATCACTTTACCCAGCACAATTTCTGTAAGCGAGCCTGAAACTGGACTGACATAAACTAAAGATGTTACGTTTGGCAGATGTCTTCTCAAGTGTACCACAACCAGTCTCCCTTTCCTCAATAGGGCAAATTTGAGACCAAGTGATAATGACATTAACATGCAGGTTTTCCTTTTTTAGGAACAGTTGAACCACTGCCTTTTTCAGATTGTTCAGAAAGTGCTGCTCTGCCAAGGATGTGTTGGTAATCCTCTAAAAGACTAGACCACTCTCACGACAGTCTCTTACAAGCTAAACAGAGCTCCAGACTGCAGATTGTTGAATGCAGTGAAGCCAAGATATCTAGCACTTCAGTAACTAAGACTGGGTCAAACTCAGTCTAGTTTGGACTTGTGTTTGGCTCCTCAGGATGTAAACTGTTTCTAACAGTGGAGGTACTATTTTGCCCAGAAAGATCAACAGTCTGGACACCCTCCTCCTAGAACAATTTAGGGGCAATCCATTGAAACCATGAGGACAGAGAGACATCCCACTACCCAAGGCTGCCCATGCTTGTGCAGTAAACACCTATCTGCTTTTTCCATAGTGTTTCACAGCAGTAATGCCTGCATTACTCCCTTCCCCAGCTCACGCCCCCTAAGTTGCAGTCACTTCCACTTCTGCAGTGGACATAATGGGTATGCATTAGACTAGTGCAGTCAGTGGGCCACCTGCTGTGATACCCCCATACATATAGTACAGTACGTGGTAGAGGCCCATTGGACCCTGATCCAGAAACCCCTCATACTGTTTGCATTCATGCAGAAACCCCTCATATTGTATGCATACATACAGAACACTAGTACACCTTCGACACATATCTGAAATGTATAAAGACCCTTCAGTACCTCCAGCCACATATCATATCTTAGGAAGGTGTATGCTCAGCACTAGCAATTAATTACCTCACCTGTTCAGTTGGCCCCATAAGGTGGAGGAAAAGACAAACTGTCACACAGGTATCCAGGCAATGACTGTCCATGCCAGGTACTTTAGGTCTGGTAGGGACAATTTACTGGAACTTTGTGATCTGCTTTATGGTTGGTTGTCTGCCAGGATGGTGTGATACAACCTGCATGTGTCAAGTGAGGGTACGTCTGTTTAGGCCTAGACTGCCCAGGGATTGCATTGACATGGCCTAGATTGCACATGGATTGCATTTTCAGGTAGCAGAGACATAACAAAGGTATGTCTGCCTCTGATTTCATGTGCTTTGACACAGGTGCCTGCTGCCTGAACCTCTAATGCATGCAGCTATATCTTTTATCTGGAGTAAGGAGACCCCAGCTCTGTACAGGTTGGCATTATAGTGATGCTTCTGAGGTAGTATGGCCACCTGTTTTGAGGTTTGCCATCTTGGGCACGATGCTGCCACCCCCCCCCACCACACACACACTGCAATTGTCCCTGTGCACCAGGTCTTGCTTCGACCACCAATTCAACCTATTGACATTCACTACAGAATACATAGTAGATTGCCAACAGAGGCATACATTTATATGGTGAGGTCAAACAGCAGGGCCTTCCTGAAAATCACCTCTGCATGTCTGCTACATACAATTGTTTCTGCAACTCTGCCCACCTTTATGCATTGCTCTTACCCCTCAGTGGTGCAAATCAGCATAGATGAGTTTACATCCTGCCCTGATCCTTGCTTCCTGCACTTATCTTCTCCTTGTAGTGGGGGTAACTCTGTGAATAGGACCCTATAAAGTCTTCATGGAATTCCTTACTTCCATGACCATAAAAACTGCACAGGGTCTAATACAATATGTAAAAACATTTGAGTGTTATTATCTAGTGCAGACTCTCAACATTTTATGTGAATTATTATGGGCTAGTTCCAAGAATCTGGTAGACTCCTGAGAACCAGTAATTTAGTTTTCTAAAAATTCATCCCCTGTACCCCACAGTGCTGACACTGAAAATAATTTATTATTTATATATTACTTCCAAGGTGCTAAAGGCACTTGGCACAAGAGCTCCATGCCTCATTATGCACCTGGGGCATGCTCTTATCATCCCATATACCACACCTCATGGTGCCTTCTTCCTTTTATGATCTGTTGTATTGTATCTAATTTATTCTACGTGTCATGTCTTTTATACTGTTTGTACCCAACAGTTGAAATTGTAAAATAAAGATTTTTCTCTCAGTTTGCTCAGCAATAAACTGATTCATTTAATTCATTCGTGCACTGAGTTTGTCTGGAAAGTGTTGAAGAAACAAATATGTGTTATCTTTGTGTTATGGGTTCAACAACCTCTCTGAAGTTTAAAATAGTATTCAATGAAATGGCCTTCAAAAGCAAATGCATTGGGATGCCTGAGCAAGTCATTTCCTCCTCTGCTCCTCCCACCTCAGTGATACCACCACCACCATTACAGGAAGCGCAGTGGCTATTTCAGCAGCCATGCTGAAAATTACTGTCGTTTCTCTTAATGCTACTAGTGTGGCTAAAAAGGCTGTGGTCTCCTTTCACTGAATTTGCAGTAACTGCAGCAGTACAGAGTGTATTATCATAGTACCCTGCACCCTATCTGTCAGTCATCTCCAGGGCTCCCAATGTCTATGGTCATGATTGCCTCCATGGCTTCAACAACACAAATGGAAATCAGCATTCTGTGGCTGGAGCCCTGCTTGATCACTACATCATGCCTAGAGCAGCATATGCCCAATCCTCTTGCTGCAGGCATTAACTTATACTGAGATATGCATTTTATGATCTGTGTCACACAGTGTCACTCAATGTCAGATGCCATACAGTGGCCAGATTGTTCACATTGGGAGGTTTATTTCTAACGAAAATATCTAAAAGAAAAAAGCAATAAATATCACAGACAATCGCTATTCATTATGGAGTGCTAGAGAGCACTGGGCAGAAAAGATCTTTTACCAGAACATAATCAACTGATAACACCTTTGACAAAACGTGAGGGGAAAAGTGGATCTGTTTTGAATTAGTCTTTGTAATTTGTAGGTTTAGTTGCCAGCTATGCATTCATTAGTTCTCTGCTGCAGCTGGACACATTCTTCAGCTCTCAAAATATGTCAGATCATATCAGTACATGCAGGCCTGATAGACAATGACAAGCAGAGCTCATCTGAAACCATTACTGCCAGGCAACCCAGATGGGCACGGCTGCCAGGAAAAGGTAGCGGAAGAGGCAGGGAGCAGCCATTATCTTTGGGATTTTTAGCTTGTCCTTGCTGAGAGCCATATTCTGTATGCCATGTTAACCACTATATTATTAAAGTTCATTGTAATCTCATTATTCAGAACAGCTAATGTGCTTATGGACTGTGACTAGTTTTATTTTTGTGTATTGAATAACCTCACACTCTGTTTTTCATGGCTTCTATCTTTATTGGCAGTCTTCCTGAGCTCTTCTATTTAGAAACAAAACAACATTTAGACACAGAGTTACAAAAAAAAATTAGCTAGCCCATTCTTCTTTTATCATGATAGTCATAACCACTGATATTTTTCTTTGCCAAGAACATTTGCAGTGTATATTAAAATCTGTATGCTGCTTGACTTTACTGTTACTTCCAGAAAGCCATTTTACAGACTAACCACCTTCTATGTAAAGCAACATTTCTTGGTACTACCCATACCCTTGCTCTCCTGAACTTCAGTTCATACCCTTGTGTCCTACTATTTTGATTACTAAGAATAACATGCTATGACCAATCTTTTCATTTATTGTTTATTTAAACATTTGCTTATCTAGAAAGGTTCATGTCCAGTACATACTTTGTCAAATACGACATATCTATCTATCTATCTATCTATCTATCTATCTATCTATCTATCTATCTAGCTACATAAATAGGGGCTACTTTATGGCTGGTGGTGGAATACACAATTTATGTGATGGAGTGGGGAGTGACCTTAAACATCCTCATGAGTGGCTGAGTGTAACAGAACCATGAGTGATGGTAGCCGAGATCACTCTCCACTCATTTACATAAATAGTGTATTCCACCATCGGCCATAACATATCCGATTTATACAACAGGACTGTGTTTTGTGCTGTTGTTTTTGTTTGATGATATCACCACAGTGGAATAAATGGATTTATTCCACTGCAGTGAAAATACATGTTTTTTTTTTTTGCAATGAGTTATTTGCTCCTCCTGTTAGGTGTGTGTGTGTGTATATATATATATATATATATATATATATATATATATATATATACATATACATACACACACACACACACACATATACATATACATAAATATGCAATACACTCCACTTATAGTGGACACTGTTATAATGGACAATCAGTTATAGTGGACAAAAACTGATTTCCCAAACCAAATATATCAAATCCAATGTATTTTTCTTTGGTTATAATGGACAGAACATTGCTTATAATGGACACTATGAAGCTTGCAGAGCTGCTGAGGAGATTTGGCAAATATACAATTAAGATGGAGGAGCTACAGAGATGACAATTTTTTACAAAATTTTTCTCCACACGCTGCAAAAACCTTAATTAGTTAAATAATTACACTAAAAATAAATTATTTTATATTTCAATATAATCCTTACAGAACAATTGCTTTTGTTCTTCCTGTCCTGGAACCCCAACATGCAGCCACTAGAGTCACTGTCTTCTTCTTACCTTCTGCAATAAACTTCCTTAAAAATTCACATTCCCTGACAGTTAAATAACTTGACATAAACACAGAGAATACAGAAACATATATGTTAGGCAGGATTTTGAGTACTATATGAAGTTTTATGATATGTTCTAATTCACTCTGTACCCCTGCTCACATACATAGGTACACCTAACGCATAGGCACCACCTCCTCTGGATGTAATGGACACGAACAGATGAACATACGAAACTTGCCAGCAGAAACAGGCCTCACAGTCTATGAAATCTGCTCAAATGCACCGCTACCACCCTTATACTGCAGCTGCCTCATCCCATCCCCCTCTCACCCTCGGAAACTGCTCAGAGTTGTTTACCCAGCCCCCCCTGCCCTGTCCCATGCCCTTTTGAAACTGCCCACCATCTTGCATACCACCACCTCCTCTGGTAGAGCATTCCATTTTGACACCGCCCTCTCAGTGAAATAGTGCCTTCTCATCTCCCTCCTGAATCTGCCACCTTCCAGTCTCAGCCCATGTCCCCTTGTGTCCCTTTGGTTCCTTAGCTTAAATAACCCTTCTGTGCTACATTTGTTGATCCCCCTCAAAAATTTGAATGTTTCAATCATATTCCCCCGATCCCTTCTTTCCTCCAGGGTGTACAAACTCTCGTGTCTCAGCCTGTTCTCGTAGGTTCTGCTTTCCATCCCCTGTATCATTTTTGTTGCCCTATGCTGCACTGCCTCAAGCATCCTGATATCCTTCATTGGATATAGATGCCAGTACTGCATGCAGTGCTCCAGATGTGACCTGACCAAGGACCTGTACTGGGCCAGGATCACATCCTTGTGGATATAACAGACAAATGTGGTGTGCACAGATGCGTCCGTTATAACAGGCTTGCACTGTGTGTATATTATATATATATATATATATATATATATACACATATTTATAAAATGGGTAGGAAAAATTATGTCTGCTGTTTGGTGGAACACATCACATGACCGTGCGCATATCAGAGCACAACCACACACCTCAGAGTGGTTTATCTATTACATATATATATATATATATATAAAACCTATATATACATACATACATACATACATACAACAGGTGTGAGTCTGGATTGGCCAAGATAAAAGTAGTATCTTATAACCAACTTGCAAGATAGTACTACTGTCTTGCAAAACTGAGTATGTCATAATGGAATAAAGCACCAGCTTTCAAGTTAATACTACTATCTTGCAAAGCTGGATATGTCACAGTGGAATATGAAACCAATCAGAGAGCAGCTTTAACAATGCTGCTGGCATCGTAATAGCAATGTGCATGCAGCACAAAAGTCAACATATGTGGGATGATTTGTAGACCTAGTTGCTTTCTACTCCACAACTATTTTGATTGTATTGATTTGTACTGTACTGATTTACAATGTATTGATTTGTACTGTACTGATTTACATTGTATTGCTTTGTACTGTACTAATTTACAATGTATTGATTTGTACTGTACTGATTTACATTGTATTGATTTGTACTGTACTGATTTACATTGTATTGATTTGTACTGTACTAATTTACAATGTATTTATTTGTACTGTACTGATTTACAATGTATTGATTTGCCTCTCTTGTGCTAAGCCACTGATCCGAAGGGTACAGTTTCAATTTTGTACTTTTTCCTTTTTGCAACTTTTGATCCCTTCTATCGCAAAACTACCTAAACACCTGTTGTACAATTCAAATATGACATGGGTGAGAGTGCAATACTGGAAAAATCTTCACTTGCCATACTTGACCTCTTCAGACCTCACTTGTGACTTTGCCACTCATGAGGTCAAGAGGTCAAGTATAGCACATGAAGATAATTCTATTATTTCACTCTCACCCATGTCATATTCCATATTTATACAACATGTGTGTGCATCTTTTCAGGAAGATATGCAAGCATTAATACCCTCCAGGGTGGGTGGTATTGGGCAATACCGGACCACCCAGGGACGTAATGAGGCCTGACGCCGCAGGTCTAGGGCCTTATAGCCCTTGGAAGGTCCAGTATTGCCCATACCGACCACCCTGGAGGGTATTATTGCACTTAGAAAATGGGCACTGTAAAAAAAAAATTGTTTAATTAAAAAAAAAAAAAATTTAGTTTACAGTAAGTTTTGTAATAAAATAGTTCCTCCACCTGTATGAGTGTTCTTCCTTGAAGTTGGTTGTCATGGTTACACACACACATACACACACAGCTATGATCCATTTTATTGCTGCATCTATCTGTCTGTCTCCCCCCACCGTTGAATCTCCATCAAGCGAACACCATGTCTGGATCTCCAGCTTGTTGTTACCAGTACACCCAAAACAAAACAGCTGGAAAGAGCAAGCTGGTACCGGCAACACATTTGCCAGGGTGTGTAAATGCAGAATTACGAGGCGAAACATGAGTGCTCTAAATTATTTATTTTTTTATGTTTGAATCAGCAGGGGATGGGTAGGGGGTGCTCACCAAGAAACAAAATGGATGGGTGCCCAAAGAAGCGGGCATGAGATCGTAATCGGGAGACCGCAGAGCGTGGTTGGGATAAATTATTATTTGTGTTTCTCCCAGACCCCAGAAATATAAACTGCTGTGTATGAAGCGAGAGGCGATGATTTAACAGGACTTGTTAAATGTTGTGTCCTCAACTGCCTACCCCCCGTAGTTTCGCTGTCTGCTTTGCTTCGGTCTGTAACCTCCATGACCTTTCTCACTGAGAATATCTATTGCTGTTTAATTTTGAATATTTTTTCTTTGCCTGGTTATACCTGAAGAAGGATCATTACTTCACACTGAATTGGGAATGCAGCCAGCATTCATGTGTACCAAGCACTGTTCATTGCTCTGTTGAACAAGGCAGTGTGAGAGAGGGTGAATGGGAAGAGGTTTCATTATTTGCTATTTTCCTTTTTTGTTAAATATGCCTGCTACGCTCAGAAGAGATGCGAGTGCACCAACAATAGAGAGGGAGCAGGACATCAGAAATATACCAGCAATCACCTGACACACTGCTACATTACAGAACTGAGGTGCAAGTTGCATCTTTATATTCATTTATTTAATGTGAACATTGGGTTGATGTTGGTATTTAAAACTAAAAAGACTGCGGGGACAAGGGGAAGTGACAAATTTGAAAACAAGCATCAGGGGGCTGTACAGCTATGGCCGATTTAACTTTTTTTTTTTTTACTTTCCGATTCTGATGTGGTGACTGTTTGTTCTTGTGACTGTTTAAGTCAGATGGGGAGGAGGGCTCTCGCTCACTAAGCAACAAATAAATATGGCTGTATTTGACTTTTCAAACTTCTAATGGCCCAGTACTATTTAGAAAAATATGGGGCAACAGAGACCGGGACTAGTTATTTCTTGGTCTCTGTTTCTTATACCGGACCGACTGATTTGTGCTTTTAGCCAATCAGGAACAAGATTACACTTTTTTCCCATTTTCTAATGTAAAAGAGATACCTCACTGACCACATGTGAGATATCACTTTTTATCTTCACAGTTGGGTATGTCACAAAACGTTTGGAACTCATTCAGAATGTTCGGCCTCAGTAACAGTACTAACTGTATTCAAATGCAAATAACTTTAAAATGAAAAATGATAGCATGGTACTGTGGGCACATAATTTGTTCAGTACAAAAAGTTCTACAAAAGAGTGATGTTTCATTTATAGTTCCTTTTAGTTTTTTTATAATTAGCAAAAAACAGCACAAAATCCAGTTTTGTTTCACTTTTTGCAATAAACAAATGCAAATAACTTTAAAACTGAAAAAAGAGACACCCACAATTGTTGCATAAATCGAATCTGACATGGGTGGCAGTGAGATAGTAGAAATATCTCCACTCGCTGTCACTGAATTCTAGATATCCTACTCTTGGCTTCGTCACTTATGGTGTAACCCCTAGGTGGCACTATCCCAAGGGCTACTACCCCTGCCTGTCAGGCTAGTGACAGGTTAAGGGGCCTAGGTTCTATGACGGGTGCCTCCATCCAGAAGTCAGGGTTAGTAGTGGTTAAACTAGCTCAGGTACAGCCCTCTGGGACACTGTGTCCCCCCCCTTTGTTCCCAATAGTGGCCCACACAGTACACGGGAGTTACCTTCCCAATACCCCACATATGAACACTTTTCACACATATAGATACCACTTACCCTCGAGACTGATTCTGCTGCATACCTCTGAGTACCCCCTGTAAAACAAGGTTAAACAACATACACAGCAAAATGCAATACTTTTCCTACATGTACTGACACCTCAGACAGCATATAGTTCAATAACAACAAATCTGATTTATTAGAGGGGTCAGTAACAAGGAGGGGGGCAATCAGGTTGATTTGGTTTGTAAATATTCAAATCACAGTACTGTGCATGCATATAGGGTCCAAAATGTCACTGCCTGGGTACCCATGATGGGGGGGGGGGGCTAGCCAGGTCCATTGCCCAGGGTTGGCTAGCTGGTGCAGATGGATGGGGCCCTGTACGAAGAAAACATATGTACAACTCCCAATTGTAATCCGGAGCTGGATGGCTCAGTTCGTGAAGAAATGAAACAGCAATAATCAGATGACACACTTGTAATTGATAACAGACTGCAGAGGAATACCCTGATTTGTACTCACAATACCCAAAGCTGAGAACTGGATGGTGAGTGTACTTGCTGGACTGCCAGAAACAACAGGGCATGGCGACAAGGTCCTTGTGACTGGACCCAACTGCAGTTGAAAGCAGACGGATTTAGTCTGACACAAGCTGGGATTTGCTTCCAGCTTCAGCACACAGCTCACAGTACAGGGGACATGAGATAGTGATTCCCCACAAGCACTATGCACATTCATATGTAAAAGGAAAGTACTATACCAGGCAGGCTGCTCCTCGATCCCAATTGCACTTACTGCAGAATACCCAGGAGCACACACAGCAGCTTCAGTTCCTGACAGACCGAGCGCGATTCAGCAGGGTGAGCCTGGTTTCCACTCTTCAGACTTCTTTATCCTCAGAACTCGGATTCAATCCAAACTATCGCTTACAACAGCTGCAGGCCAACTTCAAGGCCTCTCATGTGCTTCCCGTGCAAACTGTACACTGCAGAAGAACAGAGCTCCTTCTCTCTTCACTGTCACAACTGATCTGGGCTTGCCAGCAACAGTTCAGGGCATTTCCTTTGGCTCCACACCAGTTCTGTTGGTGGATTCAGCTGTCAGTCACTGCAGGGCCCCCTCTGTTGGTGCAAAAAGGTGCCAAGGTCAAAACTACATTTCCCAGAGTCACTGCCCATACAATACCCTTGTGGCTGGCTCAAAATTGAGAGTCCAAGTTCTGATTTGTCCACAGGCTCCATTTTAAGGTCTCCCTATCATCCTGATTGGTCCAAGTCAGCAGTTCAGTACCAGAATGGAGGGCTAAGCAAAACAGTCCAGACTGCAAAGAAAAGCAGGTTAGACAAACTGTATTTTCATTATCACTCTAACTAATTTCTGGTAAATAGTTACATCTTTTAAAAGAGCTCCCTCTGCACTCTTAGCGACTGCAGAAACAGAGCGATTTGGCAGTATCTCGAGAGGGACTCAAGCAGGGAAACACACAGACCCCCACCCAAATTAATTATGTCTGCAGGCAGACAGCTCTTAAAGAGACAGTACGTGGAGGCTCTAATAGCACTCACTTGGAACCACATTTAAACGGCTTAGATGCCAAATGCCACCCAGACTTGGAGCACTCAGATAAGCTCCTGGAATACTTTTGGGAACCCCCATTTGCAGGGGGGTTACACCGAGATATCAAGAGTTCAGTGGCAAGTTGTGGAGATATTTCTGCTATTTCACTCTCCCCCATGTCATATCCCGTACATTTACACATATACACACATACGTACAGAACATGAGACATGGTAATAATTCTATACTTTAAGACAGGTATTATAAATTTCAAGCACATAGCTTTAGGAAAATCTTTCTTTTGTTATTATTTTTTTGGTAACTGGGTAAGGTCCACTATGCAGCATGCCTGTTTTCTGGAACAAGCTGGTAGGTCTGGGGTGGTTATTTGACTTGCTCAGGGTCAGCACAGTATACATGTAGAAGTTGAAGGGGATCAAACTGAGGTCTGCTGGATGTGCCATGCTCATTCACAGGTTGTTATTCTAACCTGTAGGCTATACTGCTTGTCCCTATTTAAACTGTTCTTTCAATATTTTGTAAACCTATGTTATGCTCACCATTGAGTCTTCTCTTTTAGGAATTTTCAGGTTGTACAATTCCCTGAGTAAGCTTAAAAGTGTTTCAAAGGATGGGTCAACCATAGAGCAGGCCAGTGTCTACAAGTACCTGGAATTATGTATAGATTCATAGTTAATTTTTTTTTTTATTTCATTTATTGAGAAATCGGAATTACAACCTTTGAGCTAAGAGCTCATTTACAAAGAATTCTTGTCAACAGTATAGAAAGATACATTTTGTCGCAGCAGAACAGTTTTGACAAAGTAATAACATGACTTAACATAGAGTTTACGTAGGATGGGGCAGCAAATACAAGTTACAAATTTTACATGTCAGAATACATGAAGCTGCCAGAGGCATTGTGAATTTCCCAGTAGTGGGGCATATGGGTAACAAGCTGAGAAGTTAAGTGCAGAGACCCAAGTTGAGGTTAGGGCAGGTGCAGGTAGGTGGAAAGGGAAGGGAGGGAGGAGAGGGGAGTTCAGCTTGGACAGGGGAGAAGGTGTGTGTGTGTGTGTATAGGGGGGGTGGCGGGTAGTGTGGAGAAGTGGGAGTGGACCTGGACAACTAGGTAGTGTGGGGTGTATTGGACAGGAATGGGGCAAGTGGCAGGGTGGGGTAGGGGAGAGGAGGAAAAGGAGAGGGTGAAGGGGGGACAAGGCGCTCCCGTTTAAAGCAGGGAGCGGCAGTTAAGTGGAATGCTGGTATGCAGGTGGGGTTAAGTTTGACACAGGCAGTGAACTGAAGGAGAGATGGTTTTCTGGAGTTCAGATTTGAAGTGCCCTAGGCATTATAGACTGGTGATACAATTGGGGAATTAGGAAAATGTAATCATCGTATTTATAAACTATGTACAAAAGTGTCACAAAAACTTGGTGTGTTAAGAAAACATAAACATTGTTCTTCATGAGAGACTAGATTCAAATTGCAAATACAGTCATTATGCCCCAGTTTGATTATGGAAGTGTTTACTATCATCCAGCTAGCAAAACAACTTTACTTAAGCTAGATTGTGTGCACTGTAGGGTAACAAGATTTGCCCTTGTAACTGTAGGTCCGCAAAGTGACATACATCAGTGTTCTCTTCTTCTACAACTGAATTTAGTATCACTTTTTATCACAAAATGAAAGAAACTGATTCGGCTTGTTTGTGATAAATGTCTCCTAATTAGTACACTACAAGAGGAAATCAAACAACTCTAACAAAGACTAGAAGTACACAAAGAGATAAAATTATTAGAAACCTTTATCAATGAGGCAGAACAAGATATTATCCTTAGCAGTAGCGATATAACTGGGGACACACAAGCTGCCAGTGATACTAAGGACTTAGGTATAAACAATACCCACAACGTCGATTTATGGGAAAAAGTCTCATTTACAAACATGTTACATGAGAAATACAAAGAAGATGAATCACCCATACATTTGCATAACGCCTTTACAAGTCTGGCTCAAGACTCATCCCAGATAATAGAGAATTCTGAATCTACACCCATAGAACCAGAAACAAAACTGAATCATACACCACATAACTTAACTATCCCTGACCTAGTAATTCAAATACCCCAACAAAACAGGGGCATGGTTGTGATAGGGGATTCCATTATAAGGGGTGTGGATACTGTGGTATGTTATGGACGAAAAGAGCACACTACTGTGAATACTCTCCCAGGGGCAGGGGTAAACGGCATCATCAACTTACTGGATGGGGTTACTAGAGAACACCATTAGCCCCCTTGTCCTACTACATATGGGTACTAATGACCTACACACGTAAATTAAGTGACATCCAAACGGATTTTACAGAATTAAGTAAATGGATCAAGGACAAAAATGATGAAATCATTGTGTCAAGTGTATTATATACTAGTGGAGGGAAATACTTTAAAAATGAATTAATAAACCTTTTGAATGATTGGTTGCGACAGTTGTGTTTGAAAGAAAATATAGGGTTCATGGATAACTCGGTCACTTTCAGCAAAGAAGTGTGTTTCATACCAGATGAGTTACACTTAAATCAAATGGGAACAATGATTTTGGGTAGAAAAATAAATTAGGTTTTGAAATTTCATTTAAACTAGAAAGGGGGGGGGGTTCTAGCAGCTGCTACTAACAACCATACTAGCCCAAAATCCCCAAACTTAGACATATACAACTGGAAGGGGAGTATTAATTAACACCAGGAGGTTAGAGAATAAATTCAATGAATTTAAACTTATAATGGATGAACAGATGATTCATCTAGCTCTGGTAACTGAAACATGGTGGGATGCTAAGAATTCATGGGACAAGGCCTTATCAGGGTATAATCTATTCTCGAAATCTAGAGAATACAGGAAGGGTGGTGGGATAGCTATCTATATCCAGGAAACAATAAAATGTGAATAATTCCAGGAGGATACTAGTAACCTAGAGTTATTATGGGTTAAGCCACTTCCACAGGTTGGGGCTAAAATTAAGTTGGGCTTGGTATATAGACCACCTTCAACTTATACAGATAATGAAACTATATTAATAAATCATAACAGAAATCTTGATCAAACAAATATAATTTTACTATTAGGAGATTTCAATTTGCCACATATTGATTGGAAGTATATGCAAGGAACAAATAACATGGAAAAAGCCTTTTTAGATGTATTTGAACAAATAGGGTTGGACCAAAGGGTCTTAGAACCTACCAGAGGTGGTAATGTCCTCGATATTATATTAACTAACATGGGTAACACAGTACACAACATTAGGATCAGTACACCACTGGGCAACAGCGACCATCAATCCGTGATCTTTAATATACAAGGACAACATAATATTTGGGTGACAGGAGCCACTAAAAAACTAAATTTTAGTAAGGCTAATTTTAAGACTATTAGAAATAATCTAGATAAATGGGATTGGTCAAAATAATTTATGGACCTTTCAGTGAATCAAATGTGGGATCTCCTGCTATTAAAGTTAAAGGAACAGATACGTGACAACATTCCCATTACTAATAAATATAATGGGAAAAAACTAAACCTGGTTGGTTAAATTCCACCATTAAAAAATTAATCAAGAAAAAAATAAATGTACAAACGGCTTAAAAGATGTATTCAGTGGGGCAGCTCAGTCTATAGGGACTTAGTCAGATAAATACAATCTAAAATAAAAAAGCAAAAACACAGCATGAACAATGGCTGGCTAGTAAGGTTAATGACAACAAAAAAACCTTATTCTCTTACCTTAATAGTTTAAAAGGAAGATCTAGTACTATAGGTCCCTTTCAAAATGAGTCGGGGTTAGTGGTGAATAACAAAGAAATAGCTGATATACAAAATAAGTATTTCTGTACAGTATTCAACCCAAAACATAATCATGCACAGAAGGTTATGGAGACATCTCACTCTGGACAGTTACGCATAGACCCTAACGAAGTGTATGTAGACTTCTAAAATTAGATATTTCCAAATTCCCTGGGCCTGATGAAGTGCACCCCCAGAGTATTAAAGGAATTAGCTGACATTCTATATCTACCCCTGACCAAAATATTTCAGACCTCACTAGACCTGGGGAAAATACCACAGGGTTAGCAAGTGGCCATGGTGGTCCCACTTTTAAAACAGGCACCAAGAACTAAGCCGGAAAATTTTAGACCTATTAGCATACCTTCTGTTATGGGGAAAATTCTTGAAGCATTAATAAAAGAGCACATACAGACATTTATTGAGGACATTGGGTTGGCGGACCCAACTCAACATGGATTTGCTAAATCCAGATCTTGTCTGACCAATTTATTAACCTATTATGAGACAGTAAGTATGGAGTTGGATAGAGGAAATCCAGTGGGTTTAATCTTCTTGGATTTTGCCAAAGCTTTCAACAAACTGCCCCACCAGGAGTTGATTGGTACACTGGGTGAATTAAGATTACCAGTTAACATCATAAATTGGATTTCAGAATGGTTAAGTGAAAGAAAACAAAGGGTAACAGTCAACAGGATTTATTCTGACTGGGCACCAGTTACTAGCGGGGTACCACAGGGGTCAGTGCTTGGCCCTTGTCTGTTTAACCTTTATATTTCCTCCCTGAGACTGAATATACGGTATCTACCCAATGTTTGGCTATTAAAATTTGCCGATGACTGTAGGATAGGGACCATGATTAATAACTCAAAAAACACAAATTTATTTTTCTTTTATTTATTTAGTGTTTGTTGACTGGGTAAGTGCACTAGACAAATCCTGCCTATTTTCAGGCACTACCCAGGGAAGGGGGATACAGATGAATGCCAACTGACCTTGAACCAGATTAAGCTGTTGGTGGTATTTTTTGTGAATGGAGGAAATTTGGCCATTGCACCAGGGAAATTCCCCTGCTCTTCTCGAGAAGTGCCACGGAATCTTTTACATCCACCTGAACTACCACCAGAACAGGCAGATGGGACCTCAGTTTAACATCTCTTCTGAAAGATGGCACCTCAGGAGTGCAGCACCCCCCTCATGCTGTACTACAGTGTCATTATTGGGATATTAAACCAAGTGCCTGGTGTGGAGATAGAACCCACAGCTTACTGATCTCCCGGCCTCAGAGGCAAGTGTGCTACCTGCTGAGCCACTGACAAAGGCACTACAACAAGCCCTTGATAGCATATGGTCCTGGACCAATCACAGTAAATTAGCCTTGAACATCAGTAAATGCAAAGTTATGCACCTAGGGACATCTGACAGGCATAATAAGTATACATTAGAAACTGAAACCCTGGTGGTAATCGATCATGAAAAGGATCTTGGGATTAATGTCAGCCCAGACTTAAAATTTAGTTTACACCGTGACAGTCAAATTAAAAAAGCTAACCAGAATTTAAATTGTATTCTTAAACATATTTCTAGTCATAATAAAGAGGTAATATTGCCACTGTATGGGGCCTTGGTGAGACCACACTTAGAATACTGTGTCCAAGTATGGTCACCAAATAAACAAGCATTTGTCAATGCCGAACGTTCGCTTGCAGGTGTTTGCAGTGGTGTTTGGCATGTATGGTGCTTTACCCTAATGCCCTGTGTGATTGCTGGTATTTGCACAATAAATTGTCAGCATGACCTTTTTGTTACACCCATTGTGCGCTACATAGGTGGAAACACGTTTTGGGCAGGATGTGAAAAATGACAGCTGTACTGCTCATTAGGAAGTGTGGTAAAATGGCAATGTTGAAAATCTGGAGTGGAAATATTGAAAATTTGCAAACCTAGGAGCGTGCGTGGGAACTGTGCAATGCACGCTGGTAAAACAGTGATTGTTAGGAATTTTTTCACCAAATTGTCAACACTGGCAGTTTAAAACCTCTGCTAATGAACAGTGACACTGTGATTTTCTTAATGTGTCCCATACACTGAGTTCGCACACCGACTGTGCCATTGTGCGCTACATGGGCGGAAACACGTTTTGGGCAAGATGTGAAAAATGACAGCTGCAGTGCTCATAAGGAGGTGTGGTAAAATGGCAATGTTGAAAATCTGGAGTGAAAATATTGAAAATTCGCAAATTTACAAGCGTGCGTAGGAACTGTGCAACGCAGACTCATAAAACAGTCATATTTAGGAATTTTTTCACCAGATTTTCAGCACAGCCATTTTAAGACCCCTGCTCATGATCAGTGTCACTGTGATTTTCTTAATGTGTCCCATACATTGAGTTTGCACACCGACTGCGCCACTGTGTGCTACTTGGGCAGAAACACATTTTGGGCAGGATGTGACAAATGACAGCTGTACTGCTCATGAGGAGGTGTGGTAAAATGGCAATGTTGAACATCTGGAGTGAAAATATTGAAAATTCGCAAACATACCAGCGTGCGTAGGAACTGCACAACGCATGCTCGTAAAACAGTCATTTTTAGGAATTTTTTCACCAAATTTTCAACATAGCCATTTTAAGACCTCTGCTCATGAACAGTGTCACTGTGATTTTCTTAATGTGTCCCATACATTGATTTCGCACACCGACTGTGCCATTGTGCTCTACATGGACGGAAACACGTTTTGGGTGAGATGTGAAAAATGACAGCTGTACAGCTCATAAGAAGGTGTGATAAAATGGCAATGTTGAAAATCTGGAGTGCAAATATTGAAAATTCGTGAACTTATGAGCCTGCAGAGGAACTGTGCAATGCACGCTCGTAAAACAGTCATTTTTTGGAATTTTTGCACCAAATTTTCAACATGGGGTCTTTGGGACCCCTTTTTATGAATGATGTCACTGTCATGGTGTTATTCAAGGCTGAAGGGTGATTTTGTGCAGTGACTGCGCAGTGCCTGCGAAATCACCCTACGGGCCCGAATAACACCGTGACAGTGACATCATTCATGAGAAGGTCCCAAAAGCCTCATGTTGAAAATTTGGCACAAAATTGCAAATCAACTGACTGAATATCTAAAGTTGAACCCCCATCTAGCCCATTATACAGCTTACGGCATTTCCTCAGTTCGCGGTTGCCTTTGAAGAGTGCAGACGTGTTCCAGTCCACGAAGATCGTCGCCGGAACCGGAGGTAAGTATTAGGTAGGGGTGTGGGAGAGGCTGGGTGCGCAGTGGGTGGAGTGCGGGTTGTGGGAGGGGGTTGGGAGGCCGCGCCATGGGACAGTTTTATTTTACAGGCTTGAAAAAAAAGACGGACGTGGGATGTTTGCCACGCTGGGGTGGGCTCCCAGCATGGCAGAAGATGGCTGGGGCCAAGGGCCGGCGGGATTGGGCACCCCGTCGGCAAAATAAAGCAAGCGTTGCCACGCTGAGTTGGGCTCCCAGTGTGGCAGCAGGATGGCTTTGGGGGCCGTGGAGCCGGCGGGATTGGGCACCCCATCGGCAAACAATGTTTGCCACACTGGGTGGGCTCCCAGTGTGCTTACAGCTTTGGTGAGGTGTGGCCGGACGTGCGGGGAGGTGGCGTGACACGAGGGGCAGCTAAGTATGACAGCGGTGTTTTCTTTGAAGCAGAGGAACACCGCTGTCACATGAGCTGCTGCACCCATTGGTGCAGGACCGCGGCGCCTGCTCAAGGGAGCAGTGCATTGGGTGGAGAGGCACACCTCTAAGTGTGCTACTCTCCAAAACGTTCCTTTTTGCGCTGTAGCGTCGCGAATGTAAAAAGAAGATATCCTAAGAATGGAAAGTGTTCAACGCAGAGCCACTAGGGCGATCTCTGGGTTACAAGAAGTGGCATATGATCAGAGACTTTCATAGAAACATAGACTGACGGCAGATAAGGAACGCTTGGCCCACCTAGTCTGCCCATTTTTCTACCTAGAGGATAAGCTGTAGATCCTATTTAACCAATAGCCTATTTTTTCCTACCCCCCACAAAAATTGCCGTACGTCTGTCCGATGCATTCTTGAATTCTCCCACAGTTTTAGACCCCACAACCTCCTCAGGAAGGCTGTTCCATGCATCCACCACCCTCTCTGTGAAAAAATACTTCCTCACATTGCCCCTGAGCCATCCCCCTTCTATCTTCAAATTGTGTCCCCTTGTTCTTGCACATCTCTTTTTCTGAAAGATGCTACCCTCTTGGACTTTGTTGATTCCACTGAGGTACTTAAACATTTCTATCATGTCCCCCCTCTCCCTCCTTTCTTCAAGGGTATACATATCAAGCTCCTTTAGTCTCTCCTCGTATGGCTTCTCTTGCAGACCCTGCACCATTTTAGTTGCCCTCCTCTGAACTGCCTCCATTCTGTCTATGCTCTTGCAGAGATTGGGTCTCCAGAACTGGACACAGTACTCCAGATGGGGTCTCACCAACTGTCTGTACAGGGGATAACAACTTCCTGTTTTCTGCTGGTGATGCCTCTCCTATACATCCCAGTATCCCCCCAGCCCTCCCTACCACCTTCTCACATTGCTTGCCAACCTTAAGGTCATCTGATATGATTACACCCAGGTCTCTTTCCATTTTTGTTGTTGTTACTACCTACCCCCCCAATTGTGTAATCTTCCCCTGGGTTTTTGTTTCCCAGGTGCATTATTTTGCACTTCTTTGCATTGAATCCAAGCTGCCATACTTCTGACCATTTTTCCAACCTTGCCAAGTCCCTTCTCATCCTTTCTATGCCTCCTTGTGTATCAATCCTGTTGCAGATCTTTGTGTCATCTGCAAAGAGGCATACTTTTCCTTCCAGTCCCTCTGCAATGTCACTTATAAAGACATTAAAAAGGACTGGACCCAGTACTGAACCCTGCGGTACCCCACTAGTAACCCCTCTTTCTTCAGAGTGGACTCCATTTACAATTACTTTCTGTGTCCTATTATCCAGTCAATGTTTTACCCAGGCTACCACCCTGGGACCCACTCCCAGGCTGGTTAATTTGACTATTAATCTTTCGTGTGGGACTGTGTCAAATGCCTTGCTAAAGTCTAGTTAGGCCATGTCCACAGCCCCTCCCTGGTCTACTACTTTGGTCACCCAGTCAAAGAAATCAATTAGATTCGTCTGACATGACCGTCCCACTGTGAACCCATGCTGCCTTGCATCCTGTACCCCACTGGCCTCTAGGTACTCAACAATTCTTTCCTTCAGAAGTTATTCCATCACTTTCCCTACCACAGAGGTCAAACTGACAGGTCTGTAGTTTCCTGCCTCTGTCTTGGTCCCACTTTTGTGAAGGGGAATCACATCTGCCTTCCTCCAGTCCTCAGGTACCACACCATTCTCCCATGATTTGTTAAAAAGGGTAGTCACTAGTGTCACTAGTTCTCTGCTTAATTCTTTTAGAATTCTGGGGTGAATTCCATCTGGCCCCATTGCTTTGTCCACCTTCAGTTTTAGGAGTTCTTTCAGAACCCTTTCTTCTGCAAAAGGACTAGGATCATCCCCCCCCATCCAGAGTGCTCCTGTTAATTGGATTAGGCACCTCCCCCACCTCCTCTTTTGTGAATACTGAACAGAAGAATCATTCAGTATTCCTGCTTTTTCACTGTCCCTCTCTGCCTACCCACCAGCCATTCTATTCAGCCTCACTATCCCTCCCTTTGTCTTTCTACGCTCCCTGATATACTTATAAAAGGTTTTATCCCCTTCTTAACCATCACTAAATCTCTTTTCACTTCAATATAGGCGACACAGAGGAGATATGTGCATGTTATTCAAAGCAATGGGTGATACTACACTGATGAAAGATCTGGGATTTGAGCTAAGGGAGGGAAGATTCAGTGATAGAATGCATGCTAAACAGCTGTTCAGGCCTAGACTGAACATTCTATGCAGAAATCTGGTTCAGCCAAAGAGTGGTTACCTCATGGAATCAGCTCCCACAAGAGGTGGTGGAGGGTCCAAACATGGATTTGTTTAAAATAAGATTGGATAGGGTTTTTGGGGACCGGGTTAAATATGGTTTAAAGTAAGCTTCAGATGGCAAGCACCATGTACGTAAGTCTATTTCAGCTTGATACTACCTATGACACCTATGGATATACATGTACAAAACGTCTGACTCTCAGTTGTTTACCTAAAAATGTGGTTCTACAAAATTCAAAATATGCATTAAAAGAAGTTGAAGGTAGAGAGCTAATGGCATCTAAAGTCAAATCACAAGTCACCTTTATTATATGGCCACATCATGGAACTGTCTTCCAATAAATATGCCTAATTTAGTGACAAAAGAAATTTGTAAATATGCTTTATTTAAGTGGTTTCAATTTTAATTTGAATGTCCTTAAGGGAGAATGGTGTGTAATATATGTTTTGTGGTTGTTAATACGTGTTATGCACTAATCTTTTATTGAATGTATTACATATTATAATCTTGTAACTGTATGAATGGCATAGGATGATCTTGAGAACAGCCTATACATAATGATCTTATCCTATTTAAATATAAAAAAGAATCCTGTTCTCTATCTTGCTGTTGATTGTTGAAAACTCAATAAAGTATACTTAATTAAAAAAAAATATATATAAAACCAATCCAAATTCAAATACACCGAACTACAAAATCTTGGCCTATTTATGACACCTCCATCCATTTATTTCCTTTCATTTATTATTTTTGTTATCCTCATTTTCTCCCCTATGGATTCTCCATCCCCCACCCTAATAATGGGGTTACCATGGCTTGCCCCCTTCCTTCAGCCAGGAGACCTGAGAGAAAGTTGCCTTCACAACCATCGTTCGTTCTGCTCCTTGATAAGGCAGCAGGAGTGAGGGAATTCCAGGTTGTCCATGGCTGCCCTTCCCCAGATGCCAGCACCCCACCTCCGTGACATGTCAGACACCTAGCTCACTCTTTTGTGGCATTCCCAGGTACAAATGTGATTCCTGATCTCCCAGGGCACAGTGCAACTTTTTGCCATCAATTCACTAGGCCAGCCAACATCTTAATTTGTTAGGCTGATGTACTTGGTTAGGTAAGGGATAACTTATGACAGGGCAGGGTGTATGGTTGTAAGGGAATAATGCACACCTTGGGTGGTTATTAGGCATGAGACATAACCAAGTGCTACAACCACCTGAGAAGTATATTATTCTCTCATGGCAGCCCGCCATGGAATGGGTTATCCCACTTATAAAATGGACTTCTATTTCTCAAAATAAATACCAGGTACATAGTTCAGGTGAGGCATGCGGTTGTCAGAAATTATACAATAGAGGTAAAAAAATCCTGTAACCTGATTGATCAGCTGATGTCTTTACCTGTGGCTAAATCCTGCAATAATCCATGGTTGAGGAAGGGCATTTATAAAAAAATATAATTAAACATATTATTAAATTTATTTTATACTGCTTCATTGTATAATTGCAATAAGGCATTCCAGGACATGAATATTTGGGGACTGCCCACTTCTCATGTGACTAAGTCACTCAGCTGTGCTTCGTGATGCACTACAGAAGGTGTGAGTAAATCCCCCAATAATCCATGCCACGTCATGCCTTACTGCTTAAATAAGCTGTGATCATGTGATGTGTTTCAAGCAATGAGGTTACAGGATTTTCATGGCCCATTTTACAACTTTTCTTAACTTTATTTTCATGGCACTGCTTTAAACAGTACAGCTTAATGACCCATAGGTAGGCATTATAACAATTTGCTATACTCGGAGGAACTTCTGAGGATACATCATTTTTACAGTAACTAAAATGTCATGCCCCAAACATTGGTACACACACCTGGGGGTATCCATTTTAGTGCACTTTTGTGTACAACCCGGATTTTTGACTAGCAGACAGATATTGACATGAGCAGGGGCCACTTATATTTATAACTTCAATAAATATTGTGCACCCTCTAAGAACAGTAGGGCTAAGTGCTCCAAAAGCCTGCATGGTATATTAAAACATAATAGGCAACTTAGTAAGTAGCTCATTGCCATCATAAGGACACCTAAAAACTGTAACCTTAAGTAGTAAATTGGCTGCCCGGTGGTGCTGAGGGCTAAGGCGCTGGACGCCGCACATCGTGCCACACCAGTGACCCGAGTTTGGGAGTGAGCTCAGGAGCCTGGGATCAGCAGGGGATGGTAGAGGATTGAGCGTCCTTGGGCGGCTTTCCTCTCCGGATGGGTGGGTGAGGTATAGCCTGTCACATCAGAGGCTCCCGGTGGAAATTGGGAATGCTGCAGTGCGCAGGCTACACACTACATAGCATGGCTGACGCTGGCAGGGTTGCCATGCACCATTGCATCAGACGTGCTCACGTGGGGGGGGGACCAAAAAAGAGAAAAAGCCTGGCTCCGAGGAACAGGCGACGGCACCTGTCCCCCATGCCCTGTGCTGGGGTTTACCTAGACTGGCCTTCCAGCAACTCCTGCCAAGCCCTCGCCTGCATCCAGAGACTGCATTAGAAGATCATCCACAAGGAGAAGGGCAACCCATCCCAGATGGGTTAAACCGGGGGTGCTGGCAGTAGGGGAGTGGAGGACAGAGGAGGTGCAGCTCTGGAAACTTCAGGCGGGCAGGACAAAGATAAGGATGCCTGAGAGAAGGTTCCTCAGGCCGTGACCAGAGTGAAAGAAAGTTGACAAAAAAAAAAAGTAGTAAACTTACTTGTAACTAATAGAGAGAAATTAAGTGAACAGAACTGATGTAGGAAGATCCTTCCACATGCATGAACTCATGTAAATAACAGGCTTATAGGAACGTTTTTGACAGAAATTTCTTCCCCATTTAAATCTATTAATATAATTTGAGCAGGATTTATATTGTTCCCCATTAGCAAATGATTCAGCACTCATCCCTTAACACAAATAAGTGCTCTCTGTGTTTATAGTTAGTACCTGTTATAAATTCCAAGCACTTAAGATATTTATTTAATAAAGAGAAAGTTTGTAAAAACCTCACAGTCTTTCCATCAAGGGTGTAGCGGTGATCGACTATGAATGTGCAATCAAGTCCCTTCTCGCTCTGGTGCCATACTGTGGGGAAGAGTCCAAATGGTGTGAAAGGGAACCTTTGTGAAGAAGGGAGGCAGACTTGCAGTTGTCAGATCTTACTGATGCCATGTGGCACTGCCATCTTACTCAAAATGTCAAGTGAGGCTCAGAGTTATTTAAAATAAAGTATTCATTACCAGGTATTTATGATACCACAGTAGTTCCAAATAATGTCCTGGAGCCCTCTCGCCACATACTGTAGCTAATATAAGGAATTTGTCAAAGACGGTTCACTGCCTCTACCTTCATGTCCCTTGTGAGGAGTCAGTTTTATAATTTAACCATCAGTTTACCTCCTCTTCTCCTTCCGATTCCATTTCTCTTTGCTGAAATTCTTTTTCTTTTTTTTCCATCAGTTTAGCCGTGTCTTTGGAATTGGGAAATTGGTAGGATTTTTCCCCATAGGAAACCTTCAGGCTCGCTGGCATCAACAATATATGATGTACTCCAAGTTATCTCAGCTTAGTGCAGATCCCATCAAACCCTTTCCTCCGCTGTCATGTCTCGTAGCTGAGGTCGGGGAAAAGAAGTATTTTGCTATCACACCATTCAGAGGAACTTCCATTTTGCTCTGAGCAGAAGGTTGTCTAATTCCAACACAAAACCCAGCATGATCAACACCATCCAAGGCAAGGGAGTATTACTCTGTAGATGTGCAATTTCCCCAGGGGGGAGGGGTTAGTCTTGTAACATCTCACAATTGAAGGTGCTAGATCTAGTTCATAATGTTCACATAGCCAACTTTAAAAAATGTAGAGAGGTTTTCACCTTCCACGCCTTCCTGTAGTCCCAAAACACATACATGAGCCATACATGACCAGTGAGGTGCCCCAGGACTCAGTGCAGGGGACTCTGCTCTACAGTGTTTTTATAGCAGATATCACTGATGGACTAGAAGGGAAGGTGTATCTGTTCACAGATGATACCAAAATATGTAACAAGGTGGACACCCCAGAAGGAGTGAACAAGATGGAAGCTGACCTCAAGAAACTAGAAGAATGGTCTGGAGTGTGGCAGCTGAGATTTAACACCAAAAAGTGCAAGGTCTTGCACATAGGAAAGAAAATCCAAGAAAGGAGCATTACATAGCAGGCGAAAGGCTGGCGGCCTCCAACCGGGAACGAGATCTCGGAATCATAATCTCAGACAGCTTAAAGGTTAGTAAGCAGTGTGAGAAGGCAACATTGAAGGTCAACAGAATGCTGGGCTGCATTGGGAGGGGAATCGTGAACAGGAGGAGAGAGGTGGTACTACCACTGTATAGATCGCTGGTCAAGCCTCACCTGGAATACAGAGTACAATTTTGGAGGCCTCACCTCAGGAAGGACTTTGGGTGGAAACAGTACAGAGAAAGGCAACAAAAATGATTCAGGGTCTGCAGTACATGTCCTATGAGGAAAGACTTAGGGAACTGAATATGTACTCCGTGGAGCAGAGAAGAGAGAGAGTGGACATGATTGAAACATTCAAGTACATAAAATGCATTAATAAGGTACAGGCATAGGAACTTTTTCCCTTCAAGAAGGGCTTCAGGACCAGGGGACATGACCTTGGCTGCAAGGAGAGAGGTTCTCTACCAACACCAGGAGGTTTTTCTTCACAGAAAGAGTGGTGGATGCCCGGAACAGCCTGCCCCAAGAGACTGTGGCAGTCAACACTTTGGGGGAGTTCAAGAATGCATGGGATAGACGCAAGGGAGCCCTGACTACAAAGGACAACTAGAGTGTCAAAACAGGTCTAAAACAAATGGGCAGATTAGATGGACCTAGCGGTCTCCTTCTGCCGTCAACTTCTATGTTTCTGTGTTTCTATAAGTCTCTCTAGCAGTTTTTTCCAGATTGTCAAGCCTTTTCTTTAGGAGTGTGTTTTCTCTTACCAGCCCCGCGGAGACTGTAATAGCTTTATCAGTAGTCTGAGCAGCCTGCTGAGTTTCGGCTGCTAGAAGCCCAATTTTAGTATTCCTAGTTTTCATTTGTTGCTGATATTCCTCCATTATTTTGTCTATGGACTGTATGGCTTTTAACAGGAAGGCATTGGTCGACTGTATGGGGTCTCCCTCATTTCCAGATTGCGGAATCTCTACACTACTGCCAGGCCACTGTTTCTTTAGCCAGGCTCCCTCGATCTCCACTCCTGTCTTCCTGTTTGTTCACCCAATGCCAGCTCCTTGATCTGAAAGAGTAGGCAAAAGCAATATTTTCTGAGTCTGCTTGACATTATCTCTCTTACTACAATAGTTTTACACCAGTAAGGTCACTTATAGAGTAGTTTTTAAGAGATTTGCTCTGATGGCTGCAGTGTTCCAAAGAGTTGTTGTTCTCTGCTCGGCATCTGGCCATGCCCCTTGGCAGCCCTTTGTACAACTGGTAAACAGTTATTCCAAATTGTAATCAAGGATGGTCTACCGAACCTAAAACCATATTTTCAGTAGTGACCTGCACTGGACTGCAAGCACTTACATTGAGAAACGTACAGTACATTTACACAGTTGTGCTGCAGGTTACAGTAACTATACAAGACACGTTAGATACATGCAGGCATTGTACAGTTCCATGCCTACAAGTTTAGGAGCATGCATTGCATCAGTTTTGAAATTACCAGAAACATGTCTTTGTCATCCATTTAGGAGCATTAATTATGGGAGTTGATAACCTGTTAATAGGGAATGAGTTGCACAGTGCTGAACCTTGGCACAAACTGCGTTTTATAGAACAGTCTGTTGTACTTTAGGAATAATTTCTATTAATGCTGCATCTAATCAACTGGGAAAGGGCCCTTGCATGGACTAGAGCTTTCCCAGAAAGTATTCTGGGGGTAGAAACCATTCAAACAACAGCACATATGTGTTGCTAAGTATACATTTCTTCTTGTTTTCAGCACTTGGCAGTCTAGTTGTTCAAAGAACATTATTTAATTATCAGGTGTCCTTACCTGACATCCAAGTATAATTCTCCCTTGGTTATTCTGTGAAGCCTGGGACCTCTCCAGAAGCCCATGTTTCTTGGCTCCCCTCCTGATTAAACCACATAATGACATCAATTTTGCAATCTGATCATTATAAACTAGCAGAGCTGTTTTTCTGAATAGCTATGCTCAAAGTACCTAAGGGAAAGCATCTGTATAGATATTTTACTAGTCAGTTTTGATAAATGTAGTTTAGAAAGTGTTTTAAACATAAACTCCCACATACAATGAGCTTTAGAAGAATACTAAATGAAGAGTGCATCCCACTTCCTGCACACAGAGAAATCCTCTCGAAAAATAATCCTCCCAACGATTGATTATGGTGATGTTATTTACAGTGCTGCTCCCAAGTCCACTGCCTCTCTCTCTCTCGTTCCCTCCCTCCCTCTCTCCTCTCTCTCTCTCCCTCCCTCCCTCCCTCTCTCGTTCCCTCCTCCATCTTCCTCTCTCTCTCTCTCTGTCCCCCTTCATGCCAGACATATCTCCCCCTGTGCTTCCTTTATCTCCAGAGTCTGGCTTTGCTCCCTACCCCACCCTACCTCCCTCCTTTCAGTCACCTCTGCTCCACATGCTTCCTTTGTAACACCAAGCCTCAACCCCTCAACCTCCCTCACATGAAATCTTCTGCAGGGTAAGCTATGTTCTCCTTTAATTTTCCTAAGCTGTTGTCTTCCCTTCCCCCTGCTATCTGCTCTACTTCATCCCTCTTTTTCCCTCAAATCCCCTCTTTGTGACTTTACTACTCACTCCTATAATTGCCCTTGACAGCACTGCGCTCCCTGGCTTTCAGAAACTCCCAGTAATCACCCTCCTTTGATCACAGCTTAACCTTGAGTTTTTGCACATTGTTCTAGTACTGACTCTGTTATTTACTGTATCGGTTCCAGTGGTCATGGCTACTGTACATTTATTTGATGTTTATATTTGTCTCCATGAACAACAACTGTAACTTGCTATTTATGTAAGCAAAAAGATACTTAAAGATGTGCATTATGTTGATATAATCACACATCTCAGGTACACCGTTAGGCAGGAGGTGCAGCCAAGTGCTCTCCATAATTGTACACCCTAGAGTGTCGTATTGTGAGTATAAAATGGCTTTTTAAATGTCTGACTTCAAATTAATAAAAATAAGAAATTATATTTGAAAAAGTTAAAAATTAAGATCTTTCATTGAATCATTCTTCCATTTTTTTCTTCCTACAGCTGTTTGCTCCACTGCCTTGCACCTTTCTTCAGGCCCTGTGCCCGATCACCCCCAGTCCTGTCTCCGATTCCCCCACCATCCAGCCAATGGGGATCCAGATGGTGCAGGACCAGAGAGTGTCAGGGGCTGTCATGCTTGGCAGTGGGAAGCTATGAGTTTTTCCCAGTTTTCTTCTCTGGTCCCAGAGCTGTGGTGGTGCAGAGGGCGCATGTGCGTGGAGGTGCGTATGCAATCCCAGAACCACAGTGCCTTCCACCCTCCTACTGTCTGCTCTGACACCTGGCCTCCACCTGGTGGCAGCTTAGATGGGAATAACTTACCACCCCAATCCAGGAGAGGACAGCTGCCTGGTGGCTGCTCAGTCCTCTCCCTGTTCTCCACCCCCCCCCATAACCCCTGGCAACCCGAGCTCATTCCCAAACTTGGGTTTCCAGTGTGATGCAAGGCAAGGCACATTACAGCACCTCAGCCCTCTGTGCCACTGGGCCAGCTTTCCATTTTAACTTCAAAGACAAAAAATAGTCCATATTCTAGTAACTGATGAGGAAATGTAGCTGAAAATATAAAAGTTAATGAAAACCAAGTGTGGCACATATTTTAATAAAAAACACCTTCCCTAAACAGCATTTTATACCATTACAGGTATTTTTGATGGAAATGTGTTCGAAACAGTTGAACCTACCTGGCTCTGTGTGTGTGTGTGTGTGTTGGGGGGTAGATTTTTTCTGGAAAACAAAACACATCCCTGATTCAAATGCATGTGCTGTTATGAACTTCATGAATCTCTTTAAGCAGTTTGGGTCTGCCTCTACCCATACAACTGCACTGTCCAAGCTTTCCTCTCTTTGTTTATATTATTTTCTCCTTTCTTCCCCCAGTTCCTTTTTTCTCTTTCTTTCCACACAGTTTCACTGGTACAATGTTCATCTCCAAACAGTACATACATACATACAACAAAGGCCTCATGTGAGGCAAGAGCCACAGTTTGATCTGTGTAGGAACATTAACAGAGATTTCCCTGGTAAGCAAGTAAAGATAGGAGCAGGCTTTTACTGGTCAGCATAGGAACACTAGTGATGAAAACTATGAACTGTACTTCATTTTTCTCATTTGTTTACTGTAGATATGTAAGTAAGGAGAATGTGATGGTCTGGGAAACAACATTTAATCAATTTGTTTTGTTTTTTTGTTTTATTTTTAGGGCCCAGCTGAAAACTTTTCGTGAATAAGGGTGGGCACCAAGTTTGTGATGGCAGGTCAGTTCTGCATTTGGGGGGGGGTTAACAATCTGATGTGGCTACTAACAAGTCTGTTTAGGTGTAGGACCAGGATGATCATGCATTATACTGTAATAACAACTGGGGAGCATTTTCTCCCATATAGAAACCCGGTTATAATTTGTCATTATAACCAGCTGTTTATATTGGTGAACACATGCCGGGTTTCCCTTGTTGCATGCATGCACGCAGTGCCACAGGACAGAGCTGCTCACTGCTGCCTATGCTATGGGACAGATATATTCAAGTGATGACAGGACAGGAACACATGAACGACTTCGCTTTCTTACCTGCCCACATCAATCTTCTCCCTGGCAGCAGTTTGTGCTTCTCCTGGTTTGAGGTAAAAACAATTGAAAGTAACAAACAGCAATTCAGCCTATCCACAGCTGAACTACTGCAACCACTACAGTTTGCCCACCTACAGAAAGACAGATAGGGAGAACAGCAGAGGAGAGGAAAGAGAGAGAAAGGACAGGGGTTGCTGATCACAAACTTGTGGTATAAGGGGGGATTTCACACAGCAGCATCAATGCTGCTTTAAGGCTATAAACACCAGCACCATCTACTGGCCACACTGTTCTATCTGTATTTATAAAATAGCTAGAAAAAATCTAGAAATGTCATTGGCCAAGAGACATCACCTGACCATGCACTAAATCTCTATAAATGGATGGTCAGATGCCACATCTCATTTTCCTTCCCCAAAAACCTAATTAGAGCCATTTTATAAGTGCAATAAGCACCTCCAGGGTGTGGATCATAGATGTGTAATGCACTTCCCAGGGATGTAAGGACACTCATCCTTTGGCCTTGTGTTTTACTATACCCCTGGGGTGTGAATTAAAACCCAGTTATCATTTGCCATTATAACCTGTGGGTTATAACAGCAGACACGTGCCAGGTTTCTCTCATTCCGCACATGCGCATACTGCTTCTTGTCCACTCACACTGCTTCAGTTCAGCATTTCCATCACATTTCCTTTAACATTTTACAATTTATAGAGCAGATTACCTCCAGCACCACAGACTTCACTTCACAAAGGTATAGCATCATCAGCATTGTGATCTCTGAGAGAAAAAAAAGTGAAAGTAAAAACGGCATGAAACCTGACCACATCTGACCTAGCTACCTAGCTGACTACCACTACCTGTACCAGTCCTTCTAAGATGGGATGGGAGGGAAAGATAGACAAAGAGACATAGGGAGGCACAAAACACAAACAGCAACCTCTCAAACTTTTGTGTGTGTGTGTGTGTGTGTGTGTGTGTGTGGGTGGGGGGGGATTAAACACCAATGCTGCTCTCATGCTTTAAAAAGCAGCGCCATCTACTGACCAAACCATTACTTATTATGTTGGTTGTGTGCAAGCGCAAACCAATGTATTGTTGTAATATGGGATGTTGGATGTGTGTCACTGCCGAGCCCATTGCTGGGGCTTGAAATGGGCTCTGCAGTCAGCACCAATGACCACTCGGTGTGGTCTTGATGCAACTCTCTGCTGGGTGGGCTGGCTGAATGGTGATGTACTTCAAAGGACCAAAGCTGCTCCAATCAGAGAGGGCTTTGATCCTTTGATTTGCATTCTCAGTCTGCCCCCCCCACCCCCAGAGACAGATATGGAGTACTGCAACATCACACAGCTGCTGCTCCTCCGCCCGACAGCAAGCCTCCTCAAGCTATCCACCCCCTCCCTCTCTCTCTCTCTCTCTCTCTCTTTCTCTCCTCAGGCAATCTCTTTACCACAGGGTCCATTGCCACCCACACAGCTGCTCCTCCACCTGACCATAAGCCTTCTCAAGCTACCCACCCCCAGAGGTGTGAAAATAGCATAGCCCAACATCCAAAGCTGACATAATATCCCTGTTGGGCAAATCCTTTGATCTGATGACTACAGCCCGAAGACAAGTGCTTTTTTGTGTTTGTTTTTTTTTTTGTGTGTGTGTGTGTAAGTATGTGTGTGTGTTTTTTGTCCTACATTTTTCAGCCATCTGACCATGATTTTTTTCTCTATGACTTGTTCCCCACCCCCTCTGTGCCACCCCACCCATCAACTCCGCTACATTGATACACCAGTCCATACACTTGTACTCCATTCTGCCACTCTGATTTGTACCTGCAGTCTAGTAACCTTTGTGGTGTGTGTTTATTGGCCGGACTCAGGTTGGAGGAGGAGATCCTGGTCGCAACATGGGAAGGACTAGCCAGTGGCGCATGCCATTATAGGAGTGGAGGACAGTCACGGAGATACCTGCTTGATGTGATGACCGCAGCGGACTATGATAGAAGTCCTGACTCCCAAAGAAGCTTACCTTGTGTCTGTATAAATATTGCAGCATCAGCAAAGCACATATCCCGTGGCTTACTGGTGGCTGACTGGAAGGAACTTGAACAGGACACAGGAGAGGACAGAGGTGGGTAAAAAGTGTTAGGGCACCCACTCATAAAACACAATAGCACACTGCTGCTGGTTGTTAGAAGTAAATTTTGGAGTATGGATCGGATTTTGCTTATTAAGTAAATATGTTATGCTGGCACTGCTTTGGTTTTTGTAATATATCCTCTCCTGTTCCCCTCTCCGCTCTGTTTTCTCACCCAGCCTTGCCCATTATGCTGCTGTCAGAGGTTTGCTATCTTTGTGGCATTTGTTTGGTTGTGGGGATGACCTGGTCTGAAATTGCAACTTCAGTAAGTACTAGAGTTTTTTTAAAAGTTGGTTTTGCATCTTTGCTTCAGGGCCAAAAATGTCTCTTTGTATTTATCTGGCCACAGTTGTTTTGACTGAGTCAACCCTGGTTGGACCTGCAGGCAGCAGGCACAGCTCCTGTTTGCTACTCGTGAGTGTCTTGTCCTGCGGACAGTGGAAATATGGCACATCATGATAGTCTGACTGTGTCGTCCTCTGGGCATGCTTGCATGATCCCGTTCTGCTGCTGCACGCAGTAATTAGATGGTAAATGTCCACTAGCCACTCACTGCCCCATCCTGGTGCTGCCAAAGTGCATGAGAGGACGAGGTCATCTCCATCTCTGTTCTGACCACTCTGTTGTGATAGCAGTACTGGCCACTGTGAGAGGTATGTAACCGAGAGGCTGAGAGAGAGAAGCTGTGGTACTGGTTGGTTGGGAGCTGGGTGTCATGGGCCAATACGATAGAGGTGAAGTGTGTGAGGTGCTGGGCCATGGGGTGGGGTCAGGGTGATGCATGGCCCGGGGGCATTGAGACTTTGCGAGGGAGGGGGGAATGTAGACTTTGCCCCAGCTGTCAGTGTCAGAACATTATTTAAAGAGGGACTCCATCCAAAAGTGCTACTTTGCAGAATTAGAATAAGCATGCCTCCAATAAATCACACACCAAAAATGTGGTTTCTGCGTTACTTCATTTTAAAGTTATGAGCTGTTTTGTAACCCTGATCTCACTCCCTGTTCAAAAAAGCCTGTTTCAGCGAAGAGCTGCTGCTGCTGCTGATGCATTTGGAGCTGGCAGAAGCAGGAGCTACAGTGTGTGTTCCTGGGGACTAAAGGGAAGTATTTATTCCTGTAGTTTGGTTAGTTTCTACTGGGAGGAGGACTTTTTTTAAGCAGTACTTGTTTTGAATTCTGTCTATGGCAGTTACAAAATCAAACTGCAAACAGATTTAGACTTAGGGGTGGGGCAGGTAGCCAACAGCCATTTTAGTTAATTGCTTCACTTTGCATTTGGATCTGGAAGAAGCAGGAGCTACAGTGTGTGTTCCTGGGGATGGCATGCCCCCTGTACGGCAACACTATTACAGCAAAAACACTGATGCCAACAACATCGATGTTTTCACTGTACTAGTCCGCCCGAGACCCCGGCACTCTGTCTCCTGGTCCTGTACCCCCTCCCAGATCCAGCTCTGACTCAGTTAGAATCCTAGGGGCCTGGGGGTGCAGGGGAAGAGCCCCCCACAGAGGGGGATTCAGGTTGCTGAAGACCCTAATGAAAAAACAGCCAGGTCTCCAGTTGGATTTATGTCAATGGCAGTTGCGGTCAACATAAATCCATTGCTGTAACGGCGGTCGACAACTTAGTTGTTGAACCGGCATCGTAGAGGCCCTGGAGACTACCCCTCACTGCCACCACTACTAAATAGGCAAGTGGACCACTCCCATTAGTGGTTCCACCTATTAGGAAGTGGCAGGAGGTGGAGTAATCTAAAGGGGGTGAAATCTGGTTTAAAGTCTTAAAGAAATACTGATGCAAATGTAATGGGTGTGCCTTTTTTTTTTTGAGGTAAGAGCTATTCTGGGGACAATGTTAGACAGAAATGCAGATTTACAGTTATTAAGTAATATGGAACAATTGTAAAGATCTGTGAAATATTTAGAGGTTAGGGAATACAGGGAAGATGTGGAGGCCACAGCAAGGAGACAACTGGATGAATGGGAGGGAAGAGTGGAGGGGTAGGGATGACAGGGGTTGGGGGCACAGGGAAGCTGGGAGGGTTGTGAGATGTAATGGGTGTGTGGCAGCACTGTTTCTGGGAACCTGGTGGAAGGTGGGGGTTCCAGGTGCAGCATGTTCAGACAACTTATGCTGGAGATAGAGAGCTTGACATTGGAACTGAGGAGGGGACAGCTAAGGGGTGAGCAGGAGATGGGAAGAGGGACAGGAGGGCTCCACTCTGAGGTAGAGACCAGGCTGCAAGGGGCTGTGAGCAAGACTTGGCCAAGGGGACCAAGTCCACAGGGTCCTGGGAGTGCTGAAAGGGAGTGTTGGCAGGTGGTAGGGAACATGGACAGACAGAAAGGAAGTAGAAAATAGGTTCAGGGTAAGCAGAGGCAGGGAGGGATTACAGGGGAGGGCAGGGGCAGGAGGTTGAAGACAACAAACAGGTACACAGTACTCGCTGATGAAACAGAGCAGGAGGTTGGGGAAGGTACCATAGAACAGGGGATCAGGAGGGAAGGGGGAAATACGGGTACAAGGTGAGAAGGAAGACTGTCGAGTGGAAGTGGGGAGTGGCAGGGAAGCAGGTCGAGTTTTAAACAAACACACTAAATAAAGGGGTAGGAAGGCCAAAACATGTTGGGGAGGAGGAACAATGCAGGGGACAGTGGGAGGAGGCACACATAGTTGAGGGGAGGGTTGTGGAAGGAGCAAGCACAGAAGGGAGAGGAGGAGGAGGCAGGTGGAGCTGCAGTAGAAGGAGACGGGAGGGGGAAGGGGCAGAGTATGGAAGGAGAGAACATTGAGGAAAAGGGGCTTGTAGGAGGGCAAACCATGGGGGAAGTGCAAGGGATGGGGGAGCAAGTACTTGTATTAAGCGATTCTATGCTCGGGAGGGGGGTGAGATGGGGAGGTAAGGAAGCAAGGAAGAGCCGAACCTGGGTGGAGTGTATGTCAGGTATGACAGCAGGGAGCAGGCAGTGCATTCAGAAATGTGTGAAGAAGGTGGGAGGGAAGCCTCATATCATTGTGTACCTAGGAACAAATGACCTAGAGGGCAGTACAGTGGAAGAAGTACAGGAGAGGTTTCTGCAGTAGGGTGGGAAGCTCAGTGACGTTCTCTGAGGTACTCTGAATACCTAGAGCAAGCACAGTGAGGAAGCTAAGAATACAAGAGTTTCATGGGTGGCTGAAGGGGTGGTGTGCAGAAATGGGGTATGGGGTAGTAGGGGAGTGGGGTGAGACATGGAACAATAAACGACTTTATGCCAAGGATATGCTACATCTCAGTATCAAGGGTACAAGGGCACTGGAGGAGTACATTAAAAACAACAGAGATTTAAACTAAGAAGGGGGAGGACTGAGTCAGATAGCAGGGAGGAGGCACCTTCCAGGACAGACCAGAAGGCCCCCCCACCCGAGAGAGAGGAGGAGGAGAATGAGGGGAAGTTACCAAGGCAAAAGTGGAAGGGAGAGAGACTGGAAGAGGAGGGGCAGGGCACAAGGTGGACTGTAGTATCTTTGAATTGGTCCACCTCGAAAATGAGCTTGCTCAACGGTGATCGCCTGGTTAAATAAAGACTTTAATTGATTGATTGATTGAATGCAAGGAGCTTAGCAAACAAGGTGGCAGGGTTCCAGGCAATGATGGCAGAGGGAGAGGTAGATATTGCCACCTTCTCAGAGACCTGGGCCACCCAATACCATGACTGGGATCTTATGATCCCGTGTTACAAGGTGTTCCACAGGGACCGGGAGGCATACCGCTCAACTGTACCACATTATGAGGAACGTTCATTTAACTTCACAGAAGCTCCCTGTTCCACATTGTGAGGTCTTGCCCCACATTCAGTGTTAACATTTTAAAACAAAAATCTATAGTAAATGATGCAAAAAATATATTATTCAATTAACAACAGACTTTCTGAACATAAATGCAAACATTTTAACAGTATTCTGAGCTTCTTAGGTAAAGATTTGATTAAGTGTTCCTCATTTTGCTCATTTGTTCCACATTGGGAGAGGCAGTGTTCCACATTTGGGGGACAAAAGGTTGAGAGGTATGCCAGGAGGGGGGGAGGGCTGGTTATTTATGTCAAGGAGGAGATACTGTGTACCAGGGAGGAGGGGGATGAAGAGAGGCCAGAAGCCATATGGGTATTACTCCAAAGCCCTAAAGGTAAGAAGCTCGGGATGGGAGTGGTGTACAGGCCACCCTCACAGAGCAAGGAGGTAGATAGAGAGCTGGGGAGCAAATCAGGAAGGTCAGTGGCAAGGGAAATACAGCTATAGTGGGAGACTTCAACCTACCTGGGATTGACTGGCAGACAGTGACTACAGTACACACCAGGGAACAGGTGCTGCTGGAGGCTATCCAAGACAGCTACCTAGTGCAAGGGGTGATAGAAGCTACTAGAGAGGGAAACATACTGGATTTGGTGCTAAGAAATGGTGATCAAGTCCAGGATGTGGTAGTATAGGACCATTTAGCAGGAAGTGACCACTGCTTAGTGTGGTTCCTTCTCAACACAGGGAGGGTGTCGGCTAAGGCCAGGACAAGAGTGGTGGACTTCAGGAAGGCAGATTTTGCCAGAATGGGCAGCATCCTAGAAGGGTATTTAGCTAAAATTAACCCAGTGATGGATGCTGAACAGAAGCGGGCAGTCATAGAAAGGGGGTTGAATGAGGCCACGAACACATGTGCCAAATCTCAGAATAAGTAGTCCAGGTCCAAAAAACCTAGCTGGCTCAGCAAGGAAGTGGAGTGGAAGGTGAGGGGGATAAAAGACTGACTTTCATTAAGTTCAAAAAATTGGGGGGGGGTGAGAAGGATAGAGAGGTGTTTGCAAAAGCATGTATTTTTTTTTTTTTATATATTTTATTGGATGGATGTTGCTACATGAAACAAACATTTACATAATCAAATATGGTTACATGTGCAAGTCACTGTCACCTCTTCCATTTAGTGCATGTTTGTCATCTAATACATATTAATAAAACATCTTTAGGAACCATGACAGCCGCAGACTGTACAGTACAAGGGAGAACTCGCATTTCCCCAATCACAGACAGAGACAACATCCCAGGGGTTAAATTAAAGTAATTTAAGGCATTCCCAAATTTCCAACACTTCAAAAAGGTCATTCTTGACTATCCCAGACTAGAATTGAGTATTAGGTGGGAAAATGACCCCTCTCTATAGCCTCCAGAAGGGGTTTCCAGATGTCAAGGAAGTCCTGTCTCTTTCCAAATGCTGTGAGTTGTGCCCTCTCTGGTGCCATACATTGTTTGAGGTTACCAACCCATTGTTGGATAGTGGGAGGGGACGGTGCCATCCATGATTGAACCACAGTTTTCTGAGCATTCACCATAGCTATAGACCACAAGGGATCCAATGGCCTCCCCCCAAGCCTGGTGAGGGTGAGGGTCTGTCCCCAGCATTAACTCCAACGGAGAACTGAATGGTCTGTACCCCAATATATCACTCATTAATTGATGTACACCATACCAGAAAGGGATCACCTTGGGAAAGTCAGGGCCAGATGGAGAAAGTCTCCCACTCCACTAACACACTTAAGGCACGAGTTAGGTTTTTGTGGGTCAATTTGACGAAGCCTTATAGGGGTAATGTATGCTCTATACATACAGTTAAGTTGGATTTATCTAAGTTTGTTACTTCTGGAGCAATGCTGCAAGTGCAGGCTTGCCCGCCTCCACATATTGGCGTTAACTGTTATACATAGATCAGTACTCTAGGCCGCTTGTATCTTCCTCATTGGGCAATGTTCCACTCACTGAATTATTTGATAATATGTTGTTAATGTTTTTTTGCCTGGTTGGGGTTTATAAAGTTCCTCTTCAAAGGACGAGGGGAGGGCCCAGCCATGTGCTGGGTCAAGGGTATTCCCCAAGTCGTTTTTTAAGCACGAGATATACAAAAAATTCCCCTTTAGGTAGGCCCCATTTTGAGCAGAGGTAGGCAAAACTTAACATTAGTCCTCCATCATACAGATGATGCACCATGTTTAGCCCTCTATGCCTCCAGTAGAGGAGTCTCTGTATCAGTGCTATCGAGCAGGCTCCCCTTAATTGCATAGCAGTAGATAGGTCAGTATAGGGGGAGGGCTGGGGGCAGTGATTGATATGGGTGTGGGCATCCACCCAGGCCTTCAACGCAGTGGCAGTAAAGGGGTTAATCACCTCTGGAGTCTTACCAGGCCACAGGGCTGCTGCTAGTATTTCTCCTCTGATAGATCCCCTCAGGTTATACTCCTCTAGTTTTCACCAGCCCAGTCCTCCACCCTGGATCCAGTTGGCAAGTATGTAAGCTGAGCTGCCCAGTAGTACCACTGAAAATTTGGTAGCCCTACCCCACCCAGCTTTTGTGGCATCTGCAATATTGCACTCCCAATCCTGGCTGCCTTACCTCGCCACATGAACTTATGCAGGATTATATTCAAATGTTTAAAATGTGCCTTTGGAATCTTTATGAGGAGAGATTGATGTAGGGAAAGGGGAAATTATTTAAACAGGAAAGGCACACTAAGCCGAAGTTTGTTTCCGGGTGTGACCAGGGAGCACAAGGAAGTTAAGTGACTTGCGCAGGATCACACAGTATGCAAGTGGGGGCTGTGGGATTCAAACCTCGGTCTCCAGATTTGCAGCTCAGAGCCATAAACCACTGCACTACACTGCCTCCTATATAAGTCTAAGCATTTTTGGAGTATTGACATTTTGACAGCTCCTACTCTCCCTATCAATGGGATAGGAAGGCTTTGCCATCTGTCACATTCTTCAGAGATTTTTATTAGCAGAGGCTTATAATTCAGGGCATAAAGAGAGCTAATCTTAGCTGATATTAAGATGCCCAAATATTTTATTTTTGTGACTAGTTGGAGGCCACCTAAATTGCCTATTAGGGTCAGTCTCTCCAGTTTTCCTATGGGTAGAAGCTCACTTTTAGTCCAGTTCACCTTGTGCCCTGAAAGTCTCCCATATTCCTTCATCAGCTGATGGACTGCTAGTAGGTCCTCAGTGGGCTGCTGCAAGTATAATAACAGATCGTCAGCATATAATGTTATCTTGTGCTCACTATTTCCCTTCACCAGTCCGCTAATTCCCCTATGTACTCTGAGAGCAGAGGCCAGGGTTCAAGTGAGATCACATATAAAAGGGGGGATAAAGGGCATCCTTATCTGGTGCCCCTTCCTAGGCCAAATGGCAGGGTAATCAGACCCTTTGCAAATAGCTGTGCCTGTGGATTCGTATATAGTGTTTTCATGCAAGACTGAAATGATGGGCCCAGGCCCACCCTCTCCAGGGTTTCCAAGAGGTAACCCCACTCCACGCAGTCAAATGCTTTTTCTGCATCTATAGCCAGAATTTCAACCCTGTGCAAATTAGCATTTTCCCCCAGTGGTGAATCACCCATTACAGTTCTGCAGATGTTATGTTTACCCTGACATCCCTTTACAAAATCAGATTGGTCTGGGTGTATAATGTCAGGTAGTACCGGTTCTAATCGGGAGGCCAAAGTTTTAGCTAAAATCTTATAATCAGCCATAAGCAGAGAAACTGGTCTGTATGATGTACACCAAGTATGATCTTTACCCGGATTAGGCAGTACTGTGATGGTGGCTGACTGCGTGGAGGAGGCAACTCACCTTTAGCAAGACTCTCCTCTAACATGTCACACAAGGGGTCTAACAGTAGATTATGGAAAGTTTTAAAGAAATCTATGGGCAGGCCTTCGGGGCCAGGAGCCTTACTACCTTTCAGAGTCTTAATGGCAGCTCTCACTTCAACCTTAGAAATAAGTATGTCAAGTGCTTCTGCCATTTCTTCCTCAGTACCTTTAGTGTGGCCTTTGCGAAGAAATGGTCCATTTCCAGTCTGGTGGGGCCACCTCTGAAGTGTATAGAGCGTCATAAAAATCCCCAAACACCTTACCAATTGCTGTTGTGTTCCACACCATTTGCCCAGATGTATCCTGTATCTCGCTAATCATTCTTTCCCCCTCCTTATGACGGAGTTGTCAAGCCAGGTATTTGCCCCCCAATCCCCATCAAAGTAAGCTCCAGCCTGGGCCAACAAGATGGCCCACTCCACCGTTGCACTACTCAGCATATTAAATTGCCATTTAAACTTTTGGATCACCCTGCAAAGGGCATAGTGGGTTTTAACTTATGGGTGTCTTCACATGCCTCTATTTTAATGCAAAGACATTTGATCTCTTGATCGTTAACGTTTTTCATGTAGGCTGAAAACGCTATGGCTTGCCCTCTAATAAAGGCCTTAAGAGCTTCCCATCTAGTACGGTGTGACATAGCCCCCCTCTTATTGAAGAGTAATAATTATTTTATGTTGTTAGCCATTGCTCTCCTATACCTGTGATCCTTTAGTAACCCCCGGCAGGAGTGATGGGCTTAGCAACATTCTGTCCAGCTGGGTGTACGATTGATGAGCGTGGGAATAAAAACTATAGTCCCTACCTTTTGGGTTTAGGTGCCTCCAAATATCCACCAGTCCATATTGTAGTTCTAGTTCCCCCAGGGTTCAAGTGTTTCTTGAAAGAGGGGCGAGGGCTGGATTGGAGCGGTCAAAAGTGGTGTCTCTAATGCAATTAAAGTGTCCCCTCAGAATCCATGGACCAGGCCACCCTGCCATATCCAGGGCCAACTTCTGGAAGAAGCTAGGATCCTCGACATTGGGCGCATATATCAATCCTATCGAGAAAGTACCCACCTTCACAACTTCCGCCCTAACCAAAGCATATCTCCCAGCTGGGTCTATGATCTGACCTATGATATTAGCCTGGGTTCCCCGTGGAAACCATATGGCAGCTCCTCTGGCCTTAGACAAAAAGGTGGAGGTGACCCATGTTTCCCTCAGTGGAGAGGCAGTTTTTGCAGCCCCCCCCCCAACATGTGCATTTCCTGGAGGAGTACCGCCTGCCATTTGGCCCTCCTAACCTCTGCTTGGAAACGTTTCCTCTTGACCACAGACTTTAACCCATTGGTATTCCAAGTGACTACTTTAAATGGCTTAGTCATAGTCAGTACATAAAGGTAGACATTGATAAGGTCACAGAGTTAAAGTATGATAGACCGTCAGGTCAGTCTTCAGTGTCCCCTCTGGAAGCACATTCTGATTTCGCATGACAACCAGATATGTATATACTGTAATTTCAATTTGTAACATCCAAGTTTTCTTTCCTTTGAACCCCGCCAACCTCTTCCTCCCCCCCTCTCCGGTGAGCTGTGCCGAGGGGACCCAGAGTGCCTGCCCACCAACAGATTTGTACAGTGTTGATGGTATTTGATGAAAGATGAACCCCCAGGTCCCCTCAACCTCCCCCTATATACCCTTCATTTTCCACCCCATATTATACATATACAACCATGGTGAAGGTACCTCTACTGCACCCCCACCCGCATTGCTAATCTTGTCCCATGTCCCACCCCTCTTCCTTCAGGTCTAATGGTGCCTGAAGTCCTATCCCTTGCAAACAACTGGAGAACAATATGAATACTTTTACAACTATTAACATATCCTATCTAATGTTTGGCACCTTAATAAACTAATCTCCTGTGCTAAGGCCCCCACACAAAACAAATTCTATAACAAACAATCGTGGGGGACACTTAATTAACTTAATCTTGAGCTGTGGTTATGCATTCGACCCAGCATTCGATAAATCTTTACAACATGAGCACCATGGCTCAATGGCACTTAAAAGAATAAAACAAAATTGGCATGTGAACTCAAGAGCAACTCGGTCCTTTCCAGGGCCTGAAGAAATACAAAAAAGTTGACTGGAGTGGCTAAAACAGGTCTAGACTTTTCAACTCCTACAGTATTTAGTGTCACTATGAAGCTGGGGCTACAAGAAAAATAACAAATAAAAGTACAAAATAAGTTGTTCCCTGACACTTAATGACTCCAACTCGATCCTTTGGGAATTCAGTACCATTGAAGAGAGTCTGGCTAACAGAGCCCCCACCCCATCGGTACCCATGTTCCCAGACATGCTCAGGGTGGGGAATAAAACATCAAATCCCGACAGAGTTTTAATCACAGCAGATTAATTTAAATTAGGTAAAGTACCAAGGATTTTGCTAACCATGTTCTTCATGTCCTCTCGCAGTCTGTATTACTCTGCTACTTAATGGGATCTGGGGGGTACATGAGGGTCACGGTCCGCAAGCCTCACTTATTGCCTTGGATGGAGGTGGACAAACACTTGAGGTGGAGGGCTGATTATGGGCCTGTGATGTTCCCACTCACGATGAGCCATATGCCCCCTGCATTCTAAAACCCCAATTTATTGGTAAAACAGATTTGTACAGAAATAGATAGACTTATCTGTTAGCATCATTGGAATTTGCCATGGATTGTTTGGATCTGTGCTTGGCTTCCTCTTCGACCCATCTCTCTTCTGCTTTTGGACAGGTAAATAATTTAGGCACATTTCCGGGCCTGTCTTTGCGTAGTTTCGCCGGGTACATAAATGCAAACTTCCAACCGATCGAGAAGAACTTCGATTTTACCAAATTGAATTGTTGTCTTCTAATCTGCAGTTCTCTGCTGTAATCCTGAAATACTAGTATATGTACTTTTGAGTTGTTGAGACTGATGGGACCCTTAGATTTGGCGCTTATAAGAATGGCTTCTTTGTTCACAAATCTCAAATACTTAATGAGGCAATGGCGTAGTTTCTCCCCAGGTTTTGGGGCTGGGCCCACCCTATGCACCCGCTCCACTTCAAGTTTCAGCATTTCCCGGGGTAGGCCAAGTTGCTCAACTAGCCATTTATGAATGCCATATTCAGGGTTCTTCCCCTTAACCCCCTCTGGTAGACCCACTATGAGGAGGTTGGAACATTGGGAGCGATTTTCTTGGTCATCTGCCCATTCTGTTAACTCCTCCATTGCCTTTTGCAAGTCATTCCTCTCACTAGTGACTGCTGACAGGGAGTCCTCCAAACTGCTTACCTGATGCTCCAGTTAGGAAATCTGCATCGAGTGTGTAGCAGTGGTTTCTGAAAGTCTGGTGATCACACTTTAAAGATGGGTGATTTTGAGCTGTAATATTAGTGAAACCAGCTTTCATTTCATGCTGCATTTGTGCTAATGTAGACGGAACAGTAGCAAGAGAGCGTTCCAGGTCGGACATGCTGTAAGCTTCCAATTTGGCCCCCTAGACCTAGTTTCTCGAGCGAGCCTCCTGTCCTTGGCATGATTCTTTGGGCAGTTCTGCCAGTTCAAAGTGCAGTTTAGTCTGTTTGTTTTTCTGCCTGCCCCAGGCCATTTACCCCATGTTGTCTTTTAACCTAATTCTGCTCTGCAACTTAGTAGTAGGGTGCCTCAGAGATGATTTTTAACGATGTACCATGTGGCACTCAGCTAGGCCATGTCCGCCATGTTACAGCGCTAACCACGCCCCTCTCCACAAAGGCATCTAGGGAGATGACTATTTCAGTCAGGGAAGCCAAGGCAGCAATCGAGCAGAAGTCGACTCAGGGGATCAGAGAAGGGGAAAAGGGGTTCTTTAAATACATAAGGGAGAAAAGGAGTTGTAGAGATGACATTGGTAGAATCAAGAGGGGGTGGGGGATGGGCAGAACAAGGGGAAGAACAGGCAGAGGCACTCAATGAGTACTTCTGCTTGGTGTTCACAAAAGATCGGGATGGCCCAATACTGCAGGAGAAAGGGGGCAAAGGAGAAGGGGGGGCAGAGATAACAGATGGGGTCATCCAAGAGGACAGAGTTCTGAAGGGTCTTAAAGCCTTGCGGGTGGACAAGGTACCAGGACCAGATGATGTACACCCAAGGGTTCTGAAGTAACTGGCAGAGGTGTTGGCAGACTCTCTGACAGACCTCTTCAACACCTCCTTGGAGATGGGGAAGGTACCCAGGGACTGGAAGATGGCTCACGTGGTACCCCTTCACAAGAGTGAACCCAAGGACCAACTGGGCAGCTACAGACCAGTAAGCTTGACTTCCATAGTGGGGAAGTTGATGGAGACCATTCTAAAGGAGAGGTTGACAACCTTTCTCAATAGTAATGGTCTACAGCATGAGAGACAGCATGGGTTTGTCTCAGGAAGATCGTGCCAAACTAATCTGATTGACTTCTTTGACTGGGTTACTAGGGCGGTTGATGAAGGCCACGCTGTGGATGTCCTGTACCTGGACTTCAGCAAGGCTTTTGACTCGCTGCCCCATGGGAGGTTAATGAGCAAGCTGAGGGACATGGGAGTGAAGGAGAAACTGGTGGGGTGGGTTGAGAGCTGATTGCAGGGCAGACAACAGAGGGTAGTTGTAAGGGGGGAGACATCCAAGCCAAGGCCAGTAACAAGTGGGGTGCAGCAGGGTTCAGTGCTGGGCTATGTTTTGTTCAATGTTTTCATTAGAGACATTGTAGAGGTGGTCAAGAGTAAGATCAGCCTGTTTGCAGATGACACTAAGATTTGTGCAAAAGTGGACAATGAGCAAGAGAGGCAGGCACTCAGAAAGGATCTAGCTAAATGTGAACACTGGTCTAGGGAGGCAGTTGGTGTTTAACACTAAGAAGTGCAAGGTCATGCACTTTGGAGCCAGAAATCCCAGGAACAGCTAGTGGCTGGGGGGAGTGTACGTAATTGCTTCAGAGGAGGAAAGGGACCTCAGGGTAATAGTCACAGGGGACATGAAGGTATCAGCACAGTGTAGGAGGGTGGCAACAAGGGCAAATAGGATGCTGGGGCGCATTGCCAGAGGGATCACCTCTAGAAAGGAGGAGGTCATCCTGCCCTTGTATAGCTCACTGGTGAGGCTACACTTGGAGTACTGTGTGCAGTACTGGTGCCCATACCTCAAAAAGGATGTGAGATTACTGGAGGGGGTGCAGCGCAGGGCTACAGAAATGATCATGGGACTGGGGGAGTTGCCGTATGAGGAAAGATTAAGGGAGCGCAATATGTATTCACTGGAAGAGAGAAGGAAAAGAGGGGACATGATAGAGACCTTTAATTCTTGAAAGGCATAAACAAAGTCAGAGAGGGTGGATTGTTCCATGTAAAGGGGGGAGAAGGGTCACTAGGGGGCACAGTCTGAAGTTGGAAGTGGGAAGATTCAGGAGGGAGATGAGGAGGCACTACTTTACAGAGATAGTGGTGGCGAGAAGGAATGCACTGCCGGAGGAGTTTATTGAACTGAGGACAGTGGGTAGCTTTAAGCAGGGTTGGGGTAGAGTCAAGGGCAGGATTAGTACAGACAAGAACATGAAGGGGGAAAAGACCAGGAAAGGGGAGGAAGGGAGGGGTTTGTGTGGCGCTGGGGCAGCTGTAGTAATCTGAAATTAAGAGCTGCACAATCGGGCAGACTTGATAGACCTGTGGGCCTTTTTCTTCTGCCAATTTTGTATGTTTGTATGATGTCATCTCAAGAACTCACAGTCTAGTCTTTCCTGTCAACAAGCTTACAGGACCTGTTTCTCCAAAGTTTAAAAATCATGTGCAATGGTTTTTACAAGTAAAAGAGGCAGCAACATTCTAAAAACATTTCTATAAAAACTATGTGTGTTTCAGATTTTGGAACGAAGTTGGCAAATTCATATTTTAATGCCTATTTGAAGTGGTTCATTTCTCCAGGATTGCTGGATGCTGAGTCGGCATGCCTCCAGGCTGCTGATACCATTTAGGGTGCTACTCTACTGTGTGTTAGGAACTTGTATTGATACTAGTATTGCATAATGTTGGTAACTTCACTGCTGTTTGTCAGTGTCTGCTTTATAAATAGTTTTAAAGAGCACCTTTCCTAGTCCTTTTGACTTTCATCCATAAATTACTCCTTCTTACATTGATTCTGGAATTGTATTTCATTACTGTCCTTTGCAGTTAGCTTTGCAATCTGCAAAATTAATGAAATGCAAGTCCAGAATCAGTGCAAGAAGGGGTAATATGTGCACGAAAGCCAAAAGGAATGGGAAAGGTGCTCTAAATGTAAATCTCTCTCTCAACAAAATATTGCTCTGTTTTAGAAGTTATCTTTTCCCAGCAGTTGAAACTCAGCCTCTTGTTCTTGTAAGTTTCATGTCCTGTCTTTCACAAAATGGGGTAATTTTTGCATGAAAGTAAAAAGGACTGGGAAAGATGCTGACAGCAACTCTGTCTTCTCTCAAAGCCCATGCTTTGTTACCAAGGCAGAAGAAAGTCAATTTTACAAAACAAACAAAACATACTGACAAGGCATTTGGATTTTGGCATAATGCATTGCTAACAGAGTGTATCGGTGAAGGGAGAACATAGTATGTACATTGAGTGTTGGTAGTTTTCCCTTGCAAAATTGCTGTGACTGCACTATACTACACAGTGTGAGTCACTCCTTTGCCCTACAGTGATGCCATCGGAAGCCAGCAGCCCAGCAGATGAACAGCAAAGGCAAGAGCAGCAGGGCTCAAAAACAAATCCAAATTATGGAAGGCAAAGTAAACCTTGGCCAAAAATAACAAATGCACACACCCTTTGAGGTCTAGTACTGCATATAATAACTACAAGATGTAACTTTTTAGACCATCAAGAAAGGTGCTCTTTGTCAGGGGCCTAATATATGTTCATTCCTGCTAGCGGTGGAAGTGCTAGCCCTGGTAAAATTATCATTTTTATGTGAAATACAACATAGATGAGTCTGAATGTAGGTTGTGTAACAGCCTGTGAGGGGAAACAGTCAGATATTCAAAACTTTGCACTTGGCGCAAATCAATTGTGTCACGATTGTGCCGCATTTGTGCCAGAGTGCTATATTCAAAAGTCCAAACAGAGCCAGTGCAATGTGATAACGCCAATGCTATGAGATAATGTATACAAGTCACAAAGCGAGGGGCAGGGACATGCATACAGGCGTAACGGTATATTCAAAAGTATAGCGCCACGCAAAGTGCATTAGCACATGTAGCACGGTGCAAATTGCTACCCATGAAAAGGTGGTCTTAATGCCAGGCAAACCCAGGACAGGGGGTGTGGACACAGCAGCAACAGAGAACAAGGCTGTATGCATTCAATGAGGAGACAGTGTGGGCGGATGGCCACCCTGGGCCACTCCATATGCACAGGCACGCAAACTATGGAATGCAATGCCCCAACAGTGCTGTGAAGTGAACTCTCATGTAAATGTTACAACTGAGCTAGAACACCAATTGCAGCAACAAATTATTTGTACAGTATTGTAATGTATTATAATGTGTACCTAATGTGATATTTGTGTATTGTGTGTTGTTGTGTATTGTATGTCTTTATTGTACACTGTTGCATCTCAGCCACACAGTTAGGGTCATTCCTGACACTGGGCCTTGGCCCAGTGTGCTTACCTGGTGAACAAAGTGATAAAAAATGATGAACAGAACACATACATGGCAGAGACATGATGCACACAGACAGCGCCGCCCATGTCACCGTCATCTGGTACCGGTCTTAACCCTGCCAGGCATTAATGGGTGCCCAGTGGACACTATGGCAGTGCATCCATGCAGCACACACATCCAGTTTCCCCACTGGGGTTCACAAACACAGTCTAGCAGAAACATGCTGCACTGGGGGAATGGAGGATGTTGAGGAAAGGGTGTACAGGTGGCCAGGCTGCACCATGTAGAAGGTACTGCCACACAACTGGGGCCATCCACACAGTGCACATGTTCCACTGATGGGAATGCCCCTGACAGCAGTGTGACAGTGTGATGGTATGTGTGCCCCCCCGGCACATACCCTACCCCTGTCCAGGATCCCTGCACACACAGACAGCCATGTGTATGGTAGTATAGGGATCCCATGCCACTGGTGCAGCACATGAGGGTCACAGGACAGTATGACTGTGGTGTCCACTGTTAGACCACACTGCCTAGCTGTGCATGTCACTGTGTGGACAGCACCCGTCACTGTTGCCCGACACACCGTAGGCATTGCTGTGTACCTCACAGTATTGACTACTATGGTACTGTACCATCTAATAAACACTGTGGCAGGAACAATGCTTCGCATCTGGCATGCAGAACGACCACCTGTTCCTGTAGTGCTACTCCCCTGGGCCACATTAGTCTTTGCATCTGTGTCCAAAAAAGACTGCAGCTAATGTTCTTTGAGCACACAATGAATGTGGCAACTGACCTGTAATACCAGTTGGACCTACAGATGGAGCGGTGAGCACAGAAAGAAACATGGCTACCGACCTGTAATTCAAGTTGGACCTACAGGTGGAGCTGTGTGCACCATGTTATAGTGCTGTGCAATCCACATGCAAAGCAGGCTGTAAAGAGATGCTAATGTGGCTGTTTGCTCATGGATTGCCTGAGTAGGCTCATTTGCATTGCAGTTTTGAAAATAACAAACTTTGGCACTGGCCAAATGGAATTGTGCCAGGAAAACGTGTCAGCGCCACACAGACATTTTAGTGCCGCGCAGTACTGCAATGTTCCATTACATGGTTCTGCAGTATTTGCCCTGCACTGTTGTTTGCTGTTGTTGTGCTCCACTGCTTTGTTAGCACACATGTTGCCCGCATTGTTCAGCCTTACCGCACTCCATCTCTGTGTGCACTGGGCCGCTGTTGCAGTTTGCACTGCTCTCAGTTGCTATATTCAGTGCTGTCTTATTTGCTGGGCTATTGTTGCACTGCACTTTCAGCCCTGTTTGCACGCTTTCATTTGCACACTATATTCAATTTATTTAGCCTCGGGGCTATTCCTTTGAATATGGCGTGCAAATGCTTCCAGGCTAATATTGTCCACTCTACAGTGCTAATTTTGCCCCTGGACAAAGTTTTGAGTATCTGGTCCTAGATTGGTTGGGTTGGCTACTGCACAGAAACTCACAGTAAGGTTTCAAAACAGCATTACCTCTCCCACCCCCATTTACAGGGGGGTAGAATAATTGTTTTAAAGTGCCATCCTGAGAAAATGCCTCAATTGAATGACAAGTGTGAATGATCACAGCCTTCCACCACATTAGAAAATTATTCAGGCTGCAAACCTCACCGGTGAAAACAGGAAATTTTGCTCACATGCCTTTCCAGTATAAAAAATAAACTGAAACTAAACATTGCGCTTGTGCAGGCAGGCAGGGTCCTTAGCATACTGGAGGGGTCAGGCCCCAGCAGACCTTTCTCCTCCTACCTCTTCCTTCACCTCCTTGTTCCATCCCCTTACACCACCCACCCTGCTTCTCTGCCTACCGACATACCTATCTCTCTCTCTCTCTCTCTCTTCCTTCTCCCCCTTACGTAGCCCTAGCTACGGCTGACCCCTAATCTCTACTGCACTTGTAGTTAATTTGCACTTCTGTTATACCTTAGTCAACCTACTCTCCTGTGTTTACTGCTCACTAACTTCCCTAGATCAAACTACAATTCTATTCAGCCATTTTCTAGTCACACAGTTATGTGTCATTTAGTGTATGCCTAAATCTTATTTTGTGTTGTTGTATCTATCTAGTCCAAAAGTGTTGGCGTAGTACTTATCTAGTTCAAAATGGTTAGCATCCCACTATTTCATTACTCCTGTACAGTCTGCTCAAATTATTTGAATGTAATGTACTGTAAATTTTTGCAACACGGTACTAAACATAACAGTGAAATGGAGAACAGAGAGTGGTTGAAAGGCATCAGCTGATGAAAACAGTGTGGTATTAATCCAGCAGTAGAGCCGGCTGTTGCATTTCTAACAGTGGCCACCACACAAGCGATTAGCGAGAGGCAGAAATAGCTAAGCAGTAGAGCCCACTTGGTATCGGGAGCGTGCAAATGCAGACAGCAAGTCAAACAAGTACTGTGTGCTCCAAGCTGTGTTTCTGTGTCTCAGTGTCTCTGCCTGTAGATGACACTGGTAATCGTACAGTGAAAGACTCCTGCTCGCTATGGTGCAGACCCACTGAGCGGCTTGGGGTTCCTGGCAGACTGGACACGAGCTGTGCAAGTGCAGCATTAATTGAGTCGAAAAATGTGAATACATCAAGCCCTGAGCTGAAGTCGGACACCGCAGCGGTAATTCTGTAGATCAACACAGAGCAAAACAGAAGGAGACATCACTGTCTGCATATTTGTTCGTGCCACTGTTTAGCAACAGAAATGTCCCACACTGCACTGCTGTCATACACGAGCTCAATATAACCCCGAGGCAGACAGCATAAAAACTGTCAGCAGAAATCACACATTTCTACCGTAGTTGTCTGTTTGACACACTATTGCTCTCCTGCTCTGTCTTCAAAAGTAGCCAACACTATATAAAAGGATGTCTAGGCTCCACCGTGAACGCACATGTTGTCACAACATGTCAGTGTGTGAAAGGCAACAAAATACAGCATAGTTTTACAAGCAGCATTATTAACGTGGGGAAGTGTTCACCGCTTTTAAGTGAAACATCAGTCGCATAATATTTCCCTCGCACTTGCCATGTTACAAGCGCATTAATCCTCTCCAGAGTCGGGCTCTATTGGTGGATTAATGCCCGCTGGGTGTCTGGAAGCACTCAGCCTGTGACCTTGTGCACCCCCCCCCAAGTTGGGCATTAATCCACCAGTAGAGTCATCCTCTGTGGGGGATTAATGCTTACATATTGTGTACCAAATCTCTGTAAACTATCCTCATGTTCCCCTACCCACCCAGGTTGCATGGGGAGATGAGCAAATTGTTGCTCAGAGTGCCTTCCTGGTGAAACATTTCAATAAATAAATAAATAAACCTCACTGCAGTGTGCTATGATTCAGCATTCCGCAACCCTGGAGAAAAGGACCACAACATAAAGGCACCAAAATACATAAATATAAAAATGCAATCCCCTGATGAAAAAACGGACTGGGAGGCAATAGGGATTTATATCAATCACAACTTGCAGTCAACATAAATCCCACCGCTGAGATGCTGGTCGACAAAAGTGTTGTTGAACCAGCATCATAGAGCTGATGCTGCCATGTGTTGAAGAGGGTGGAACTCTTTCATGTACACAACCTGCAGCGGGGAGAAGAGAGGGTCTGGAACCATGCGGAGATCATATTAAATGACAGTCATTAAATGTCATTTTTCAATACTTGAGATACATTATAAGTCTACCGAGTCCACCTGCTGTCAGTAACAAGTTCAAGCATCCACATTATGTGCATTCATTAGCTTTGCACTATGAGGTCCTAGATGCATACTTATCTCACATTAACATATGGTTCTTGGAATGCAACTGGCCAATCATATTGTTGGATTTTACTTACCATTATAATAATTTATTTTATTGTGCCTTAGTGTCAAAGTTGAACTGTACTCGCTTTCCCCTTCCCACTGGATGCATCTGGAAATGAACTGTCACCAGCTCAGGTATGTCTTTCCTGGTGAAACATTTGAATTAAATAAGTAAATGTACAGTAGCTTAAAGTACCCCTTCCCAAACATACGTTACTGGACCCAATAAGCAGGGCTAAATCTCACACCATCAGAATCTCAATGAGTTGAAAATGAGATGCATTATAAAACTGGTAGGGAAAAACCTAGCTTATGACCATCTGAGGCAGAGTGGCACCCATACATTTATCTCAGTCCAATACACAACTCCAACACAGGATACATGACTCACTTCCATTATCCCAGACTGCCATCATAAACATGGCTGCCACCTTTGCTCACAGAAAACCTCAAACAAGGCCCTAAAGAGTGAAACAGACAAATTGTGAAAAAAATGAATAATTAAACATTATTTCCTCTCATCCTTATGCACACAACTTTTAAAAATGAAGTATCCTTCAGTTTTAATTCCTGGTGGTTCTGAGGTGACTATGAAAAGTCCCCCTGTATCCATATCAGTGTAGCGCCCCCCCTTCCCAAATTTCTAGGGGCCTGATGTTCTGGGGAAGGGGGTTGCAGACAATAGAATCCTCACCAGCATTTTCTTTGAATAGGCAGCTTGGAATAAATAATTCTTACCTTGAGATGTCGTCTGGACCTGTCCCAAGGGCCCCCACACATTGAATCGATTTACCCCAGAGGCCTTCAAATGGAGGACCGCACAACTCTTCTTCAGGACATGGCTTCTTTCCCCCACCAGTCCCGGGAGCAAGACGATGCAGAAACAAATAGACTGCTTTGAGACCCCTCAGGAGAAACTCACAGAAACTTCTAAAGCTAAGGACTAACATGTCATTAATATCTTTACAGTTAAATGCTTGACACTAGATTTTTTTTCCTCCCAAAACAAATCAGGTTTTATTCTCCTGAGCCCCCGAACGATTACCTGGGATCAGGGGTCCCACTTTCTTAAGGAAATAAAACTGTACAGCTCCATGGGGCTAAAACTTTTTACAAAGATTTCCTGAGAGAGACGCATTATCTGGGCAGTATTTGGGCAGAGACAGATTTTCTGCTAGCACAAAACTACAGTAGCAGCTCTTAACTCAGGACAAAGACCTTTTCGGATTACCAGGAATGTGAAGCTCCTAATATCTCACCGGCACTGGTGAGTACCCACTTTGAGCTTCACCTACTATGAACAGGGCTCTTTCCAAGCCATTTTTTTGAGTGCTCCTCTCATCCATTTCTCTTACGAGCATGTCCCAAACAGAGAAGCATTGAGCTCCTCTAAACCACCCCCAAACTAATCCATCCAAACGGGGTGCTATAAACGCAGCCTGCTAATTCCTTGGCTGCCTCTCTGCATGGCTCAAACATGCCCAAAACCTTGTACCCACACCCACCTAGTCCCCAGGCTTCTCAGTCTCTCTGCTCTCACCATTACTGTAACTTGTTCCCTTTTCTGGAGCTACAACTCACCAGACAGCAGTTCCAGTGGCAACTTTTCCTAGATTTCTTCTCTGTGTTGTCCAAGCTGTGCAACCAAATGGGAGGAATGGCCTAGAAGGTCTTGGTGCTTTTCTCTGCCCAAGGACCCACCTGGGGGCCTCTCACCCTGAGCCCCAGGACCTGCTTCTGAGCACAGGCCCCAAATTTGGTAAAGACTGACCCCCCATGCCACCTTTTAACATCCAGACCATCCTACCATGTAGGGAAAGGACTGGAACTGCTCCCACCAGCCCTGAATTCCTGCAGAGGCCCTGCCACAACCTCTGCAGCCCTGCCAGTCTGGGAAACTATGCCATCATACTAGGGTCTAAACCGCCCCCAGGAGTCCTACTCTACCACACCCTCCTTTCACTCCCTGGTGCTCTCACCAACCAGTCCCTTCCCCCAGGGCCCACAACCTACGCGACCACAAACTGCCTCACAATGACCTCCCTTGGATGCCCACTCAGGGACCCAATGCATTGCCGCTGTTAACTGCTGACCACCGCCTAAGGAGGAGGGAACTCCCCCTCTAACTGCCCTACTGTTGATCCTGCTGGTCTCTTTCTCTTCTCTTCTGTGCCCCTACCTATACATACTAACTGTCCCTCTCTCTGCTGCCCCCAAGTGGTGTCCAGCAGAAATCACACTCTCCCCAGTGCACAAACTACCACTAGGCAGCGGGGAAAGGGGAAGAGGAACCCTAAGGTGAGCAATAAGCTCCCTCAAATTGAGGGGGGAGCTTACACCAGATTGTCAGGGCAATCTCTGCTGCTTACCTTGACAACATAAAACTGAGAATTTGGCTCCAAACGAGGCCTTCAGTTTTGTGTGTGGGCATGGACATTCTGCCAGTGGAATGCTGCAGAAGTTTGAACTACTGTGTTCCATAATAAACAAACAGTTCATCTATTGAATGTGTAGAAAGACAGATCATTGACAGGTGGGGAGGGACTACTTTTTATAAGCTAATTTTAACACAAGAAAATATCTGTTTCAAGAAAACAGTTGATATTTTTTGTTATTTAAATTATTTTTCCGTTTACCTTGTTTTATAAATGCAATAATACACTTCAGGATGTGGATTAGGCCGAGATATACTCCCTTCCAAGGGAAGTAAGGCCCTCTGCCTGTCACATGTGAACTCACTAGAAACAGAGACATAGAAATTGTCAGCAGATAAGGACCGCCTGGCCCATCTAGTCTGCCCATAAGCCCTTGTACTGGATTACTGCTTGCGACCCACCCGCTGCTGTACATCTATGGTTCCTCTACAGTATGTCTGTCCCAAGCATGCTTGAATCCATCCACAGTGCTCGCTCCCACCACCTTCTGAGGCACACCATTTCATGCATCCACCACTCTTTCTGTGAAGAAGAACTTCCTCACATTCCCTTTTAACCTCCCACCTTCTAATTTCATGTCATGTCCCCTCATTCTTGTGCTCCTCCTGTATTGGAAAATGTCTCCCCCCTGCATCTTGTTTATACCCTTGAGGTACTTGAATGTTTCTATCATGTCCCCTCTGTCTCTCCTCTCTTCCAGTGAGTACATATTGAGGTCCCTTAATCTCTCCTCATAGTTTTGTGTTGCAAGCCCTGTACCATCTTAGTCACCCTTCTCTGGACCGTTTCCAGCCTGTTAATATCCTTATGAAGGTGCGGCCTCCAGAACTGCACACAATATTCCATGTGAGGCCTGACCATGGTATTATATAATGGCATCACTACCTCCCTCCTTCTGCTGGTGGTGCCCCTGTCTAGTCTCCTCAGCATGCCACTAGTCCTCCCAGCTGCCTTAGCACTCTGCTTTGATATTTTCAGGTTGTCTGAAATAATAATCCCCATGTCGCTTTCTTCCTTTGTAACTGTCAGCAATGCCCCCCCCCCCATCCTGTAGCTTTCCCCAGGGTTTCTGTGCCCCAGGTGCATAATTTTGCACTTTTGTAAATTAAACTTCAGTTGTCAGTCCTCAGACCATTTTTCAAGCTTCCCCAGGTCCCTCTTCATTTTCTCAACCCCTTCTGGGGTATCCACTCTGTTACAGATCTTAGTGTCATCTGCAAACAGGCAGACCTTTCCCTCCAGCTCATCTGCAACGTTGCTACGCCTTTGGTGGGTGGTTATCTCAGCCTAACCCACACTCTGCAATCTCTTATTGCTTGCTTGAGGATGATGTCTACTTGAGCAATTTTGTCTGACATCAGGGGCCCAAGACACAGTCGCAAGGTGAGGTGGCAGAACATGGAGGCACAGAAGGCGTACATGTTCCAACACCACACCTTATGGCTATGCACAAAGCCAATGACCAGTGGGCATGGGTGGAATACCCCTTGTGCCAGTGTCACCCAGCTTAATTAAGCAAATGGAAATTTCAGATGTTTGGTGGTGCAAACAGGGTTTGCGTCACGTAACATGGTGGAATGGGACAGGCACAGGGTCAGTTCATGGTACAGTGACAGTGGCATGGCAGTACACCATGCACAGATCCCTGGCCTAACAGCACTACCACCACTGTCTTCCCTAACACTCCATACCAATACTTTAAGGCCTACTTGTGAGCCAATTTATGTTCTTAATTATCTGTTCCACATTGGTCCACCCTGATGTTCCAGCAGTCCCTCAATCTCAAAAGTGATGTCAAATGTATTCCTTGTTGTCCAGTTGGCTCCCCCTTCCTAGCTCTTTGACGAATTCAGCTGCACAGAGGGCCACCTATGCCATCCCTCCAAGGAACAATCATTCTGTCTTGCAAGTCAGTAACCCTCCCTGTAAAACTGCTTCCAATAGTTTTACCTGAGTTACAGATCATTGTGGCTTGTAACTGGGGGGCGGAGTTGCCGATGAGCTGCTGCGTATACCCAGCAGCACATTTACATGCCCGCACCCTCTTTACCCTGGCTGTCCTCTTCCCCTTTGCCAGTGCAATACCCATTGCCCTGCTGCAGGGAAGTACTTGTGACCCCTGTGTGTGTGTGGCATAATAGGGTGCAAGTTCCAACAGTGGCACAAAGTGGTCCTTGCAATAATATCCATTAACTGCCTTCATCTTCTCCAGTATCCTCTCTGACATGCAGGAGATGCAACTCCATCATGTTTAAACTAAACATGAGGGGGTCGACTACAACCCTGTTCTGATTCCTACTTTGATTTATTTCAAAAAATCTCTGATTCAATCTAATTTACCCTGGTTAATATTAGAGTTTTTTTAGTCAATTCGATTATACAAAATGTATCTGGGCTGTTCTTTTCCCTGCTTTGTTGTACAAAATAATAAAAGATACCTTTCAAAATATTCCCCCCCCCTGAGTCTGACACACCTTTTTGGGAGATATTTGCATTACAGGCAATGATGGCAAGTATGCCTTCTCACAATGTGCTCAATATGATAGGTAGCACGAGAAGGAAAGGTCATGTGCCCTGGGTCATTCCTCCCACCATTTTAATATGTTTTATTATTTTTAGTTATTTACCTTGCCTGCTTGGCATTACAACCAAGCACCATAGCCACAGATAAAATATTGTGGCACATTAATATGTGCTGGAGCTACACATACACATCGACATATTAACAAATAAAAAAATTAAATATCTGCAATGTCTGTGATTTATATTTATTATTTCTACTTGTTTGCTTCACTTACATTGTTCATTTGTCACATTTTGCATGAACAATGCTTTTTAGCTTTGGGTTATCTTATCTTGGCTGCATCTTTCCTATGCTCTCTTCAGCTCTCTCTTATTTTTTTTTCCATCAAATTTTGTTTACTTGACTGTCCTTTCACTTTCTTATCTAATACTTCTTCCCTCTTGATTACCCCTCCCCCCCGATTATTGGTCTTACCCTAATCCAAATAGTGGTAGAATTTTCCTTCCCCCCTCCCTTCTTCTTCTGGATTGTAAAGCATCCTAATGACAACAGCCTTCCCTCCTCTCCTGTTCCTCTCCTGGATAAAACATTTGGGGATACGATATTGGTTGCCGGCCCACCCCATCTAAAGGCTTCAGCAATCTCTCCTCTTACATCCCTCTCCTGGATTGTGAAGTTTCTTGGGATACAGTGCTCCACCCCCCACCCCCGGTGTATGACTTCAAAAATATTCCCCCGCAGCATCACCTCACAGACATGCCAGTGGCATTCTGCCCCCTGTCTCTCCTGGATTGTAAAGTGTCCAGGGATATAATGTCTCCCTCCTCCCAACCCAGGTCTAGAGACTGCAGCAACCTGCCACCCTACCACATAGTTTTAATGACAGCAGCATTATTCCCATCTCTTCTTGATTGCAAGGTGTCTGTGGGTACAGTGGGGGTTCCGCCAGAACTAATAGTAGCAGCAACATTCCCCTGCCACCCACTACACAGCAATAATGGCCACATAATTATTCCATCGGTCTCTCCTGGATTTTTAAGTAATCTAAACCAATCCATCATCTCAATCCCACCACCCTCTCCTCAGAGGCCCCTTAAGTCCTCCAGTGCAGTACAAATCAATGCTTGAGATGTCCAATGCTGCTCAGAGGTCCTCTTTCTGTCTCTCTCACCACCACCAGGCCCAAATAACCCTAATCTCTCCCCGGTAGTGCTCCGTGTGATTGGACGAGATTAACAGCACTCTGGTCAGGTGGTGGATGAGGTGGGATGAGGATCTCCATGCAGCATGGGACATGTCAGGCCTTAACCTTTATTTCTACTGTATTCGTTGAAAACTTTAGAGTTTACCTTCAAGCATGAGTGCTCATTTACAAAGGTCCCACATCAAATACGTGGTCACAAAAAAAAAAAAACACATTACAAGTACACCAGGGGTTAAATTGGGCAGGAGTTCAGCGTCAACGCCTTTAAAAAAATTGTACAGCAGTTTCACCACCTCTGCAATCTTTCTCCATTGACTACTATAGGAGGGTTCCACCACCTAGAAATGACAGTTCTGCCAACTAGAATCTAGATGTGAGAGTTTCCCCACCTAAACATTTCCAGTTTAACAACTGTAGTACAGTAAGCAGTTCCAGAGGAAATGTTGTTGTGTCAGGCTCAAAGCACTTAAGACAGAGCAATTACATGCCATTTTGAAAAAATCCATATAGATTGTTGTATAAAAAGTCACAAGTTATGTACAGAAAGAAACCAAATAAAAGTATTTAAGGGTTACAACTGTATTGGACTGCAAAGGCAGACCGCAAAGATCTCTTTAACTGATTAAACTTGGGGAGATTCAGCAGTGAATCAGGCAGTTTGTTTAACCAGTTAGAGGTCCTGACTGCAACTGACCACTTACCCAACTGAGTACACCAGAAAGGAGGTTTAAGGGCATGTTGCTGATGTTTCATTGGTTGGAAATGGTGTGGAAGCAGTTTATTAAAGTAGGGGCGTGTTAGGCCCAGGAGTGCCTTTTGGCTAGCAAACACATTTTATTCTGCTGGGCAAAGGTAGCCAGTTAGTGAGTGCACATAGAGTACAACTGTGAGGGCAGTTATCTGCACCAAGTACAAAGTGGCACAAAGCAGTTTACTCTGTTTAGCATCATGTCACAGGCAGCTGAGTAGACAGGGTGTACATAATCTATAAGTGACAGAATGGAGCTGGCCACAATAAGGCATCTAGCATCTGCAGTGAGACTGTTCCGGTTATGGTACAGGGCACCCAGTCTTCTACTAACAATGGCCACCAGATCATTGACATGGTGGACAAAATATAAAGGGCTCAATTCTCAAAATGCTTATTGTGATGCAAAGTGCCTTCATCAAACAGAAGTGATGCAAGGGACACCTTACATCACAACCTGCGGAGTTTGCAATCCTGAAAGGATGGCTGCAGCACAAAGGGTCCCCTTGTGCCACACTGGCCATGCACTAGGGGGCTTGTGGTGGATACTGGCTACAACATCCCCTTAAATGAGATTCCGACAGCCAGTGCGACCTGCCAGGATTCTAACAGGCCTTGCACCACCACTGGAGCCTTCACAGGGTGGGAGGTATCCTGTGCCCCCACAGCACCTGGAACACTCATATCTAATGGTGTGGTGGCTGAAAGTTCCCCACCCTCATGGTGTCAGTCATGTGGCAGCCACCCTGCCCCCCACATGGATGGCACAGACCCTTTGGGGATCTGTTGCCACCCTCTGGCAACCATCCATGCCCTACTAGTCCTCCCTGACCCCATCCTGGCAACACTTCCAGCCTCCAGGCTGGTCCCATAACTGGGCGCCGATGCCACCCAATCGCCCTGCAGCTTGTGACTAACCTCTCCCATGTACCTGGCCTTTGGCACATGGTAACATTTTCTCACAGGCTGCAGGACTTTCACACTGGGATCCCACCTGTTCATGAATCGGGTGCAAGGTCCCTTTTACACCAGTGATCAGCTCAAGATGCTGTTGGAGCAGCTTGTGTCGATCTTTGAGAATCGAGCCCAAGGTGTCATACAGCGTTACTTTGGCACCAGGACCACACCCATTTGTGAATCGGGTGCAGGGTCCCTGGTGCAGCATTGATCAGTGCAAGCTGAATCAAGCCCAAGGTGTCATCTAGTTACTCCAAGGTATTTCAAGGTCTCCACCTGTTCAAGACTTTGTCCTTGACCATTTTGGATGACAAAGGGTGGAATTTTCCTCTTCTGTGGGAGACAGGAGAGAGCATGTTTTTGGTTTTTTTGTAATTAAAGACCCATTTTTTGTTGGAAAAACAGCTTTCTAGTTACCTAAAGTTAATTTGAAGAGCATCAGTAAGGCTGTCAGCATCTGGGTTTTTGGAATAGATGACTGCATCATTGGCACAGAGGAGTACATTGGCTGTCTGACAGGCATCAGGAAGTTGATTTATGAAGAGGCCAAATAGCAGTGGGCTCAAGGAGGAGCCCTGGTGGATATGAATGGAAACTCCCCTAATGGCAGGCAAAGGTTTATCGATCTTCACATGATAGGAGTGATTGGCGAGACAGAAACACAGAATTTGTCGGCAGATAAGGACCACTTGGCCCACCCAGTCTGCACATTTTTTCCTACCTATAGTATCATCATAGACCCTACTTGATCTCTAATTATTTTACCTCCCCCATTTCTTTCTACTAAGAGTCCATTGTGCCTATGCCATGCATTCCTGAACCCCATCACTGTTTCCACCCCCACCACCTTGGCTGGCAAGCTATACCATAAATCCAGTGTGCTTTCTATGAAGAAGTACTTCCTCACATCTCTCCTAAATCTACCCCCCTCCAGCATCACAGCATGTCTCCTTTTTCTTGTGCATCTTTTTTTTCTGCAAAATATTTCCTTCTGGTACCTTATTTACCCCCATGAGGTATTTAAAGGTTTCTATCATATACCCTCCTCCCTTCTCTCTTCCAGGGTGTACATACTGAGTTCTTCATTCTCTCATCATAGGGCATGTGATGCAGACCTTGCACCATTTTAGTTGCTGTCCTCTGGACTGCCTCCACTCTATATCCTTTCAGATATGTGGCCTCCAGAACTGTATACAGTATTCAAAGTGAGGTATTACCAGTGATCTATACAGAGGCAGCACCTCTCCCATCCTTCTGCTTCTGCTACCTCTCCCAATGCACCCCAACATCCCAGTAGCCCTCTCAACTGCTTTGTCATATTGTCTGGCCACCTTTAGGCCATCAGAGATTATTACTCCCAGGTGTCTCTCTTGTTTTTTTATTTATTTAGTTTTTGTTGACCGGGTAAGTGCACTAGACAAATTCTGCCTATTTTCAGCCATGACCCGGGGAAGGGGGATACAGTTGAATGTCAACTGACCTTGAACCAGATTAAGCTGTTGGTGGTATTTTTCGTGAATGGAGGAAATTTGGCCAATGCACCGGGGAAATTCCCCTGCTCTTTTCGAGAAGTGCCGTGGGATCTTTAACATCCACCTGAATCATCAATCCAGGCAGATGGGACTTCGGTTTAAAGTCTCATCCGAAAGAAGACACCTCAGAAGTGCAGCACCCCTCTCATGCTGCACTACAGTGTCAGTACTGGGATATTAACCCAAGTGCCAGATGTGGGAACTGAACCCACAACTCTCTGATCTCCCTGCCTCAGAGGTGAGTGTGCTACCTACTGAGCCACTTTAGTGGTCATCAATAACACTACACCGACTGTGTACTCTATCCCTGGGTTTTCTGTGGCCCAAGTGCATTAATTTGCACTTTTTCACATTAAAACCCAGCTGCCATACTCAAGATCACTCCTCAAGTTTTCTCAGGTCTCTGCTCATTCTTAACCCCTCCTCCCCATGGAGCAATATATACCTGTGGAACCAGTCAACTATATTCCGTGACAAAGCCAGACCAAGGAGTTTGTTAAGTAGGAGCTTATGGTCGACCAGGTTGAAGACTTTAGTAAGGTCAAGATATATAGCTCTGACAAGGTCACCATTGTCAAGGGCACTGTATGCTACTAGTGTACTCAAGAAGGTCTCTGTGGAGTGGGTGGGAAGGTTGGTGGGACTAAGCTAGGGTGTGGTGGTGGGCATAGGCGCCGGGTTGTATGGGCCCATGGGGCATTGGCCCCATCAATATTTATTGAGCTGTGCAGAGCCCCAGCAATATTTTCCAGTGCTGCTGCCTGCCTTGACTTTTCCCCCCTTAATTTGCGGCTCACTGTGTGTGCACGCGGTGCGTGCCCTCTGCTGCTATAAGTCAGTGACCTGTGCCGGCCCCGCGTTTAATTTGCTGGCGGCAGGCACAGCACATTATTTAAAATTTGCCCCTTTTGCTTGTCAGCCCCCCCACCCAATCATCGTGTGACACTCTGTAGTGTCTGCTGTTGCTTAATTTCTGGTTGGTTGGCAGCCGGTGTCATTTTTCAATTTGCCAGCATTGCCGGCATTTGTTGCACTGTGATTGGCCAGGGGGAGGATGTATTCAGCACCATAAGCGTGCATTTTGGTGTTGTGAGGTGGCGTGCTGGGGAGAGAGATGAGAAAGACGATCGACGAGTCCATGATGAGAGGAGTGATCACGACAGGCGGGTGCCGGTCAACAAAGCAACAGCAAGCAACCTTTCAGCTTCTACTGGCCAGATTTGGAGTTGGGTCATCATGGTGCATCGGTGACAGTCAGGAATTCAGGTCTCCAGGAAGAGAGAAGAGCAGTCAGCAGCAGCAGCAGCAGCAGACGAGAGGTGAGGTGGTGCTGGTGTCTTGTCTGGTCGGTGTGTGGTGGTCCAGGGGCAGCCGGTATAATTCCAGTCCGAGAGGGAGAGGGCCTGCCTGAGGTGATTGGCGAGCGAGCAGGTGCAGCTGCCAGCATCAAGAGCCATGACATGGCCATGGTGCTGCCTGCAAACTTGGGACTGTAACTTGTAAGCATAAACTTTAATGTCAGCCATTAGTTACAGACTTATTATTCAGAAAATTTATTTTACTCTAACTCCCTACAGCAACCTGACATGATGATATCACCAGTTTTAAGCTATGTCCCTGATGTTTTTTATTTTAAGCGTGTCCTCCCTGATTTATGAAACAAGGGGTTAAGGGAGATGTAAATGATTAATTTTATTATTGTCATGTTAAGTAGCAGTGTCTGAAGTGGAGGTGCAGACTGCTATTCTAGTCAGAAAGGCGCAAAGGTTTATTTATTTATTTATTTATTTTTAGTGACGTGGTAGAACAAATTTGGGGTTTGGCGGTCTGGGTGACATCAATCCAAAAACTGTAATCCTCAAATATGTGTTCTTTTTTTTTTGGGGGGGGGTGGAGTGGTGGTAGGCATTAAACTTTCTGGGCATTGGGTGGGTTAGAACTAAAATTAACTTTACAGGCAGATCCTCGTACCTCCTGCAGTGCTTCAAGGGAGCCGAAGGAATCAACTGTTTGTTGTGGTCAAATCTCATTATCTGATGAAAAGAGAACCTGATAAACATTTATTGACTCAGGCAGGGAATCATGCCTTAACATGGAGGAACACTTGGAGAACAAGCAGTTTAATAGGACATATGAAGCTTAGCCTCTGCCCACTCACATCTCCTGATCATCTAATTCGGGAAATACTTGAAGTATGGGCAGCCAGTGGTCTGTTAGGGATGAACTGATTTTGCATTTTTTCTGTACAACATGGACATTGTATGATGCATCCTTTTGCCTCCCTTGCTAGATCATATAGCTTACTGTTTGCCTCTATATCTATGTAGTGCAGACTCATGGTCTTGGACCAAATGTGGTGGCCAGAACATGCTGGAGTGTGAGAACTTGGAATACATCCATGTTTCTCTAATCAAGCCATCTTTAAGATCTGATAAATATTATCTTCCAGTGTTTTAATGAGCTAAGTTGCCCTACCCAGAAATGGCTGTCATATAAATGTTTTATATTTTGAAATTCTGGTTGCTCCATATGGGTTGGAATAGGTAAGGGATTTTGCTTTTTGAAGGTTATGAGGTTATGTTGCAGCTTACTGAGTTCCCAGTTGGGATGTGCATAGGTGTCCTACGGTGTTTACAGAATTAATGAATTTCCTTCTTGGTGGAGATGGGGGGAAGAGAACAAGTGCCGAGTTACTGCAGTGCCTGCACTGGAAAGTGGAGAAAATCTGTGTCTGACCAATTGATTTCTTTATAGCTTGTTCATCAGTGGTTCACTTTCAGCTTCTGGGGTGGGGGTCTAGACAAGTGTGGGGAGGGTAATTTTTATTGTAATGGTTTAAAGAGGTGTGGCTGACCAAACCTTCAATTTGTATGGCATGCTCAGTTTATTTGGGGGGCTTGCTGCTGGGGAGGGTATATGGATGAGTTTAAAAAAAGAGTGGTATTTTAATGGTTAAAGTGCCAAACTGGCTAGAGAAACAGCACTGTGAGAGGACTGAATTTGATATTTGACTACAAAGTTCTTGCCCAGTACTAACAGGATGGTGGAAACTGGGTGGGGTTGGGGGGCAGTGCACAAACTGGATACAAGCATTGTGAATATTCCATTAGAAAATGTCTGCCAGTGCTGAAGTCTACTTTTGACTAGTAGAATGTATGGTCTGTTTCTGCTGGCTCATTTGTATATTCATATTCCCTGGGAACCATTTTAGTTACCCTCCTCTGGACTGCCTCCATACTGTATGTTATTGCGGAGATGGGGTCTCCAGAAGTTTTATACTGGTGGTGTCTCTCCCTATGCATTCCAGTATTCCCCCAACCCTCCTTACTGCCTTCTCACATTGCTTGGCTACCATTAGGTCATCTGGTGTGACTACAGGTCCCTTGCCATTTTTTGTTCTTGGTCCCCCCCCCCCGCTGTGTACTCTTCATCTGGGTTTTTGTTTCCTAGGTGCATAATGTTGCACTTCTTTGCAGTGAATCTAGAGTTTGTGAAAATGTCTTTTTAAGCTCTACAGAGCTCATCATTCCTGGCTGCCTGAAATGTTGGTCATGGTCCAGCAATCTCTGCAAAAGGGGCTAACAATAAGAATGCAAACTCCTCTTCCTTATACAAAAATACTGGGCTCTAGAGCTCATCCTGTGTGGCCGCTTCAATCTTTGCTCATCCAGACTTCAGACTGCAGCAAAAGCTAAGGGGAAATAAAGACTGAACTCCTCCACTTTGTCAGGCTCCTGTAAATCTGTGTTTGAGACCCTCTGTGGCTGCCTGAATTTTGCTCAATGGGTCTCATAGTCCAACTGCAGCTGAGCAACTGCCTGATGCATTTTTATTTCTGGCCTGTTGTTGTGTATAGATTGTTTTTCTACATTTGCTTTATGGGTCAAAACAGGTGTGTGGATTAAGATGCTGAAGTAATCTTATGTCCTGTATTATGTGTAGATATTTTTCTGCAACTAAGTCAACGTACTACAACTCCTTGGCTCCTACAGGTTTTTAAGTTTGCTTGCACGCATGTGCAAGAAACATAGTGCCTTCATACGAGTTTTCTAGAGGTGTGTCAGCCTCTTCCAATTCAGTCAGTGTGTTTGCAGGCGTGGTCACAGTGTGCCAATCACTGCTGCAGCTGTCTATGACAGCAGGAAAATGCAGTGGCATACAGTTGAAAGGGAGAGCTCTGCTTCAGTGAGCAGAGGTCTCCCCCCCCACACACGCAAGCACGCATATTGCGTGCTGATGTCTACACACACACTGTGTGGCCGACAGGGGTGCTCAATCCCCCATCGACTCCCGCTCCCCCCCAACAGCTTTCCAGGTGCCGCAGCTGAGAGCCCACCCCAGCGTGGCAAGAACTGTCATAGCCAGCGGGGTGCCCAATTCCCACTCGGCTCCACGGCTGCACGCCCCCAAAAGCTTTCCATGTGCCACGCTGGAAGCCCACCCCAGCGTGTAAAAGCATGTTATAGCCGACAAGTGCCCAATCCCCGTAGGCTCCATCCCCCAAACAGCTTTCCAGCTGCCACGCTGGGAGCCCACTTAGCGGTAAACGTCCCTGCGTTGTCTAAAAACCTGTAAAGAAGAAAACCTTCCCTCGCAGTCTCCCTCGTCCCCCCAAAACCCGCACCCACCCACTGTGTACCCTGCCTTCCCAAACACCCCGTCACCCCATACTTACCTCCGGAGCTCAGCGCAACGATCATCGGTGGACCGGGAACACGTCTGCACTCTTCAAAGCCGACCGCAAACTGAGGAAATGCCGGTAAGCTGTATAATGGAATAAATAGGGTTTTTTTCAACTTTGTCACATATCTCAGGCATTTTTGGGAATTTTGGGCCCAAATTTTCAACATGTTTTTTTTTGGGACCCCTCCTCATGAATTCTTGCACTGTCATGGCGTTAATCGGGCCCAAAGGGTGATTTCACAGTCACTGCGTGAAATCACCTTTTGAGACCCATTAAGGAAACAACACTGCCAGTGTTCATAAGGTGGGCTCTCAAAAAGCCTATGTTGAAAATTTGGTGAAAAAATTCCTAAAAATGACTGTTTTAAGAGCGTGTGTTGCGCGGTTCCTCGCATGCTTGTAAGTTTATATTTCAATATTTTCATTCCAGATTTTCAACATTGCTATTTTACCACACCTCCTTATGACCAGTACAGCTGTCATTTTTCAGATCTCACCCAAAACGTGTTTTACCATGTAGTGCACATGGCTTAATCGAGTAGTCAAAGTAAATCAATGTACGGACATATTAAGAAAATCACAGTGACACTGTTCATGAGCAGAGGTCTTAAAATGGCTATGTTAAAAATTTGGTGAAAAATTCCTAAAATGACTGTTTCTGGCGTGCGTTCGCAGTTCCCTCATGCGCTGGCAAGTTCTTAATTTGTAATATTTGCACACCAGATTTTCAACAGTGCCATTTACCGCACTTCCTTAGAGCAAAGAAGCTACCATTTTTCATATCCACCCAAAATGTGTTTCCGCACATGTAGCTCACAACGGTACAGTCGGTGTGCGAAAACAATGTTTGGGACAGAGTAAGAAAATCACAGTGACACTGGTCATGAGCAGAGGTCTTAAAATGGCTATGCTGAAAATTTGGTGACAAAACTCCATAAAATGACTGTGTTACGAGTGAGCATTGAGCAGTTTCCATGCACCCTCGTAAGTTCATGAATCTGTAATATTTTCAGTCCAGATTTTCACCAGTGGCATTTTTCCACACCTGCTTAGGAACAGTACAGCTGTCATTTTCCACAACATGGACGAAATGTGTTTTCACACTTTCAGCGCAGAAATGCGTGGTCGCTGTGGGAAATCATTGTTCGGCACAGATAAAGAAAATCACAGTGACACTGTTCATGATTGGAGGTCCCAAAATGCCTGTGTTAACAATCTGCTGTAAAAAAATCCCAAACAAGTTACATTACGGGTGTGCGTTTCACAGTTTCTATGCACGCTCGTGACTTCACCATTTTTTTAAAGATTTTCACGGCAGATTTTCAACATTGCCATTTTTTACACCTCCCCATGAACAGTACCGCTGTCATTTTTCACATCCTGTTCGGAATGTGTTTTTGCACCTGTGGTGCCAAATGCCGTAGTCGCTGTGCAAAAGCAGTTTTCGGCTAACAAACTGATATTGCCACTGTTCATGAGGTGGGGGTCACAAAAAAACCATGTTGAAAATTTGGAGTGAAAATACCAACGAATGCCTGAGGCGTTAGGGTTTCCGACCATAACGCCCCACCCTGTAGAGAATGACAGGCATCAGGGGTGTGACTTGCGATTCTTGCCTGTAATGCTCATACCATTCCACCCCCACCCACACCCTGCAGCCAGTGAGAGGCATCAAGGTAGTGCCTCGGGCTCTACGGGCCCAAACTTCACCCCATTCTCTTATACCGCACCCATCTCACTGTATTTCCTGATGGAATGGGGTGCTCAAAAGGGCCAAAGACCCCAAGGCACACCGTGACACTTGTCAGTGTCTGCAGGGTAGGGTGTGGTGAAATAGCATGGTTGTTATGCCTGACGACCCAAAGGCACACCCCAATGCCTGTCACTCTTTGCAGGGTGGTGGTGGTGGTGGGGTTGGCTTCAGTTCAATACTTCACTGCCATTCCTATTATGCAGCACTGTAACTTCTACACTACCAATGCCAATGCCAGCAAGCAAACATTCGGCACTGACAAATGCTTGTTTTTGTTGTGTCCAGCCCTGTGATCTAGCTACAGGGGATTTGTCTCAGTTTAAGGAAGATAGGCAATCATGGTTTAAGTACACCAGCTTGTGAACTAGGGATAAGGTTTTCATACAGAGCCAAATACTGTGTAACATTGGGCAAGTCACAGTAAAATCCTAGTGCTAGTCCACCTAGATACATATTCAGGGTTCATTTCAGACATTATTCTTGATGGAATAATTAAGCCATTGGATAGAAAAAGCAAGAGTCAAATGAAAAAAATAATGGGCAGGGCTTGTATTTGCATGGGTAAATTGGTGGTCAGTACACTGACCCTGGCTATCCTCCGGTAAGGAATATATTATTAGTACGTTGTGAGCCACATGGATGGTAACTGTCCTGACAGCCAGGAGTAATAGAGAGATGACAGAGGACTTCTTGAGTTTTAAAGTTAACTACAACATGAACCACAGTAATCCAGGGCTTCTCTGGGCCTAGCTTCCCCCATATCCCTAATATCTGGCTGGCTGGTGACTGCAGGGTAAAATCATGCTTCAGCTCTGTATGTGAGGTTAGCAAAATGTTGACATTAGCCTGGCCTATGTAAAGACGACAGGTGATGGCTGCAATCAATGTATGTATCAGTTATAATGAAATACAAAATCACACATGCCCCCACAATGCAAAGCATCATGGGCTGCACATGCAAATCACCACAGAATATTATGCTGGTTCAACTTTAAGCAGGAAATGCATGGTGCTGAAAGGCCTCTCACACAGTTTGTAAAGGGTGCCAACGGAAGACATAGACACTTGAATATCAGCATTTTGCTAAACTCACTTACAGAAGAATATTATGTATTCACCCTACAGCCAGACTCCATCATTTTAGAGCAAGGGGGTAGAGTAGAGCTAAGATAAGACTTATGCAACATCAAAATAAGCCAGGAAATGCACCACAGAGCATCTAGCAAGAGTAACAGTCTATTAAAAAAAAAAAAAACACCACTTGAGAAAATCCTGGTTGGGGCCTACCAGCACCCAAATCCTTATTATCTGACTGGCTACAGGGTGAATAAATACTTCTGTTCTGTACCTAAGGAAGAAAATGCTAGCATTCATTGCCTGGCTTATGTCAAGCCAGCAGGTGACAGCTGCAGACAATAAATATATCACCTGTACGACAATCAGCTTTTTGCTAACCTCATGTAAAGAATACAAGTATATAGTGTATGGTAGATCGCTGTTGACCCTGAAAATCCATGCTCCCAACAGCGTTGTTATGCTGCACTAGCTACGTCATCATAGCTGTTGTGCTGCACTAGCTACGTAGCTAGTGCAGCATAACACCTAGAAAGTGGGCGCGCATGCACGGAAGTTGGGTGCGCATGTGTGATTGGGCGACTGGCGATGTGCCAGGAAGGGCCGCAGTGGTGAAACAGCACAGATGAAGAGAAAACTGCACACAGAAGTGTGGGAATCAGAATCCCTCTGTGGCAGAACACACTGGTTCTGCATAGTTGCCCATCCAGTATTCTCTTTGGCCCAGATATTCAAACTGCACCCAAAAAGTGTGCAACAGCAGGATCAAGCACAAGTCCACTGCGCCCATGTGCAAGAAGCGCGATATTCAAAAACTGCGCAGGTCAAGATGCGCCTGCGGCACACGACTGAATATCGCATCACCTGTGCCATAACGCAACCAGGGATGTGCAGTGGCGCAGTCCAGATGTGCCATAGCACAACCAGGGATGCTCAGCGGAGCAGGGCAGCAGTGCAACAGCACAACCAGGGATGCGCAGGGACAGGATGCAGGGGCCCACCACCCATGCCACAGATGGGCAGAGGAGCACACAACAGAACAGACATTGCCCCCCACACCCCATTCACTGCACAACTGGTGGAGAGCTGGAATAACCACCGGGCCATGGATACCAGCAATAAACCCACAGCCAGGGCATGGTGCCCCAGCACATCCCCTGGCAAGCTATGACCGGCACACAAGGAGGGCCGACCACCCCATGCCACACCATCCCACCAATGCAGAGCACACCCTGCACTGTGATCCCCAGACACCCTGCTCAGGAGCAGCGTCCACCAGTGCAGGACACCCCATGCATGCCACCACCCTCACTGTGACAATGCAACCTTGTGCACCACAGAACCATGCAAGGCAGCCCCACCACGAGCACCCATCAGCAGGTGGCAGCACACAGAGATGCAATGACTGCACACACAGTGCCACCATGCACTTCCCCCCCTGAGGTACAGCTGAGGGAATGACCATGAGTCAGCACACGAGGTACCCCAAACATGACAGGACATGCTCTGGACCCCACCACCAGCGCTACATCACCATGCACACCCTCCCAAGGACACACCCCCCGACCCAGCACTGGCCACAACAGCCAGTGCAGACACCCACAGTGGTGCATGGAAGCATGCGCCACACAGGATGCAACACAGTGCATGGACAAACACCCACCCATACCCAAGGGCTCACCAACACAGGGACACAGTAGTGGAGCAACCAAGCCCCCAGCTTGTGGCCACAGAAACTGTGTACACACGGCCAGCACCCCTCCATGGCACAGAAGTGCCAGCTACCCTGCACAGGCACCATGGAGCTGTACACCACCAGCATGCACCCAGAGCACAAGTGACAGACAGTGGTGCACATCCCCTGTGACACACACAAGCGACAACATGGAGGTGGGACAACAACAGCGGAGGCCACACTGTCACCCGAGGCAGACATGCACCACACCAGTGACAGGAGGCAACCTGGCATTGTGCCGGGTACAGTGACTGTCCAGCATGGACAGCCACCACTGACATGCCAGTGGACCGTGCAGGTCACAGACTTGCAAGGGTGTCAGCTGCACAGGCCATGGACGGTCTGACAGGTGCACCATGGACACAGAGCATGCACCGTGGACCACTGCACACAGTCATCCAGTGCACAGGGAACAACACACACACACCACAGACAGTGACTGATAGCTACTCCCACACCATAGTCACTTCCCCACGGACACACACACACACGCACATGACTGCACCACCTCTGCCACCATGCACACCACTGCAGCTGAGCACCTATAGCCCGCTGCAAATCAGAGACCACCACAGTAGGCATATCAAAGCAAATGTATTGTAAAACATCAAACAAAACTATATACAGATATTTACAAAATGTTGGGGGGAGGGCCACAAACAAGGTGGGGGTGGGTAAGGAGCGGGGTGAACAAATGGTAGAGGGAAGGAGGGGTGTGAGGGTGGGTGCAGGGGGGTAGGGGATATCATGGGCATTAGAACACTCAGCGGGAGCCCCGCTCCCCACTCTGGCTGCTCCTCCCGCCATGCTGCCATCATACTCCCAGACGGTCTATTCTTTCAAGGATCTCCAGGGAGGCCCTGGCAACCTGCAGGATCTCCTGCAGCATCTCTCTTATTGCCTGCAGCTGCTGTCCACCTAGGACAAGGGAGCAGAGTCAATTGGTGTGAATGCACAGCCCCATGCAGCCCACCCACTGTGCATGGCATACGGCTGTGAGACATGCCTCTGTGATGGTGTGTGACCACTCACAGTGATTGTGTCTACAAGGCCTGCCCACCCAGGTGCACACAGCCATGTGGACCACTGCACACACCCACCGACCAAGTCCCACACAACACCACCGTGGCTGTACAGTGACATGGCTATGCAGTGCGAAGGCAGTGGCACAGCCATGTACCCAGTGCATGCATGGACCACCATTGACGCACTCCCAGACATGCAGTGCCACTGGACAGTGCTGACTGTACCAAGTAGTGTGCATGGCAGTGGTGTCAATGGATGGTGACCATGCCCCGCTGCCTGTCCTGTTACACAGCATGCAAAAGTAATCATGGATGTAAGGCACTCACCATCATCAGGTTGGTCCCTGCTCCGGTCTGGTCTGGCCGCCCTCTCTGCATGCTGTGGCTCACGGTGCAGCCTCCCCTCCCTGGCATGCCGGTGCTCCTCTGTTCCTAGGGTGAAAACATTGAGAGAGAAACATCAGTACAATCCAGTAGCAAAGTTCCCCCACCCCTGTGTGTGTGCAATCCCACACAGCCATACCCATCTGCCCTCCACCCCTATACCACCACCACGGCCCACACTGGACGGCCCCCCCATGTGCTGGACACATGCCACCGTGATACCTCTATGGACGTTATCAGTGTATGGATGGAGCACCTACCTGGCCATGGCACCATGCCCGCAGGTGGGCAAGCCTGTCCGGGTCCCGGCGCTGCAGGTCCCCATCACGGTGCCTGCACTGCTCTGCTGTCCGCTCCATCCCAGTGGCCTCCTCCAGGGCCACTGCCACCTCCTCCCACATGGCACTCCTGGCCCTGTCCAGGGGTGCCTTTCCAAATAGGGCAGCAGGATGGGGCTCCAGCAAATGCACCAGATTGGCCAGTTCCATCTGGCTCTAGATCGGTGCCCATCTCTGTGCCATCCTGCAATGTTTCAGTATCAAAATGGCACTCTGTAGCGCACGTTCGTCACGTGCAGATGCTGCGTGGCACTGCGCTGCCATTCCCCATCGCACTGTCACCGAACAGCGCGATAGAGGTGCACCCATGTGGATGTATTGCGCCTAGGGGCAAAGGTCGGCACAGGGTCAGGGGTCTCTCGTGCACGGACTGCCACAGCGCAATTGGTACTTACCGTGTGTAGTGCGGTAGGGCACCTGTGTGCCACTCCCTGTAGCGGCCTACCACGCTGTAGCCCCAGTGCACCTATGGTGCCCCAGTCCCAGAGCGCCATGCATGTGAACAGCGCAGTAGCGCCACTGGCACAATGGTGGCCATGCCCTGCATTGCCTCCCACACACAGCATGTCAGCAGCGCAGCAGGCATCGGCGTCAGCACCCTGGGCATGCGCCGTTCGGTGTCTACTGTGCATGTCACAGAAATGCACCCTTGCCTGAGCATGTTCAACACAATTGCGCAAGGCGCAACAGCATGATATTCAGCTGGCATATGCAAATCAGCGAATCAGCTATTCAATGGCGCAGATACTGCATTAGCATCCACTTAAAATTGCGCCTCACCTCATTTGCATGCGTTGCACTATATAAATGTGACATTGGACTGCAGAGGCCATAGTCTGTTATTGCAGTCTATTTTGGTGAGTTGCATGCTGTTTGGGAGTGTGAACTGTGGTGTGTGGGACATGCATGGGGCTGCACAGTCACAGGTAACATCTGTCATTCCCACAGGATCAAGAATGAGCGATCGTGAGGTGGAGGAAGAGGAACAGAGACGTGGGAGGAAGAGGAGACCTAACTTCACCAAGGCAGAAACAGATGCCCTGTTTGAGGCCTACCTTGACCAGGAGCCGCTGCTCAGCGAACAGTGGGGAACACCACAGGCCCGTGCTGCTGTATGGGGAGAGGTGGCACGTGCCGTCAACCTGCATGGCAGCCACCAGCGGTCTGTGCAGGAGTGCAAGAAGAAGGTGGGCATGGACAGGCAGAGGATTAAGGAGAAGGTGTCTGCCATCAGGGCAGCATGGGCTGCGACTGGTGGGGGACAGCTGGCTGCGCAACGCCTGACCCCACAAGAAGAGCGGGTTGCTGGCAGCATGCGGCGTTGTGCCATCAAGGGTGTTCCAGGTGGTGTTTTCCAGATGGGTGGTAGCCCGTCACTGCATGGTAGGTCCTGATCTGGGGGACAGGGTAGGCAGATACATTAATGCTACTGTGTTCCCTTACAGCTCCTGAGTGTCTGCATGGATCAGCGGTGGTGGGCTTGTCCACTGAGGGTGATACCATGGACATACAGGAGGGCCCATCCACCTCCACAGGTGTCTGAGGGTCAGGGCAACAGTGAGCCTGCCTGGCTGTCCAGACTGATGTTGGTGGAGCAGGTGCGGAGGAGGCCCTGCCCACGTCCCAGCATGCCAGCGTCCATTGATGCCAGCATGCTGAGACTCGGAATGGTACCAGATCCATCACTGATGATGATGGAGCTCACTTCATGGACAGTGATACATGTGGGCTGCAGGATGGCCACACAGCAGGTAACAGCATGGACATGGCCGTGGGTGGTGCTGCTGTGGAGGCCTGCGTGACATCACAGTCCCAGCCTGTGCCTGTCTGCACCAATGGGGCAGCACTGGTGGGTGTCCAGGACAGTGGGGCTGTTGCAGCTGGTGCAGTGGCACTGTTGAGCCCTGAAGAGTGACAGCCAGATGGGCAGTGTCAGCAGTTGGTCAATGGCCATGGGGATACAGTGTCGGGGGGGTGGCATCAGTGCACTGCCTGTGGACATGCCCAGGCATGGCCCTGGTGTGCAATGCCTACCCTCAAGGGGTGCTACCCATCAGGGCCGTGAACACCGTGAGGGACAGCATGCCGATCAGGCAGATGACCTGTTAGATAAGCACACCCGCATACTTTAAGATTCAGTCAATCAGCAGTTGCGGTTTGTGACGGCGGTGGACGCACTCAGTGCGGCCCTACACCAGGCAGAGGAGCAGCGCAGCAGGGACACTGGTCTGCTCCTGGCAGGGATGGACAGGATGCGGGAGGATGTGACCACTGCCATTGACAGGCTGACACAGACAATCATAGCTGCCATGGCCACAGTGGGCACACAGTTATTTACCCATGTGTCGCAGACACCACGCAGTGCAATGTCCACCCCCCATTCCCGGCGTTGTGCGACACCCTCCTTGTCGACACTGGGTTCAGCTGTGGGCATTCCGAGCATGCCTGGTGCAGGAATGTTCAGTGTGCTGCAGACCCCTGTGCGAGCACGGTTGCGTTCATGCAGTGGAACCCCTAGGGGACCGTTGGTGCCACCCCAAAAGGCCATTGGTCAGCCTGTCACTGCTGGCGGGTCTCAGCGGGGCTGCCCACTCATCCGTGGCAGCTATGGCCCTGTGGCATGTGACTGACCTATCTCCCACCAAGGCTACTGTCTGACGCTGCCCCGTGTGCAGTGTGTTGTTCAATATGCAATGCATGGTTGGGGTACCCGGCCCTCCACGCGCACACACACACACACACACATTCCATCTGCACATCCTCCCGCCTGCTGTTCGCTGTGGCGTCTGCATGATGATGCCTGCGTTGCGCTGTCTACCACTGTGCAATGGTGTCCAGCGTCTGACACATGCACAATGACAGGCACTGGGTGTGGTGGTCTGTGGACGTGTGTGTGACTAGGGGTGGCCATTGGGGTCGATGTGCCTCCTACCCTTTGTGCATGTCTTGTGGGTGTGTGTGTGTGTGTGTGTGTGTGTGTGTGTGTGAGTGAGACCACGTACTGTGTTAGACCTTGCCCATCCCTGGCAACATGTGCAGTTCCATGCTTGGCCAATTCCCTTTATGACATGCACCCCTGGAGTTTGTACATGCGTGTTTGTGGGTTGTGCCCTTGCCACTAGTGGTTGCATATGGCCCCATGACTTACCTGGGTTGGTTGAAGTGTTCCTCTCTGATGGTGTCCTGGTGCAGCTGCACCATCCGGATCAGTCAGGGGTCCCTTCGACCAAGGGGGGGGCTGCCCGTCACCATCTTCACCAGCGTCCTCATCGTCCCCATCGCTGTCCCCCTCTTTGACCTGTACGGCTATCCCACAGTCGTTGGCCATGTTGTGCAGGATGCAACAGGCCAGGAATAGCCCACAGGCTGTCCAGGCAATGGAAACATGCCTTCAGAATCCCGAACAGCCGCTCAATGACATTGAGTGTGGTGGCATGTGCCTCATTGTAGCATTGCTGCGATGGGGTCGCGGGCCGCTGGTATGGTGTGAGCAGCCAGGGACAGAGTGGGTATCCACTGTCACCTGTGTGTAGAGGGCGAACATTAGTTTGGTGATCAGCGTCGCCCTGCCATGGGCCATCTAGGCCAGTAACCATGTCACCTCTGACTATGCCCCTCCCAAGCTCCATGTCTTTCTGCGTGATTTGCATACTCACTCACTAGGTGGCAAGTGGGGATGTCCCAACTCTCGAACCTGTGGCACAGTGCAGACTGTTGCCAGATGAAGGCATCATGTGCCTCCGAGGGTGTATGGCACAGATATTGATTAATGCGCCCCCTAGCATCGCAGACCACCTGGCAGTTGATGATTGCATACCCCTTCCAATTTATGTATGTGGCCCCTTCGGGGCCAGATGGCATGCGGATGGCCACATGGGTGCAGTCTATTGCCCCTCGCATGCCAGGCATATGTGCTACCCTGTGGAACTCCTGTATGTTTGCTGTGTGCTCCGCTGGAGTGCTGGGGACACAGATGTACTCCGCAGCATATGGCAGCAGTGCGCTGAGGAACTGGGTGAGAAAGCGTGATGCGGCCAACTGGGTTATGCCTGTCGTGTCCCCTGTTGGTCTCTGGAAGGTACCCATGGTGAGCAGGCACATGACAGCTGTCACTTTGGTCTCCACTGACAGAGCATGGCTGCATCGTGTGGGTGCCTGCATCACATCACTGCACAGCTCAAGAGCCGCCTCAGGATCGCCTGGTTCAGGTGGTACCGGCCCACGATCTCAGTGCCAGTGTACAGCACGAAGCTGGTGTGGGCTTGGTTCTGCCTGTTGGGGGCATACTGCCGATGGGCCCTTCCATGGCCACGCCCTCCTGCTGCCTGCCTTCTCACCCCCCTCATTACTGCCTCCATCTGGATGGTGGCACTGGCCATGTACCTGGCTTGTGTTACCCCCCTGGCAGCTGTTTTACCGTTCCCCCCACTGTCCTTACTGCTACTCCCCCTGCACTGGGAACACCTCCCAGTAGTGGCCATACTGCCCTCTGTCCATGCCCTCAGTGCTGTATGGCAGTTCCTCCTTTTGTCCTGCGCAGTGGCACAGGCTCACCACTCCTTCCCTGTTCCTGGTGGTTCCAGGTGCTCTGTCCTGCTCCTGCCCTGTCTTGCTCACAGTTGCTGTGTGCCTGCTTGCAGTTCTCCCACATCTGGCTTCCCTGTAGCATTCTTGTGCCTCTCTCTTGTTCCTTTTTATTTTGGATCATTTCCTCTATCGCGCAACTTCCGCTTGCTCCCCTATTGCGCATGGCGCATGTTGTTGAATATCACACTGCGCCATTTATTCATGGTTCCTCCCCCTTCAGTTGCACATGCATTCATTACCATTGCCCTCTTGCGTATTGTGATTTGGGGGCGCATCTGCCTCCTGCTGAATATCGCACAATGGTGCATTTTCGGACTTGCGTAGGCGCATCCCTGTTGTGCATGGCGCAACCCTTTTGAATATCTGGGCCTATGTATTTAACCTGCAGCCAGACAATGCATAAGTTTAGAGCAAGGGCTAGAGGAGAACTAAGATAGAATTATTTAGCTTCACAATAAGCCAGAAAATGCACCACAGAGCATCTAGAACCCCTGGGCTTCTGGGGGCCAGACCCCCAGCTTTTTTGAAGAAACTAGACTCCAAAAAAAGAACTTCCTTGTAAAAATCCTGCTAACGTCCTTGGGGTATAGTACCAGGGCTCTAATATTTATGCCTGTCTTGAACTGGAGCACAGATTACTTTCCATGAGCTGCCACTGTGGTCTGTACCTATTTCATATTGGTCCCCAGTCACATCTTTCCACCATGAGAACTGGCTAGCCCTGGAAGCTAAATATTAAAGTTTGAGATCTGGGAGTTGAAGACACCCTTGTGGTTTACTGGGAGTCATTTTGCTCTATGATCTCATGGCAGTCATTCCATTCCATAAAACATTCTAAGTGTGGATTACCACCAGACAGAATACTGTAAGGGGAGTTGCTGCCCATGGCAAATGTTTGCTGCTCTTTGTAAATCTAGTCCATGCACTTGCTAGAGACAGTGATTTATTCAAACCTCACTGTCTATAATTCAGCCCTGTCTGCTAAAGTGTGCTCCACCATTTGATGTATAGAGCAGAATAATTAGACAAGAATGAAGTGACCTTTGGAAAACCTTTTTCTATTTCCAGGTCAAAAGCAGACTAGGTCTACAGAGCTGCAGCTCTCTTGAATCTGGTTGCCTTGGTTACATCACAACTAGCTACCAAATCAAGTAGGCATTACTACAGGTGTGGTATTCTATGTAGGAATATTTCAGGCCTACTGTTGTATCTGGGGACAGGGGCTTAACACGCAGACCCCCACATTATGATACAAGGTGCTCTGCTCCCATAGATCCCTGGTGGCCGTGGGGTTGATCTCTGACCCCCAGCCCATGGGTGTAGGGCTTTGACCCCTAAAACCCCAGTGTTTCACCTCTGACTCTGGGCCAGGGGGCAGGGTTTGGTCCCTGACCCCTGGGCCCCACCAAAAATTTTAAACCCACGGCTCCCTACGGTGGTGGGTTTCATTTACTTAAAAAATAGATTGGAGGCATAAGTGCTGGTGGGAGGTGTGGTGGGGGTGGGGGGTTGGTGGGTGTAGTTAAATGTACAGCAATGTTTCCCTGCTGTGTCTTTCTGCTGGGATCTTTCTCTGCCTGCCACTACTCCCCTACCTGCGACAAATACATTGCCTACCACCACAACCTTTTAGATCCAGGCAAGGCATGCAGGAGGACTCTAGTGAAGCCACTGAAGGCTCTGCATTCGTGGGTCAAGTCAAGTGGTCCGGGATGGGGAGGGGGGGGCAGATCTGCAGCAGACTCAGTCCATTATACCTAGTTTATTCTGTATATCTTTCTTCAGCCCCTATAGTGGTAAATAACTGGAATTTTGCTGGACCTTTATAGTGTGACTGAGGAAGGAAGAGATTTAACCAGCTACCTGTAACAGGTTTCCAACAGCTTGGTTGTCCTATAAGGTGGTTATCCAACACTTGTTTACACCAAGGGCAAAGCAAAGAACATGAGTACAGTTGTCATCACACGGTGCCTTGACAATATTTTTCCCATTGTCTGACACCAGGTAGTCTGTTTTCTACATGTTGGAGTGAGACACTTATTATAGCAGTCTAAGAATTCTATACCATTGTCTTTTTTAAAGCCTGCAACACAAAAGACTGCCTATTTCCTGTACTGGAACTCAGTGATGTTAGTGTTAGGCCCTGTCCACACTTGTGTCTTCTGTGCTGTAACGTTATCAGTAACGTTATAGCAGTTATTGTACTAGCGCATCCACACTTCTGCAGAACATTGTTTAAACATGGTAATCTCCTGTCCAGACATGCTGTTTGTGGGTATGCTAGTAATGTTATAGTACACCACTGTTCTTCCGGCACTGTGAACACAGGGAGGACCAGGAATATCAAACACAGTATGCACTCCCGTCCGCACAGCTGACTTAACCATGCTACACCCTGTAATGTTTTCAAAACCAAGCTAAAACCCTCATTTCTACAGGATTTAAGCTGTTCTGAAATATAGTTCAGAACTGTGTTAGGTGTGGTCACAATCCATGTTTGTCGTTCTTGTAACATTGCAGACTGTCAGTAACATTACAAGAATGCAAGTGTGTAAGGGCCTTAGTGGTGGTGGTCAAGGGTGTAGACAGGCATACTCACTGTACACATTTGTGTACAGTTTTGTTGAGTGCCTGTAACAAACCGTATGCCTTTCTGTTAACATTTTCATTCTAATCTGAAGTATTTGGGTTAGTGTAAGTCACTGAGGAGTGTCTCTGTTTAAACTTCTGTTGTTTAGGAGACAGATACAAGTACTGTATAACCTCTTTAGAGAGTAGAGGAATCATCTGACAACAATTTGTTTGGAAGGGGGTGCCATTTGCAAATGATGTGTACATTTTTTAATTGGGGGAGTGTAACTGTTGGAGATTGTGTACAAAATAGAAATTTCTGGCTACACCCCTAGTGGTGGTGGTAGTAACGCTTTACCCTGCTGAAGACTAAATGTATGTGCAGTGAGCAATAATAATCACACAGTCAAGTATCTGACAACTAGTTCACATCCATTGTGATGTGCACTACACACACACACACACATATATGCCAATGCTTTTAGTACATTATGCGGTATAACCTCCCACCAATTAATACAAACCTTCATGCAAGTAAAACACAATCTCTGGTTCAGCTCAAGCGGGCTCTACACACCACTGGCTGTCTTATGCTACTTTGCTCCTCTCCCCAAGGAGTTTACAACCAATAATCTTCTAACACCCCAAGCCATTTACTATGGCTTCCTAGGTCAGTGCAACATATGGATAAACACACATTATAGGGGCACAGTAGCACCCTTACAGTTAGGGTGGCTTGTGAGTTCTATTTCAACTAATTTTTTTTGTTTACTGCTTTTAGAAACATGGTTTTACAGATTTACATGAAACTTTTCTGAATTTGTTGTCCACGGCAGAGTCTATAATCCCTGAAAGTCTTATGTAAATCGATTCAGTAGGTTTAGAGTTTTTAAAATGCAAAAAAAAAAATATATAAAATAGGGATTTTCTCATTGATTTTCAATAGTACTTTGTTCCTGAGTTTCTGCTCCTGTCTAGAGCAAAAGTATAAATCTGTGACTTGTGAAACTCTGTGTGCTTATGCAGGTTAGTGGGGAAGGATTTCCTGGGGGGAGGCTTAAGATGTTTTCAAATGTTTTAAGATATTTAAGTTTGAAAAATCAAGTTTTGGTAGTTGAGGGTCAGTAAGGAAACCGGGGATCCAAGTTAACATACCACATGTGCAGAACAGTTTCAGTGCTGTTGAATGGAGATCAGCATTTTGGATGTTGTAAAGTTTTGCTCTTGTCTACAGAAACAAGCATTTGTCAATGCCGAATGTTGGCTTGCTGGCATTGGCATTGGTAGTGCAGGAGTTAGACAGATGCATCATAGGAATGGCAGTGAAGTACTGAACTGATGCCAACCCACCCCCACCCTGCAGAGAGTGACAAGCATTAGGGTGTCCCTTTGGGTTTTTGGTAGTGCAGTGTGGGAAACCATGTCGGGCAGGATGTGAGAAATGACAGCTGCACAGTTCATAAGGAGGTGGAAAAAAATGCCAGTGTTGAAAATGTGGCATGTAAATATACCAAATTTGCGAAGCTACTAGGGTGCGTGGGAAATATGCAATGCACGCTTGCAACACTGCCATTTTATGGGCGTTTGGCACCAAATTTTCAACATACGCATTTTAGCACCTCTGCTCATGTACAGTTTTACTGTTGTTTCCTCAAAGTGTCCCAAGAAGTGATTTCGCACAGCGACCACGCTATTCTGCGCCGGAAGTGCGAAAACACATTTTGGGCATGATATGTCAAATGACGGCTGTACTGTTCATCAAGAGGTGTGGAAAAATGGCAATGGTGAAAATCCAGACTGAAAATATCACAAATGCACGACGGTACGAGCGAGCGTGCAATCTGCCAACGCATGCTCCTAACACAGTTATTTTATCGAGTATCATCACCAAATTTTCAACATAGGCATTTTAGGTCCTCTGCTCATGAACTGTGTCACTGTCATTTTCATAATCTGGCCCAAACACTGATTTCCCACAGCGACTGCGCTATTGTGCGCTGGAAGTGTGAAAACACATTTCGGGCAGGATGTGGAAAATGACAGCTGTACTGTTCACAAGGAGGTGTACAAAAATGACAATGCTGAAAATCCGGCAGTAAAATATTGTGAATGCGCGGAGTTACGAGCCTGCGTAGCAACTGCTCAAAGCACGCTTGTAAAACAGGCATTTGTTTGATATTTTCCACCAAATTTGGAACTTAGGCTTTTTAAGAGAGCACCTCATGAACACCACCACTGTCATTTCGTTAATGGGCCCTGAAAGGTGATTTCGCGCAGTGACTGCGAAATCACCTTTTGAGGCCGATAAACACCATGATAGTGACAGAATTCATGAGGAGGGGCCCCAAAAACCCCATGTTGAAAATTTGGTGCAAAAAGTCCAAGAAATGCCTGAGATACGCAACAAAATTGAAAAAACCCTATTCACTCCATTATACAGCTTACTGGCATTTCCTCAGTTCGCGGTCGGCTTTGAAGAGTGCAGACGTGTTCCCGGTCCACTGAAGATCATTGCGCCAGACTCCGGAGGTAAGTATGGGCTGAGGGGGGGTGAGGGGAGGCAGGGTGCGCAGTGGGTGGGTGCGGGGTGGGGGGAGGCGGACCTAGACTACGAGGGACCGTTTTCGTATTCTAGGTACAGAAAACATCGCGGGACAGTTTTGGCACGCTGGGGTGGGCTCCCAGCATGCCACCTAAGTGGGTTTGGGGGGGTTAGTAGCCGACGGGGGATTGGGCACCCTCGTCGGCACACAACACGGGGGGGTTAATGCCGCCTGGGATTGGGCACCCCGGCTGGCAAACAAAGGCAAGGACTGTTTTAGCACACTGGGGTGGGCTCCCAGCATGCTTCATAGTGGGTTTGGGGTCACCCAGCTGCGGGAGTTGGGCACCCTCGTCAGCACACAACATGGGGAAGTATGCTGCAGTTGGGCACCCCGCCAGCAAACAAAGTCTGGGAAGCGTGAGCCGAGGATTGGCACCTTTGGCATTCAACAGTTGGAGGGTGATGCCGGCGAGTGAGTGGCTCCCCGTCGCGTGTCACACAAGGGGGTGCGCGAGCTTCACCCGCCATGCGGCGTCTTCGGCGCCATGTTTATTGAAATGTTTCATTTGGAAAGGCACGTATAGGAGATGTGTCTTTATGCTGCTGCATGACAAGCTTGTCTCTGATTGCAGTGGCACTTTGTTTACAAGTTATGTCCACTTTACATAATGTTGGTGTCAGTGCTAGCATGCTGGCTTATTGGAGAATGAGGGATGCACCTACTGATGCGTGCTCTGCATTCGCCCAACAGCCCGGCCTCCCAAATCTCCACTCTCCCAATATGTTGACCTGCGGACAAGCGCGGCAAGCCAACATAAAAAAACTATAAAAATTAAAATGGTCAAACTTGGTGTGGCTATGTGAATGGGGTAAAGAGAATAAAGCATGATGACTACATTAACAGAATACTCTCTGTTCACACCTACAGTTGTATGAAACAACACACTGATCAGCTGATCACTTCTGGTCACAGGCAGGAGTAAAAAGTAAAGTGTCACCACCCCCATATAGAATGCGCATAGGTCACCACCATCACCCACTACCAAAGCAACGAACATGAGAAGATATGCTGTGAAATGGGGATATAGTTAATTCCATTAACCAGACTGAATATACTGTAGATGATCATTCTGTAAGTAATTAAAAAAGTTTAGACTGTAATGCATGATTTTAGTTCAGTCAGCAATAAATATAAAAAAAGGCCAAAAAGCAATGGAGTAATTTTCATTCTCATATTTATGTTTAGTTCAAATAGAATGGCAGTACATTTCAATTCAATCAAAACATATGCTAGCAGACGAAGTGTTCTGAAAAGAAATATCATTAGTCTGGTTGAGAGTAGCTGCTGTCACTTCCTCCCTTGTCTTCCCTATCTGTCACTAAGTTCCTATTTCTTAGAGTGACAGCTATACTAATAGACTGCTGTGCACAGTTTGTGCCAGTAGCAAACTGTCTCCATGGAGACAGTTATGCAAATTAGCACCACCTATGACTCGCATGGTGATCTGAGTGAACAGGCGATTCAGCCAGACTCCAAGCATGAAACAGGTGGCAGGTCAGTTGTTGTGCACATTCATTGATTAAACATGTCCAAAGTAGTGTACATTAGAAAAACAGTTGCAATTCTGTAATTTGGCTTCAAACACTGAATGCATGCACTGGGCCCAATCAAAATGAACATAAGTTGCCAATGATCTTCAAGCAGACTGTGGTGCCAACCCCCGGTACTGCTTCTTTCTCCCCCTCTAGGATGCCCAACCTCCCTTCCTAATGTTAAGATTAGCAGACCGGGGTCCCCATCCCGGTACCCCTTCTGTTGACCCACCTCCAGGTTGCCTTCTCCTGTTCCCCCATAAGTACATGGCTGCACTGGGGTGCTGAACAATAGCCTGACACTGGGGTGCCCTATCCCCAGTGTCAGAATATATCCCCTGGAATAAAGAAAATCATCCCTTGATGATTTGTTTCTAACCTACAAAAAAAGAAAATGGTCCCTCACCGATCCGACCGTCCCACAATCTCCCACCTGCCCCATCCTGACCTCCCACTCAGACCCCACTTCACGACTAGTGGTGACAGTATTATGCAAATCTGGCCCAAAAGTTGATTTTGTGGTCACTTTGTGAAATCACCTTTTGAGTATGATTTTAACATTTTCACCACCCTTGCTCATGAGGTGGAGTCAAAAGAAGGCTATGCTGAACATCTGTGGTGAATATATGTAAAAATGACAAAGTTATGAGCTACATTGAAATTTTTCTATGTATGCTCATAACTTTGGTAATTTTCAACATTTTGACCCCACATTTTCAATATAGCCATTTTTTTTCACACCACCTTATGAATGTGACATCTGTCACTTTACAAATCCTGGCCAAAATGTGTTTTCACACCTGTGGTGTGGAATGACGTTGTGGCGGGGATTTGAAAATTTTCAACTACCGGGTTCATGAGGTGGAATAATAAGAAGACTATGCTGAAAATCTGGTGTACAAATATGGTAAAATGACCAAGTTATGAGTGAGCATTGCAATATTATAATATTTGCTTATAACGTTGTTAATTTTCAATATTTTAACTCCAAATTTTCAACATAGCAATTTTTCCACACCACCTCATAAGTGTGAAAGGTGTCATATTTTTAAATCATGAGCATGATGTGTTTTTGCACTTGTGGTGTGAAATGATGTTTCAGACAATATACTACAAATGCCACATGTCATGTTTATAAGGAGAGTCATAAGATGACTAGCTTGAAAATTTGGTGCAAAAATAAAAAAAATTATAATTATTAAGTAACGTTGGGTGTAGCACCAGTCTTCACCCCAGCAGATATGCTTTGTAATCCCATGGCAGTGAGCTGAGTTTGGGGGGCGAGCTTAGTGATCCAGCAACATGGCGTGAGGGTGCTGCGATGGCACTGTTATGTGACAGTGCCCCCAACCTGGGAATGAAAGCTGCAGGGTTGCCTATATGGGCCCAAGTACCATATAGTGAAGACAGTTCTTCTCTTGGCATAGAGCCCTGCACCTTTGCACCTGTGGATGGCAGAGGGCTGTACACTGGCTGACAGATGGACTGTTTACCCTATGCATCTGTATTTGCACCCACATGCAAGCACAGGGACCAGATGACCCTGCATTTCCACAGCCCACCAGACAGTCCCATGAATTCTTCACATTCATTACTGCATGGACATGCAGGGCCTGCAACAACCCTGCACTTACATGGGCAGATGGAGTCTTCCTTTGGCACAAGGCTCAAAGGGCCCTGCATGTCTGCATCCATTCACACAGGTCACACAGGTCCCTTTGGGACTTGCATGAATGAGGATATAATTATACTATTTAAAAAAGAAATTAAATTCTTTGCAAAAAACTTCATTCATTTACCAGTTAGGCTTCAGCTTATACCCAAAACAGTAGGGCAATACAGTGTTAAGGTTTCCAACCCTAACTCCCCACTCCCACTTCCAAAGCAGAAAAAGGGAAAACATTAGGGTTTTGGGTCTCTGGAGTCTTGGTGAGTCAGTGATGGGGTCTTTCTTGGGGTTGTCAACTCTAATGCCCCCCCATTTCCTGAACAAACAACATCAGATGTGAAGAAAGCTACAACAGATTGTGTGGGCAACATGTGGTGAAACATACGTCTCTACCTTTGAAGAATGTATCACTATAGAAACATAGACTTTGATGGCAGATAAGGACTGCTTGGCCCACCTAGTCTGCCCATTTCTCTACCTATTGGATAAGCTGCAGGCTCTAGTTAACCAACAGCCGACTTCCTCCTACCCCTCACTATAATTGCCTTATGTCTGTCCCATGCATTTTTTAATTACCCCACTGTTTTTGACCACACAATCTCCTTAGAAAGGTGGTTTCATGTGTCCACCACCCACTCCATGAAAAAATACTTCCTCACGTTGCCCCTGAGCCGTCCCCCCTCTATCTTCAAATTGTGCCCACTTGTTCTTGCGCATCTCTTTTTCTGAAAGATGCTCCCATCTTGGACTTTGTTGATTCCCTTGAGATACTTGAAAGTTTCTATTATGTCCCTCTTCTCCCTCCTTTCCTCAAGGGTATACATATTAAGTACTTTTAGTCTGTCTTCATATGGCTTCTGTTGCAGACCCTGCACCATTTTAGTTGCCCTCCTCTGGACTGCCTATGAGGCACTGGCTTGGAGTTATTCCTTCTGCTTCAGACTGGAGGCTATGTGCTGGGGGTAGGGTTAAGCATTAGGGTTGACAGTATACCCACTCGACAGTGACAGTTTGACAGCGAGGTCCCCTACAGTGACTACAGTGCCATGCCACTGTAGGAAACCCACTGGAACCGGATATTGTCTGTCGGGGATCCTGCACCCCCCCAAATCAGCTCCGACTTGGAGTTGATAATCCTAAGTGGGTGATGTGGGAGAAGGCGCAGCCCCCCATGTGGTGGATTCAGGGGGCGAAGCCCCTCAAAGAAAACACTTCATGGCACTGGAAACTGGCAACCACTGCAAAATGCAGTTGACCTGCTGGTTTCGCTGTCAGGGCATTCAACAAAAATTTTGTCGAATGGATCCAGGGTTGACAACCCAAAGGAAGACCCCACCACTGATTTGCCAAGATTCTGGAGACCCAAAGCGCTAATGTTTTCCTTTTTACTGCTTGGGTGGGAGGGTGGGGGTGGGAGCTGGTTTAAAACCTAATGCCATATTTCCCTACTTTTTTGGCATTAAATTGAACCCCAACTGGTGCATTAACTAAGTTTTTTACAGAGAATTTACAGTACAAATTAAGATTATATAAAGTATTATGCCAGCACTAATATAGCAAAATGATTAGTAGCAAAATCATGCATACAGAAGTGAGGTCAGACATGAGAATAAAAGAATGTATTGATTCATGTAACACATGTATAGCAGTTTTTAACAGCTGGCAGGGAGAATACAAATCAGTCATATATAGTATTTGCTTTTGAGTTATGAGTCTGTGAGCTCACCTACAGAACATATCTGGAAGAGAATTCCAATGATGTAGTAGAATATGACCACCATTCTTGCCTACCCCAATAACTGTGACACAGGTAGCATCTGTATCTGCTATCAGGATAATCATGAATCTCATATGAAACCTCTGTGTTCTCAACTGTGACCTGTAACCATGTACATAACTGAATAGCATTGCAATTTAAGCACTCTGTACACTACTTGTGCCAAGGGACGCCATGAAAATGAGATATTGCATGTCACGGGATAATCCTGTCATTGGTATGATGTGAATTTCAAATATCACTGCTTCACTGGGAAACTTAAATAGGAAGGCTAAGGGAATGATTGTTAGGGTTTGGATAATGGTGCAAGGTATTAAAGCAGATTAGGATGGTAGGTACTGAGTACATTGTACAGTAGTAGCTGAGATTATAAGTACAGTTGCTGTAGGGAAGTGTGTTTGAATTCTTGTGCAATTCAGATTGTACAGATTTTGCTAATACTCTTTTTTTCCTTTCTACAGTGACTATCCTCTTTCTGAAGTGTTATAAAGACACTGGAGCCCTCTTGAGGAGGGTCCATCCCAGTTGTACTGGAGGGATGAAAACCTTTTAGATCAAAGGTACCGAATGGAAGAAAGACAGGAATTCCACAAGAAAGGAGAGGTGCCAGCAGAGGAGGGGAGTATAGAGGAGCAATTAAAAATGAGTTTGGGAGTGCTCATGTTGCCAACAAGGAGAGTAGACACTTCAGTGCGAGCTCCCAAACCCCACTCAACAATAAGGATTAATTAATAGGGAGAAAGCCTTTATGTGCGGTAACATCACACATCGCAAGTTGGAGCAGGTAAATATGGATGTTTTTCTGGTGCCAGGAGGTGGAAATCCAGGAATGGCAGGTAGGCAGAGAGGAAAGAAAAATCCTCCAGAACCAGCAGCAGGCCCCAGCATGGACGTGGATACCGAGACACTTGAGGAGTCATCCGCGGCACTTGCAAAGGAGGTATCAGATAGAGTACTGAAAGCGCTGACTCCTAAGCTGGAAATAATGGTAGAAAATTGGGAAATTTAAATGCACAGCATCAACAAAGAATTGGAGACCTGGAGTAGAGGGTCTCTGATGTGGAAGACAAAACATACCCCATGGCAAGTGAACTGTCAGAAATGGAAAAGCAACTCATGAAATTAAGAGAACAGGTGGACATACAGGACAGTTTTCAGTGGAGGAACAATTTACATATAAGAGGTATTCCGGAAGGTGTGGAGGGGACAAATGTGGTGGAATCTGTGGGCAAATGGTTGGTGGACATGCTTAAGATTTTGAGTGTAAACCCCTGCTATTGCAGGAGATTACTAAAGATGCCTTTAAAGGTATCGAGAGCATAGCATCACTGCGGTGGCCTGCACACACATACTAGATTTTCAAGCTCTATCAGGCAAGAGGGGAGTTGTCAGTTGGGAGAGAGAGTCAACAGGAGAGGGAGAAGCTGAATGGTGGTTTTGTGGTGGCGGGCAGCCCAGCACATGACGGCCGGCGAGGCCTGTGGTAGAGGGGGCTGTCAGCCCCTCTGCTCGAAGTATGGCAGTAGGAGCACTTTACCACCCATCGGTGGTGCAGGATTGAAGGGGAGCAGCAGCAAAACAACATTTAGAGGAGACAGGGCTTCTCCTCAGCCAGACTGGAGGAGATGGTGGTTGCTATAGGGGCTCAGATATTCAGGTGGTAGCTGGATTGACTGGAGGGGTATGAAGTGGCAGTTCCTATCCTTTGTGTTTCCTGTGTCCACCAGGTAAAGGCTGCTTGATTCATTGGTGTAGCCTGCTATGTGCTATTGGAAGGTAGGCCCCCTCTTTGAGTTCCTCCTGTCTTGGTCCGGGAGTAGGGAAGCCTAGAAGTAAGGACATGCTCGGGATTAAATTAAGAACTGGGTCCAGCTTATACAATGTTAAAGAAAGAGCCACAGGGACAGAAAGAAAATGTAATCTACCCCCACCAGCAGGGAAAGTAGTGAAGGATCTCAGGGAAAGTAAAGTGTGAGGTAATTTTCCTCAACCTCTAACTAGCCAAAGGGAGAAGCAGTGAATAAAGAGTGTCAGCACGGTTATTTTGGGACAGTTGGAAAGGGAAAAATCCAGGGTCAATGTAACCTGTCAGAACAGAGCCCACTGGCTAGGAAATGACTTGCAGGCTGGAGGTTCAAATCCCCCAATCTCTTGAAGTGCTGTGCCATGGCTGAGAGCTGTAGAAATAGAGGAAAATGTCTATAAAGTGCACTAACTGTAAATATGTTGCCTCGAGGGAAAAAAGTGGCTTGACCCTTTTAAAATAAAATGATTGCTTATTGCATCAGAAGTTGCGTGGATCTCTGATATTCTAAAAATGTATTGCATGCTCTGTGATGTCTCCTAAGATGCTGTTTTCCAGGACTGAAATCACCAAGTGGGCGCAAACCCCCTGAGGTCTTTGAAGGATGCTTAGACCATGTCGGTGGTCTCCAGCCACCAAGAAAGGAACCCCCCCCCGATGACTAAAGGTTAGTAACTGCCTTGACTTTGAGCATCTAGAAGCAGTTTGACCAGTGGGATTGGATCCCCTCCATCCTTCTCTGATACATTATTCTACCAACCGCTAGAAGCAAGGGGTGAGGGTGGGGGTCAGCCCAGAAACCAGCTTGTAGGTCGAATGCTTGTGAATATTTTATCTGCCCTAACTAAAATCCAACATTCAGGCAGGACATTATGAACTGTAGAGCCTGTGTATAGCCGAGAAATGCATATCAGTGCAGGAATAGAGAGAAGGGTTACACGAGTAAAAATGGACCCCTCAAAATAGATCGTGCTCATAGAGCACTGGCCCCTAAGCCACCATAGGATGCACCGCCAAGACAAGTAATTTTTAAGCTCCACAATTACCAGGACAAGCAGAGAATTTTAAGTGCATACCGGAAAATAAAGGAGATCTGCAACAAAAGGTCAATGGATTACCATGTTCCAGAACTTTTCATGACTTGTGCAGCAAAAGCGGTGACTTTTTGCACCATTGATGGATAGCTTGAAGAGAAACGGCATAGATTTCTGATTTTTCTACCCTGCAGTACTAAACATCCAATACAAAGGTCAAAACTACACCTTCTGGGAGCAAGAGAACTCATGTCAAATGTGCACCGAAAATAAATTGATCCCAAACTAAGGATGGATGGTTTACCACTTTAAGAACAGTAAGTGACATAGTTATGGTTGGTGGGGGCAAGATGGCGGCATGAAAGGACAACCAAACTCTGACTTTTCCCACCAAACGTTTGCTGTTGATTTGTGCTCTTATAAGAAGCTCACTGGAGGTGCTTAACTTACTGAACTAGATTAGAACTGCGAAGGACATTAAACAGATAAGGGCACCTGAAGAAAGAAGGACCATCCAGATGCCAAGCTGAGCTTGCAGCTAGCTGTGAACCCTCAGGAACTGATGCCCTGCTAGATGGTTGCAGCAAGTAACAAATATCATAGTTTGTTTTGGCTTGCTTTTTAAATATCACCTAGACATTGCAAGGTTGGACAGGAATGCTTCTAAACTGGCTGTATAACTGAAGCTTACTCATGAGGCCGGAACATACGGGGGAGGGAATGTGTATGTTGGGGATCATGGTCCCGGAACAAAATGATGCAGTGGGGAGTGCCTTGCATCATAGAAGGGAGCTGGAATCTTTTAGATAAGTAGACACAAGATAGAAATAGTCTTCACAATTGCAGGAGAAGGCAGCATGCAAACTAATTGGAGATTGCAGTATTACAGAAGTTGCGACCCAACCTGGCTGAAATTATGCCCATAGTAGGGTGCTATACTAGGGTTCTGATGGTCTTCAAGACTAAGGGTGGGGAGGATAATTGAGGAACTTGGAGATTTCTGGCATATATGCTTTCCTCCAAACAATTCACAGAATGTTTACAGGAACAATAGGGATTTTATGTGCAAGAAAATACAGCTTCGGCCCCTTCCAAGGCAATTTTCTGGGAAGTAGAGAAGGCATATATGGGGGAAATTATTGTATCATACATGGCCCAAAAAGCTAAAAAGAAAATAGATAAATTACAACAGCTGGAAGGTGCAGTTAAGAGTTTGTAGAAAAAAAGCATATGAAGACTCTAATGCAAAGAATCTAAGGCAGCTTAGGGCAGCACAGGAACAGCTTAATTTTACTATAACAGATGGAATCAGTAGAGCGTTGTTTTATGCAAAGCAGCACATCTATGAATGGGGGAACAAACCCAGTCCATTGTTAGCAAATTTGGCCAGAGGTAGGAAAAGCTCTACAATAGTTACAGCCCTGAAAGGTAGCCCGGGGAAGATTTTAAATAAGAGCCCAGATATTTGGACAGTTTATGAGGTACCATAGGGCATTGTATACAGGAGAAAGTATGGGGATAGAGCAGGAGGTGGAGATGTTCTTGGAGGATCTGGAAATGCCACAGCTAGCAGAGGAGCAGAGAAATCTGCTAGGGGCACCACTCACAGTTGAGGAGCTAGCTCACATATTGGCTATGCTTAAAAAAGGGAAAGCAACGGGGCCAGAGTGAAGAATAAGATAATATTCTGGGATCTCAAGTGTTAAGAGGTCTACAAGACATGGTGAAAGAGGCACTGGAGGTGGGTAACCTGGCTGATACTTGCTATCAGGTGAAAATAGTGGTGCTACCTCAACCAGGTAAGGATCCTATAACATGATTGGCATATTGACCGATCTCTCTCCTCAGCTGTGCTACTAAAATAATTGCAAAGGTGCTTGGAAGAAGGCTTGAGACTATATTGCTGACACCGGTAAAGGGGGACCAAACTGGCTTTGTAAAGGATAGACACTCCTATAACAGTATTAAGAGGATGCTAAATATGGTCTGGGGGGGCTCTCTATTTCTGGGAGAGAGATTCGTACTGTCTTTAGATGCAGAGAAGACCTTCAATAGAGTGGAATGGCCATATTTGCATCAGGAATGAAACAAATTTGGATTGGGGGGGGCTTGGCAGAATATGTAAAATTACTGTATGCAGCATGTAAGGCCAGGATACTGGCGAATGGGGGGTTATCTAGATAATTTGGGTTAGGGTGAGGTACAAGACAGGGATGTTCACTGTCACCTCTTCTCTTTGCACTGGTAATAGAGCCTCTTGCAGAATATATTTGTAAGAGACCTGAAATCAAGGGGATTGGGGTAGTGGTGAGGAGGAACACAAAATATCACTGTATGCAGATGATATTTTACTGTTTGTGACAAAATCTGAGCGATCAATGCCAGTAGTATGTGAAGCCGTCAATAGATTTTCCAGATTCTCAGGGTATAAAATAAATATGGGCAAATCTGAACTAATGCAGAAGGGAGGCGCGTAAAAGAGATTACAAAATATTCCCTGCAAAAGAATTATGTCTATGACGTATTTGGGGATTAAGTTAAGTCCTCAGCTGTCCAATTTGTATTGGGTGAACTACGGGGGTTTGCTTAGAACCCTGAAATAAGATGTGAGGAGGTAGAGATCTCTCCCCATCTACTGGATGGAGAGGAGAAATCTACTTAAGATGAATCTGCTACCAAGAATATTGTGCCCTATTCAAATGTTACAGATGGGACTAAATAAGAAGGACATGCAGAAATTAGAGGCACAGTGCACTACTTTTCTATGGCAGGGGAAAAGGTCCAGAGTGGCTTTAAGATGTTTAAAAGGCATGAATCCCAAAGGAAGCCTAAAGTTTCTAGATCGCCAACACTATCATGTGGCAGCACAACTACGGCTTATGAGAGAATGGCTCCTTGGGGATAGAGGAGCAAGCTGGGTGACCCTGGAGACAGGAGGGGAGAGGGGGTTGTCCTTGATATACCTGAATAAGGGAGGGCTTAAAAATACAGGAAAAGACAAAACCTGAACCCACTGTTAATACATACTTTGCAGGCCTAGAGAACAGTGACCAAAATAGTAGGGGGAGAAGGGAAAGACAGTTCTTGAACCAGTTAGTGACAACCCAGAGTTCATTCTTTTACTCCAGGAAAAGGGATTTGCCCAATGGAAACAGAAGGGAATACAATGTTTTGGAGACCTGTTGGGACTAGGAGGGGTGAAAGGTCAAAAGGATCTAGGGCGTACCTTCAGATTAGAAGGACAATACACATTCCAATATTTGCAGGCATAAGAGCGAGGTGTAGGGAACACCCAGAGACATCTAATCTATTAAAATTAAAGAGGGAGATTATGCTGTCTTGAACTAACCCAAAAGTCCTAATTGCAAGACTTTTTTTCACATCTGAGGGAGGCCATGCTGCCTCAGTCAACAGGGACAAGACAACAATGGGAATGGGATTTGGGGAGGAAGATTATGGAGGAAAACTGGGTTACCATATGTGAGTCACACATGGGCCTATTGTGGTGTAATAAGTATAAAGAATCCCAGTATAAATTTATACACAGACTGTATTTTCCACTTGCTGTGGTGCACAACTTCTTGCCAGGGTTAGTATCACCCACATGAGGTAGATGCCAAGAAGAAAGAGGTATAGACATACACTATTATTGGGACTGTCCAACCCTAAGGACTTTCTGGACAGAAATGGGACAGCAGATTGGAAAAAAGTTGGGATGCGGATCCTGGAGATGCCATTGTCCATGTTGCTGGGCATAGATCATTTGGGAGACGATGGTTGGGACCCACATCCTACAGTGGTGTGAGTATTGCTAGTGCTAGCTAGGAAATGCATCCAGAATACGTGGGTAGCATGTACACACCCCACCATAGATATGTGGTTGGAAATGGTGGCTATAACACTACCCCTAGAGTGGGTGACCTATGAGCTCAAGGAGGAAGGAGACCTTTTTGAGAGGATATGGGGAGCCCTTATGAACTCTTTCCCAACTGATGAGGCACCGACCATGGGTCTCAGTATCATTCACTGAAAGACAGCTGGAACTTAACTTGACTATGTGGGCACATTGAAAGATGGAGATCAAATCAGCCTCCTACGAATGTACTTGAATATTTTAAAAAAGAGGAGTGCTATGTATACAGCAGCCGGCAGCAGTTATGGTTGTGTTAGTTTAAATGATTTAATGTTTCCTTTTTTTAAATTAAAAAGGGGTGAGCAAATAATATTTGATAAGTATAAAAGAAGGTCTGTATAGTGTTATACACTTGATGATATATTGGGCGACACATGGAAATTTGATTTAGTGGGGAATTTTGTAAAGACATATCATAAATAGTGTGTGTTACTAGAGATACCACAAGAAATGCTTATGTGTATTTGATTTGTATTTGCCACTCAATAAACAGATTTAAAAAAAAAACAAAAAAAAAACAAGCTTAAACAGATGCTTGAAACATGTGTGATTTAAGTACCACTCAGTGGGGGCATCAGTGAAACATCGCCCATTGCCCTACTGAAACTAGGGCAAAATCCCTTTAATTCACTGGTCAAGTGGATGATTTATATAGGAATGTTTAGCACATGAGTGAAAGATTCTTAGGGGTTTGATGATGGTAGGGTTGGTAGGTACTAAGGTAGGTTAGGACATTAGATACTGAGTATGTTGTCCAGGAGTAGTTGAGGGGATAAGTACAGTTGCTGTAGGGTAGTATGTTTGAATGCTTGTGCAACATAGAGTGTAGATTTGGTTTACTTTCGCTCTGTCCCTGCTACAGAGAATACCACTTTTTCATGTCCAAGAAAGGTTAAAATGACCCAATACTAAGAGCTCTCTGGGGGAGGCAAGAGTAGGAAAAAAAGCTAGGTTGGCAAGAATTGAGTACACCACCAACTAACACTAGGAGGAGGAAGAAAGGGACAGAGAGTGAATAGTTTGTGTAAGTGCAAGGTGGGTACTCTCCTAGATGCACACAGGGCACAAGCCCCAACAACATTGCTTGCCACTGGGTCACTGATGAAGTCACAGTGGCTCCTGGGCTTGTTAGGTCACCCTCGATGAGTGACAGGGGGTTGCATTCATTGATGGAAAGAAAAAAGTATGTCCCTTCCACCCAGAGAATGGTGATTATGGGTCTGATGAAATGCTGGTACCACCCTCTGGAATGGTGTACAGTACCTTCCCACTTCCCCACTGTAGTCACTCCACCAATGGACCCACACACAATAAATCTACTGTCCCCTATAAGCAGGCGCTTAGCTCTAAACAGATTGCAGTGGACAAATGAATACAAATAGCAAACACAGCTTTCTTGGCACTGCAAATCCTAATAGGAAAAAAGAAGGGTTAGAAGGAAGTACAAGATTGTTGTCTGCTAGAGGATGGTCTTCAGTTGCCCTGCTTATGCCCAGCTCACTAAAAGGGGTCACTTTTTATACACTGTGAGCAGGCACAGCCAAAATAAACACTTTCCAGGGCTGTAACCAGAAATGCCATCCTAGACACAGCCCTTTTGTGCAACCTGCCCTCACACCACAGTGCACAATACAGTACTGTGGTCACACTCCTGTACTGCAAGAACTACCCCCTCACTACTGGCACCAGTGTGATTCCCCTTTAAACCTTTAGGGAGATCCCCACAAGTCACTGGGTACTCACTTGCTGAAATGGTGTAGACACACGGGTGCTGCAAGTGATTGGTCAGCGCTAGTATACTTTAAGGGAGTACTACAGTCAGAATTTGCAAAAACATATGTTATGCAGACTGTTTTGATTTGTGTGTGTAGTCCAAGTGTGTCTGTACCTTTGTCTGCCAGCAAGAGTTTTTTCTAAATTAGCCTACCTGTTTTACGGTAGTTTTATGGCCCTTGGGGATTTCCATTTTAGTATGGTCTATTGCTCATCTTGTTCCTACAATGCCTTCTGTTCCATGTGACAGTGATGTGGCTGGAACCATGGATTCAGCAAGCACCGGTTTAGAGTCAATTTTACAACATCACTGCTGTGATATTAAGTAACTTTCCTTATCCAGTGAACACTAGGGCTACATTTACAGTTTAGCAAATACGTGAGGGCTAATTGGGTGGGTTATTTTATAAGAAAACAGCTAGAGTCTTTACTAATTATAGGATTGATGATCTGGGATGATTTGTCTGCTTTTTATTGCTGTGTGTAGTTTCATGAAATGAAATGTTTTAAAAGCAAAACATTTACTTCTGCTGTCTAGACTTGACACATACATAGATAATAAAAATGTTGAATTAGAGTTATGTAGAGGAAGCCAGAACATCAGGCCCCTATCTCTAGTACTTATGAATCAGTGGTCCTGGACACATCACTGTTACATGGGACAGGAGGCACTGTAGGAAAAAGAGCAATAAACCTTGTTAAAATGCAGATCCCCAGAGGCCATGTCCCCAGGGGCCATAAAGCTGTCATGTAAATAACAAGCTATTTTAGAACAAACTCTTAATAGCAAACAAAGGGAAGGACGTATCAGGACTACTCACAAATCAAAACACTCTGCATATGTTTTTGCAAATTTTGACTTTAGTATTCCTTTAAACTGAATCGCAGCAGTACTCAGTAGACACAGTTAAACGCCAAACCCAAAGACCTCACAATTGCAAAAATAGCTGAACCCAAACCTCAAACAGAGCTACTTGTAACTTCAAGCTGACTGGCTGCATACATTAACAGTTTCCCAATGGTTTAGTGCAGTTCCTCAGTTGCAGGAGCAAGCCTTGTTTCACTCATTGTTCTGTTGCACAAGGATTTCCCTCACTGCACAGGATTCAGCATTGCAGCTGTCAGTAGTCCCTGTCAAGCAGTCAGCTAATCTCTTGATTCTGTCACTTTCACTCCCTCTTCATGAGTCTCTCACTATATGTTAGCTCAGATGATGTAGATCAGAGGTCCAGCTCTCCTCTGGTCAATCAGACCACAAAATCTGCACTGACTACCACATCCTGACTTCTAGACCCTTTGGGTAGTAAAAGCCTGGTACAAGATTATGGTACCCACTAGCAGTTCCCATGGCAGACACAAGCAGCAATTCACTTCTTTCTCTGCTATTTTATCTGCAGTGGTGATGCTCAGCATCTCAGCGTAAACTGTGTTCTGGCTAGCTTGAGAATGCCTCCCTTTCCACCAAACAGTGACTCAGCCGTCTTTCACAATTTGTCAGCTGACAGATGCACGGTCTGTTGCAGCACATCACTCAGGTTTCAGACAGCAATCCTGCTCTGACAAGCTCTCTCCCAGATCAGCTTTGAAGACAGCTTTAGTGAGACTGCAAACCTGATTGGTCCATTCAGGCTGTCAATCAGGATTTGCAGTCCTGGAGGCATTCTACATGACAGGCAATTGGCTGCTGCAAAGGCACCTGATTTAATTATGTGCACCTGTAGTCCATGAGCTCCTGTGTCTCCCAGAACTGGCAAGCAATTGTGAGAGATTGTTCCATTCTCCTTAATCCCATTGCCATGGCAGAGTGGGTCTAAGGGCAGCAACATGGTTCCTATTTTGTAGTCCCAAAGATTGTCTCTGCAAAATTCCTGAGGTACACACAGAACACATCCCAAATGCTGAATCGCACCTCAAGTCAGTGCTGCATACTTGTACCTACATCCAGTACACCACAGGAAAGACTGGGCAATTCTCGACCCAGACATGATCATGGCAGAGTAAGTTCTATTGGTAGCAGCAAATGCCTTTTATGTCAGAGTAAACAAAAGAATCAAAGCAAAGTAAACCACAGGCAGTTACATTGAATAAGTGACAGAAGTTCCATGTTCAAGTTCACATCTCAGGTTAAGGCTGGCATATACAGCCACTCTATAGCCTCTCATAGCACTGTCCTGCCTATGGACTGCAAAACCAGACAGGGCGATATCAGCATCATTTGAGGTGTGATACATGTGGAGAGGTTGTGGGATAACAGATGGACCAGACACCTAACTTCAGGTTCAACACACAGTCTCTGTGTGATGTTTATTCAAAATACAGCGGATTACCTTAAGCCAATAGTTCTCAGACTTTGTCACAGTGAGCCTCCCCAAATCCATGGAAAAGATTTTGAGCCTCCCCAAAAATTTAAATAATCTTGGGCCTCCCCAAAGAAAAATAACATACTGTACTTTGCGCAGTACACCATGAATAAATTGAAACCCCTTTGAGTACTTGGCTCACATTCAGTTCTTTGTCTTATACCGACGTGGAACCTTTGAAAAAGAGCTCCTGTGCTCAAAGGTGTTATCTGAATAACAACTAAATAAAATAAACATATATTATTATTCAGCTTATTGTAACCCCCACAGGCCAACCTACGTACTCTGCTATTTTCATTCTTGAACCATTGTTACCACTTGCAGTACCTTCATGGGTCACACTACTTTCTCTGTTTCCTCTCTATATGAAATAACCTTCCTACATACTTTGCCTCTCCCCATCCTTCCCTGCTCCTAAGCAACTTCTCAGGGATTACTTTGCTCCTTCCTGCATTGCTCTTAGCACTTCTATGCTCAACCATTGTATTTGGGCTGTTCTGTCATCAGGCTATAAATTGATCAATTACCACCACTCATTATTAGTTTATTTTTCATATTTGTTTGCACTATTGTTCATTGTGTATTTCTTGATTGTTTTGCAGTTACCTTTTGAAATGTATTCACTCCCTACCCTTCCCTGGGTACACCTGAAATGAGCCTTGGCTCATTCACCTTCTCTTGTCACCTATTAGTAAATAAACACATTAAATTCACCTACCATTATCCTCTTTCAGTTTGCATCATCTCTTCAAACAAAATATATAAAACTCAAAATTTAAATACAGTATTTTTTCAGACTTGCTTGAGCCTCCCCTGGAACAGGTTGGGGCCTCCCCAGGGAGGCTGGCCTCCCCATTTGAGAACCCCTGCCTTAAGCAATGGCATATCCCTTCTTCAGTATATCAGTTTGCAGCAACAGACTATGTATGTCCTTTCTCTGCACTTAGCCAATACCTACTGACTCACTGATCTCTGATCTAACTTATCAGTTGAGATTCAGCCTACCCTATGTGGGCCTTGTTTGCTTGGGTGGTGGGGGCACAAATAATAATAATAATAAAAAGAACAAGCTAAAGACAAAGAACCTCAGTAGAGAAGCACTGACCCAAGAGTTACCCTAAAGTGCATTGACACTAAGCCAAGTTTCAAAGAAACACAACATCACACATACTTCCATAATGTAAAGCATCATGGGTTATATGCAAATCACTATGACATTTCAGACTTGTTCAACTTACAGCAATTTACATGTATTTTAACTAGCACAACTAACTTAATTTTGATAATGCAGTCCACTAGTACTTTTTACCTTCATCAGAAACACATAGTACCATGGTATTTTCAACATTTCCAGGTTTCATGCACATAAGGTATATACATCAATGTATTTTATGACATAGTGCCATTGCATACTAAATCCAACAATGAGGAACACAGCCTGTTGTCTTACATCGGCTCGGAGGTCACCACAATAACCTCCCTGTACAAGGACCTGAGAGGGAAAAGGAAAATTAAAGAGGACACTATAACATAGTCAAGAAAGGGAAGGGGGTGCTCATAGGTGGCCAACCTTATGGACTAGAAATTGTAAAGAATAGATTAGGCTAAGAAACAGAAGAACTGTTGCAACAGATTTATGAAAATGTCGGTCCTCAAGAGTGGCTGGAGCTCTCTGTCACATATCCCCCACCTTAAAAGGGAAGCAGTTATTGCAGACTACCTACCACCTTCCTGTCCCAGGAAGGGATGGAGCTTCCACCCATCCATATTCAGAGGTTCTATCTCAACACAGAAACATAGAAATTTTTTTCCATGTAAAGTTTATTCGATAATTTCCAATACAGATAATAGATCAGTGATACATATACAGTATGTCAAACAGATAACAGCACCAAGAGTAAATAATCTGTCCTCTCCCTTCCCCCCAGAAACATATAATTTGATGGCAGATAAGGACCACTTGGCCCACCTAGTATCCCCATTCTCCTACCTATTGGAAAAGCTGCAGATCCCTGTTAACCAACAGCCTACTTCCTCCTATCCCTCACTATAATTACCTCATGTCTGTCCCATGCATTCTTGAATTCCCCCACTGTTTTTAACCACATAACCTCCTCAGGAAGGTGGTTCCATGTGTCCAGCACTCTCTCATTGAAAAAATACTTCCTCACATTGCCTCTGAGTCATCCCCCCTCTATCTTCAAATTGTGCCCCCTTGTTCTTGTACATCTCTTTTTCTCAGGGTCCCTATTAACAATAAACATTCCTTCATAAACACAGTTGATATCATCATTCTTTACCCTGAAGCATTAACACATTTCTCAACAGAGACTAATGGTACCTTCCCTGAACTATCTCCTTTTTTTTTTTCTTAATCTGTTTCTTCCCCAGGCCCCCCCCCAGGTCGGCACCCATCTCCAGCCACCCATCCAGCCCCACACTCCGAGATCAGGTTGCATCCCCTCTTCCCCACAGACTACCACCCATGGTAGGGTGGTGAGGAGTCCTCCCCAGCTCAACTCAACTCTACCAGGATCCAGTTCGGGGAGCACCATTTAGGGTCAGGGCCTGCAGCGGATGGCTGCTTCATCCTGCATGACCAGCTGGGCCATTTTTCACATTTGCTCTCATTTATGTGAGAGGGGCATGCAATAATGCTGGTGGAGGGAGCATGCACATGTCCGCACATGCTCCTCTGGTGCCTGCCCCATCTCAGCCCCTCTTTGCAGCATCGGAGCACTACCCCCAGCCTCTGCTAGGGGCCAGAAATGCACTAACCACTAGAGTCCCCCGCTCCTTGAAGAGGGAGAGCAGTCCCTCGGATGCTCAATCCCTCTCCTCCCCTGCCAACCACCAGTGGCCCGTGCCTTTTCCCGAACATGGGTCGCTGGTGTAGCGTGAGGTAAGGTGACCAGCTCCTCAGCCCTCAGTGCCACCGGGCCTGCTACCTGAACTATCTCCTTTTAGGGAAAGTACGTCATATTTCATTGACATCAATTCCTGCTCCATATCTAGACATGAAATCAGAATTTTTCATGTTTTGTCCCCACACCACCATTAATCTGCATACCCTTCTGGGCATTAACATATTGTAACAGTTTGGCAACATTAGCATCTTTAGCCTACAGTATACCCCAGTCAGTACTGTTAATAGATTTAGCTGTATCAATATAAGGAAAAATCCCTTTACCTTCATAGGCTTCTTCTTGCTTGCTTGCAGTCTTCAGTCACAGCACAGTATCACTAGGCACAGTCTTACCTGGGGTCTCATATTCAAGTGCCATACTTGCATCTCTGACATCCGACAGGTAACATCCTGGGATCAAAGGCAACAATGGAATATCCTGCTCAGTCAGGGGGTCCTCCTCAAACTAAGCCCATGAAAAAAATCTTCCTCTGACTCTTTATCCAAACTCTCCAGCAAGTACATCTCAAGCACTTGGCACAGAGGTTCCACCTCTCTACATAGCTGGTCTGCCTCCAGCCATTGCCCAGTTATCCACTGTATTAGACTCATCAGGTTTTCCACCATTGGGGTGTTGTCTTGCATCTCTGGTCTGCCTTGACCCCACGGTAGCTTCTTGTCCCCTTTGCATCTCTTCATCTTCAGGGTAAGCCATCCTCCGAGCTACCAGTTCCAGGACAGGCTGAAGCTTCTCTCCCAGTCTGTTGGCAATGGTTCTGGTCAGAACTCCATGGACTTTCTTCTCCGGGTTCTCCTCTGGCAACTCCTGGTGCATTAGTCCACCTGGGATATCTTGGCAATATCCACTGGAAAACATCCCTCTTTGGCCAGTCCAGATGCTTCCAGCATGCTATCCCACTTCTAATACCAAGTTTGTGGTGGGGTTGTGGAATAATAGATGGACCAGACACCAAACTTCAGGTTCAACACACAGTCTCTGTGTGATGTTTATTCAAAATACAACAGATTACCTTAAGCAATGGCATATCCCTTCTTCAGTACATCAGTCTGCAGCAACAGACTATGTATGTCCTTTCTCTGCACTTAGCCAATACCTACTGACTCACTGATCTCTGATCTAACTTATCAGTTGAGATTCAGCCTCCCCTATGCGGGCCTTGTTTTCTTGGGTGGTGGGGGACTGAAATAAAAAAAAAAACAAGCTAAAGACAAAGAACCTCAGTGCAGAAGCACTGACACAAGGGTTACCTGAGAGAGCATTGCCAATAAGCCAAGTTTCAAAGAAACATCACACATACTTCCATAATGCAAAGCATCATGGGATATATGCAAATCACCATGACATTTCAGACTTGTTCAACTAACAGCAATTTACATGTATTTTAAATAGCACAACTAACTTAATTTTTATAATACAGTCCCCTAGTATTTTTTACCTTTATAAAAAACACTTAGAGTCATGGTATTTTCAACATTTCCAGGTTTCATACACAGAAGGTATATACAGCAATGTATTTTAAGACATAGTGCCATTGCATACTAAATCCAAGAATGAGGAACACAGCCTGTTTTACATCAGCTTGGAGGTCACCACAATAACCTCCCTGTACGAGGACCTGAGAGAGAAAAGGAAAATTAAAGAGGACACTATAGTAGCATAGTCAAGAAAGGGAAGGGATGCCCATAGGTGGCCAACCTTATGGACTAGAAATTTTAAAGAACAGATTAGGCTAATAAAATAGAAGAACTGTTGCAACTGATTTATGAAAAGGTCAGTCCTCAAGAGTGGCATGAGCTCCCTGTCACAATACAGTGTTTGGGATACGTTCTGTGTGTATTGCAGGAGTTTCTCAAAGACAGCTTTTGGAACTACAAAACAGGAACCATGTTGTCACTGTGACCCAGTCTGCCATGGTAATGGGGTTGAGAGACATGAGCACCTGCCATCCTAACCTACCTTTCTGTGCCCCTCAACCCATCGCCATGGCAGAGTGGATCATGGCTCCTGTTTTGTAGTCCCAACAGCTGCCTCTGCAAAAGTCTTGAGTTACACATAGAATGCCGGATCACACCCAAGTCAGTCCTGCATGGGTGTACCCATGCCCAATACGCTGGTAGGATGCTTGGACAATTTTTGATCCAGACATGGCCAGGGCAGTGTCAGCTGTACTGGTGGCAGCAAATACCTTTGATGTTAGAGTGAGCAAAGAAATCTTAAAGGCAAAGTAACCCATGGGGGGTACACCAAGGAAGGGACAGAGGTGTCATGTGCAGGTTTACATCTGAGGTTATGACTGACATACATTGCCACTCTGAATCTTCTCATAGCACTGTCCTGCCTAGGAACTGCAAAACCAGACAGGTGTCAGCATCACTGATACTATCTGATAACCAAAACTCACTTACTATGACTACATCTGATTGATACTGCAGGGCCTGCAGTCTAAGATGATCATGCTTAGGAGTTAAGCGCCAACCACTACAGTGGAAAGGATTCAGTTCTTTGGGCATGGTGAGGAGGGAGAGGGGAAAGGGAAAGGCTAGGTTTGGCTCACATCACCCAACAGCAATGGCAGAAGGGTAGTGATTAGATGGAGGTAGCTTAAACTTTAAGCCATTTAAGCCATTACATTTTTTGTAATTATAAAAAAATTTGCATGAATAGAGACAACAGTTGTATCACAGCTATGATGTTATATACCTTTGTATGTATTCATTATGACACTATGTTACACATGCATACTGTACAGTATGTCATTTTCCATCTCAGGTTTTCTAAACTGTCCTCTGAACAAGAAATGGTTTATAAGAAATTAGTTATGGGATGTCTTGCATTCATGTTTTAGTACATTGTTTTAATTGTTTTTTGTTTAATATACTTTATTAGAGTTTCCAAATTACAAAAACAACTTTTAACAATAACAATTAAAAAAAACTAACCCAACTGCAATTGCAGCTGCAATTTGCTTTTCGATTCAAAGTTTGCTGCCAGTAAATAGCAGATACCTGTGAGGGTAATAGGATTTGTGACTTGAAAAAACCCATACAATTTTGAGACAGGGTGGGGTTGTGCAGTCAAAGATACCAAGTGGGGGATATTTAAAGAATCATGAAAAGACCATGGAGAGGAACCCAAAAAAAAGAAGTGACAGCACCTTTAAGTTGGAAATATTTGAAATCGAAGGAATGGGTTAGTAAACAGCGAGCCTTAAAATCAGCTAAGGGCAAAAAACTGCCTACCTCCATCAAATCAACAACAGTGGTCCCCTGAAGTTCTGGACAGAACCCAGGTGGTATCAGACAATGTGCAATAGTAAAATTAGGATTGCCAAGACAGGGCTGGGAGAGCGCTTTCATCCAATCTGTACCCATATGGAGGCAAAGTTGCCGAAGGGCCTTCAGGGACCACTGTATAGGTGTAGACTTCAAGACTAGTAGGGATGGAGGCCAGCTTCAAAAATAAAAGGCTTTTAAGCTGAATTCCAGTCTGTTAGTATGATGTTTTTATAAACCAATATGATACTACCAGCTGCTCTCCCCAGGTTGGGGGAGGAGGATCACAGAAGAAGCTAAGCCTCAAGCCAGAGGAAATGGAAATCTGTGGGTGAGGAAACTCTGCTGTACCTTTCCAGATTCTGTTATTACACCCACAGTTTGTTGTGGAGTTCCAGTTGTAGTTTAGTGCTCCTTCTATGTAGTCAGCTAAGTCCACAAATGTCTAGCCTCCCTAGGGTGATCTAGTAGGTACAGCTGATGGGCAGGATTTATGAAACGGTTAAAATACTTGCAGCTGTGGGAAAAATAGGCACAGGTGGGTTGCCACTTGCTTATTCACAAGTTGCTGCAGTTTTCCCATAGCTGCCGGTATTCACAAAGGTGGAGCCGGATTTTGACCGGCTCCATGATTTATGGCCGCTTGCGGGTAGTGTTACCTGGGAAACACCTGCAGCTGCCAAAAACTGTTACAGCTGGTGGTAGCAGCTGTAACAGGTGCTGCAAGTGCTGTGCTGAGTATAGTAATCTCTGCAGCTGCGGGGAATTTCGGTCCGCAACTTGAGTTGCAGTGTACGATTTAGTCACATTTTCTTTTGTGAATCTAGCCCCGTGCCTTTTCCAAGTACCGGTCATTGCTGGTGTTATTTCTGTGTAAAACAAACTGCTTATTTGTCATCACTGTTTTGAGAAGTCTAAGGATTTTTGATTATCTGGTTTTAGTTTGTCTGTAGTGGGTTAATTTCAACATTGAAAGATGTTGAAAGTAAAGCCCATCATGTGAAAGAATACAATTTGCTATGTTCTTCTTCAACTAGGCATGTTTTACAAACAGGTACAAAAACATTGTTCCACGCCAATTGCCTTTAAGCATTTTGTAGATCTAATTTATTCATAGGCAGTCTCTCATTTCAGTTGAGCAGTTTTTCCCCCAGCTCCAATGGCACAGTCTCATTCCCCCTCACCCCTTTACTTCCCTCCTGCTCTCTTGTGTTCTGTCACAGTCCTGCACTCATCTGCACTGCCCCTACAGCATGCCCTTCACCCACAAGAGTTTTCAATTAAACTTTATTATTGTGTAAATACTGTACTTTTATTATACATTTTAGTCCTCAACTGTTACTTGTTCACTGTTGTTATTGTTGGATTCCTTTGCTGACATTTGTATGCACTACTTTTCTTTTTCATTGCCATTATGCAAATAAATTCTTCTCATTTATGTGTTATCACCACCCCCAGGCTACACCAGGAAATGACCCTTTGCTTAGTGTGCATTTTCCAATCAAATACTTTCTGCTGCTGGGTGAACTAGCATTTTTATATTCGGGTAGTCTTCATTACAGCAAAGACAGACTCTGCTGTTGGTCTGGCAGTGTCCACTTGCAGGGTTTTCTCTGTGAAATCCCTCTCCTATCATTATGCTGACTATCCTTGTTCAGATCTCACCAGATGTGTGTGTGTGTGTGTAAGGAGGATCCTTCTGTTGCGCACCCTGGCACCCCCTCACACACCAACCTACCTTGGTGTCGGCCTGCATTCTTTTGGGTGCAATAAGTAAATTGAATACCAGTAATAGGTTTTGGTGCCTCCACCTGGGGCAGTTGTATATGAGGCTACCCAATGTTGTCCTAACCCCCCCCCCGGGAAATAAGTATTATTTTCCCTCCCACACACACAGTGAACTTTTCCCCACACAGTAACAATATACACAAAGCAATAAACATGAGCCAGATTTATAAAGTGAACTAACCTCAGATTTATTATAGGTGAGGGGTAGAAGGGGAATAAAACAGCATAAAAACAAACAATTTTGGTTTTCAACAGTTTTCAACAGTTGTCCCCCAAACAGTCTCAGTACCACCCCCCACGGATGCACTCAATTTTCCCCATGGCCGTAACAGTTATTACAGTCATTTACAGTGGGTACCTCACCGGGTTGCTGATGATGTAACATTGATGGCAATTTGGGATACAGTGGGAACAAGAGCCTTTTGAACATGAACTTGCAGAACTTGGGAAAAGGGGGCCCCAAACTGGATTCCAACAATGGTTAACAAATGTATTTTTTACTCTTCTGCATGGGCTTTCCTGCAGATTAACAAAGTCCTGTCCAGGACTTCGCCCCCTTTATATTTAACTAAACTAACTAACTAACTAACTTTGGAAAATAAATCCTCGGGGCCGCAGTCCAGAGGTGCTCACAGTTTTTGAAGACTTTAGTGGGTGCTTTGAATGTAGCAGACAGTCTCTCTGGGAACCACAACTGCATACTGCAGATACTAAGCAGGTGCGGGTTCTTCACCCGTGATGGGCCTTTCATCATCTTCACCCCAAGGGCCTTTCACCATCACCACCTCAAAGGCCTTTCATCATCTTCACCTCAAAGGCCTTTTGTCCTTTTTACCTCAAAGGCCTTTTGCCATCTTCCAAGGGGATCTTCCAGGCTTGTGGTCATCTAGATGTTCAGCGCACACAGCTTCCACTGGAACTAAGGTTAAGATGGGCTTCTTTACAGTCTCTTCCAAGCCCAATTAACTTTTCTGGCCAGTTGGGAAACAGCTCAAACAGTTCCAATAATTTACAGTGTTGAAAACAACAGAAGAGCAGCTCTAATAAATTTCTACTGGGAGAAAGGTGAGCAGTCCAAACAATTCTCTGCTAGGAAAAAGGACTAGCAGGCACTCTGCCAAAAGTTTCTTTGGTGCTCAGAGGGGCCTATCTGCACACAGAATTGCCAGCTGGCTCACGTAGCCCTCTAAACACGGTCTCCTCCTCTACTTCTCAGCTAGACTTCTCCCAGAAACCAGGGCACAGCCCAATTAATAGCAGCCCCAAACTCCCCATCCCATTGGCCAGCCTTTTCCTGGGCTCACTGATGGTGCCCTTTTACCTTCCCAGCAGCCCTGGTGGCAGGTAGAACTACTGGGGCAGCCATCTTTGTTTATATTTGGCTGCCTGGCTTTTGCAGCCTCCCAATTACCGTATATAATCGCACATAAGTCGGTCCGCATATAAGTCGGGGGGTATAATTTGAAACTTAATTTGTAGTCTTTTTCTTTGACCCGCATATAAGTCAGGGAGCTAATGTAGCATACCAATTGTGTGCATGTGCATACGATATAAGAGAACATCAAACGAGGTATGTGTTAAAAAAAAACGTTTTATTTAAAATACTAGCGCTATCATTCGTTTCATTCATTGAGTCTCTTGGTTTTAAATGAATCCCCATCACTGAACCCGAAGAACTCCGTGTCATCTTCGTCATCTGACGCAAAGAGAATATGCAGCTGCTGCTCAGAGAGCGTAACGTCATCATACATGTCCTCTAGCTCTACATTTATCTCATCTGCCACAACATCATCAGGACAGTCTGCATCAGAACCCATCAAATCCTCATATAGTAGATGGTCCTCGGTGCCGTCCAAGCTGTTTGAAATGCCACATTTTTTAAATGATTTTATGACGGCCTCACAGGGAATGGCATTCCAGGCATCACATACCCACTCACATACCATTACAAAACTTGGCTCTTTTACATTCCCTCCTTTTGTGTACTGCTTGTTCCCTGCAAAAAAAAAATATTTCTAACAGTTGGAGTACAATAAAATACCCTTTCTCTTACCCTTATGTACTAAGAAATAAAAATGAAAAGCAAGTGTGTGTGTACCACTTTTTTATTCACATCAGCTGGCAGCTTTTGCGCAATGTGTGTTCTCTGCCTCAAACATAAACCATGGCGCTGCATAAACCTAGTACACCACCCAGCAGAAGCAAGAAATTTACCAGTGCTGCTGCCCTGGAGACCTAATTTATTCGATATTGTCAAAGCCTTTAATCGAATAGACATGCGGTTTACTATGTAACCCTGCTGTCTAAGTTCAAGCACCCATCCACTGAGCTTGGACTCGATTGCTGCAACAGGTGAGGTGCTGATCTTCATCCTCTTCATATTTTTGTCCACTCACTGAAGCTCAGTTTTCCTTTTTCACCAGTCTTGTACTAATTTTTCATTTACATGAAACTCTCTTTCAGCGGTGGCATTAATATGCATTTCCGCATATTGTACAATGCGAAGATTAAAATCAGCAGTCTAGGAACTCCATTTTCGTTTGACTGAGGGCATTCTGAGCTGACATGAACAAGAGTTTGAACATGGTTTTCATACAGGATTAACACTAATCACTTAGTTATTTAACACTAATCACCTAAGTATTTAATCACAAACAGCAAAGGCAGCTAATGACAGGTAAAGACAGGTCTTTAAGCACCAGCAGAGGGGCTAACAGTCTTTCAGCACAAGTCAATTATCCTTTATGTGAAATAGGGTGTGCACAACATTTTCGACTTACATGCATTGTTAGCATTGTTAGCGAGCAACTTTTTTTTTCAGCGTGAGTACTCGCTCATAAGTCGGTACCCTTAACTCAACATGCTCAGAAAACTCCCCAAAAACTGACTTATGTGCGAGTGTATACGGTAATTTACAAGTCCCCTTAGGGCAGAGAACCACTTACCCTGGCCCTGCTTGCCCTGATGGTGCCAGGTTGACCTTTAATTTGCTTAGGGGGAGCCCCATTCAGCTGTTGGGGCTCCCAAAATGATAGGTGCCCTTTTTGCACTGTTCTGGGCTGCAGGTGCACATGCACACCTTGCTAATGCAATTTCTGGTCCCAGTGACTCTTGCGGGACTGGGAAATCCCCATTTAAGTGCCCAGAAGCATTTTAACAGTTTAATCCCAGCTCCGCTGCCTACTCTGGAGCCAGGAAACCCTTTAATTTATGGTCATGCTGCCATACACATGTACAGGAGCCACGGCTCCTTAAATCCTTAGGCAATGCATGCACGATCATATTGGAAATGGCACAACAGCTGTCCCAGAACTCCTAAGCTAGGGGCAACAGTTCTCTCCCCCTGGTGCCCAGAAGTGCAAAACTCTTCAGGATCTCAGCCAGCTTCTTCCATAGGACCAAGAGACCGGAATGTCGGGCAGCAACAACTGCCTCAAAGATATGGGACATGAGCCCTGACCTGAATCTTGCCAGGGCTCCTTGAAAAGCCCTCCAGTCCCAATTCCAGCAATCCAGGGAACCGGAGGCAAAAGGCAGACAACAGGGCATCGGGCTATAGCCCACTTAGGGAAGCCCCACACGGGGGGGGGGAGCTTACATGTGGCTCTGTCCTCCAATGATTTGGATGAGGTTTGAACCTTTTAACTTTGGGTGGAGGAGTCTGGATTCAGATATTATTAACTTTATTTTTTTTTATAATAGAAAAGTTTACTATTTTCCAAGTTACATAGCTGTGCAGGAGTAAAACAATACACCAGACAGGAATACAGCATCAGATACATATAAAGTACTACCCATTCCAAGGAAGGGTTATCCGTTCACCCAAATAAAAAGATACCAAAATACTTGCTAAAAGCATACCACATAAGTGATATAAAAATTGAAAGAGGTAGCTATCCTGTCAAACATAGGATATACCGCAGCGTGCACTTCCAAAAGACAATGACAGAGTATATAAAGTGCAATCCAGCCAGAGCAACAAAAGATAGGAAGAAAAGGGAGATGCACAGCAATGCCACTGAGTATGGTCCGAGTCCGACCTTTTAATAGAAGGGATGCAGGATTGGAGCCTAAGGGTAACCCAAGACCTGAGAGATGGCCTCAGCTGGGGGGATTGCCAGGAGGTGGGGGGGGCACCCTGCACAGGTGTGAATGAAGGTGGGCATCCCATTTCCTATGATACCTAGAGAGCTGTCCCTGGCTAGAATAGGAGAGCTTTCAAAAGTGGTAAGGTTAGCCAGCATAGAGTGCCAGGCCTTGATTGAAGGCGGTGAGGGTTGTCTCCATTTCATCAGAAAGGCGTGCTTGGCCTCAAATACCGCTGCCAGGATCCATCTCTTGTGGGAAGGAGGGAGTGGATTCAGGGACAGGGGGTCACCCAAGAGTATCATGGGTTCTGAGAGGCAGAATGACTGACCTCTGCCACCTGCTTATTATTATATTGTATAATATTTGTGTTATAAATAAAATGTGTGTGGTATATGACTGCCTGCTTAAGGATGGCAGTCAATGTAAGAAGACTTGACCTTTGACCTCAAAAGTGCCAGTGTGAGGAAACAGCAGGATGTGATAGACAGACCAGTGAAACCACTAATTAAATGGTGAATCAGTGGTGGGGTTTTCCTCGGGGTTGTTAACCCTAATGCTCACCCCTCCCTGCCATCCCCTAGCCTCCAATCCAAAGCACAAGGTACAGCTCCAAGCCACTGCCTCATAATGATACACTCTGCAAAGGTACAGAAGTATGTCTCTCCACATGTTGCCAGCACAATTTGTTGTATATTTTTTCACGTAGTGCCCTGTGGACCCTGCTTAAAGAAAAGAGATCACGTGTGATATTGTTTGCTCCCAGAATGGGGTGGGCATTAGGGTTGACAATCCCCAAGAAAGATCCCACCACTGATTCGCCAAGACTCCAGAGACCCAAAACCCAAATTTTTTTTATTTTTGCTGCTTGGGGGTGGGACGTTAGGGTTGGAAACCCTAATGCCACATTTTCCTACTTTTGTAGCATTAAATTACCCTAACTGATGCATTAACACAGTTCTTTGTAAAGACTATATAAATATATATATATATATATATATATACATACATACATACATACATATATTATAGTGACATGGTCACACCACTATAGTTAGGGTTGAGCTGTGGTTTCTATGTTAGATCTCAAATTTTGCACTTTAATAACTATGCAACTGTTCAATGGATTTACACAAAACTTTGCATGCATGGTTCCATGGGGCAGATCTCTTGGTGTGCCAAGTTTAGTTCTGGTAGGATATGCAGATTATGAGCTGCCCATAGTGAAAAGAACATTAAAAATTGCTGTTTATTTGTGCTTTTATTTGTCATCGTGCTGCTCCCAGATGGTTTGGAATGTTTGTCTGAAAGTTTCAGGCTAGAAAGGGCTTGCCCCACAGAAGTGTCTTTTGTTGGTTTAGTGAAAAACTGTTAATCCATTCTAAAGCTATTTAATGTTAAAGTTTTGAGTTCTGAGCATGCTCAGTATAGTCTTTTGGATTGATTCCTGGAATGAAAAAATATTTTGGTCCTCACGAAAAAAGATTCTTTTTGGTAAGGGTCCAATCTTCTTTCATGAGGAAAAATTCCTTTTTCATGAGCCGCCATCTTGTTTTCCATTTAACAAAAAAACAGAAAAACAACAAACACCTTGAAAACCCCCAAAAATGAACTCCTCCAGAGATATCAACATATGTATCTTGGTCATCGGGACTCCATTAGGTGGATTCTGCAGTTATCTGGTGGAATAATTACCCTGCAAGGCATTTTTTTTAACATTTTAAAGCCTTTTTTGTGACTCACTAATTCTTTTTTCATGAGTCCTTTTCATTCTCATGAAAAAGGATTCTACTCGTGAAAAGAGATTTGGGACTTAGTTTTTTTCTGATTCTTTTTTGTGGGAATGGATCCTTTTTCATAAACTTTTGTCGTTCTCATGAAAAAGGATTTATACTCACAAAAAAGGTTTTGGGACTTTTTTTACAGGTTTCATTTGGAGTAAGTGAGTTTCAATGTATTTCAATTGGAGTTTTTAACTTTGAAGCATTGCTTTTCCTGTTTTGCATATTTTTATACCAAATTTTCAATATGGCCATTTTTAAACCCCACCTCATGAACAATGTCGTTGGAATTATGCAAATCCAGCCCAAAAGGTGATTTCATGGTTGGTTGGCAAAATGACCTTTTGGTCAGAATTTGAAAATGTTCACCACCCTTGTTTATGCGGTGGGATCATAAGAAGGGTATGTTGAAAATTTGGGGCAGAATATGTACAAATGTCACAGTTATGCACATCTGACATACAGTACATTTATTTATTTAAAAACTGGTAACTAGGAAAGACACACTGAGCTGAGGCTCGTTTCTAGGTGTGACCTGGGCGAAAGTCATGTACAAGGAAACAAAACAAATGGACATGGTACAAATACGACAGTTTTATACAGATAGAAATTTCAGAATAGCAATACAAGAATATACACAATAGCAAAGGGTTTATACAATAATGTGCATCACAGTGCAGGATAGTAAAACATGAACATGACAAATAGCTGAGGATAAATACAATAATGTACATCGCAATGCAGAAATGGAAGTGGAAAAGCTCTAACTCATTCATTTGTAGTTAAACTATCTAGAATTACATTGTTGTGAAATGGAGACCATGGCAAAGGGGACCAGATCAGATGGATTGGGATGACTTGTGTGTAAGGAAAGTAATGTGCTAAAAAAGGAGAGGAGATTGGCTGGGGGGTGCCGGAGAGGGACAGAGGAGGGGGCAATGACATGAGAAACTAGAGGAAGGAACCACCTGGAGTAGGGATTTCAGGGTAGTGGGAGTGGAGGAGTAGGGAATGTCACAAGGAAGCTGATTCCAGAGGTGCAGGAAATGGTGGGAGCATGCTGTCTGACCTGATCATGTGTGAGGATGGAGAAGGGAGAATGTATGAGCATCCCTAGACTGAAAGGAGTACGTGGATGAGCTGGCTGCAGATAGGCAGGTGTAGAGGTGGGGGGGGGAGTGTCCCAAACCAGAATTTGGTGATGAAGGTGAGGCTATGGACCAGACACCTGGTGGGTAGAGGCATTAGGGATAGGGAGGAGTAGAGGAAACAGTGGTGAGTGGGGGGGTGAAAAACTGACAGAAAGTGTTTAGTAGAGTATCAAGTCTTGAAAGGGAGGTTGCAGATGCAGTGCTGTAGACAATATCAATGTAGTCAATTACGGGTAGAATAGTTTTAGTGATTAGGTCAAGGCAGTCTTTGTGGTGATAGAATGCACCAAGTTTAGGCTGACGTTTGGTGCATATGGAATCAATGTGGGTAGAGAAGTCGAGGCTGCTGTCCAGCCAGACCCCGAGACATTTGAATGATTTGACTGTGTCAAAGGGTGAGCCATCCAAGGTGGCACATGTTGGGTAGTTTTGGGATTTGGAAAGTCTTTGCCTGGAGCCAAAGAACTTGGATACAGTTTTTTGGAATTTAGTTTTAGCTGGTTTTGCCAGAACCAGTGCTGTACTTTATCAAAGTCGCATTGTAGGGGGGCAGTCACATTGGCAGTGGTGAAACCAGAAAGGTAAATCATGGTGTTATCCATGTACATATGGATTTGGGAGGGAAACCAGATGGATGGGAGGTCATTTATGAATAGAGAGAATAAAATGGGGCCAAGTATTGAGCCTTGGGGGATGCCAGTTTAGATGGGGGGGTAAGATAGGGCTTCCGACTTGTACAGATTGTTGTCTGTTTAAAGGTATGATCAGAACCAATTCACGGCAGATGGAGCCAGACCTGAAGAATTAAGCTTTTGGATTAGAAGGTGGTGGGAGACTGAAACAAAGGCCTTCACCAGGTCCATGAAAATGACAGCAGTGACTTGGCCTTTGTCCATAGCTGACTGGATATGGTCAGTGACTCGAAGCAGGAAGGAGACTGTGGAATGCTGCTTCCTGAATCCTGTCTGGAATGGAGAAAGACTATTTGACGCAGTAAGATGTTTGAGAAGCCTAGAGTTAATAAGAGACTCCTGGAGTCTGGCGAGGGTGGGAAGGAGAGAGATGGGCCTGTAGTCGCCTTTGTGGAGGGGAAGCACCTTAGCCTGTTTCCAGGCTTGAGTGACAGAATTGGTAGTGAGGGAGAGATTAAGGAGATGAGCGAGTGGGCTGCGATAGCAGGTGCTGATATGTAAAGAATCTTGGGGTGAAGGTCATCTGGGTTGGTTTTGTTGGGGTTAAGTGTCATAAGTGCCTGGTAGACCTCTTGGGAGGAGATAGAGGGGAAGATGAACCCGGTGCCAGAAGGAGCATGAGAGGTTTCTGCTGGGGTAGAAATGGAGTGGTCGGGGGAGCACAGGTTGTAAAAAAGGTGTTAAAGGTGTCGGCAATTGAGGCAGGATCAGATATTGTTGAGCCTTTGAAATTTAGGACTGGCGGGTATTGAGAGACTGGCTGGTCTGAGAGGGAATGGATAACTTTCCAGAAATTTGATGGGGAGTTGGATCTTGCCTGCAGTTGAGACTTGAAGAAATTTGATTTGGCATTTCTGATGGCCTTGGTGCAAGTACTTCTGTAAGACTTGTATACCGGAAGGTGAGTGGGTAGGAGGGAAGCCTTGAAATTGCCCAATGTTTGTCCTGGGTTCTACACAAGGTGAGGAGGTCTGGCATTATCCAGGGGTAGTGAAGACATTTTACTTGTGCCTTTTTTAGGGGTGCATGGAAATCCCAGATATAAGTTAAAGTATCGGAGAAGAGGATGAGTGCTGTGTCTACATCAGGGGCTGAAAATATAGGAGACCAGTCTGCTTGGTCAAGGTCCTGGAGGAGGGAATAAGAGTCTAGATTGTGGAGAGGGTGATATCATATATATTTGGGGGGCAGATTCGGGGATTGAAGCTTTTCTTACACAGAACATGATGAAATGATCACTGAGGGCATCAGGGAGTATGCCAGTGGCACAGATATGGTGAGGGTGGGAGGTGAACACCCAGTTGAGTAGAGAGTGATTTGGAGAATTGGGGCTAAGGTGTGTTGACTCAGAGATCATCTGGGTGAGGTTGAGTGATTCAGTTTTGAGGGTAGTGGATTTGGAGGAGGGGGAGAGCCAGTCCAGGTTGAAATCACCAAGAAGGATGAGCTCACCCTTATCTGTGAGGGACAAGATGGTGGAGATGCACTCTACAATGGTGTTGTGGGCCACTTTAGGTGGGCTGTATAGTACTCCGATATAGATTGGGAGAGTGAAGGGAAGGGAGAGGAGTACAATGAGAAGCTCATGGGAGGAGGGGAAGGTTTCATGGTGGGAGATGGAGCACGAGAGGAATTGCCTAGTATAGACTGCCACACTACCACTACATTTAATGTTGTCCTGATGGAATACATTAAAATCGGGGATTGAGAGGGATGAGTCTGGGATCCTGGCAGAGAGCAAGATTCAGTCATGCAGAGAACATCAGGGGTGTGTTGAGTTACCCAGGTTTTGAGGGCATCTATTTTGGGTAGCGGGCTCCTTGCATTTCGATGGACAATACGTAGGCCCTTTGGCAATATAGAAGGAGCAGTACTTGGTGGGGGACACGAGTTTATTTTGACATCCCTGGAAAGGAGTAAGAGGAGCAGGTAAAGTGAAAATTGGGAAGGGTGCTTAGACCTTTTGGAAATGTGAGAGTGGGGAGGTGGTGAGCAGAGGCACACACTGCAGAGGAGGGCCTCTATATTTACAGAGGAGGATGAAAGTAAGTTAGATGCCTGGGCAGGGGGGAGGAAAGAGGGAAGGAGTAAGCAGTTGGGATGTGCAGTGAGAGTAGTGGGAGATAAGGAGAAGAGGAAGACAGGGGCTTTGCAGTGTGGTGTACATTTGTCAGGCTGGGAAAGGGGAAGAGGAGGGGAGAGGATAAGTAGCAAGAGGAAGGGAGGGGAAGAGGTGGGGCAGGGGAGGCAGACCGAGTTGGGGTTCGGGGAAATGGGAGATGGATGGGGAGGAGGGGAAGTGTAATGGAGAAGGCAGAGAGAGAGAGAGAGAGAGAGAGAGATTAGGGATAGTGGGTGCATAGTAGAGTGAGTGGAGAGGAGGGAGGAGGTATAAATAAGGGTTTGAGGCTTGCAGGATAGAGACAGGAGAAAATATGCATCAATGGAGGGATGGGAGTGCAGGGCACAAACATTATGTATGGATGGGAGTGCAGAGCCTGGAGAAGTATACAATTATGGAAGGCAAATAAGAATATGATTATGCTATCTCAAAGCCAGGAAATTCATTACAAAAAAACTTTGTTAATGCACTAGTTAAGGTTAAAGTGATAAAAGTAGGGAAATGGGCATTAGGGTTTACAACCCTAAAACTCAACCCCCACCCTGCAGGCAGCAACAGGTGTGGGGTGTGCCTTGTGGTTGCCAACCCTAATGCTCACCCCATTCCATGAGTAAGTAAGCTGGGATGGGTACAGTATATGAAAATGGGGTGAATATTAGGGTTGACAGCCACAAGGCGCACCCCACGCCTGTTGCTGCCTGCATGGTGGTGGGGGGGGGGTGTTAGGGTTGGAAACCCTAATGCCCCATTTCCCTACTTTTGTCACTTTAACCTTAACTAGTGCATTAACAAAGTTGTTTTGCAATGAATTTCCTGACTTTGAAATATTATGGTCATATTCTTATTTGCCTTCCATAATTGTTTCCTTCTCCAGGCTCTGCACTCCCATCCATCCATAATTTTTGGGCCCTGCACTCCCATCCCTCCATTGATGCATACTTTCTCCTGTCTCTATCCTGCAAGCCTCAAACCCTAGGATTGGAAGCCCTAACACTACATTTCCCTTCTATTGTCTCTTTAACCCTAACTAGTGCATTAACAAAGTTTTTGCAATGAATATATATCACAGGGCCGTGGTCGTGTCCCTATAGTTAAGGTTGAATGGGCAGTTCTATGTTAAACTTGAAATTTTGCACTTTAATAACTTGGCAGCCATTCAACCAATTTGCACGACATTTTGCATGTGCCACCAGGGACCCAAGATCTTTTGATGTGTCCAGCTTTGATCTGGTCAGATGCGTGGGTATGGAGATACATGCCCGATTCTAGAAGGGCGGCGCAAGTTGCCACCGAATGTAACTTGCGCCACCCGCACCTGCAACATTGACCCTGTGCCCTATTCTAGTAGTAGCAGGGTCTTCGCAGCTAAGTCCTGTGACCCGCGACATGTGGCCAGATACGCTGAACTGCGGGCGTACCTGGCGAACATGTCGCAAGCCTCAACAGCAGGGCAGCAAGGGCAACCCCCTACTCATGCCCCGACCCCTAGTCACCAGCTGAAATGTGGCAGATACCCAGGCAGCCCTGGTAGTCTAGTGCCCCCCCAACTGTTAAATATTGAATATACAGTCCCATAACCCTGGTAGTCTAGTGGCTCCCCCGGGCTGTACAATAAAAATATAGATCCCTATTGCCCTGGTAATCTAGTGCCCCCCGGAACTGTACATAAATAAATACAAGACTCCCCATTTCCCTGGTAGTCTAGTGACCCCCCGAACTGTACATTAATAAATACGAGACTCCCCATTTCCCTGGTAATCTAGTGGCCCCCAACTGTACATAAATAAATGAGAATCCCCATTTCCCTGGTAGTCTAGTGGCCCTCCACCCAGCCTTGCCAGCCACCCAGCACTCCCCCACCCATCCCCAGCCAGCGACTGGCACAGCCCACCTCTCACCACCACGGCAGCCGCCAGCTGAGAACAGTACTAGCACTACTGCACAGATGCACTCAGAATTAGGTTCTGAGCACGTCTGTGCAGTAGCCTGTCTGCTCTCAGTGGGTAGCCATGGAGAGTGAGTGGGCTATGCCAATCGCCCGGCTGGGGATGAAGGTGTAGTGAGCTGTGCTAGAGGGCCACTAGACCCTGAGAAATGAGGTTCTCATATTTATTATGCAACTCGAAGACACTAGACTACCAGGCTGGATTCATTTTATTTTATATATTTTAGTTTATTAAACTCTAGTTATTGCCGCATGTCATGCGGTGACTCTGAGTTTGGGGCATGGGTGGGGGATGGTAGCGCTGCCTGTGGGGCTTCTGCCAACAGCTGTTTCGGGGGTATGGGTAGCCCTGTGGGGCCCTGCTGGGGTGTGCTGGGCATGGGGGGGAGGGCAACTGTGCACTGTCTGCTGGACAACCGATGGATCTACAGGACCCCCGGGGGCATCCGTAAGTTGTACCAGCTAAATGCTGGTATAACTTACGTTGCCGGATCGCCTCTGGGGGTTCTTGTAGAACCCCAATGTGGGCACTTTATGGCTGCCCTTCTAGAATGGGGCACAACTGCTGCTGTAAACCCCCTAGCGCCATGTCACAGGGGGTTTATGCTGCGCAGCTGCTGTTTGGTGCAAGCAGCCTGTGCCATGTTGCAGGCCACTATGTAGAACTGCGCATGTCACAACTGCTGGCATAAGTTGCTACATGCGCCATTCTACTTGGTGCAACTGCAGTTACACCAGGTGTAACCCTTCAAGAATCGGGCCCACAGAGTATAAAAAAGTGTGTAATTTACTGAGGCTTGGGCAGTTTCTTTGTCATTCCACAGCACAGAAATGGTTTGGAATTTTGGTCTGAAATGTTGAGAGCACAAAGGGCTTGCCTCATAGATGTGCCTTTTGCTGGTTTGGGGAAAAAATATTAATTTGGTCTACATTTATAAGGATTTGAAAATTTGGGTTTTGAGCATGCGCAGTAGCACTCTCAGATTTGAGCCTCGAAAAAGGATCCTTTTTCACAAATGGATAATCCTTTTTCACAATTGGGTTATCCTGTGTTGCAAATTGGCAATTTTTTTTCATGCTGAGGCCATTTTGTTTTTCAGTTAGTGAGGGAAACTAAATAACTAAACAAAAATGATGTGTTTAGTAGAAACCAACACGTGTTCTGCTGATAGGGACCCATTTCACCCAGTTGTGGTGTTAGTTCTTCTTCCATGTCCTTTTTTCATGCTTGGGAATCCATTTTCACAAATTGCAAAGAAAAAAACATGAAAAGGGATCCCTTTTTGCAAATTTGTGAAAAAATAACACGCAAAAGGATTATAACACAGATGTTTTTGTCACTCCACAGTGAAGAAATTATTTGGAATTTTGGTCCAAAATCTTTCAGGGTACAAAGGGCTTGCCCTGGCTGGTCTAAGGGTGCTTAGAAATGTGTTCTCAGAGTGATTTTACAGAATCCTGTTTTTGGGGATGTGGTAGCTTGTGTCTGCCAATTGCCCCCTAGCACCAGGTCGCAGCCCAGTTTTGGGTGCAGGAGCAGCACAAGCCCTGTTTGGGGCAGGCAGCCTGCAGTTGATGCAGCCTGCCTTTGTGAATAGCTCAGCAAATTGTTTTTGACACAAGGTGCCACATGTGCCATTTATGTTTGGCACAGGCACCTTGCGTCCAAGTTAGGGCTTTGAAAACTGGGCTCATTAAGTTTTTAAGTTCCCATTATATCCTATGGGAAGTTCATTTTTCAGGATAGTTGTATAAAGTTCAACAAAGGATTTGATCTCACGAAAAATGATTTAGTCTCACTAGAGCATTTTCTTTTTCATGAGAACAAAATCCTTTTTCATGAAAGAAAATTCCTTTTTTGTGAACCGTCATCTTGTTTTCTGTTTTTTTCAAACAAAAATATATTGAAAACCCATGAAAATGTGGTGCTGTAGGGACACCAATAGATGAATCTTGCAGGGTGATAGCAAAGATTTGCTGATTTAAAAAAAAATACTTTCGCAAATCACGTTTGCAAAAAGTAGCACGAATCTTTCACATTTGTGAAAGTACTTTGGCAGGTTCTTTCATGATTTGTGAAAGTATGTTTTCTCCGATGATTAAAACAGCATTTCTGGGGGGGGGGTTACTCCCAAAAAATGATATGGCTGGCATCCTCAGGACCCGACTAGGTAAACCCAACAGTCATTCTGCAAAAAATGGACAATGTGAAGGGAGCGAAGGGCCCAGAGGGCCCACGCTTCCATTAACACATACCACTTACATTACACTTTCTCAAAAAGAAGGGAAATTCATTGCAAAAAACTCCATTAATGCATCAGTTAGGGTTAATAGTACAATGACAAAAGTTTGGAAATGTGCTGTTAGGGTTCAAAACCCTAACTCCACATTCCCCCCACCCCCCCACACACATACACACACATATGCAAGACACATGCAACATTGTAAGACACTATACCTCTCTGTCACATCCGTAACCACACTAATCACAACACTGTGTAATGAAAAAACAAATATAGTATCATTGACTCTATACTGCCAGCGCAGCATGATGACACATTATTGCTGGCATATATTTTTCATACAATGAGACTTAGTCTGTACATATTTTCAAAATATTGATTTTTATGTGTCATAGAAACATAGAAACATAGACTTTGACGGCAGATAAGGACCGCTAGGCCCATCTAGTCTGCCCATTTCCCTACCTACAGGATAGGCCGCAGATCCTAGTTAACCAACAGCCTATTTCTTCCTACCCCCCACAAGAATTGCCTTATGTCTGTCCCATGCATTCTTAAATTCTCCCACAGTTTTAGACCCCACAACCTCCTCAGGAAGGCTGTTCCATGCATCCGCCACCCTCTCTGTGAAATAATACTTCCTCACATTGCCCCTGAACCGCCCTCCTTCTATCTTTAAATTGTGTCCCTTGTTCTTGCAAGTCTCTTTTCTGAAAGATGCTACCTCTTGGACTTTGTTGATTCCACTGAGGTACTTAAAGTTTCTATCATGTCCCCCTCCCCTTCTTTCCTCAAGGGTATACATGTTAAGCTCTTTAGTCTCTCCTCATACAGCTTCTCTTGCAGACCCTGCACCATTTTAGTTGCCCTCCTCTGGACTGCCTCTATCCTGTCTATGTCCTTGCGGAGATGGGGTCTCCAGAACTGGACACAGTACTCCAGATGGGGTCTCACCAACTGTCTGTACAGAGGGATAACAACTTCCTGTTTTCTGCTGATGATGCCTCTCCCTATACATCCCAGTATACCCCCAGCCCTCCCTACTGCCTTCTCACATTGCTTGCTAACCTTAAGGTCATCTGATATGATTACCCCAGGTCCCTTTCCCTTTTTGTTGTTGTTACTACCTCCCCACCCATTGTGTATTCTTCCCCTGGGTTCTTGTTTCCCAGGTGCATTATTTTGCACTTCTTTGCATTGAATCCTAGCTGCCATACTTCTGACCATTCCTCCAACCTTGCCAAGTCCCTTTTCATCCTTTCCGCCTCCTTGTGTATCAAACCTGTTGCAGATCTTTGTGTCATCTGCAAAAGGCATACTTTTCCTTCCAGTCCCTCTGCAATGTCACTGATCAAGACATTAAAAGGACTGGACTCAATACTACTGAACCCGCGTACCCCACTAGTAACCCCCTTCTTCAGAGTGGACTCATTTACAATTACCTTCTGTGTCCTGTTGTCCAGTCAATGTTTTACCCAGGCTACCACCCTGGGTCCCACTCCCAGGTTGGTTAATTTGACTATCAATCTTTTGTGTGGGACTGTGTCAAATGCCTTGCTAAAGTCTAGGTAGGCCATGTCCACAGCCCCTCCCTGGTCTACTACTTTGGTCACCCAGTCAAAGAAATCTATTAGATTCATCTGACATGACCTTCCCGCTGTGAACCCATGCTGCCTTGGGTCCTGTGCTCCACTGGCCTCTAGGTACTCAACTATTCTTTCCTTCAGAAGTGACTCCATCACTTTCCCTACCACAGAGGTCAGACTAACAGGTCTGTAGTTCCTGCCTCTGTCTTGGTCCCACTTTGTGAAGGGAATCACATCCGCCTTCCTCCAGTCCTCGGTACCACACCATCCTCCCATGATTTATTAAAAGAGTAGCCAGTGGTTTCACTAGTTCCTCTTAATTCTTTTAGAATTCTGGGGTGAATTCCATCAGGACCCATTGCTTTGTCCACCTTCAGTTTTAGGAGTTCTTGCAGAACCCTTTCTTCTGTGAAAGGACTGGGATCGACCCCCTATCAAGAGTGCTTCTGTTAATTGGATTAGGCACTTCCCCCTCCTCTTTTGTGAATATTGAGCAGAAATATTCATTCAGTATTCCTGCTTTTTCACTGTCCCCTCTGCCCACCCACCATTCATTCTATTCAGCCTCACTATCCTCCCTTTGTCTTTCTCGCTGATGTACCTATAAAAGGTTTTATCCCCTTCTTAACTGAGTTGGCTATCTTTTCCTCAGTTTGGACCTTGCTATTCTGACTTCCCTCCCTGCTTCCTTCTGTCTTAACTGGTACAGCTCTCTGTCCTGCTCCTTCTGTGTTTCCTTATACTTCCAGAATGCTATATTTTTCTTCCTGACTTTCACAGCCACCTCTTTTGAGAACCATAGTGGCTTTTTCTTTCATTTTGATTTGTTTATTTGCTTCACACAAAGGCTTGTTGCCTCTGTGATGGCAGTTTTGATAATTCTCCATTGTTGCTCCACACCTCCTTCTAGCCTGTTTGCTAGTGCTTTTCTGAGGCACTCTCCCATCTTGCCAAAGTCAGCCCTCCTAATATCAAGTACTCTCACTTTTGTATGGCTTGACTCTGTAGCTGAGTTTAACGTGAACCACACTGTTTGATGGTCACTTGTCCCCAGATGGCAACCCACTTCTAGATCTGAGATCCTCTCACTGCCCCCGTTTGAGAGTACTGAGGTCTAAGATTGCTCCCTCACGAGTGGGTTCTGAAACTAGCTGTCTAATGCCTGCCACCTGTAGGGCATCAAGAATGGCCCTGCTCTTGGATGTGGCTGCAGCAAATGTGCTTCAGTTAACATCTGGCATATTCAGGTCTCCCATCAACAGTATCTCCCCTTTCTCTGCCATTCTAAGAATGCCTTCTATCATATCCTTGTCCATTCCTTCCCCCTGACATGGGGTCTGTACACAACCCCTGTGCGGATTGTGGTGCCCTTTCCAGTCTCCAAGGTGACCCACAGTGCCTCCTCTCCTCCCTGTTTACTTTTTGTTCAGTTGCTTTTATCCCTTCCTTTACATAGAGTTACTCCTCCCCCTCTTCTCCCCTGCCTGTCTCTCCTGTAGGTTATGTACCTTGGTATGTTAACATCCCAGTCAAAGTATGAAAGTGTCACTATTCAACAATTGGGTTGCTGCAGGTATCACTGCTACTACATGGGCATGTGGTAGCAGGAAAGATAGAGATGACACATAGTACTTTTAAGATACTGCTAAGGTATGAAACTAGCACCATCACATGTTGTTATACTGCTGCGTTACCTGGAAATACTTTTTAGCAGCTTGTTATTGTCAACTTTGCATGTTACAACTGTTGCTTTCACATGTTACTTGTAAACTATACTACAAATAATTACTTTTATTATTACTACAGTTTGTTATTAGGACTGACTCACTCTATCAGAAAAATAAATGCAAACATCCAATGACTGTTGGTAGGTTTATATTAACTCTCATTTCCAAGAAACTTTCTGTGGATAACATACTGTGTGTTTCATCACTTCTTCACTATTGAAATATGGCATCTGCTTAAATCTTGTTATTGCTGTTCGTAACACAAAAATGCTTACTGTGGGACATCATCCATGGTTGCCCAGCATGTGTATGTACCTCCAAGGTACTATGATGGTGGCAGAACTCATACAGTTGGTGACCCATGATGATGGATGTGTCTTGCAGTACATTTAGAGAGTTGTACGTTACTTCTGTTACCTGATGCTGGTTGTCTCTGATTGGTTGTGTTGCCTTGGCTCTTCCCATGCTTACGTGTGTGTGGGTGTGTGTGTGTGTGTGAAGGGGTGGGGGGGTGGAGGAATGAGGAGATAGGGTTTGGAACCTTAGCAGCACATTTCCAAACATTTGTCGCTGTACTATTAACCCTAACTGATGCATTAAGAGTTTTTTGCAATTAAAATATATATATATATATATATATATATATATATTCTATACAAAACTATGTAATACATCTTTTAAAGTTAAAGCAAAAATCAGGAAATGGAACGTTAAGTTGAGCTAACCCCCACACACTCCACCGCATCCTCCACAGACTGACAGACACGGGGTGTGTCATTGGGGTCGTGAGGCCCAACTCTCACCCCATTCCATGTGTAAGCAGGTTGACATACTACAGTAAAGGAGAATGGGGTGAGATTTAGGCCTTACGACCCCAATGACACACCCCGACGTCTGTTAGTCTGTGGAGGATGGGGGTGCAGGGTGTGTGGAGGGGTTAGGGGCTCAACCCTAATGTCCCATTACCTGACTTTTTTTGCTTTAACCCTAAATGATGCATTAAAGCAGTTTTTTGCATAGAATTTCCTTACTTTTTGAAAAAGTGTAATATAAGTATGAAAAAACACATTGCCCATTACTGAATAACAATATACATCTGGCATAGCTATACATCATCCCTATACAACAATGAAATCTTGGAACAGAAATGTAACAATATCTCATGAACTGTGTAACCTAGTAAAAAATTCCAATGCAGGCTTACTGTGTGGTTTAAAATCTTGTTCCAGTGGCATAGATCACTTAAAGGTGATCTAAGCCGCAATTAGCGAAAAGTCTTTATGGGAAAAATGTCAATTACATCATTGAATATCTCTGCAACCAATTTATTCCCCAGCACCTAACCAGCATAATTCACATCTGTAGGACATCCCCTCAACACCCTGCAAATTTCAAGTAAAAAGACCACACTGTTATTGAGATATGCAATTTAAAAGTTTTTAAACCTTTAAAATTTTTTCGTTTGCGAGAAAATCTTCAACCGTGAGCTTCGGCTGTGAGCTAACAAAATCTTCATCCACAAGCGGACATCTGGTCATCCCAGTTTGGGCCATCTGGTCATCCCTAGGGTCATCTGGTCTTCTCTATGGACATCTGGTCATGAAAATCTGGCTATCTGGTCGTCCCCTCATGGAGGAAGTTCACAAATGAAAAATGTGTCACGGCTGAAGAATTTGCAGGCTCGTGAACGAAGATTGTTAAGGAGTCATGAACGAAGAATTTAAAATTTTAAAACTATTTTTTGACAAAACCGAACCAAACCAAAGGCATGGCTCGATAGAGGGGGTCCCACTAAGCTAAGCCCATGCCTCACTTCCCTCAAAAGTTACCCATGGAGTAAAATATAATGTTTTTTCCGAAAGCAAAGTAAAACCAAAATGGCGGATCTCACCCCCGAAACATTTCTGACAGACAAAAATTTTTCCACACAGCCTGCAAATTCTTTGACTGTGAGGGGATGACCAGATGGCCAGAACACCATTTTACTTTCGCAAAATATACATATAAATTTTCCAATAGAATATGATGGGAACTTTAAACTTTAATAACTTTTGATTGGATTAATATTTTTTCACTAAACAAAAAGTGGCATGTTCCTTGACCCAAGCACTTTCTACTTCCCAGGTATCGGACCAATTGACCATATGGTGGCCGTGCAGATTCACAGGCAAAAAATGCACAAAACTGGCAAAAAGTGACTTTTATGGTGCTTTGCTGCACAAAAACTGTATATCTAACTGAAACACAACTTGATTAATCAAGAGATCTACCATATGATACCATGTATTCCAAATTTCGTGCAAATCCACTGAATGGTTGCAAAGTTATAAATTCGCAAAATTCGAGGTTTAACATTAAAGTGCCTACTCAACCCTAAATATACAGGTGCGACTGCACCCCTGTAATATATATAATATATATATATGCACTCCATACCCCAGCCAAGAGCAGCATCTGGAAACTGGTACCCCCCTAACTTGTACACAGACAAAGCAACAGGCCACAAGTTGGCATAACAGTAGGCATTGCCCTTAACAGTGGGGCAAATACCTGGCTTGATAGTCTAAAGAGGCCGGGGTGGTTAGGGTACAAAACAACATTCATATTTACTCCAGGTTCTGGGAGAGAGGTGCCAGGCTATGCTAGGTCTAACTTCTGTGGGGACCCCATAACAATTTATACTCAGGAAACACAGTTTTAATGTCCACTGCTGAAAATGGAATTGTACAATATGGCTTTATTCACACAAGCTGGTAAAAATGCAGCTGGGGTGGTCCCCCAGATTTGACACTGCACACACAGGAGCAAGACACTTTTGTTTCCAGAACAACTGTTTGGACATTTTAGAACATGTTTTTTCTCACATACACTTTCAAACTGTCCATCCCTGTGAACTAAGAATCTCTGGACTTTTACTTTCCAAAAAGTGTATATCTTGTGGTAGTTGTAAACACATGAAAAAAACATTTCACAAACTCCTCCTGATGCAATGTCCTTCATTAACATACCCAGGGTAACCTGGTGCCCATACATGAACCAATTAGCCCTGACTGAGGATTAAACTGGGGTTATGTCCAATCCAGCCCCAACCAGTCTCTGCCATTCCTTCTGGGTTACACCAAATGAGCTTTCATTTCCCCACAAAATGCTAAAGGACTCCCAAACTTCAAACTTGAACATTCAGCACATTTTTGTGGTGAAACAGGGGCCCTGACAGGTGCGCTGTAACCTAATATCTGGGGACATACACCTCAGACCAACCCCGAAGAACAGTCCCATGAACCTGTACTCACGGTTGTGGTTGTCCCTTTGATACAGACATGGAAACATGAAGAGAAAGCATATCTTCCCTTTACTGGTAGCTTGTCATAGATTCAGAACAGACACCCTCTCTTTCTGGGCAGCTGACACACTTCAGGATCTTCAGGGGACTGGCCCTTGGATCCACAGAGACATAGTCCAAACCACATTTTCTGTGGAAATGACCCAGTGGGGTCCTGCAGACAAATGGTCTCCACCACTTCTTCTGATACTACTAGGTCTCACAAACTAGGGTGAGAAACTGTCTGAGGTCTTTCACCCAGTGCCAGAGGAGACTGGATGGCACCTCCCCACTCTGAGCATTGCTGCTCACTCAGAGCTCCACTTCACACTACTGCCAACTCTGAACTACACTGAACTAACTGACTCCCATCTGAACATTCTAAACTGCCCCATAGCAGCTGATTCCAAAGTGGCTTATGCTGCCACAAGAATTCTAAATGACATAATCCATTGTCTGCTCAGCCTAGCTGAGTAAACAATGATGTCATCTGTAAACAGCTCCTAATACGCCCCTTACCAGCTGCCCACTACTCTTCTATGGCTAACCTGATGGGATTCTAGTAACCCCTAGGGACTGGGTGGTTATATATATATATATATATATATATATATATATATATATATATATATATATATATATATATATATTCATGGCAAAAAATCCATTCAATGCATCAGTTAGGGTGTTCCACAGTGACAAAGTGAAATTTGATGTTAGGGTTCTACCCCCTTGCACCCCACCCCACCCTGCCCTCACCAACAGGAATTGGGGTGTGCGTTGGGTTGTCAGTCTATCTCACCCCATCCCATGTGCAAACAAGCTGAAGTGGTGCAGTATAGGAGAATGGGTGAGAGTTGGACCGACGACACCAACGCACGCCTGAAGCCTGTTGGTGGGTGTGGGGTGGGTGGGGTGCAAAGGTGGGAACCCTAACATTGAATTTCCTCACTTTTGTTGCTGTGGAACAACCTAACTGATGCATTAAATGGAGTTTTTGCCATGAATTTCCCTTCTTTTTGAGAATGTGCACTATATATAGTGAAGTAATGTCACGCAAACACGAACGCTAATGCACATGGTGACACAAACGTAAATGATAACGCAAACAGTAATGCAAACACAAGCACAATCGTTAATGAAAACAGAAAGGCAAATGCAAGTGAGCACAGAAATGCAAACTGTAACGCACACAGGCACAGTAACGTAATTGTAAATGCAGACACTTACAGTAACAGCAACGATGACACCAAAGGAAACACAAACAGAAATGAAAACTCAAATGGAAGTGTGTACGCAAAAGCAAATAGAAATGCAGATGGTGACACAAAAGGAAACGCAAACAAAAACAGTAATGGAAATGCAAATGGTAACAGTAATGCAAACGCAAGTGCAAACAAAAATGCAAAGGGTAACGCACACGGTGGCGTAAATGGGAACGCTAATGCAAGCGGTTATGGAAACGCAAGTGGGAACGCTAACTGTGACAGTAATTGAAGTGCACACCTTTTTTCACCAACAGCTGCATAGAGAAACACAGTGAATACAAAGAATGTATGCATAATAATGGGCCTCGGAGCAGAAAATGATCACTTGGAATACTAAATTGCTTATATCTCAGGAACCGTACGACGTAGGAAAAAAAATTAAAATTTCATATAAATTATGACTTTCCTGGCTAGTTTTGCAGGGGGATAAGCATTTTTTCTGACATAAAGTCCGTATCTCGAAGCGTTTCTGAGATATGGGACCCGAAATGCGCGGCGGATGCCATAATGTTAGTCTATGGGAAAAGGCATCAATTTTGGAGTACTGCAACTTTGTATCCCTGTAATATTTTGTCACCAAACCACCAAAAGGCACATCTATGGCATGTTGGCTTTCTTCCCTCCAAATTTCAGCCCAAAAGACCAAACCGTTCTTTTGCAGCAGGATGGCAAGAATTTCTGTTATTTTGACTTGTAGTGTCGCAAATCACAACATCCATAAAAAAATCACGAAAGTGTTTAACCATGACACTACTTGTGACACCACAGTTTACAAAAATTTAAAAACGTGATTTCTGGAGTGTTTAACCCCCAAAAAAAGAACATGGCTAGCATCCCTAGGGTCCACTAGTGAACACAAAAAGAATTGTGTCCCAGAGGGTCCCAAATTTAAAATGCCAAGCATTTCTGTGACCACTAACTGAAAAAAAATGGCTGACTCATGACACTACAGGGTCACTTGCGACACTAAAAACTGCATTTGTGACACTGTCAAACTTTTTGTTAACTTTTCCCATTGACTATAATAGGAAACTTGTTTTTGAATGACTTTTGAACCGTGTAATATTTTTTCATGAAATCTTCGAAAGGCACATCAGAGGCCCTGGCCACATGTTTCCTGAAGTTTTTGGACCTGTCGGACAAACGTACAACCTGTAGGCGCGAGCAAAGAATGCACAAAAAAGTGTAAATGAGCTATGGAATGTTGCTTTATAACTCCGAAACCGTATAACTGACCATTACGAAACTTAGAGGATACAGAGATCTATGGTACTGCTCTATGCCTACTAAATTTCAAGCAAATCCATCATACAGTGGCAAAGTTATTAAGATGCAAAATCTCACACTTTAACCATAAATGGGGTACTCAACCCTGACTATAGCAGCACTACCGTGCCACTATAATATATGTGTATATTCTTTAGGAATTACAACCTTTGAGTCAGAGACTCATTTACAAAAGCTTCGCGTCAGAGGACAGACAGACAGACATACAATATACACAGTCACAGCATGTGAAGAGTTACATGGCAGCAACAGCTTACAGTTTTACAGGTTTACAATATTACAGGTATAGGTTGTATGATACATTCAGCGAAGACTCTACAGTTTGCAGTTTTACAATAACGCACAGGTTCGCTAAAGGAGGTTTCAACTTTGACTAAACATAGGAGTGGAGAAACTAGCATAGGTAACATGAGTGTGCAGCCAACAGAGGCATATATATATATATATATATATATATATATATATATATATATATATATATATATATATACTGGCGCTACTTAGAGTGAAACGGCCCTTCTATGTTAAAGTCCATACTTTGAGCCTTAATAAGTTTGGAGCCTTTCAATGGATTTGCATGAAATTTGGCAAGCATAATCTCTGTGGGAACATCACTTGACCTGCCAAACTGCATTGGAATCTGTCAAGTGGTTTCTGAGATATAAAGTGTTGACTAAACAGAAAAATCCATTTTTTTTAACATTTCTTTGCTCACTTGTATGTCAGGAATGCCTTTATGTTGTGGTCTGGAATTTTCAGTACAGAAAGCCTTTGGGACACAGATGTGCCTTTTTTAAGGTTGGGTGAAAAAATATTAATCTGTTCAAAAGTTATAACATTTTTAATTTTCCCATTGCTTCCTTTGGGAAAATGTATATGTCAGGCACAAAAGACATATTTTTCGCACAATAGGAGTATTGTGCGAAAAATAACAGTATATTTTTGAACAATAGGACTACTGTGCAAAAAATGCCAGCTTCTTTTCACAAAGATTGCTGGTGTTTTTTACACAGTTCACAGTCCTCCAATCGATTGAGCTGTGTTGTGGCCACCATCTTGTTTTGCTGCTTAGTGAGGATGTTGAAGTACTGAAGGTTTTAAACACAAAAAAAATCAGAAAACAGCTAAAGCTATAGAATAAGGGGCGCTAGCTGCACTTTCACGCAGTCTTGATAGACCTCTAGGCCTTTATCTGTTGGCAAATTTTGTATGTTCGTAAAGAGAACCTCTTTAGGTGTTTTCTGATTTTTTTGTGTGTTTTAAGCTGAACTCAAAGAAGCTACTTTCTTGAGTGCCAGCTTATACAGAGAACGGCTTGGAGTCCATTCTCTATATGAGAAGAGCAGTATTTTCTTGACTTCTGCAGCTGCAGCTGGAACTCATTCTGCCGGCTGCAGAGTCAAGGAAGACCCGCTTTGTGTGCTTTGTGCACATAATACATAGTATGTACCGGGCATACTGGGAGCCCACCCCAGTGTGCCAAAATTCATTATTTATTCTAAAAACCTGTGAAAAGGCAAAAAAAAAATCCGTCAAGATCTTTTCTTCGATGCAGAATCCTGCATTAAAATGTTCAATAATTTCGATGCAGGATCCTGCATCGAAGTACTGTAATGTGCCGCACAATGCTTTCCTGTCATGGGGCGCCAAATTCCCGTGTCAGCATTGTGTGCACATTATTACTATTCTGGCACACTGGGACCCACTCCAGTGTGCCCAGATAACTTAATTTTTTCATTTCCGACACTGGGATGCCCACTCCTGGTGTCGATGTCTCCCCTCCCACCATCTCTCATTGCCAATGGGTGGTACCCAATCCCCCTGTTGGCATCATGTATGCCCCTTCAACTAAAGTGACACACTGGGAGCCCACCCAGTGTGCCCAGATTATTTTTTTGTATGTTGTCTCCTGTAAATAAAGAAAACCATCCCTTGAAGTCTGTTTTATTTATTTATTATTTACCTGTAATGAACAAAACAGTCCATCGTCATCTCCCTTGTCCCCTTCCCCCATCCGCACCCTCTCTCTGTGCACCCACCTTTCCACACACCCCTCACCCGTACTTACCTTCCAGAGGTCAGGATCGTCGATCTTCTCTGGACTGGGACATGCCTGCACTCTTCAAAGCTGTACTGCAATCTGAGGACTCAATGAAAGCCTGTAAAAAGGAAAACAGACCCCAATGTCTTTTCTTCGATGCAGAATCCTTCATCGAAATGTGCACAAATTTTGATTCAGGATCCTGCATCGAAGTACTGTAATGTGCCACACAATGCTTTCCAACACAAAACCATTGTGCAGCACATTACGGAACTTAGATGCAGGATCCTCCACCGAAATTTGTGCACATTTCAAAGCAATATCCTGCATTGATCTAGTCTGCCCCTTTTCAACATTGGGTGCCTAATCCCATGTCAATCTGTATCCCCCCCAGTATTGTGGCACACTGGCAGCCCACCCCAGTGTGCTGATACATATTTTTTTAATTATTTAAACCTTTCTGACACTGAGATGCCCACTCCTGATGTCAGATGACTTCCCCCCAAATCCACTCTTATTTCTGATGGGGGGATGCCCAATCCCCCTGTTGGCATGATGATCCCTCCCCCAAAAAAACTTATGTGGTACACTGGGAGCCCACCTCAGTGTGTCCAATTATATTTAATATTTTAACCTGTGCAAAAGGAAAACCATCACCTGTTGTCTTCGATGCAGAATCCTGCATCAAAATTTGCTAAACTTTTGATGCAGGATCCTGTTTCAATGTATTGCTGATGGGGATGCCCAATCCCCTTGTCAGCATCATGAGCCTCCCAACTTTGATGACACACTGGGAGCCCACCCCAGTGTGCCCAATTATTTGTTTTTTATTTTAACCTGTGAAAAAAGAAAACCGTCCCTAGAAATATATATTTTCCATTTTACCCTGCAAAAAAGAAAACCATTCCTTATTGCTCCCCACTCCCCCTTCCCCATCCACACCCTCCCTCCCTCTGCACACTCACCTCCCCTCACCCCCCTTCACTCATACTTACCCTCCGGAGGTTGGGATTGGTGATCTTCTCTGGAGCGGGACACGTCTGCACTCTTCAAAGCTGAACTGTGATATGAGGAATCAAGGTAAGCCGTATAATGGGACTCAATGTGGGGAAGGGGGGGGTTCAACTTATGATGATATCTCATTCAATTTTAGGAATTTTTACAACAAATTTTCAACATGGGATTCTTGGACCCCCATCTCATGAACACTGACACTGTCATTTCATTTCTTGGTCCCGAAAGGTGATTCTGTGGTCGCTGTGTGGAATCACCTTTCAGGACTGAGTCTTGAAAAGACAGTGCCACTGTTCATGTGGCAGGGTCCCAAAAAGCCCATGTTACAATTTTGGTGAAAAAATTCCCAAAAATGACTGTGTTATGAGTGTGCATTGCTCAGTTTCAACACATGCTTGTAGCTTCACCAATTTTTAATATTTTCACCCAGATTTTCAACATTGCCATTTTTTAACACCTTCTTATGAAAAGTACAGCTGTCGTTTTTCATATCCTGCCAAAAATGTGTTTTTGCATCTGTGTAGCAGAATGGTGTGGTCACTGCGCAAAATCAACTTTGGGGATGGATTAACAAAATGACAGTGCCACTGTTCATGAGGGGAGGACCCATAAAGCACATGTTGAAAATTTGGTGAAAAAATTCAAAAAAATTACTATGTTACGGGAGTGCATTGTGCAAGTTCTACGCATGCTCGTAACTTTGCCAATTTTTCATATTTTAACTCCAGATTTTAAACATTGACATTTTTTTACACCACCTTATGAACAGAACAGCTATCATTTTGCACATCCTGTCCAGAATGTGATTTCACACCTGTGGCACAGAATGGCGTGGTTGCTGTGCGAAATCAACTTTTGGGATAGATTAACAAAATCACAGTTGCACTGTTCATGAGGGGAGGTCCTGTAATGCCGATGCTGAAAATTTGGTAATAAAATTCCAAAAAATGAGCACATTGTGAGCTTGCATTGTTCAGTTTCTACACACTCTCTTAATTTTGCCACTGTTTCCCATTTTTCACACTGTTGTACTATCTGGATGGAGGGATGGGAGCACAGGGTCTGAAGGACCCTGGCTTCCACTGTGACATATGGACAGTGCTATACTATCTGGATGAAGGGATGGGAGTGCATGGTCCGAAGGACCCTGGCTCCCACTGTGACATATGGACAGTGCTGTACTATCTTGATGAAGGGATGGGAGTGCATGGTCCGAAGGACCCTGGCTCCCATTGTGACATATGGACAGTGCTGTACTATCTTGATGAAGGGATGGGAGTGCATGGTCCAAAGGACCCTGCCTCCCACTGTAACATATGGACAGTGCTGTACTATCTTGATGAAGGGATGGGAGTGCATGGTCCAAAGGACCCTGGCTCCCACTGTAACATATGGACAGTGTTGTACTATCTTGATGAAGGGATGGGAGTGCAGGGTCCGAAGGACCCTGAGCTCCCACCATGACATAGGAATACTGTTGTACTATCTCAATGGAGGGACCTTGCGCTCCCCACCATGAATGTGGACACTGTTGTACTATCTGGATGGATGGATGTGCACTCCCACCATTACATATGGACACTGTTGTACTATCTGGAGTGTGGGATGGGAGCACAGGGTCCAAAGCACTCCCTGAACTCCCACATTAAAATGAGGATACAAATACACTATCTGAAAAAGGGAAATTCTTTGCAAAAAACTTTGTTACTGCATCAGTTAGGGTGGATACCACAGTGACAAAAGCAGGAAAATGAGGTGTTAGGATTTCCAGCCCTAATGCTCCATCCCCCAGGGTTTCCACCCCTAAAACCCCACCCCATTCCCCCACCCTCCAGACACCAACAGGCATTGGGGTGTACCATGGGGTCATAAGGTCTGTCACCCCATCATCCTATACTGTACTGTGTAAGCATGTTTACATGTGGAATGGGGTGAGAGTTAGGCATGACAACCCCAACACACACCCCGATGTCTGTTGATGTGTGAAGGGTGGGGGAGAGGGGCATGGGGTAGTAGGGTTGGAAACCCTAACATCGAATTTCCACACTACAGGTAGGTGGGAGAACAGGGCCCAGAAGTCCCTGCACTTCCACATATGGATACCGTTATGCAGTAATAGAACTGCTGGGCCATCCATTATGCAATACTGGGAGGATACTGTGCTCCCACAGGGAAATGACAGTTCATTACAATGCCTGTGCACTTATGTATAGATGAGAGCACAGGACTTGTAGGGCCCTGTACCCCAAAAAACTGATGCCATGGGAGTGCAGGGCCCTTATAGGTAGATGGCACTCAAAGCAACTGATACAATGGGGCAGGGCCCCCAAAACCATGTAAGGGTAAGATTACACTTTCTCAAAAAGTAAGGAAATTAATTGCAAAAAACTTTGTTAATGCATCAGGGTTGAAGAGACAAAAGTAGGGAAATGAGGCATTAGGGTTGACACCCTAACACCCCCCAACCTACCACACCACCCCCACCCTCCACAGAGCAACAGGTGACAGGGTGTGCCTTGGGGGTCATCGGGCCTAACTCTCACCCCATTCTCCTATACTGTACCATGTCAGTTTTCTTACACATGGAATGGGGTGAGAGTTAGGCCCAACAACCCCAACACACACCCCGATGCCTGTTGATGTGTGAAGAGTGGGGGAGTGGGGCGTGAAGTAGTAGGGTTGGAAACCCTAATGTCGAATTTCCACACTTCAGGTAGGTGGGAAAACAGGACCCAGAAGTCCCTGCACTTCCACATATGGGTACCGTTATGCAGTAATGGGACTGCTGGGCCATCCATTATGCAATACTGGGAGGGCCCTATGCTCCCACAGGGAAATGACAGTTCATTACAATGTCTGTGCATTTATGTATAGATGGTAGCACAGGACTTGTAGGGCCCTATGCCCCAAAAAACTGATGCCATGGGAGTGCAGGGCCCTTATAGGTAGATGGCACTCAAAACAACTGATATAATGGGAGTGCAGGGCCCAGAGGGCCCCAGTCCCAAAACCATATAAGGATAAGATTACTTTCAAAGTAGGAATTAATTGCAAAAACTTTGTTAATGCATCCGGGTTGAAGTGACAAAAGTAGGAAAGAGGCATTAGGGTTTGGCTGCCCTAACACCCCCTGCACCTGCACCCCACCCCACCCTCCACAGAGCAACAGGTGACAAGGTGTGCCTTGGGGTCATTGGGCTAACTCTCACCCCATTCTCCTATACTGTACCATGTCAGTTTTCTTACACATGGAATGGGGTAAGAGTTAGTGCCGACAACCCCAAGGCACACCCCATCACCTGTTACTCTGTGGAAGGTGGGGTGGGTTGGTAGGGTGGGGAACACCTCATTTCTCTACTTTTGTCACTTCAACCCTAACTGATACATTAAAAGAGTTTTTTGCAATATATATATATATATATATATTCTTTGCAAAAAAACTATGTGAATGCAGATGTTAGGATTGCAAAGCATGCAAAGGTGGGAAATGAAAAAACATTAGGGATTTGGGTCTCCAAAGTATTGGCGAATCAATGGTGTGGTCTTATTTGGGGAAGTCAGACCTAATGCTCACCCCCCCAGCCCATAGCCTCCTGTGCAAAGCACAAGATACAGCTCCAACCTACTCACTGGGGGTGAGCTGGGGTGGAAAGGATTGAACATCTGGAGGACTACTCTACTCTCCTGGGAGATGAGAGTTGTGCCTCTTGCAGTGCACCTGACCACTAGCAGAGACTAGGTGTCATGACAGTCTGGAGGCTCCAAAGGGCATAGGATGTGGATAAGATGCTCCACATTATTGCACAGCCATGCCTAAGAGGAAGAAAATGGAGGAAACATCCCTACTGAAGCCGAAGGAAGGATGGCCCTTCCACCGGCCTGGCACCACCAACTGGGCACTACACTGGATGCTACATAAATTCAAAATGTATTTGTATTTTGTGGGGAGTTACAGCAGGCACTGCTTAACTTTACAAAACTGTGATACAATTTTTTGTAATTTATGGAGTCGAGTATAGTATTTTCTAATTTTAGAGATGAGAAAGTGGCGAAAATAGCAAGATTTAATGACAGTAGATATTTTCTGGTGAAAGATCATTTGGAATACCTCCAACCCACCAAGTGTTTGATTGGGGAGTATAGTACAAAATATCAATTGCACCAAAACAGTTCTAAATCACTTTGAGGTATCACAGTCCCATTAGGTCCAATTACGTTGATTTCCACTTTTAATGGGTTATGCTTCAAAGTGCTTTGAGCCACCCACTGGTAAATGTCCTGAAGACATTCCCTAATTCCAGAAGCAACAGTCATTAAAGGATGGTCTGCATCTGTAATACCATTTTATAAATGTACTATTCTAGGCTGTCAAGGTAAACTTAAAAAGCAACAGTGCACTTCAGTACTGTATGCACTTTCTATACAAAACATTTAAGCTATTATAGTTCACTAGAGAATGTATTTTGTATGTTTCAATATTTCTTTCCATGGTTTATGTTACATCTTAGTAGCATATGAAAGAAATCTTTATTAAAAGCATTTGACTGTTCCCGAGTGACCTCATAGTGCCTTAGTTTATGACATCACAATGATCAACATGGCAACAGACTGTTGTCACGCTCACAGCAACTGTGAGGTGTGATTGGGAACAATTATTTGCTTTTTGAAAGACACGGTGAAAAAAGTGCTGCATTATCTGGCATTTTTAGTGACTAATAACAGAGAAAAAAAAATAGAAAATGTCCAAGATAAACATACTTGTTTGAAGCATTATAGATTTAAACCTTTAAGTTTAGCAGTAGCTACTTCCTATTTAAATAACATTGCTTTCCTTTTAAAACAAAGATTACCTGCATGACCAGACAAGGTTATTTCTTATTTTGACTTGAGTCTTCTACAGTCTGTTGTCTTTACAGTTGACATTTGCCTTTTTCTCTTTAATCCCCTGCTCTTTTTTTCATAATGAGAAGAACCCAGTCCTCATGCCCCAAAATAGTTGCCTAGTTCAGGTTTAAATTTGAGGATTCCATCAGCTCAGAATTCTCCCAATTACTTTTTATTGCAACAGATATAGATTGGAAACATGCAAATATCTCCATGGGATAAGCAAGATGAAATGCAATGAATTGTTCACCCAAAGCACAACTACAAGGGGGAATCCACTGATTCTAGCTGAGGAAAGGTTCAGGGGATGTCTGTAAGCACTTTTTCACAGAAAGAGTGGTGGACAAGTTGAATGGGCTGCTGGAGGTAGTGATCTGTGACAAAACAGTGAGTGGATTCCAACATGGGAAGGACAGGCACAAAGGCTTGATAAGGGCAGGTGGAGAACAAAGGGAGGAGTGTGAAAGGGAGGATGATGTCCCCCAGGGCCACTGCACAAGTAACAGGTAAGGTTAGACAGACTGGATGAGCTGCTAGACATTTTTCTACCATCATGTTCTATGTTTTCAAGTTTCTAAGATTCAGAAAATTGTATGCAAAAACGCATGTATTGAACTGAGTATTGACAGTATCTTAACATCTCTCTGTAACTCTTATTCTAAGCACACTTCTTTTGCTGTGGCCTAGCCTATTTCCCCACAGAAAAATGTGTCACTCAGATTAAGAAGGTCAAAGAACAGTTACCCAGCTCTTGTTGATTTGCATACCAGGGGCCCAATAAACAGCCACAGTCAGAGACAGAACACAATCAGGGTGCACTGCAAATGGGCACCCCATTTAGCCACCACCGGTAACAACCGCCATGCACAAAGGAGGAGTTTCCTCAGCAAACAGGTCACCTAACAAAATGTGGTTTGCACTTGATAACATGCTGGCTTGTGACACTGACATGCTTGTGATCATGGCATGGTGCTATATGCCACGGGCAGATTTCTCAGTGCAGACACTGCCACTGAAGTGCTCCTATACCCTCCCAGCCCTCACTGTTCAGTCCACTTCTGGTGCAAAGTTTTCATGATTTTTCATGGCATCCTCCAGAGGTCCCTGGTGGCCAAGTTACCACTGCCTTCTTCCAACCCCCTTTAATTAGCCCTGACATCCAGTCAACCCTTCCCCCCAACTAGCCTCTTCCCACACCACTGTTAATCCATATGGGGGCCCATGACAATCTCCATCCTTCTCTGTTTTTTCTTGTGACAGTCCTAGCTTTGGGACAATCCCTAGTAGTTCTACAGGCAGGAAGTGTCACAAACTCTGTAACGGCCATTGTGAAGATCGCCATGCTTTGTGCATTTCCCTGCAGGTCATTTGCATGACAACCCCCACACCACTTGCAGCTCATGATTCAATTATCACTAGTAATTGAGAAGAGAAAGGCTTGAGACCCCATTGTGCATAACACAATGGGGTGTGAGGGACTAGCACTAAGTGATCATCACAGCCACATTGTGACAGTCCCTTGTGACTGTGCATGAAGGCCTCCCCAGTCAACCAATCACATACTACTATGCATAGAAGGTTATGATAACATAATATTTGAAAATAAAAAAGCAAAATATTAATGTGCAATATATCGTATTCAAAAATGGACTGGAAAAATACTGAAAGTTGACTGGCTGAAGCAGTCTGATCAGTGACAATATCTCAATAGATCAGCATGGTTCAAAACTGATTGCCAAGATCATGTATTTCTTTACACTTTGGGCCCATTTTATAATGACAATATACTCAAGGGTGTGGTATATTATGGGATATTGTCACTTGATGGGTGGTTAAAGGCACTCAGCATTGCCTAATGCTTCATACTGCACCCAAGGCATAATGAAATTTCATGATATAACATATCCTGTTGTATATTATTGCTTAATTATGAACTGAGGATCATAAATAGAGGAATCTGATTGGCCCAGAGCTCTTGGAAGCCGTGATGATATCGGGCTACATCATCACGGCTTCAAAAAAGTTCCAGCGCTACCAGCCTCCTTGCTCTCTACTGTCTGAGAACTATTTTTTCAACATGTGCTCCTACACCACCCAAAAACTCATTCATAAACATTTTAAAACTTGCTACTTTTATTTTTTTATTTATAAAACTTGAAACTTAGTTCATAATAGCAATAAGTCACTCCAGGGTGTGGTATATCATGGGATATCTTCACTTCTCAGGTGGTTGGACTCACTCGGCCTACGGCCTCATGCCCAACCACCCAAAGCGTGACGATATCCCATGATATACCACACCCTGTCGTGCCTTATTGCTTAATTATAGACTATAGTTGGTTACTGTTCCCATATAGAAATGGTGACATCATAGAAACATAGAAACATAGAATTTGACAGCAGATAACGACTGCTCGGCCCACCCAGTCTGCCCATTTCCCTACACAATGGATAAGCTGCAGATCCAAGTTAACCAACAGCCTACTTCTTCCTACCCCAACCCCCTAGAATGGCCTTATGACTGTCCAATGCATTTTTGAATTCTACCACTGTTTTTGACTCCACAACCTCCTCTGGAAGGCTGTTCCATGCATCCACAACCCTCTCTGTGAAAAAATACTTCCTTACATTACCTCTGAGCCACCCCCTCTATCTTTAAATTGTGCCCCCTTTCTTGCACATCTCTTTTTCTGAAAGATGCTACCCTCTTGGACTTTGTTGATTCCATTGAGGTACTTGAAAGTTTCTATCATGTCACCCCTCTCCCTCCTTTCTTCAAGGCTATGCATATTAAACTCCTTAAGTCACTTTTCATATGTCTTCTGGTACAGACCCTGCACCATTTTAGTTGCCCTCCTCTGGACTGCCTCCATCCTGTTTATGTCTTTGCGGAGATTGGGTCTCCAGAACTGCACGCTGCATTTCAGATGGGGTCTAAACAGCTATCTGTACAGAGGGATAACAACTTCCTGTTTTCTACTGGTGATGCCACTCCCTATGCATCCCAGTATCCCCCAGCTCTACTTACTGCCCTCTCACATTGCTTGCCCACCTTTAGTTCATCTGATATGACTACCCCCAGGTCCCTTTCCATTTTTGTTGTTGTCAGTATCTCACCCCCCATTGTGTACTCTTCCCCTGGGTTTTTGTTTCCCAGGTGCATTACCTTGCACTTCTTAGCACTGAATCTAAGCTGCCATACATTTGACCATTCCTCCAACCTTGCCAATTCCCTTCTCATCATTTTCACCCCATCTTGTGTATCAACTCTGTTGCAGATCTTTGTGCTGTCTGCAAAGAGACATACTTTTCCTTCCAGTCCCACTGCAATGTCGCTTATAAAGACATTGAAGAAGACTGGTCCTAGTACTGAACCTTGCGGTACCCCACTAGTAACCCCCCTTTCTTCAGAGTGGACTCCGTTTCCTATTACCCTCTGTGTCCTGTTCTCCAGCCAATTCATTACCCAGACTACCATCTTGGGACCCACTCCCAGGCTGGCTAACTTGTTTATTAATCTTTTGTGTGGGACTGTGTCAAATACCTTGTTAAAGTCTAGGTAGGCCATGTCCACAGCCCCTCCCTGATCTACTACTTTCGTCACCCAGTCAAAGAAATCTATTAGATTCATCTGACATGACCTTCCTGCTGTAAATCCATGCTGCCTTGGGTCCTGTGCCCCTCTGGCCTCTAAGTACTCAACAATTCTTTCCTTCAAAAGTGATCTCATCATTTTCCCTATCTTAAGGTTAAACTAACAGGTCTGTAGTTTCCTGCTTCTGCCGTGCTCCCGCTTTTGTGAAGTGGAATAACATCTGCCCTCCTCCAGTCTTCAGGTACCATCCCATCCTCCCATGGTTTGTTAAAGAGGGTAGTCAGTGGTTTCACTAGTTCTACCCTTAGTTCTTTTAGAATTCTGGGATGAATCCCATCAGGCCCCATTGCTTTGTCCACCTTCAGTTTTAAGAGTTCTTTCAGAGCCCTTTCTTCTGTGAATGGGCCGGTATCAACTCCTGTATCCAGAGTGTTTCTATTGTTTGGTTTAGGCACCTCCCCCTCTTCATTTGTGAATACTGAGCAAAAATATTTGTTTAGTATCTCTGCCTTTTCACAGTCACCATCTGCCCATCCCCCCCTTTATTAAGCCTCACTATCCCTCCCTTGGTCTTCCTTCGCTCCCTTATGTACCTATAAAAGGTTTTATCCCCCTTCTTAACTGAGTTGGCTATCTTTTCCTCAGTTTGGGCATTTGCTGTTCTGACTGCCTTCCCAGCTTCCTTTTGCTTTAACTGACACAATTATCTGTCCTGCTTCTTCTGTGATTCCTTGTACTTCCTGAATGCTTTCTTTTTCTCTTGAACCTTCCCTGCCACCTCCTTTGAGAACCATAGTGGTTTCTTACATCATTTTGTTTTGTTTATTTGCTTCACACAAAGGCTTGTTGCCTCTGTGATGGCAGTTTTGATTATTCCCAATTTTTCTTCCACCCCTCCTTCCTGCCCATTTGCTAGTGTATTCCTTAGGCACTCACCCATTTTGGCAAAGTCGGCCCTCCTAAAGTCCAGTACCTTTGCCTTTGTATGGCTTGACTCTACTGCTGTGTTTATCGTGAACCACACTGTTGGATGGTCACTAGTTCCCAGTTGGCTACCCACTTCTACATCTGTGATCCTCTCTCCATCTCCATTTGAGAGCACCAAGTCTAAGATTGCTCCCTCTTGAGTGGGTTCCAATACTAGTTGTCTAAGGCATGCCCCCTGTTGGGCATCTAGAATGACCCCACTCTTAGAAGTGGCTGCTGCAACTGCACTCCAGTTAACATCTGGCATATTCGGATCCCCCATCAGCAATATCTCCCCTTTTTCTGTCATTCTAAGGATACTTTCTACCATTTCCTTCTCCTGAGATGGGGGTTTGTATATAACTCCTGTGCGGATTATGGTGTCATTGCCTGTCTCCAAATTGCCCCACAGTGCTTCCTCTCTTCCCTGTTTGCCCTTTTGTTCTGTTGCTTTTAATCCTTCCCTTATGTAGAGAGCTACTCCTCCTCCTCTTTTACCCTCCCTGTCCCTCCTGTAGATAGCGTATCCTGGTATGTTTATGTCCCAGTCATGGTTTTGTGTGTACCATGTTTCTGTGACTGCCACAATATCCAGATGTTCATCCTCCATCAAGGCCACTAATTCAGGAAGCTTGTTACCCAGACTATGGGCATTGGTACTCATTGATCTCCATTTTTTGCTGACTTTACCTCTTGTAGCAACATCCCTGTCCTCATTGACTTTGCTTTCTCTATTTACTCCTATCCTGCTCCCCACTGACCTTTCTACCTTTGTCTTTTCCTCATTCAGTACACTGTTTTGTAGGGGGAGGCTGGGAATTCCCTGCTGCTTATCAGTGCCTCCCCCCTTGACTAGTTTAAAAGCTTGCCAATGAAGCATTTAAACCAATCACTCAGAAGACCTGTTCCCTTCCTGGACAGATGCAGACCATCCTGCCAGTATAGGCTGGTATCCCTCCAGGTGGAACCCCATTCCCCAATGAAGCAAAACCCCTGTGCTCCACACAATTTTTTCAACCATTCATTGAATTGCATGGTGTGAAGTACCCTCGCCTCACCCATGCCATAGACAGGCAGCACCTCTGAGAAGGATACTGTGTGTGCTACTTGTCTTAGGCCCTTCCCCAACTCCACAAACTCCTCCTGCACTGCTCTAATCTCATGTTGAGCCAAGTCATTCATCCCCAGGTGGACAATGACATCCAGCTCAGTCTCCCATGCAGCTGTTCTCGTGATCCTGAGGATGCGCTTCCTGTCCCTCCAAGCCATGGTACTTCAGTTTTCCCTGCTCCCCCCAGTTCTATCCCCCTAATAATTGAGTCCCCCAGCAGGAGCTGCTTCCTTTCCCTGTGGTGTCCTCTGCCTCTTTCCTGTGGGGTTCCCTTATGACAGTTGTCCACATCCTCCTTAGTCTCCTCTGCGGGTGCATCCATAGGGGAACTATGCTCCATCAGAATGGTGTATGGATTGTGGAGTGGTACAACTGACTGGGTGTGGCTCTGTTCCACAACCCTCACCCTCTCTGAGCTCACTGTGGTCCAACTGCTGCACTTTCTTGACAATCTCTGAGGCAGTGGTGGTGGCTCTAGTGCTCCCTCTGTGGGGGAGGTTCCCTTACTACTGTCCAGTGTGACCTGAAGATGGGCAACCTCCTCCCTCAGGGCAGAGAGTTGCCTGCAAACAGGGTAGCATCTGAGCCTCCAGAAAGACTCCTGGAAGACTGCTGCCCCACAGCCATTACATTGCACTTCTCCCCACATGTCTATCTTCCTGTTTATCCTGTGCAAGTTTTTCTTTTTCTCCTTCCAGTTATTGCTTTGTTTTATATATATATTGCTGGAAAGGATATGACAGTGGTATGCACCTTGCCCTTTTGAGAATGATGTCAGAACCCTGATATAAAGAAAATGGTACCGGGGTGGGTGGGGGTGAGGGAAGGGGATTTGGGTCCAAACTGTGCCCTCTCGAAACAATCAGCTAAAAGTTCTGACCCACCACTATGATGAGTGTTGACCTTCCTGTCAGCAAGACAACGTACACAACAATTTAACAGAGAAATTACCCTGCTAGACAAACAGAGAAAAATCAAACAGCTGAGTCAAACACAGGTAAACCTCCCCAGCTCCAGTATAGCCTGGTGATGTGTGCTCTGAAAGCAATCAGTCCCTAAACAAGTCAGTAGTGCAGCAGAAAGAAACAGTAAACAGTTATTTCAGTCTCTCTGGGTATAAACTCCCAGTCTACAAAGCAGTACTGAAATCTCCACCCAGAAACACTTGACTGACTAGTGTCACACCTGTGATGTAAGCAGGCCTTTTTGTGAAGATAGTCTGCTCTGTCTGGGTTGAATACACAATCCCTCCACTGAACCCAGGAATAATAATTAAAGCAAACCTCAGCCAAGCACAATTCTAAAAGGTGCAAAAATATCCTTGCAAATACTAGGTCTCTACTCCAGTGATCTATCACAGTGAAAAGCAAATTCAGTAGTAGTTCACTCCCGCTGCTTATAAAATTAACACTCCTCAAATTGAATCCTGCAAGCCTCTTAATTGAAATAAGCAAAAATGAAAGTATCAATAAAACTGTATTTCAAACATTCCTCACAGGTCCCAATCAATATTATGCCTTTCCAGGCACCCAGTTCTGAAAAATGAGTATGCTTGTGTTCTCTGCAGTATAGCAAAGTTTTCCAGCTTCCACCAAAAAGTCAAGGCTTGTCTGACTGAATTCTAATTGTCACAGCCTTGTTGTATCACTATTCTGACACCAGAATGCTTATATATGTAGATAAATAGATAAATGATGTTTAGATAGTGCCCTTTGGGATCCAAGTGTCATCCAATGGCTCCCTAGTCAGATTTTGGAGATCTGAGGTTGGATGATGGAATCTGAGGGTCAGATTTTTGGATTTGACCCTTGGATAGTTGGGATTCGATGGGATCCAACCATCTGATCCCTTGCATCTGACTCAACCCTATGGTTTTGATCAGATCCCTACATAGGATCCAATGTGATCCCTGGTTGGATGCCATCAATATCCAATGGTATCTGAAATACAAAACAGAGATTTAGTTATCTGATGGTATCCAACTTGGATGGATACAATCTGAGCACCGTTATCAGAGCTACATAGAATTTGTCAGCAGATAAAGAACCAGCAGTTCTTCCAGTCTGCTCACGTCCGCCACATCTGACATAATACCAGACCAGACATACTGAGCTGATTACCCTAATGGCATCTCAGTACCCCCTTGTGCAGGCTGACTATACTACCCCTGGCTCTTCCCACAGACCTCATTATTCATTTGTGTCTGCCCCCTCACTGCTTATTACTGACTTGGCTTCAATCACTGGCTTTGGTAAATGATTACATTCATCCACTACTCACTGTTTAATAAAGAACTTCCTTGCATTCCTTCTGAATCCCCCAGCAACTTCTATCCTCCAAGTGGTCCCTGTCTTTCTTTGGGTGGGGACTCCTGAACTGTGCACAGTACTTCAGGCATGAACTCACTGTGGATCTGTACAAGAGCAGTATCACCTTTTCCCTTCTGCTAGTGAATGCCCTACCTATTCACCCCAGCATCCTGCTTGCCTTCCTATAGTGTATGCCTTATTGCATTGAGTGGTAGACTTGAGACTGTCACTGATAATGTCTCCCAGGTCTTTTCCCTCAGTGGTTTTAACCACCCTCATTCTCCACATCCAACAGTCTGTTCTAGGGTTTGTTTTGCCAATATGCATAATAGAGATGTGAGAAAGTCAGACTTTTGCTTCCACGAAAGTTTGGAAATTATTTTGGCAACTTTCGCTGAAATTCCATCTTAAAATGTCAGAATAAATGTACAAACTGTGGGTTAATATATTAAAATGCAGGAAAACAATTCTGCAGAACTGATCACTGTCAGTGGTCAGTTCTGGCTTTTCTTCTGCAGTTTAATACATTATTCCACTCCCTCGCCGATCGCCATCCTCTGTATATTAAAATTCCCTGGTATCTAGTGGTCCCCCCCACCCACTGATTGTGGGCCCGATGTAAAAAAAAAAAAAATAAACCCTAGTGCCTAGTGGTCTCCCCCCACCCATCTATCACAGCCCAATGTAAAAAAAATTCCCTGGTGCCTAGTGGTCTCCCCCCACCCATCTATCGCGGGCCCAATGTAAAAAGAAAAAGTATAGTTCCCAGGTGTCTAGCCTACCCCCTCCCAATCCCTGATCCCCTTAATAATTAAAAAAAGGCAGTCCATTATTCCCTGGTGTCTAACGGACCCCCCTCCATATCACCATTCCTCCATAAGAAAAAGGTAGTCCCCATTCCCTGCTGTCTAGTGGTCCCCTCCCCACCCGATGATTGCAGGCCCAATGTAAAAGAAATGTATAATTCCCTGGTGCCTAGCGGACCCCCCTCCCTATCCCCAATCCCCTTAATAATAATAAAAAAAAGCAGTCCATTATTCTCTGGTGTCTAGCAGACACCATGGACCCCCAATCCCTATCCCTGATCCCCTGTAAAAAAATAAAAAGGTAACCCCCATTCCCTGGTGTCTCGTAAGCCCCCCAGCCCCCTGGAAGACTGTCCCCCACCCCAACCATGGCGGGTGACTGGCAACCCTCCTGTCTCCACCATGGCCAGTCGCCCACTGAACTGTCAATGAATGAGTGCATACTTGTACCAAGTACACACACATTCATTCACAGCTCAGTGGGCAGCCAACAGTGGAGAGAGAGAAGACCTGTGTCTGATTACCTGCTTGGGATAAGTGGAGTGCAGGATGTGAGGACCCACTTGCTGGGACTGGGGGTCCACTAGACACCAGGAATGGACTGCCTTTTTTATTAAGGATCAGGGATGAAGGAAAGTCTGCTAGACACCAGGGAATTATAAATATTATTTTGCATCAGGCCTGCGATTGGCGTGAGGACATTAGATACCAGGGAATGTTGTTCTGAGGGCCCGTGATCAGTGGTGGGGGCTACTAGACACCAAGGAGGAACTATATTTTTCATTGGCCTGCAATTGGCAGGGGTGACAAATTTTACATCAGGCCAGCGATTTATGGGGGGGGGCACTAGACACCAGGGAATATTTTTCTACAGGGGGCCGGCGATCAGCAGGAGGAGACTGTATTACGGAATAATGGGTTAAACTGTGGATGGAATAAATTATGCAGTTCATATGTATTATTCTGCAGTTCGGCTCCAAAAGTCTGCAGAACAGGGCAAAAACCCATGGAACACAGTCAGAAGATTCTGATTTTGCCAATAGCGGTAGTTCAGAAAATTTCGCAAAATTTCATGAAAGTTATGCAAAAGCAGAATTCGCAACTTTTGCCCACCCCTAATGTATAACCTTACATTTTTTGGCATTACGTTTAAGCCTCCATACCTTGAACACCTCTTCTCCTGATGTCAGATTGGCACAACAACATCTGAAATTTAAGATCTCAGTCATGCAAACTTTGAAAAAAAAAACTGTGACTTTTTAAAACCTTTTTAACACTTTATTATTTTATTTTATCCTTTGGTAACCGGATAAGACCCACTAGACACAGGTGCCTGTTTTCAAGGGTGACCCGGGAGCAATGGGGAGGTTAAGTGACTTGCACAGAATCACACAGTATGCAAGTGGAGGTTAAGGGAATCAAACCGAGGTCTATCTGCTGGATGTATTAAGTTCATTCACAGCTCATTACTCCAACCTCTAGGCTTTTACTAAAAGTGACTAGCCATGCTCTTTAAATAGCAAATGGTTAAATGGTATACAACACGGCTGAATTCCCATTACGGGATACCCTGTAACACTACAGCCCTTTTCAGCTTTGCTTTCATGATTTATAATGTCACAACATTCCCTCAGTGAGAACACAGCATTGTTGTGCACTGTTGATCCTCTGCTATTTTATTTAATCCATATCAAAACATTCTCCATGAAGACCAGTCAAAAGGAGAATACAAATAGTTGTTTTTTCTTTTTTGTACATTTATTTCATGCTCTATGCTGTGGTGGCCTCATGGATCAGCTGTCTAGGGTAGAACATTTTTTCAGGATGAGTACAAATGTCGGCTTCCAAAATATCCATTTCATGAAGATGGAGGGCATACATTTTGGTGGGGTATATATCTGTGGGTAAGGGGACATGGTAGTGTGAATTTAGTGGAGATGGAGTGTAAATCACAAATGAAATGAACGTTTTAAATCCTCTAGTGTGCATTGGACCTAAATGACAAATTAGATTATATTAAACTTGGAAGTAGGTATGAATTACAACAGGGGAGTGGTGAGACAGTAAACACTGAAGGGGGGGTTGATGTAAATTTGCAAGGCAGGAGAAGGGAGTGTAAATTTTCAAAGGAGTTTGTCACCATTTCTAAATGCCAACAAGATAGAACTTCTTGTCTGCTGTACAAGAGCAGAGATAAAATCTCTCAGTCCATCCAGTCTTGGTCTTCACTGTTGTTCCTCTACTATTCATCCATCTTCAGTTGCCAGAAACCTTGGACTATTATTGGACCAATCAATGCACCTGAAATCTTATGTCAGTAGTATTGTCAGCTGTGCCTTCTATCATCTACCGTATGTAAAATTGTTGAGATTCGCTCTTACTTAAGTCCTGCGATTGCTGCTACATTGGATCACTGTTTTGTCTTTTCATACCTGGACTACTGCAACGTCTTTTGTTTGGGTATCCATGCACACATTTTGCATCATCTCCAGCTTGTTCAAAATGGTGCATCCCGAGTTCTTACTGGCTTCAGGGAATTCGATCATGCGTCTCCACTGTTAGCCAAACTTCATTGGCTACCAATTAAACACATAATTAAATGCAAAATACTGTTACTTGTATTTAAAAGCAGACTGGCTCCTACATATCTATCAGAACTACTTCACCATCATTGTCCGACATGTCAACTTTGTGCCTCTAATGTGCATCTTTACAATGTTCTGACTACTAGATTGGTTATTTTTGGTAACTGAGCCTTCTCAGTCTGTGACAGCACCTTTGAAATAAACTATTGCTGGATATCTGGGCCTGTACTGATCCTGTGTTATTTAAAAAGAAACTGAATACTCATTTTACCAGATAGGTCTGAACAGCATTTGATTGTTTTATTTTCTGATTTTGTTCAGTACCTTGAAAAATGTTAAAGACACTATAAAAATTGTATTTGCAACCCCCACCCCAAAGGTAGAGAGCTAACTTTCTGAGTCTTTGGAAGCCCGAGGTGGGTCCACCCATGACGTTTGTGTCCTCTGGCTGGAACTAGTTCTGGAGGCCAGGATTTGGGGGAGTTATCAGTTGTCCTTTAGTTGTGCACTGCATTGATAGGGGTCCCCCTGCACCCAAAGACAAATTGGAGGTATCACTGGCATCATCATGGTAACCTGGACTGTGTCTCAGCTGGATTTAGTGTTATAAAAAGTTAAAGTTACAGCCAGCAGCAATAGAAACTGTGTGAAACAGCAGCCAGGCATGGAACTGAATGTAATAGATGGATGTTGCAATTTTGTGACCCTTGATCCCCACAATCGACCAACCAAAATGCAAGGCATCCTGGAAAAGACAAAGGAACTTGAAAGGAACAGCAACAGAGTGCTTAATGCCCTTTTGCAGCCACTGAGGAAACTAGAGTGTGAGTGACAAGCTAGGCAGCTAATAAGAGACTAAGGAGGCAACCAAGCTGAACCCTTTTCCCAGCCTAGGATGAGTTCAGGGCAGTCCTTCCTGAGTGGCTGGAGAGAAGAGATGTGCTAAGGAGGACAGTGATGGCCTAGACAGACCTCAGAGCCAGAGACCCTCATGTTAGCTGAATTCAGTTGCTGGAAGTTCCATCCAAGCTGAGAAGAAGTGCTGTGAAGCCTGCATAACTGTGAGAGACTGAATCTGCTGAAGCCACCTGCAGACTGCTGTAATCAGAGGTGAGAACACGTTGTTCTATGCTGATTAGTGTGCCTGAGGAAGGAGGTGACCAGCAGCTTGTCTTTAGGGTACTTGTACTCTTGATCAAGTAACCGGCCACTCAGTGAGGCGGGGTAGTTCATCAGTCTCAGCCCTTTCTGAAATTTATATGCTGCTGCATGCTGATCGAGAAGAAATAGAGCTGCAGTGCAAAGATTGGGCATAGCCTGGGCCTAGAATCACCATCTGCCTACTGCTGTGGCATCACATATCCAGAAGTGTCTGTGACTGCTTTCTATTTGTACTCAACATGTGTGTACCGGCTTGCCCATCAGAAAACACTGCTGCTGTTTGAATTTTCCCTGTTGTATGACAATTTGTTTTGATAAAAAGGTATTAGCCAAAAGTCACTCAGGTGGGGTAAAAGCAAGCTTGCATATCTGTAAGTGTACCAATGCAAACTCCAGGGCGCTGCAATATCAGGCCTGCAACAGTATTTAATTTACCTGGGTACCCAGTAGTTAGGACTAAATTGCAGTTAAAGAAAGTGATTGCTTTGAAAGATATTTGGACTTGAGGTGCTCTGCAATGGAAGGGAGTGGGAGGCTTTACAGTACAGAAGGCCTTGTCTGTGTGAGGGAGTTGGGAGGCCTACTGCACCATCTCGGCAGGGAGAACTGGTCATTCGAGATCATGTAGCTTGGAGTCACACACTCTCTTGAAAATATAGAAAGTACTAATCTTGTTGTTATTGCTTAAAACCCTTACTACAGCCATTTTGCATAACCCATGTTTGAAACTGCAATTAAATCATGGGTGGTGACCAGGGAGGTGGGTTGGTACTACAGACTGGTTTCTGGGTGGTGACCAGGGAGGTGGATTGGTGTTGCATGTCAGGGGGCAGAATACTTATTTTTTGTTTGTTTGTTTTGCATGTTTTCCTGCACCCTACAACCTCTCACTCCTAGCTGCTTAACATCCCTGTCTATCTGCCAGTCTCACGCTACACCATAGCTTTCTGCCACCTGGCTCCCCAAGATTTCCCTGCATCCTCAGAGGATCCAGCTTATCCGTGCTGGGGGGCCCCTGTTCCCTGGGGGAAAGGAGGGGAGTAACATTTCTAGGGGCTCCTCTGAGGTATGCAGGTCTTGGGAGGAAGGTCAGAGCTCTAGGAGGACTGTGGCGGGGGGAACTCGGCAGCTGTCATCTGGCGGTTGAGACAGGTGCTAGTTTCCATTTCCTGGGCCCTTCCCCACATCCTAATGGCATGCACTGCAGGGATGCCCTGGAGGAAGAGTCAGCTGAAATGTGGTCACTCCCACTGGCAACGTTCCGCACACCACCAGGTGTCACTCTCTGAGTGGTGCTCTGTAGCACTCTCCCCTGGGAGCAGAGCATCCACACAGATGCTCTATCAACCTCCTTGCCAGCCTCGGCTCCTGCCATCCCTGGCTTGGGGTTCAACCTGGGCTGCCAGCATGCCAAGTTGGTACCCCATCGCTCAGGGCCACGGAGCTGGCAGGTGGCAGTATTCTATTTGTGATCGGGGCCTCTATTTCTTTCTCTTCTGAACCAAGCCCCACATAAGGAGTTTAACAAGCTCAAGCCCTTCGACCTTGCTTGGACTCCACGAGTGCAAAGCAGGAGTAGTAACCGAGAAAGTAATACCTATAACATCTGCATGGTGACCCAGTTACAGATTTTGATGGAACACAGTATGTGAGGTTTGGCCTCCGCTGCTGGGGGCAGAAACTCATAGCACATCATTAACAACAAGAAGGAGACGTTTTATGTGAGGAAGGGATCAGTCACTGAAGATCAGGCCAGACGGATATGGCTCTGTGGTGCAGCTATATAGTTCCAACCTGTAATCTCCAGAGAATTTTTCATTGGGCATCCACCGTCACATACAAACAAAAGTGAGTATTTTCCCTTTCTATTATTATAATCACATTTATATTGTACCACCCAGAATGATGAGACTCATTTAGTGTAGTTTACTTTGATGTTTATGCTTTAACAGTCATAAAACCATATAGAAGTTTCATGATAAATGAAATAGTAGATGGGACAACATGCACAACTGAACTGTGATGTCATCAATGGATTTTGATGACATCACAAGCCAGGAGAGTGAAACATAAACCAATAACAATAAATTGGGCATCAGTAGGGCAACAGTGAGTAGTCATTTACTAAGTAAGTGCAAAAAAACAACAACAGCATAATACCGCTTACTATTATCAGGGCTGCCTTGTGGGAGGGTGGGATGTTAGCATATTGGTGTGGGTTGTATATTTTCAAATTGAACAGGATTAACAGAACTGTTTGTGTTGGGGGAGGGACATTGAAGAGTGGCTGGGCTGGGGCTCACACTACATTATTTGGGCAGCAGCTGAGTGGGTTATGAAGGAGCTGGTTGCTGGGTGATTATTTTCATGATTAATTTTCAAAAACAGAAACTATGTTTAGGCTGGGGGAAGAGGCCTCTCTCTGTATTTATTAATTTGTCATAATTGAATATAACACCTTTGAGCCACAGAAGCTCATTTACAAAGGTTCCTCGTCAACAATAAGACTTAGGTGAGGATTTCACATATTTCAGAGTATATGCAATTTTACAGTATAATCAGAAGATACATACAAGATGGGACAAAACAGAGCAGCACATGAATATGGCATTGTCATTGTACATAATTGCACATTATATTTACAAGATACATACAAGATGTGACAACAGAGAACATCACATGTGTGTCTGTCAGATTAGAGAAGAGGTAGCAACTGAGGGTGATGGGTTAAGGGTTAAAGGGTAGGTAGCAGCAACTTCAAGAGTAGTGTCTGGTGCAAAGGCGAGGTGCTAATTCAGTGGTGGTGAAGTTTCAGTGGCAGTTGCAGTTAGTGTTGGGTGTGAGTAATTGTTTTAAGGTTTTCTTGAATTGTTCAGTTTTGGGGATACTTAGAAGGAAATTTGGTAGCTCATTTAACCATAGCAGTGCCCTAATGGCAAAAGAGCATACATAAGGCTTGGGTTGTTCTGTGATATGGGACAGTCGATGCATTCCTGGTTACATTCCTTGTGTGATGATGATTTGGGAAAGGAACAAGGAGGCTCTGGATTCCTGGTAGTGCGAGGCCTAATAGTGCTTTCTTCCCAAGGAAGCATGTTTGGAATTTTATTCTGTCCTGCAGTGTGTGCCATTTGGTCTGGGTGTAAAGGGTGCATGTGTGGGTTAGCCTATCTGCACCAAGAATGAATCGACAAGCGCTATATAGGGTAAGTTTGAGCCTGTTGAGGACAGTGTCAGAGGCTGCACCATAAACTGTGATTCCATAGTCAGTTAAGGGGACGATTGAACTGGTCACAGTTATCTGTTTGGCTTCCGTCTTGAGGTTATGCCTCTGCCTGTATAAAGCCCCAAGTTTTTTGTTGGTTGTACTGACTAAGATGTCTACATGGGGAACAAATGAAAGGGCATTGTCAATTGTGACCCCTAGATATTTAAAGGTGGTCACCTGTTCTAGAGTGGCACCATTTTCATTGAGGATTATTAGGGGATGAGCTTTGTTCTTCATCTGTGGTCCTGCAACTAACATAGTTTTGTCTTCTTGTAGTTTAAGAACAATTTACTTTGTTTGAACCAGTCTTCGGTTGAACAGAAACTGCTCTGTAGGTTCCCAGTGAGTGTCTTGGCAAGGGCTGCTGGCGAATACACTGCATCATCTGCATAAAGCAGAATCCTTGAGGTTGAGCAGGCTATGGGGAGGCTATTTATAAAGAGGATGAAAAGGAGTGGTCCCAAAATTGATCCCTGTGGTACCCTTACGGTGACGTTTTTGGAATCTGAAAACACCCCATTGATTTTAACTCACTACTGATGAGATAGGTGCTAAACCAGGATATTGCGTCTTGTGAGAGACCAAGTGAGAGAAGTTTGGTAGTCAAGAGCATGTAGTTGACCAGATCAAAGACTTTTGTTAGATCAATATATATTGATCCTACAAGGTGGCCATTGTCGAGGGCTTCATGTAGATAGTTGGAGTACTCGATTAGTGCTGTGTTCGTGCTGTGCAACTTGTGAAAGCTGTGCAGTTGTTGACACAGTATGTTGTACCTACTTAGGTAATCAACAAGCTGATATGATACCACTTTTTCTAGTGCTTTTGACAGTGGCAAGAGGATAGAGATAGGTCTAAAGCTGGTGACTATGGAACGGCCCCCATTTTTATGTACGGGTGTAACTAGTCCTATTTTCCAGCTATTAGGGAATTGGGAGTACTGTTGGGATGTCAGAATGATGGTACTGTACAACCCAGCTAGACATCACAACAGTGGTACAACAGCACTTGAGACTGGGAGGAATTCCACTGACACCAGCCTCCAACTATATATTACAAAAGCAATACAACCATGGAGTCAGTCAATCTGATTGTACTGGGTGGCAGCATACATACAACTGAAACTTCATCTAGGAATAAATATTAAAAATGTTTCTATTTATGAAGAAATTTACAAGATGTAACAGAAAAAAAAGACTGTTCAGGGAAATGTCATTGGGGTTCTCAGCTGTATTTTAAACATAGAAACATAGAGTTTGATGGCAGAAAAGGACCACCCAGACCATCCAGTGTGCCCATTTTTCCCTGCCTAATATAAAACTGCAGACCCTACATGGTCACCAGATTCTGCCCTCCATCCCCTACCCCTACCAATAGTGTCTCCAGACCCTGTTCAGACTCCGGGTTTCCATTGCTACCAGTTTTGGTGATACCCATGTATCCCATGCTTTCTTAAATCCAGTAACCATATAGCCCCACCACTTCCACTGGGAGGCTGTTCCAGGGGTCCACCACCCTTTCCGTGAAGAAGTACTTTCTCCTGTCACCTCTGATCCTTCCCCCCCTCCAACTTCATGTTGTGCCCTCAGTCTTTGGTCATCTTTTTCTTTGAAAGATGCTCCCTTCCTGTACCTTGTTTATTCCCTTTTGGTATTTAACTGTCTCAATCATATCTCCCCTCTTTCTCCTGATCTCCAGGGAGTACAGATCTAGATCCCCTAGCTTTTCCTTGTAGGGCTTCTAATGCAGGCCCTGCACCATATTGGTCGCCCTCCTTTGCACCCTCTCTATCCTGTTTATATCCTTATGGAGATGAGGCCTCCGGAACTGCACACCGTACTCGAGGTGGGTCTCACCAGTGATTGATATAGGGGCATTATCACCTCCCTCCGGCCACTTGTTATACCCCTCCCTATACAGCCCAACATGTAATTTGCCTTTCCCACCATCTGATATAATAACCCCCAGGTCCCTCACTTGACTTGTTACCGTGACTACTCCCCCCCCCCAGTTTATACATGGCCCATGGGTTTTTATGCCCTAAGTGCCTGATTCTACTTTTCTTTGCATTGAATTTCAATTGCAACATTTCTGACCACTGCTCCAACTTCCCCAGGTCGTCCTTCACCCTTTCCACCCCTCCTTGGTGTGTCTATCCTATTGCAGATTTTGGTATCATCTGCAAATAGGCACTCCTTCCCTTCCAATCCATGCACAATATTACCAATGTAGATATTGAAGAGGACCGGGACCAATACTGACCCTGTGGCACCCCACTTGCCACTCTGCCCTCCCCCTGAGTGAACCCCATTTACTTTCATCCTCTGGCTTCTACCGCTAAGCCAGCTTTCCACCCATTTTGCTATTTTAGGACCCACTGCAATACTGCTCAATTTGTTCACCAGTCTTCTGTGAGGGATGGTGTTGAAAGCCTTGCTGAAGTCCAAATAGGCCACGTCCACTGCCCTTCTCTGGTCCACCACTCTCGCCATCTAGTTGAAAAACTTGATTAGGTTCATCTGGCAGGACCTTCCCTCTGTGAATCCATGTTGCCTCTGGTCCTAGAGACCGCTGGCTACAAGGTGTTCACCAATTCTCTCTTTAAGGAGAGACTCCATTACCTTTCCTGCCACCGAGGCCAGGCTGACTGGTCGGTAATTTCCTGCCTCTTCCCTACTACTACTCTTGTGGAGAGGTACCACATCCACCCTCCTCTAGTCCCCCGGAACCTCCCCAGTGTCCAGCGACAGGCTGAACAGTGATGCCAGCGGTGCAGCCAGCACCTCCCTCAGCTCCCTAAGCACCCTAGGGTGAATTGCATCTGGACCCATTGCCTTGCTACCCTTAACCTGAACAGTTCTTTAAGGGCACTTTCTTCTGTGAATGGACTACTGCTCACCTCCAGACCCTTTATGCCCTTTTTAAATAACACCAGGCCATTCCTTTCCCTTTCTTTCAAGAAACTGAATAGAAGAAATTGTTCAGTAAGTCTGCCTTCTGGTGATTCCCCTCCCCCCCAATGGAACTCCTCCCCTTCCCCTACCAGTCTCACTATCCCTGATTTGGACTTCCTTTTCTCACTGATATATCTGAAGAAAGTTTTTTATCTCCCTTTTTTACTGAATTGGCTATCCTTTCCTCCATATCCGTATTGGTCCTCGCCATCCTAACTATCTGCCCTGCCATCCTCTGTATTTCCTTGTCCTTCATTCTGTCCTCTTCCTTCTGTGTACTTTTGTACTTCCGAAGACTATTTTTTCCCCCTCACTGCTCTCACTACCTCTCTGGAGAACCTTTGCTGACCTGTCTTATGCATTGTTCCAAAGCTCTTTCAATTTCCCCTCTAATTGCAACCCACTGCTCCTCAACTCCTCCCTGTTTTACTATGCCTGCCAGGGCATCCTTGGGGATTTCCCTCATTTTATTAAAATCTGCATGCCTGAGTCCATAACCCTTGTCCTTGTGTGACTCAACTCTGTCCCAGTTCTTATTTTGAATCGCACCATGTGATGGTCACTGGACCCTAGATTGTCCCCCACTGTGATATCGGTGACATTGTCCCCACTGGTTAGGACAAGGTCCAGTATCACCCTTCCTTGAGCTGGTTCCTGTATGAGTTTTTGGAGGAATGCTCCTTGTGCAGAGTCCAGTATTCCCCTGCTCCTGACTGTTGCCTCGGCTGGGAGCCTACAGTCCACGTTAGAGATATTGAAGTTCTCCACCAGCAACAATTCCCTCTTTCTGGACATCCTTTGTGGGTTCCATGTGATAATGGCGATTGTGGAACAGCAATCACCGTTTTGGACGCGTGTACATCACCGAAATTGAATTTCAACTATGTACACTCATGGCAAACTACAGAGGGCACAAAGATCTACATTTTTTTATGTGGGGGCTGTGCCCCTGCACACTCCTGTGGGGGCTTCACCCCATCCCCTACTAAGGATTTTCAACTCCAGGGGGATGCATGTTGAGAGGTGCAAAACTTAAAAAAAAAAAACAACCTGCACAAAACACAATCACGCCCAGCACCGAACCCGCACCCTCCCAAACCTAGCTCACCAACACACACCATGCCGCACAACCAGCTCAGCAGCCCACTGCCGCACTACTCCCCACAAACCTTCCCTCCCATTCTGCCCATCGCACGGCATGGCTCCCCCCCACGTGCCTGTATACATAGCGACATCCTGTTGCTATATTTGCCTACTCCCATATCCGGTTACTACCCTTCCAGGTAGCCCTGTGCACAGGCACTGCGATTGAGTTGCCCTTTTTGAAAGGGCTCAATCGCAGTCACCTTGTACATGGGATACCTCCTTTGTGCTGCTTGCATTAGCTCCCTATCCTCTTCCTCCCCCTGCGCTGGAGGCCTATAAATCACTCCTGTATGCATAATGGCCCCTGACTGCTTCTCCAGGGTGACCCATAATACCTTCGATTCTCCTTGCTCCTCCTGCTCACTGAAGCCTGTACACTGTCTCTCACATATAGAGCTACCCCCCCCCCTTCCTACCTGCCCTGTCCCTCCTAAGTAGATTAAAGCCTGGGATGGCTATCTCCCAGTCCTGGTTTTCGCTACACCAGGTCTGTGTGATGATCACCAGGTCCAGTTCCTCCCCCATCATTGTAGCCTCTAAATCTGCTAGTTTGTTGCTCAGACTCTTGCCATTCACTCACATCGTCCTCCACCAGTTCCTCCCCTCATTACTGCTTTCCCCTTCCATAACCCCTGCCCCCATTTGTGGAGGAGTGCCAGCTAGGTAACTTCCCTTGGTTATGTCCTTCTTTCCTTCCTTAGCCTCATACTTCCCCCTTCTCAGTTTAAATTCATGGCTTTTGCTATGTATTCCTGTAGTTTTTCCCTCAGTACCCTGGACCCTGCCTTGTTTAGATGCAGCCTACCTTTGGAATGCAACCCTTCGTCCTTCCACCTGTCCCTGCATTCCCCAATGCAGGCGAACCCCTCCTGCACGTACCAGTCCCTTAGCCAACTGTTGAATTCCTCAATCCTCTTTTTCTAGCCAGTACTGGCACTAGGGACTGGTAAGACTTCTGAGAAAGCCAATGAGCTCACCCCTTCCCTGCAGCCCCTTGCTAAATCCCTAAACCTTTGCTGTACCTCGCCCAGCTCATTTCCTGATAAATCATTTGTATGCAAGTGAATGATCAGATGTGGTTTGCCATCCAGTCTCCTTATTTCCTCCTTTATCATTTATCCTGCCCTCCTGGCCTCTATTCCAGGTACGCAGAAAACTGCCCTTCTTTTATCTGGATCAAACATCCTAATCCAGTGTACACTCTTTATTATGGAATCCCCATAGACCATGAATCTCTCTCTTTCCCTTCAGTCCTGTTTATTCGCTCCCTTCCAATGTCTGGTGAACCTGCCATTTCCCACAGTGTTCTTACCCTCTCCCCCATGCTCATCTTCCCATTTTATCTCCTTTTTTATCACCTTCCTCCTCTTCTGTCCCCCTTCCTCTGTAGTTTCTCTGGCATGCCCTGCTCTCCCTTGCCATGCTCCTCTCTCCTTGGCCCCCCTTTCTCCCCCTTCTTCTTTCTGCCCCTTGGCTCCCTCCAGATTAACTTGTCTTCCTTCCTTGCTTGCTTGCTTCCTTCCTTCCTTCCTTCCTTCCTTCCTTCCTTCCTTCCTTCCTCTCTCCCCTCCTGCCTGTTTAACTTTGGCCTTATCCCTCATGTTTTTTTGAGCCCCAGGCTCCTCATGTGCCCCCTGGTCCTCTATATCTGCTAGTGGCAAGAACCTGTTCAATGCTCATTCCCTGACTCCTGTACTTACCTTAGTATTCCCTTCTGTTCCACCTCCGTTATTCACTTGTGCCAGTTTCCCTTTTCTTCTCACTACCTGCCAGTCATTGTTTCTAGTACTGGCTGGTCTTACTTCCAGTCTGCTTGGCAACCCCCACCTGCTATTGTCCCCATCCCAGTCTTCAGCAGTGCTGCCCTGCTCTTTTCTCCATTGCTCCTTACCCCATCCCCTGCCCCTCTCTCTACTTCCCACCTCAGCCAACTTACCTCTGCTTTAAGTTGTCCCAGATTCCTGCATATTGGGCATCCCCCGGCTCTCCACATCGTATCCAGTACTTAAGTTATAATAGTCTCACAGCCACCGTTGTGAAATGTTACTTGATTATAGAAATGTAGAAACAAAGAAATTTATCAGGCAGAAAAAGACCAAAGTCCATTCAGTCTGCTCTTTTGCTGCCTAACCTGCACATGAACCTATCACTGTGTGTACCCCACAGCGCCCCCTGCAGGTAATGCTGAGCCCCCCCCCATGATCATTTTTCACTTTGATCAGTCCCTTATATCTGTCCCATCATCCCTTGAAGCCCTCCACAGTTTTTAGCTCAACCACTTCCCTCTGACAAACTGTGTCATCCCTCCACCACCCTCTTTTTGAAGAAATGCTTCCTCGGATCCCTTCTGAAATTCCCTTTCATAGGTTTGTATTCAAGCCCTCTGGATGAAAAACCTATACTGTATGTGAACAGATGCTGACTGCCAACTGTATTGATTCCTTCAAAAATGTAAAGGTTCCAATCATGTCCACTCTTTTGTTCCTGTTTTCAAGTGAGTACGTATTCAGGCTATGCAGTCCCTCCTCATATGTCTTTCTGTGTTGTCTTGCAATCATTTTGCTCTTCTCTGCACGGCCTCTAATTTATCCTTATCTTTCTTAAGGCAAGGACTTCAGTACTAAGCACCATACTCCAGGTTGCATCAGGGACCCACTGTATACAAAGGCAAGATCACATTCTGACTTTTGCTTGAGAAACTCCTTCTTATACAATCTGTAGCATTGTGTTGCATTTCTGTATACCTACAGTACTGTAGGTACATTGTGCCGGAACAGTTCAATTGTCATTAATGTTTACACCCAAATCTCTTTCCATTGATGCTGTTGCTGTTAGCTTAACTCCTCATAACCAATCTTCTGTCCTGGACTTTTTTATCAACATGCATGACTTTACATTTCTTTACATCAAACTTGAACTGCCAGATACCTACTTTTCTAATCTCTCAAGGTCTTTTTCTATATCCCTGACACCTTTCTCACTATCAGCTGTCTCTCTCAACTTGGTATCATCCATAAATAGGCTAATTTTAGCTTTTATTCCCTCTCCTGGGTTACAGATAAATATGTTGAAAAGTACTTGACCTGGTACTGACCCCTGTGGTACTCCACTAGTAACAGCCTTCTCCTATGCTTGTTTACTAGTAACTATCATCCTCTGTGTCCTACCTCTCAGCCAGTTCTCAATCCTCCATGCAATACCCTCCCCTAAACTCATATCACTCAGCTTTTTTACTGATCTTCTATGTGGAACCGAGTCAAAGGTCTTGCTGAAATTACTGTACAATATGCTTGTTTTTTTTTTTTTTTTTGGGGGGGGGGGTCCAAAACTAATTCAGTTCTAAAAGTAAACAGAATATGAAGAACTAGGGCTGGATGCAGAAGCATCTGTTTTCAAAACAAATGCACCTGCATCCAGTAGCACATGCCACGTCTATCACTCAGCTGGAGGCAGAGGGTACGGTCTGAAAAACTGCATCTTGTTGGAACAATTGAATATGGTTTATATCAGCATGCACTGAGTTTCAGACACATCTGACATCAGAAACTAGTAATTCAGACTAGACCCTTTTAAAAATGGTCTAGTCAGCTTAAGCCCTGAATCAATAATGGATATAAATGGACTCCATCTGGGGCCTTCTGTGTCTGTTGATTGAAAATTTGCTTCCAGACACTTGTGGAGTTGGGGGCAAGGCAGCACTTTTGAAAATCAGCCCTGATGCAAGGTGGATACCTGGTATGAAACAAGCATTTGTCAATGCCAAATGTCTCGCTGGCATTGGTAGTGCAGGAGTTAGAGATGCATAATAGGAATGGCAGCGAATTATTGAACTGAGGCCAACCTCACCCCCACCGTGCAGAGACTGACAGGCATTGGGGTGTGCCTTTGGGTCGTCAGCTATAACGCTCATGCCATTTCACCTCACCCTACCCTGTAGACACTGACAAGTGTTGTGGTGTGCTTTGGGGTCTTTGGGCTGTATACTTACCCCATTCCATAAGGGAATATGCTGAGATGGGTGGAGTACAGGAGAATAGGGTGAACTTTCGGCTGAGCACTCCAAGGCACACCTCAATGCCTGTGACTGGCTGCAAGTTTGGGGGTTGGGGGGTGGAATGGTATGAGCATTACAGCTGTTGGTACCAAGTCACACCCCTGACACCTATCAGTCTCTACAGGGTGGGGTGTTACAGTTGAAAACCCTAATGCCATAAGCATTAGTTAGTATTTTCACTCCACATTTTCAACATGGGCTTTTTGTGACCCCACTTCATGAAGAGTGGCACTATCAATTTGTTAGCGGAAAGGTGATTTTACAAGTGACTACGCCATTTGGTGCCACAGGTAAGAAAACATATGTTGGGCAGGATGTGAAAAATGAAAACTGTATTGTTCATGAGGTGGTGGGGAAAAAATGGCAGTCATGAGCATGCATTGAAACTGTGCAACGCACATCCGTAGCCCAGTTATTTTTGTTGTTTTTTTAAACCACATTTTCAACATAGACATTTTGGGACCTCCTCTCGTGAACAGTGGCACTGTGATTTTGTTCCAAGAGTTGATTTCCCACAGCAACCACATCATTATACGCCACAGGTGCGAAAACACATTTTGGGCAGGATGTGAAAAATGACAGCTGTACTGTTCATAAGGAGGTGTGGAAAAATGCCAGTGTTGAAAATCTGGCATGAAAATATTGCAAATTTGCGAAGTTACAAAGGTGCGTGGAAACTGCGGAACACATGCTTGTAACACAGTCATTTCATGGACTTTCATCACCAAATTTTCAACATAGGCATTTTAGGACTTCTGCTCATGAACAGTGTCACCGTCATCTTCTCAAACTGTCCCGAAAACTGATTTCGCAGAGCGACCGCCCTATTCAGCGCTGGAGGTACGAAACCACATTTCGGCCAGGACCATGCAAAATGACAGCTGTACTGTTCATAAGGAGGTGTGTAAATGCCAATTTTGACAAATTCATGAAATTCTGGCGTGTGGAAATGCACAGCGCACGTCTAACAACAGCATTTTTGATTTTTTTCACCACATTTGCAACATAGGCTCTTTAGTTCCTCATGAACAGTGGCACTGTTATTTCATTAATCAGTCCCGAAAGGTGATTCTGCGCAGTGACCATGAAATCACCTTTTGGGACTGATTAACGCCATGACTATGACTGAATTCATGAGGAGGGGTTCCCAATAACCCCATGTTGAAAATGTGGTGCCAAAATTCCCAAACATGGCTGAGATATGCACCAAAGTTGAAAAAACCCTATTTATGCCACTATACAGCTTACCGGCATTTCTTCAGTTCGCAGTCAGCTTTGAAGAGTGCAGACGTGTTCTCGGTCCACCAAAGATCATTGTTCTGGACTCCGGAGGTTAGTATGGGGTGAGGGGGGTGTGGGAGGCAGGGTACATAGATGGTGGAGCACGGGTTGGGGGTGGGGCAGGAGGGCCGCGAGGGACCGTTTTCTTTTCTTACAGGTTACAAAAAAAAAAAAGACGGAGGGTCGGTTTGCTTTTTTTGCAGGTGTTTTCTTTGGTACACTGGGGTGGGCTCCCAGTGTACCACCTGCATAACGGGGAGGAGAACCACAGCCAATGAGGATTAGGCCCCCCATCAGCACAGAAACGGGGGACACTCATGGTGCTGAGGGGGATTGGGCACCCCCTTGGCACACAGCATAAATCAGGGTTGGGGATATTATGCCGATGGGGAATGGGCTTCCCCATCGGCAAACTGACTGGGTGGGGGGACTGAAGCCAGTGGGGATTGGGCCCCCTGTTGGCAAGAAAAGACTGTGTGGGGGGGGCGCATGATGCCGAGGTGGATTGGGCACCCCCTTGGCACACAAGCAGAGTGGAATGGGAGGTATTATGCTGATGGGTAGTGGGCTCCCCTGTCGGCAAATGAAGTTGGTCGGGGCACTTTGTGCGGTGGCAGTCAGTGCCACTATGTTTAGCAAACTGGTTCACCAGGAAAGGCAGGCCGCTGCATGACGAGCTTGGCTCTCATTGCAGCAGACCTTTTCTTTGATCTGGCGGCCAGTTTATGTGTTGCTGTTGTCAGCACCTGCAGCTGCCTTATTGGGGAATGGGGGATGCATCTACTGATGCGTGCCTTGCATTTGCCCATAGTGACTGCGCCTCCAAATCTGCTACTACTGCAATATGTTGGCTGGCGTGCAAGCGTGAGCCAACATAAAAATGCAGCCTCTAGAAGAAAAAGCTTTCTTCAGAAGACAACCAGCAAAAAACAGTTTGCTACTTTGAAGGTTTAAGCATGAGGTTCAGTGGGGCAGTGGGAGTCTAGTGCTATGCGTCCCATTGAGCCCTGCTTCAGTGTGTATGCTTAAGTGTCTTCTGAATGCTTCTTTTTTGATATGTGCAAGGCTGCAGCTTCTCACCTTTTCATACTCCTAGCTTGCATTGCTGTCTGTAGTTTTAGCTTGCCCTTGCCAGCCTGCCTTCTTCATGCTCTTGGCTTCCACTGGGTCTTTTATCAGGCTGTATCACTGGGATCCTTGAGCCTCCTGTTTTGGTTTGGTTTGTTTATTTAAGATCAAGTAAGACCATGAGCAATACTGCCTGTTTTCATGGGCAACTAGATACAAAAAACATGAACAAGAAAACAAAGTTCAATCAAATCATACTAACAAATATAACTTTATTACATACACACACCAGTCATAAAAATACAGTATTATAGGGGCACGTTAGTGCCCGTATATTAGGTTTCAATGGTCACTTCTATGTTAAACCCCCAAATTTGCACTTTAATAACTTTGCAACCATTTGACTGATTCACATGAAATTTTGCAGCACCACTGGGGACCAAAGAGCTCTGGATTTGGCATGTTTTGTTCTGGTCGGATGCATGGGTGTGGAGATACGGAATGTCAAAAAATGTGAAAATTACCACTTTTTTGTCAAATACTCTGTGACGCCGTTTCTCAGAAATGGCGTGGGGGTTTGGTCTGAAAATGTTGGGTATATGGGGTTTGGATCACCGATGTGCCTTTTGAAGGTTTGGTGAAAAAATATTAATTCATTCAAAAATTATTACATTTCAAAGTTTCCCATTATTTCCTAAGGGAAATATTAGATATCCTGTGTGAAAGAACGTTCTCTTTCTCAAATGCAGACAGTTCTTTTGCAAATGTGGAAAACTCTTTTGCAAAAGCAGAATTCGCTTTCATACTTCTGCCATTTTGTTTTCAGTTAGCTATGTGGAAAAACTTAAAAAAAAACAGAAAAATTACTGCCCCTTGAGGAATCGGATTCTGTGATTAACTTTGCCCCAAAGTGCCCAGAAATATGTTTATTTTACTTGGCCCAATTTTGTTTTCACAAATTGTGGCACTACTGCCGCAATTTGTGAAACTACTTTCGTAAAACTATCACAAATTGCGGCACTGTTTCGCAAAACACTGGGGCAATGTCGCAAATTGTGACATTATTTCACAAAAGAACTGGGGTATTGCCGCAATTTATGACACTATTTTTATAAAGATATGTTTCTTTGTCACTTGCTTGCAAACAAATGGTTTGCACTTATGGGCTGAAATTTAGAGGATACAAAGGACTTACCCCACAGATGTGCCTTTTGCTGATTTGGTGTGAAAATGTTCATCTGTCCCATACTTATAAGATTTTGAAGTTTAGTGATTTCCCATAGGATAACACTGTAATGGTTGGGGTACCTTTCAGCAACTATATCTCAAAAATGCTTTGAGATACAGACTCGCAGCTTAGTACACCTTAAGGTGAACTAAGCTGTTATGCATATTTCCAGGCCTTGTTTACAGCTGCAGGAGACATTTTTTATGAATAGGGCTAAGGTGACTATGATACTATGCCATTAGCCCTGCACTTTCACACATAAATGAGGGATGGATACCTTTATGGGCTGATGGCAGCACAGGGCCCAAAGGGCCCTGTGCTCCCTCAAGGAGATGAGGCTTAATTACAATGTCTCTACACTTATGGGCCCTGTGCTCCCACATGCACATATGGATACCATTATGAACTGATGAGAGCACAGGGCCTGGTGGGATCTGTGCTCCCACACGTAAATGAGGGATGGATAGCTTTAGGGACTGATTGCAGCACAGAGTCCAAGGGGCCCTGCGCTCCCACAGGGAGATGAGGGTGTGCTCCCACAGGGAGATGAGGGTTAATTGGTTCCACCCTCAGAACTCACCGGCGTTAGGGCACCATGTCATTAGGTCACCAATCAGCAACCGGCTAGGGTGAGCATTAGGGTTCGCAACCCCAAGGCACACCCCTCAGACATGTTCCTGCATACAGATTAGGGGTGGGGCTTTGGGTTGGAAACTGAGGGTGGGAATGGGATCCTAGGGTTAGGAACCCTAAGATCTTATTCCTCTACATTTGTCACTAGAACCTAATGGTGCATTAACACATTTTTTTGCAAAGAATGTAAGTAAAATCAACCCCATCTGCAACAATCAGAAGCAAGTAACAATTGTTTAAGACTAGATTTAAAAACAGTTAAGCTTGTCACACCAGAAATCAGACTTTGGAGTAACAAGTTGTAAAGTTTAGGTGACTGAAACAATAAAGATCTTTGCCCTAGGCTAGTTTTAACATTAGGAACAGCAATGCAAGAAGACAAATTGTCTCTTGTATATGTCAGTGAAATTTTTGGTTGAAAAAAATTGTGGCAGGGTTTCTGAGACTATCCTTAACACCAACTTTTTGGCAAAAAAAGAAAAAAACAAAACAACAAAAAACAAGGTGCATTCTAAACCTCTTTTTTAAGGTGGGCCACCGAAGTGAATTTAAAGGAACATGATGTGTGCGGAGGCATATGAGGGATACATCTTGCAGTTTGATTCATTGCTCAAAATCTTGACTAGAAATTTCAACCTCACCAGCAGCAAAATATAATAGCATTCTGTAATCTATGATTGCAAGCAAAAGCTTTGTGACAAATGGAGCCTAGTGGATGGTAATAAAAATGAATTAAGTCTATAAAGGGTGGCCAGCCCATGATGAAGACTCTTACTAATATATGAAATATGAAAATTATACGTAAGTGAACTGCCAATAAATAAGTCAAGGTATCTGCAAACTGAAACTTGCTCTAAACTAATACCATATTGTGTTGTGTATGTCAAGGTCAGTATTCACAGGCAGTTTTCACTTTGAATTATGGAAAACCATAAATCTGGTTTTTGCTGCATTCAGTAAAGGTTTCCTTGATAAAAGCCATTACTGTATTAAATCAAAATATTGTTGGATTATGTTCTTCAGTTCTACTAGACTATCCCCTGTTTTCCACTCTACATCCTGCCAAGGTGGTGCTGCTGCTGGTGGTACTCTTGGTTTTCAAACAGCCTCTGTTGGCTGCCTGTCCTACTGGGGTTTCATGCCCATTGCAGTTCCCGTTGTGACTCCTTCACTCACTCTTTTTCTGGTGTGGCTCTGCTGCTTGTGTGTCTCTGCTGTACTGTTCTTTTAGCACCACCACCATTGGCTCCTTTCTCTTCCCTAGGGGATCTTGTGGCTCATAAGAGTTGCCACCTTTTAGCCTCTACCATTCTCCCCACTGTACCTCATTGTCCTGCCTCACTTTCTTCTGCCTCCACTGACCCATCATTGTGCCCCACCGATTTCTTTAGTTTCTGAGCCAATGCAGCCCTGCTTGCTGTCTTCTGCTCTCCCTTACCTTCCAGTGGCAGTTGCTCAGCTGTTCTTCTCTGAGGCTGCACTTCCATGACTTTTGTTAATTCAGGGTCCACCTGCTTCATTGGTGCTTACCACTTTAAGCATCAATGCCCAAACAACTGCTGGGAAACAATGCCCCAATGCCTTCCAGGCAAATGTCCTCTGGCAGTTAGGCCTTACCACCCCTCAAGGGATCCACACTCTATTTAGGTTAGATACCACTCATTGACTCAGTGCTCCAGTGATGTTCACAAGTGGCCCTGAACTGAGAGGAGAGGAGCTGGAGATTCATGCTTTTTACATTTATCAATCCTTCTTTGCTTTCTCCCTGGGACTCCATTCCACAATGCTCCTTTAGCTGGGCTGAGCCCTGGCATGTTAGAGGGTGGAGCCTTCAGCAGTTGGGGGTCCTTCTAGTTGCAGAACTATACTCTGTTGCATCACAGGAGCATTGAAGTTTTACCCATGAGGCAGAAGGAATGGATATGTGTCCATTAGGAAGCTATGTTTTGGGTTTTTTTGGCATACGTCTTGGGGATCTTATTATTAAGCAATATATATTAAGCCTGCAGGGATGGTGACTTGAAGCCTTGAATCCACACAGGCTACCTTCATAACATGTTATTTTCTCCTCGGTGTTAAAAGTCACAAGAATAATTCCATAGTGAGTTGGATCTGGATAGTGGCTTTGCCTGCAGCTATACATTTCCTACTGCTAATCATCCATTCACCTCCAGCTGCTGTTTTCTCTCTCTCTACAGAAAATATGGCATGTATTCTGACCATGCTTTGCCATGCCTTCTACTCTGTCTTTTTGGGCATCTCATTCCCTAAGGTAGCTTTCATTTAAAGGGACTTTGTTCCATAGAACCTCTAGGGGTGGAACCCTCCTTGAGAGGCTTGCTTTACCTTCAAAGTACCGTGAAAGAATGCTGGTCCCTGTAATGGTGTCATAGAGAGCAAATGGCCAAATCATGTTGCATGAGCATTCAAATCTACTTACTATACTAAGCATCCTATCTAGAATTGCTACTATAATTCCACTTTAGGCAGTACAAAACCCAGTGTTTTTGGTAGGTTTGGTTCAGAAGTCTGTCTTTGGACTAAAAGTTCAGGTGGCTTCTTTTTTTTTTATCGCTACAATATTTGTCGCTCCACTGTGGCACTACAGCATGGGGCATCCAGTCACAGGCTCCATCCACTTGGAGAGCTGGGTAGCTTAAACTGCACCCAGAAGGATCCGGGATGGCTGTCATGCCATCCTGCTGGAGAGCTCCACTCTGCCTCTACCAGCCAGGACAGCCCGAGACCCTCCCCGACAGGACTCTGCCAAAGTCCTCTGGGTGGCTCGGAGCATGGCCATCAAGCTGCACGGTCATGCCTAGCCCTATTTTCCTCCTGTTTGAATGGCCCCTGGAGCACAGACATGCAATGACATCCAGGCACAAAGTGCCAATGTCTGCTGCACTCCCCCTCTGTTATCACTGATGCTAGCAGTGCCCCTGGGTGTCCCCAGGGGCCGCTACAGCACAGTGAAGTTCCACGGCTCACCCCAGGACTAGGAGAGCAGTCTACGGGTGCTCAATCCTAGTCCTCCCCTGCTGACCCCCGACATCCTGGGCTCATTCCTGAACCCAGGTCACCAGTATGGTGTGAGGTGTGGCGCCTGGTGCCTCAACCCTCAGCGCCACTGGGATGGCACATTCAGGTGGCTTCTTGCCAAAATGCTATGGGTTTTAGTCTTGTAGGTTAAACACTGCATGCCCCCCTTGTCACCATGAATGCCCCTAGTTTATCTTCTTTTTTGCACACTTCACTCCTGCGCCACACCTCAAATTGTGCAGTTTCAGTTTGTACATTTTGCTCCAGCTGTTGCATTGCATCTTTTGCCCAGCTTGCTTTAGTGTTCTTGTCATCCCACCTATTACAATAGGGGTTTCTAGGTGGCTTTTGATTCTGAAATAATTTTTGCAAAACAATGAGTTAATGTTACACCTGTTTCTGAAATGTAAATGTTGCTTCCTGTTGTTACCATTTATGCCCAAGCAACAGGGCACCATCCCTGTGCTAAATACTCTGTTTACTCATCACTTCAGCACTTTCCCAGGCTTTGCTACCCATCTGGCCAGACCACATAAAAAGGGGCCCATGTCAAGCCAAAAGCAACACTTTGGAACAGTTGTAGAGTTCCAGTATCAAAACCCATGAGATTCAGTCACTTGTGGGTGCATTCATCAGCTGTGACTGCCTGGAAGGGTTAAGAGGCTTAGAATGGTGGTAAGGTCTTAGGCCCAGAGAGGCATTGGCTCCCTCTTGTTGGATTTCCAGATGCTGGGACAGCAAGGGCTTGTTGGTGGTCCACTCTCAAGAAGGACCATCCAATGGTTTCCACATCACAGCTCCCATACCAGAACATTAAGGTAATGTGCAGCTTTTCTGCCACCTGACTCCTGTGTGGAAGAGCAAAATCTGAACTGAAAAAAAAAACAGAATTGTAGAATTGCACTGTGACACTGGAACCCAAGAGAAGGGTTGACAGTCGAGTAAGCCTTTTAACTGTGACCGTAGGAGCTGTGCCACTGAGACCTGAGCAAGGGATTAGGTGCAGTGGCATTGTCTACCTCATTATATTTGGTGCCTATGCCCAGGTACTGTGGCCTATCTAGGAGGGTATACTCCTCCCTGAATCCCACTTCTAGACAAGGTTATATGTAACTGATGTGCTTTTAAGGGCATGGGTACATGCCATGGCCTGGTCCTTTGTGTCTGTGAGGGGACCCATATGAAATGTGTATATGTTAAACACTGTTAAAGTTTGGTTCCCATGGCTTTTGGGCTCGGGATCTGTAAATACTGAAGTATTCAAGCCCATGACAGGGTTTTGGTCTGGACTCTGATTACATAATCCCCTGTCACTCATATGGTGTTGTGTCATGCACTGCATTTTGCAAATAAATATATGTGTTCTGCAAGCAAACGTTCTGCTTCCAGTGTGATGCCCTGAGTCCCGTGACAGTGCTCTGAATATGGAACAGTGGGGACAGAGTTTAAACTAAACAAAACAATGTCTGAAACTGAGGCTTGCCTTTCAAAGTTGAATACATTGCCATTCTCCCAAGTTGCTTTGCCAGGATCTGTGTATAGCAAGTGAAAGTAAATCTCTTTTTTGGCCATCCAGAGGTGGCTCAGAGCAGCTGTTGCACCAGAGGTCTCCAGTGCCTTGAAGGGATGAAGAACATTAAGGAACAGCACCCTGCCAGTAACAGAGGTGAAGATGGAGGGTATCCAGATGGAGAAGGTCATCTGAACCCACCCCTGCAAAGGGCACTGGTAGCATGGCTGAACAGTTCCATGGGGATGGCACAGGAACTTACATGAAATCTCAAAAATGGCCTCTGATTTTTTTCTGCAGACAGACAGAAATAGTGCTGGTGGTAGCTAAAACTCACTACTTACATACTCTTGCATACTTATATAGCATGGTTTAGCAATGGTGTTGTATTTTAATTTTTATGTTTTTATCTCTCATTGTTCCCAGCCCCCAAGGCACACATGGAAACAAGCCTCGACTCACCATATTTTTTCCAATTACCAAATTTAAAATACGTTAATAATAATAATAGCAACCATTTTACCTATTTTACAAAAGCCTGCAATACTTAACTGTCTGCTGAACCAGTAAATTTAAAGGCTTAAACTGGTGGTTCTGTGGGGAAATGGATGACTTGCACCCCTCCACAGATCCCTACTAAAAGTCTCATTCTCAAGCATCCTTTGGCCACTTGTTTTTATGCTCCATCCCTTCTCCTCTGTCTCCAGTTGCTCCTTCTCTTTCCTTACATGAATTAGCTATTTCATTCCCGAAGGTGCATTTAGTCTCAGGAGAACCCAAGGTCAAGCCTTCGGATGAATATAGAAAAGACAAAGGTGCTATACTTTGGAACAAAGAACAATCCTATGCTTCATATTCATACAAGTTGGAACAGATTGAACAAGTTACTGATTACTGTTATCTGGGCACAGTCTTTGATGCTGAGCTAACATTTGCTGAACATATAATTGTGGTAGATTTGCCAACTGCTGGCATATTGCAGACATTTTTTTTTTGTTATATTTTCTTGTGTGATTTTGTTTATGCTTTAAAAGAGTTACCTGCAGAGGAGTTTGGTTATGTTTAACATTTCCAAACAGGCCAGAACTAAGGGTTGCCAAAAGATACCCATTTGTTTTTTTAAAAGGGGTACATACTTTCCCTGAAAGGTTACAGGAAAGAGAGACTGTCTTGCAAAATATTTGGCATTCCGCTGTATCTGGGAACATGGCTGATTAGCCAGGAAGCCAAGAGTCCATTTTCAAAGGGGATTCCCCTGGTCAGCTAATCAAAAGGAAGAGAGTCATAAAACTCTGGAGATGGGAGAAGCTGGACCTGTTATAAAAACTTTAAGATCAAAAGGAAAATAGTTTAAGTAGAAGGTGTCAGAAAGTTACCACATTTTTTTATAAGTGCCAGGAGGGTGGGCTGTGTGTGTGTGGGGGGGGCACCTGAAATATTAATCAGGATGATTCCCTTAAAGTTTGGGAAAGAGCAAGAGAGACCCCTGCTGTCCTAAAAGATAAGGGCACCAGCTATAGACCAGAGAGGGTTTTTACAGACTGCCAGAGGGTATATATATATCTCTTCAAACAGAAGCTCATTACACTGCATTTGGACACTTTTCCCTGACCACAAGATAATTAAGACTGCCACAACACAGAGACAGACTAAGAACCAGTGAATGTGACAGAAGGACTGACATTTTTGCAACTTCTTTTGTTTTCTGGACATCTGATTTTCCACAAACAAGGTAGAAAATAGACAGTTATAATTTTTACAGTGTGCTTTTGCATGTATATTTCCAGCTTTATTTTTGTTATTCTGTAATCAGATTTCTAAATCTTTTGTTTGTAAAGTTTGCATGATAATCATTTAGAGTTAGTAAAAGCATTTTGCTTTTAAAACTGCCTGTGAGTGATTTTGTATTTGTAAAAGGTAAAAAGGTTTATTTAATTCTGAGACCAACCTGGTTAGTGCAAGGTGTCACCATTCACTACCAAGTCTAGGATCCAAAAAGGGAATATCTGGGTGCCTTAAGTAAGGGAGATACACATATCTCAGGAGGAGTCTGTTAAGGGGGAACTAGGTGCTGCACACCCCATGGGAGAGGACACAATCAGGTTTACAAGGGCAAACCCCAAAGAGCTAGTAACGCCTGGGTTCCCCTCCCCAGTACAGCAACCAAGGAGAGTTCTCACCTGACTACAGACTTGAGACTGTAGTGTATCCTTACCCAGATTAGAGAGAGGAAGCACTGGGACCTCTTGGTGGGTGTTCAGTCGTGAACTTGGCAAGCACTCTAGATAGACATTTGGAGAGTATTCCTGTTCCTCCCAGTAATGGATTGCACTTGGGGTGTGCACTGTGAGCTCAGTGGACCTGATCCCCAGGAGTGGGTTCCTGACAATCATCACACTGATTACAAAGGCTAATAAAAAGTTGGGAGCTCTTAGGCAAACTACTAAATGTTTAAATAAACAGGCAAGAAAGACAATAATGGAACAAATGATCTTGCCAACAGTAGAATATGGAAACTTAGTATATAGAGTGGCTAACAAGAGAATGTTGGACAAATGACTTTACTAACTTTAAGACAGCATTGGACAAACATCTTCTTTATATATCTGGTTAATTTCTCCCCCATGGTGTGGGGAAGGCAATCCCGATGGGATCTGTGCCTCGTTTTGCCTTCAGTACTGGGTAATACTGAATAAATTGCACAAGATACATTATAAAATGGCAAGATTTGTACTAAGATGCAGATTTACAACACACCACTGTGAAATGTTAGATAGATTAGAGATAAAAATAAGAAATCATATTAATTGGTCAAAGCTCCATCATAAATTTCTAGTACAACTTCCAGAACATTATATTACAAAAGTTGCTTTTGGCAAAGATTCACCAACTACACATGTAATAACCACATCTGTTCACATCAACAAGATACGCCCAGATAAATGTAAGACCAAATACAGAAACAAAACCTCATGCTTTTAGGCGGCTTCTTCATGGAATAATCTACCTTTTGAAATGCATACTGCTACGGTGGTGATCATACAAAAGTATATCGGCAGCGCGATATACCCCTACCGCGCAATTGCGTGGTACCATTGACTAGCTTGTATACTGCTACCGCGCAATGATGCATGGTGCACAGAAACAGTATACTTTTGCATGATCACCACTGTACATCTCATGCAACATTTGTCACTGACTTGAAAAATTGCTACCAAATGGTATGGAATTGTTAGCTAAGCTTTGTAAATAAGCAAGCAATAATGCCCGACAGGGTGGGTGGTATTGGGCAATACCGGACCAGCCAGGGGCGTAATGACGCCCGACGCCACAGGTGGAGGGCCTTATAGCCCTTGGACAGTCCGGTATTGCCCATACCTCCCACCCTGGAGGGCATTATTGCGCTTAGAAAATGGGATACGTGACATTTTCCTGTGCACTTGGGAAAACAGAAAACAAAATATTAAAAAAAAATTTACTAGACAGAAATTAAGTGTGTTTTGTTGGTTAAGTCGTTCCTCTGTGCTGTTCTATCTCCTACTGCCCCCCCATCGGGAAGCCATTCTGTTGTACTACCCCCCCCACACACACACAGAAGCGCGCACATCCTGGGCAAGTTCTTTTTAAACTCTTAAGCCATTGTGCAACAGTATTTTTTTAAATACATTTACTTTTCTTTAAACTGTTACTGCAGCACGATGTGGCCGGTGATTCTATCGCGAGCAAGACAGGAACCACGACGGAAGATCAGGAGCTGCACGTCCAGGGAAGTCAATAGCAGTATAGTGGGAAAACAACAGAAACAAGGTCATGCTTTTTTTTCCCCTATTGGTCTGTCTCTGGTCATAAGAATCGGGTCTTGTGTACAACAAGTGCGCTACTTTTTGATGAGAAGCCTGGCTAGGAAAACGTAGAAGCGGGAGCTGTTTGAAGTGGATCCCACAGACAGATTCGCGCTGCCGGGTCGCGGCAGTTGTGAGAGCGGGCAGAGTGGATCGGGGCTTGCTTGACTGACTGTGTCAGCTGAGGGTTTTTTTGTGGGGAAAAAGTAGTAAGAGGTTTCTTTTTTTAAGATGCTACTGCTTTTGTTTGCATACACTGGTTCGGGTAGTGGGGCATCTCGCTCGCTCTCGCTTAGCAAGCAAAAAAAAAATGGCGGCTGTTTGAATTTGTGTGTCCAGTGCTTCAGCCAATGATGAAGGAGGCTGGGCACAAGGTTACTTGCCTTGGCATTAGGCAGGTTTGCTCTCGGACATTTTATTTGGTGGGCATCTATTGAAAGTTAATGTACCCCTGCAGAGTGGGTACCAGCCAATCAGATGCCTCCAAATAAAAAGCCCATTTTCTAAGCAAGCAATAATACCCGACAGGGTGGGTGGTATTGGGCAATACCAGACCGCCCAGGGGCGTAATGAGGCCGCGCCACAGGCGGAGAGGGCCTTATAGCCCTGGAAGGTCCGTATTGCCTATACCGCCCACCCTCTCGGTATTATTGACTAAAAAATGGGCAACTGTATTAAATTTTTGACAACAAATATGAAAGTAAAAAAATATATGTGAAATATATATAAAAATAAACTGAAATTAAGTTGTCTGGTTAAATAGTCCCTGCATTGTTACAATTGCCACAGGTGTGCACTGCTGTTTTTTCCCTCTTTGCCATTAGCATTTCTTTCAGTTTGTATTTTGTCCCCCCCCCCCCAAGAGTTTTGTATGGAGCTAACATGCAGTATTAAAATAACAAACTTTTTTTTATTGCCACAGGTGTACACTGCTGTTTTTTCGTGTTTGCTATTAGCATTTCTTTCAGTTTATATTTTGTCCCCCCCTCCCCGAGTTTTGCAGACTAACATGCGGTATTAAAATAACAAACATTTTTTTCTGGTGCCGGGTGTTGTGAAGGAGTAGAGTTAAGTTAAAACACGAATAGTTATTGCAGGTATGTGGTTTCGGCATTTTGCTCGCAACTCGCCCCCACCCATCAGTTTGCATTGCTCACTTATGGAGCTTACCTCAAGGAGCAGCATTTGCGAGTGAGGAGAAGAGGTGTAAAGAAGAGTATTTTGTGAGTTGCGGTAATGAAATAATGGTATTTTACCGGGTGTGGAGCGAGTGAAGTCAGAAAGAAATGCCATCTTATGACTTCTCTAGTGTTCTACGGTACTGGTCAGCTTTCCAGTGCGCATGGGTAAAACAGGACGTTTGTCAAAATGCTTCCTGTACTTGTAGTCACGCTGTGGGAGTAGAATCTTCGTTAGTTCGTTCATGGGCTGATGAACAGGGGGAAATGATGACAGGGGAACAGCTAGAAACTTTGAGCTGGGAGTCAGACACAACGGTTTCACAATGGTGAGGTAACCACAAGAAAAAGAAACATAAAGTAAGTCGCAGTGAGTTTGACAAGCAGCAGCTGGTTACTAAGTAAGCTGATGCTGCCTACTAAGGGAGGGCACATGCATTTTCAGAGTGTGTTATGGATTAACAAGAGAGAGAGCATAATTATTTTATGTTGTCACAAAGTGAGCTTAGTGGAAGTTGATGAGTGGTTTCTTGTGGCAACTTGCAGTACTGGTAGGGCAGTATCTCTCGCTAAGCGAGAGACAAAAATGGCGGCATTTTCAAATTCAGTGGGGTGGTTTCAGCCAATGGGCAAGCAGGGTGGGCCCAAAGATACTTGAATGAGTTAAGGGGCACTTGTACTGGAACTTTTTATTTGCTGGGCGTTTATTGAAAGTTAATGTACCCCCTTGGCAGGGGTGCCATCCAATCAGAGCTCAGCAAATAAAAAGCCCATTTCCTAATAGTACTTATTTAATTGTATACTTGTACATAGACCAGAGCATTGTGTATGTGTTGTGCATGATCTACTGTACTTTTCTTGCATGTTTTCTCCTGTAGTTTTATATAACTTCAAAATCTTTTTAACAGGACTGTCTTGTAAACAGGAATTTTTTTCCTAATAGCATGAAATATCCTGTATAAAAATAAGCATTTTATTTATCTATCTGAGAGTACAGGGATGCGTACTTCAAGTAGTCCATGGCTTACACATTGATTGGGGAGGGAGGCAGCATTCTAGTGGAATACTGCAATGTGGAATAACACTCAATGAATAGTTAACTGAGAAGTATCTGATTGCTTCATAACTGTGTCGTTGCTGCAAGTAGTGATTACACTGCGTGATTTTCAGAACTTTTGTTTTCCTCTGATTATCATGAACTATTTTCAGTAGCAGTTATTGGATGAAAATAAATGTACTTTACTGTAAATTACTTACAGTATACACTCTTGCTTGAAGTCTTATTGTTGCTTATTGTTAAAGAGGTAAAAAATGAATGGTTCTGTTTAGTATTGTTTAAATGAAATATCTGGTGCTTATTTAATTCATAAAAGGCTTAAGGAACAACTTTCTATAAACACCACCTTTAATTATCTTTTATACTCTGTATACCTTATCTGACCTGTACTTTGTTTTTTATCGTATGTTTCTTAATGTTGTTACCTCATCTCCTGGCTCACTATTGTAAAAAGAACTCTGTTCCACTTACTGTATATCTCACCTGTAAGGAAAATAACAAAACAAAAAAAGAAAAATGAATTGCAAAGATGTGTTTTCAATAAGAGGTTAACACTCGACAGGCTGTGTATTGTAGGGAGATAATGCTTTTTCCAAGGATTGAATGCTTATGAGAAAATGAAATGAAAAGAAGGCAAGAGGTCTTAGCTTAGTACCTTTGCATCCTGGATTGTGCATCCAGTTCCTAGAATTCGATTATTCCCATAATGCATGGCCTGTAATTGTGTTGAACTCACTGTAAAATGTTTTTCACTTGGAATAGAGATAAAAATGAAAGCATGCATTTCTTCAAATGAAATAGCAGGCTAGCTTGCACAGCACAGTCAGCTACCTGCATGTCTAATGAATTCTTACCAAGTTTAAGTTTCAAGTTTATTGTTTTCTTTCACATTAAAACTTTAAGCAGATTAAAAATACAAAATATATAAACAAAAGCAATCAACATTGTAACATCTAGCAACTACAACATAGCAAAACATCAGACCATAATAAATTAGACGAAACAAGGTTTAAAATTAAATCTAAATCAAGCTCTACTCTATGTCCAGAGGCAACCCTAAAATAAAATACAGCTCAAACATTTTTAAATATTAAACTGTTACCTAATTTCAGTAGCCTTATAGGCAAGTATAACAACTGCTTTAGTAGTTATTTCATTTTTCCCATAAACTAAACAACAGACAATGGCGCTAGAAAGCAGACTTAGTTCTGACAACACATTAGTGAGGAAATAAGTCCTCAAGGATGCATATAGGATAGATGAATGATAAATGGGTCATATCTTCAACATCTAGTGAATTAGGAGGACACATTTCTGTTTCTCTGGGTATTCCTCAATATCTACCAGGTATTTATCAGGTTAGAAATGTATTAAATCTACGTTTAATAAATAATAAAGTCTAAATCAAGATACTTTCCTGTGTATGATTTTTCTTAAAAAGTGTCCAGTATATAACTGATTTTATTTGATTAAAATATTATAAATCTGCTTTTCTTGCTATATTGATAAGTCTGGATTTTGTAAAATATATTTATAAGACAGAGTTATAAGATTTTATAAGATATAACATTTCAATTTTTTAATAGGTGTTATTGAAATTCTACAGCTATCCAACTATCCAAAAGCCTGGCCTGGCCCAGATTGCATGCTCTATTCCATTGCCTATGCCCCCCCTCTCCTACTACCTCTCCATTGTCTCTCTTGTCTCCCTACCCACCTTTAATGCCCCCCACTGTTTACCCCCTTAACCCTTTAACACCACGTCCACAACTAGCTATCCTGCTGTGTCTTGTCATTCTCTCCCACCTTTCTTCTGCGGCACACCCTAGTTAGACCCAGGCTCATGCCTAGTGCTGCTGCCACTACCTACTCACTATTATTCAGTTCCTGTACCTTTCTGACTTTGCACTTTTCCTCCTTATCATGGGTGAGATCCTTTATAATCTGGTGTTCCAAATTTTTGTGAACTCTGTAATATTGTCGACATTACTGTGATACTGTATACTCTAGGGGCTGGATATTCAAAAGGGTTGCGCCATGCGCAATAGGGTTGCACCTACGCAAGTCCAAAATTACGCCATTTTGCCATGTTCAGCAGGAGGCAGTTGTGCCCCCCAAGTCAATCTGAGCAACAGCGCAATGCTAATGAAGGCATGCTGAACCGAGGGAGGAGCTATGACAAACTGCACAGCCCGACATTCAGCGGGTTAGCCAGTTGTGCAGGCGCAACCCCAACCCGCGCCTGCAACAACTTTGAGCCAAAAAAGGAATAAGTCGAGGGCCACCCACAGGTGAGTTGCCACATTGCAGGGTGCAACACAGCAGCTGCCACCTGTGGGTGACCCTCAACGTGCTCCCTGTGCCCCCTGCAGCCCAATGGCGGGCATATAGTAACCCCCTCCCCGACTGGCCTGATCGTGGGCATAAGTGTAAACCTCCCCATCCCCTGACTGGCCGGTCAGCGGGCATAAGTGTAAACCTCCCTCCTCCCCGCACTGGCCCGATCGCGGGCATATGTAAAACACCTCCCTCCCCGACTGACCTGATCGCGGGCATATAATAAAACACCCCCTCCCCGACTGGCCAATCACGGGCATATGTGTAAAACAACCCCACCCCCACTAGCCCGATTGCGGGCATAAGTTTAAAAAACCCCACCCCACTAGCCCGATCGCGGGCATCAAAAGGTCAAACCGCCCCCAAGAACATATCCCTGGTGGTCCAGTGGACCCACAAAGCCCGATAGTGGTGTCAAGAGGTCAAACACCCCCAAGGACCACCTACCCTGGTGATCTAGTGGCCCCACCCCACCACCCATAATTCATTCACATATCTGGACTGCCTTGTATGGTATGGGCTGCATGCCCATTGGCTCTTGCGCTGAACCAATGGGGTGCAGCCCTACAAGTCAGTCGGCAGCGGCGGGCGGCAGGTGGGTGGATGCTGCTGCCCGCCCGATGGGGAGGCGGGGTGGTGGGGCTCCATGGGTGGGTGGGGTGGGGCCACTAGATCACCAGGGTAGGTGGTTCTTGGAGGGTGTTTGACCTCTTTGATGCCTGCGATTGGGCTTCGCAGTCCACTGGACCACCAGGATATGTTCTTGGGGGTGTTTGACCTCTTTGATGCCCCGATTGGGCTAATGGAGAGGGTGGTTTTTAAAACTTATGCCCGCGATTGGGCTAGTGTGGAGTGGGGATTGTTTTCACACATATGCCAGCGATCAGGCCAGTCGAGGGTGGGGTGTTTTACACATATGCCTGCGATCGGGCCAGTCGGGGGTGTTTTCGCATACGCCCATGATCGGCCAGTCGGGGTGGGGTGTTTTACACATATGCCCGCGATCGGGCCAGTTGGGGGAGGGGGGTGTTTACACATATGCCCGTGATCAGGCTAGTGGGGGGCGGGGGTTGTTTTTACACTTATGCCCGCGATCGGGCTGCATGGCGTGTGGGTCCCCGATGGCTGCTGCCTGGCAGGGAGCCAGGCGCAAGTCCTCGGGGGTCGGCGCACCTGCATGCTAATGGCATGCAAATGGGGCCATAAATAGATGCAAATGGCCCCCCCTGCGCCTTGCATGAATTATGGCCCCATTTGCATGTCACCTTTTGAATATCAGAAATTTGCGCATGGCGCAATGGTACTTGCACCACTGCATCTTGAATGCTCCACTCTGACCACTTGCGGTGGCACAAGTTCCACTGTGCCATGCACAGTGGCTATGGCCGGGGGGTGATATTCAAAGGAGCTGCTCAATAGCGCAACTCTGTTGAATATCGCACTGGCCACACCCCTGCACAACTATTTTGTGCAGCGCAAGGGCTTGCGCCACAGAATAGCGCAGTTTGAATATCCAGCCCTATGTATTTAATACTGTTTATTTTGACAATACCTCACAGCGGCATATCTTCCCACCTGTCTTGTCTCCCCCTCCTTTTATTTTTTTTTATTGTATGATGGGAATCCTTCGTAAAAGAGCTTTTAGATCAAAGGATGTACTTCTGACTTTCCTAATAAAATAACAATAAAAACTATCCATACACTATCCAGTATAGTGTGTCCCTAATATTTCTTAATCATATTAACCCTTAGGCTACCCAAAGAATTAGAATGTATAGGAATTCTGGCCTGATATATCCATCCATGGCACAGCAAGGGTTACAGATTGAGTCACAAGAAATATTTTATTTATAGCCTCAGTGAGGCAAAAGAATGGCAACCTATTTGGAGTAATGTACAAATGTTTTGCCTAATATGACAGTAGTCCAATAGATATTTGCATTTTAATAGATAACATACTGTATCAGTCTCTGAACACACAAAAAGGCATACTATACAAGAATGTCATATGATGTATTCAAGATGGCTCTCAAAAAACATTCTGAATCTGTTCTAACAAATCTGCCTTAGTCAAGTCCCAGATTTCTGCAGTATATAGTAACTAGGAGTTTATTTTCAGTTTTAATACTCTAAGGGCAGTTGCAGGATTATTACCACCATATTTTGACTTAAACTTTGAAATACAGGAGATAGCAAGCATGGTCTGGATACAGGAACAGATACTGCTGGTATTTCAAACAGTATATGTGCCTACACGGGTGAATTATTACTTGCTGCATAAAATAATATGTGGGACCAACAGGAAATTAAGACACATGTATCACAATATAAATGTGACAGTATCTGAACTGAATGCTTTAAACGGAACATATGGCAACTGATCAGTAGCAAGAGTGGTCAGAATTTCATTTGACATAAAGGCTCGGATTGATTAGTATGCCTGGTAGGTCCTTGACCTTGTTCTCTGTTTTGTTCTGTTTTGTTAGCACAGCACTTGTTTTAATGACTATTCAAATAACACTGTATCACTGATTCACTTGTATGTGTGTTATTCTGGAGTCGGCCTCTTCACCTCCTCACCATGACATCACCATTGTGCCAGTATTTAAATTGTAAAAGGCATATCACACCCTTGCTCTGAAGGAAACGGAGTTATGACCAACACTTCAGTGGATGCGAGCATGCTACAGCCGGCATACCCCTCCAAGGGATGGGAACAAGGAAGTTACCTTAGAAAAGAATCCTGTTACCCAATAAAATGTCCAGTACAAAAAATCCAGCTCACATGACCACAACACTACACAGTACTCCAGATTTCGGTGCATATAATAACTTTTATTTATGACTAAAAAGTCAAAAACTATATTTACTTAAATTATTATCACCTCCTCTGCTTGTATATAGTTTTATCAGAGCTGTGGAAAGCACACACACATAGACAAGATGGAGAGTTGGCTAGCAACACTACCTCCACAGGGTTACAATTTATCAGTTATTTGGTTTATGCTCCCAGTTTAAGGAGTTAAATACATTATATGTCATACTACTACACAAAAACCTGTCACTTGACTATGTAATGTAATGTTTTGTGAAGTTGTGCATTGTTGTAATGTTCCTGTTACATGGATGTTCAATGTAAGTTACACTTCTTGTTTATGAAACCCTAATAAACTATTACATGATAAAAATAAAAATAAACTATATTTACATGCCAAGCAGAGTAAAAAAAAAAGACTCAGTGTTTCACATTGGCTAGTTCTTTGTTAAGAGTAAAGTGATATGACAACATCATCCCTTTTATAGTACTACTAATGTGAGATGTTGCAAAGTTTTAATTTGCTGGCAAAGTTGGCGTGATTTCAGAAAATTCACAATTTACTGTGAAGTCCAGTGGGGGGACCAACTTCGCTGGTAAATTTATTATTTAAAAAAAATCTCCCCTACCTCCTCCACTCACTGTTGCATAATTCACCCCCCAAAACACTTTGAAATCTTTATAAAACTACACCCATCTCCTGCTAGTACCCTCCTCCCTGGTCTCCTCCTGCCCAGGTGAATTTATGTATAATAATGGGTAACGTCACATAATCCCTGATTCCCCAGTTATATATAGATATAGCCTTCTCCCCAGCTGAGTGCCAAACTCATTTCCCCCACCTCCCCCCGACAGACCATACCCTATTTTACAAGTAGCCCTCCATCCAACCACCCAACCCCCCCGTCTTCTGTCACCCACCGTCCACCACCAGCACCCAGAAATATTGTTTAAAATAATACTGTAATAAAGAAAACAGTCCACCAGTGCAGAGTGTCTTCTTTGTTCAGTATGAATGATGACACCTTTGTTCCTAATAAAACCCGATTGGCTAGTTTTTACCCAGTCAGGTTTTACTACGAGCAGATACATCACCATTTAACATTCCTGCATGCGACCATGTCATTAGTTACTGGGACACTGAACAGAGCAGATGCTCTACACTGGGGGACTGTTTTCTTTATTACAGCATTACATTAAAAGATATATTCTGGGTGCTGGTGGGGGGATGAGGATAGTGGGGGGCCAGAGGGTGATTGGGCAGAGGGGCTACATGTAAAATAGTGTCTGTTCAGGTGGCCTGGAGAGTGTTTTGTGCTCGGATGGGGGGAAGGTATATGTAAGCAATAATTCACAAGAGTGCAATCTTTTCTGTAGGGAATAAGGCATGATAGAAGGGGGATTATACTATGTTAATGTATGTGGTGGGTTAGCATCCCAAGCCTGAATGGTAAGGGACTTCAACCAACACACAGTACATTAACATAGCATAACCCCCCGGTGGAATTGCCTTATTCCACTTATAAAATGTTTAGAAATGTAAGTTTTTTAGCAGTGTAGTAGTGTTGTAATTTGGTGCTGTACTCTTAAATGGCTGCCTTTAGGACATTAACATAATTAGATATGATGCCGGGCTTAGATTGCAGCTGATATGCTGCATTACTTAGGTGAAGTTGCACTGCAAGGAAGTGAGTTATTTTGTTGCTTTAAATAGGTATTCATGACTTTTAACGTCTTGTTAGGACTGTGCGAACCTCCAAAAGTTCAATTGCACAAACTTTGGCAGTTGAACCCTGTAAAGTTCACCAAACAGCAGACTGGTTCACCTTGGTTTGCTACCCGCAGCCATCTCCACACACTAGGTGGCTTCTAGCATGTGGGGTATGCTAATGAGGACTACCAACTCTGCTATCAGTTGGTAGTAGCATACCTCATGCAATGGAAGCTGCCTGGTATGCAAGAGATGGCCGTGGGCTACTCAGTGATGTGGTGTGGCAGATCTTTCAATATGGATTACATTTGACCATGGTAATGTTTTGTTTTCTTGGATCAAGCAGAAGCTGACAGCAGGGAGAATCGAGGATTGAATGTGAGGAGAAGGGAGGGCATGATGGGGCTGAGGGTCAGCACTGTTGCACATCTCTTTTGGATCGCAAAACCAAAGGCGCTTAGGAGCACCGGACTACTGCAACCAGGAGAAGTAGAAGAGGGGGGTTGTGTGGTGTGCAAAAAGTGAAAAAAAAATCTGAAAGCAATGTGCTGAAAAAATATATTAATTGAGTCAAATAGGAGAACACAAAATACCCGGCACTTCAAATCTCACAGATTCTACTTCGAGGGAGTGAGGGGAGTGTTCTGTGTGAAAACAGCGATTGTGGAAGGGTGATCACCATTTGGGCGTGTGTGCATCACCGAAAATTAATTATGGCGATGTAAACTCATGGCGACTATGAAACCGGCAACGGTTTCTGTGTTATAATGGGGGCTGTGCCCCACACCTCCTAAGGATTCTCAACTTCAGGGGGTGCATGTTGGGGTGTGCGTAAAACTTAAAAAAAAAAAAAGAAAACCCAACCTGATGCAAAAAGTGATCGTGCCCCAGAACCAAACCCAGCACCCTCCCAACACCAGCCTGCCACCTACCCACTACACCACACCACATGGCCAGCTTGGCAGCCAACCATAGCACTCCACCTCACATACCCTCCCTCCCCTTCCACCTGTTGCACGGTGTGGTCCCCCCATTAGCGTGTATATATAGCGATATCCTGTCGCTGTATTCACCTACCCCTGTATCCGGTCACTACCCTGCCAGGTAGCCCAGAACACAGATGCCGTGGTTGAGTTGCCCTTTTTGTAAGCACTCTGTCGCAGTCACCGTGTTCACTGGATACATGAAGGAAGAGGTGCTGGGACATGCCTTAGGGTGGGGGTGAATACAAACTGCTGTCTTTGTTTATATTTACCTTTGCTTCCCTTGTCCCCTACCTTGTTGTCCAACCCCCCAAAAAAATGCATAGGTATGAGGGTATGTGTTCTATCCCTACCCCTAGGGAGTTCCATAATGTGCTCCAGTGCACTAAGGGCGAGGATAGAACATGTATCCTCTTACAGAGGGAAACCTACTGGATTTATACTTATGTCCAGTTGGATTAAATGAGGAGGTCAAACTTAAACCCTTTTTGGGTTAGATACTGATTTTATATACATAAATCATGGGGTTTTATAAAACTATCTCTACTCATACTCCACCACCATCCCCCTTCCTTGTTTTTGTTTTTTTATGTACTTCTTTATGAGCTTAAAATCCCAGTTGATATTGGGTTCAGTAAATTAAAAGGAAAAAATCAAAATGTCTATCTGTTATGATTAATGCACACATGCTAAATCACTTGACTGAATGTATTTAAGAAACTCTGCTGTGATTTTTGAATTATCTGATTTGTCCTCCTAAGGTTTTGTAAATGGGGCATTCCTGTTATCTCTCTTTTATGGCTGTACTAGTCCCATGAGTTGGCTCTAGGAGATTTTATGTCCAAATTTATAGAAAGGGTTCCTCTTTAAAAGCCTGACTTTTATTCACCACATGGGATTGTACTTTTGTAACACTTCATAAGCTGGTTTTAGACGCTATCCAAATTAAATGATGAGATGGTCTTCGATTTTTGAACCGTACCTTGAGTAGGGACATAACAGACATAATTGAGAGTCATTGACTTTTCTTATACAATTGCCAACAGAACAGGGTTTGGGGCAACAAAAAGTAAACAGTTTCAAAAACGTGAGAGAAGCTTGTCTGGATAAGTTTTGGAATGCTATGGTTTGAAACTGATAGATCATTCCAAAAAGGGAAAACGAAGTAGTTATTTAAGCTTAAAAATCAACTGATGTGATTGGAAATACATTGTTTTTCTAACAAACTGTTGAATATTTATGAGCATTCTGCACTTTCATGTGGTACTCACTTTCTATGAGCACTGTTTGGCTAAACTAATGAATATTTAAATTTAATGTAGATTTAAACATGGTTAGGCATTCCTGCACACTCCCCCTGATGAAGCCTCATATGTAGGGTGGCACGTCGGGTTCTGCACCATGTCCTCTAACAAACCGCTATGTTGCAATAAAAAGTCACACTTCACTTCTGGTGAGTGCTGCATTTTTTGTTTCCTAAGTTTGGTTGTTGGCTGTGGCTGCTGACTAGCAAATTACACAGCTGGATTAACAGTAAAACAGTTGCACCTGGCTGTAAGCTATAGCTGTGGGCTTGATTCTAAGGTCAGGCAGGAATGCCCCGAAAGTATCTACAGTACACTCTCGATTATCCAACCTCCGTTTATCCAAACTCCCTATCTAACGGACAGTCAGATTGTCCCCTACACACTGTGAATTTTTGCAGATCTGTAAATGATGCAGCACAACTGGAAACATAACTGTAAAACATTATAGCCAGATCTCTGAAATCTCTATGAAGGCTTTCATTTGTACAGTATTTAAAGGAATTGTTTCACCCACCCACCTTCCCAAGCATTGTGTGCAGCTGCTACTCCAGCATCAACATGCTCATTGTCCACTACAGAGGCATAGCTCCCCGGCCCTACTAAGGGTAGCTCGAACAGCAGAACATGACATCCATTCCTCCTCCTGCCTTTTATATAGAACTGAGATAGTATCTGTTCTTCGTCAGCTCACAACTGCTACAGCTCCTGGTCATAGTTTCAAAAGAAATGCTGTGAAAATAAAGATACTGTACTGTACTTCTCTCACCAGTTACACCGTGCCGCACTCACACTTTCTCTCTTAGTGCCTTTCCCCAATTCTAAGCAGTATGACCTAGGAGTAAAACTTTGGGCTGGGGAGAAAGCACGTTAAAGTGTTTTCCCTGCAATGACAGTGCTAGTCACTCGCACTTGATGTCAAGTAGAGTGCCGTTATAGACCGCTTCCTGACTCTTCCTCCCTACTCAGGCCACTTCAGAAAACAATAACAATAATACAAGCAAATTCTCGTTTATTCACCCTCCCGATTATCCGACCATTTCAGATGTCTCCGAAGGTGGTCGGATGAATGAGAGTCTACTGTATTTAGCTAGCTAGCTAAACAATAGGAATGATAAGTTCTGTGGATAAAATCCAGCACTCACAACCTTTAGATGACAGGCTGGAGCTGTTTCCATGGGGATGTCTCCCCTGCTGAGGCAGATATTGGGATGGCTGGATGGTCTTTTCTGTAGGCTGGATACAGGTGTGGGGGACCCTGTGCACTTCTGGCAGTGAAGGGTGCAGGCTGTGATGACTTTGGCTGATGGGAGCTCTGTTCTATAAGTTGGTTACAGGTGCAGCTGATCCAACATGCTTCTGGTGGCATGGTGTGTAGGCCTTGATGTTCCAGACAACAATAATCCTCTTCACCCCACAAGGAGGCCTGTCTTCACTCACCCTGGATAGGTAGCAGTCACTTGGGACCTCAGCTGGTTCAATTCACTATCAGAATAAAATCTTAACAGCAGCAGAAGGTGGTGGCTCACCCACTTCCCAGATGTAGAGCAGCTTTCAATGCACCCCTGCTCAAATTCGATGCTAGAGCCCAGGCTTGGCACTCTGGCTGCATCAATTCCCTTCTTAAGGGGTCTCAAGTCTGTTTTGGACAAACTTTTTAGTCAGACAGGACTAGCAAGTGAGAGCTATTCACAAACACTTTCCTCTCCTCTCCTCAGAGGTATGGTTTCACATAAATCTTCTCTATTTGCAAGTCTCTCCCTTGTGGAAAAATCCAGGGATTAAATAACAGTAGTTAGCATCTCATGCATTATACATTATGCTAAACCCCTGCTTCTCAGTGACTGTCAGTTCCAGGACAAAAGCATGCATTCAGGGCTATTTTGCAGAGCTGAGCTCCAAGTAGATATTATTTTTAGAGAAACAGGATGTAATAATTGGTTTTACCATGCCACAGCGACATCCCTAATGGAGACATCCACGACAGCGACAGCCACAGTGCCGAGTGTTGGCAATGCAGTGTCAGGGATGCCTCTGTGTTTCTAGCAGGGGGCTGTGCCCTCTGAACCCACCATATGGGGTGCTCCACCTCCCAACCCCCCGGTCTCTAGGATTCCAACTCCGAGTCAGAGTTGGACTGGGGCTGGGGGGACACCCTGGGAGGCAGTCTCCTGGACTTGCAGAGACCATCATAGTGACCTGCAGATTTTGCCTGCATCCTGTTGCTGTGATGGTCTTCGCAGTAGAAGAGTTGCTGCAGCATCGGTATACCGTAATAATTTAGCTGTTCTGCATTTTGTGCGGCTTTGAAAGCTGCTTGAAACCAAACAACCTCTTTGCTGTGGGCTCCCTGACCATGAAGGCTGTCTAGGGGTTGGTTGAGAGAATAAAGGTGGTGTTGTGCTGGCCATGGTGAGAAGGACACTGAACAAGCCTGCAGAACAAATGATGGTGTCCAGTTCAGCACCGGGCCCTGCAGCTGCAGTCTGAACTGTGACCACAGTAAAGCAGCGGTACAGTGGAAGATGGCAGCAGTGCTCTGGAGAGAGCAAAAGGCAAGCTCCCTATAAGGAGAGGGTTACACAAGTAAACACATTTTAGGACAGTCAATAATACCCAAGTTAAATGCAGTTCAAAAATCCTGCACTCACTACCACAAAGACAGGCTGCTCACAAAGTCTGTTGGCGTGCTGAAATTTTATTAAAGTGCCAGTGCTGGACACACCATATGTCTTAACGTATTTTGGAACTCAAAACCTTTATCAAAAGACATGTGGTACATGATCTGAAGATGTCTTACATACACAAAGCTGACGTCTTGAAAGTAGCATCACACAGTGCAGTGTATTAAACAAATATGTACAAATGCATCAAGGCAAAGAAAGGTTTTAAAACATCAGCTTCATATTATACACATATTAATATACTCCTAAATATGATGCACACCATAAATAGTAAAGCAGAATAAAATCCTGAGAGTCTGAGTTTGCATATCGAAAAGTCTTGTGGAGCCACATAGACATGCAAAATAAGTGGCTCCTTCGAAAAGTTTCACTCTGTGTATGATATAGAAAGTCACCTGAAAAACATATAGATAGACAAATTCATAAATAAATTCATAAATAGGGGTGGAGCCTGGCATCTAAAATGGTAGCAGGTCAATTTCATAACTGGCATTTGGAATAATCTTCGTTCATACAGCCGACAATAGCGAGTTGACCACTGGGCAAGAAAATGGGCATAACTCAATCTGAAAATCAGGGCTTTAAAAAGAGACTAGAACCAGATAAATTGATCCTGGCATCGCAGAGTTCTGCAGTAAGCAAGGCTTCCTGGTATAATTGCGTGACTCTTGCTCAGAGGGCCAGTGCGACAACAGCCCTCAAGTTTCGAGTTGTTGGACAAAAAGCTCCAGAGGCACCAGCTAAGGTAGGGGACATAGCAAGTCAAAATGGCTGGGTGAAACATGCCTACACCACAGACACCACAAATACCTGAGCTAGGGAAAATTATGGCAATGTTAAACAAAGTTCTTCAGGACATGGCTGAACTAAAAATCACCACTAATAAGACAAAATGTGATTTGCAAGGATTAGCGGAGAGCGTGACCGGCACAGAAATGGCAGTCAGTCACCTGGCTGCTCAGCTTCACCAACATGAGGGTCAACTTCATGAACACAATGATCAAATACAGTATTTGTTGGGCAAAGTAGTTGTTATGGAATACAGTGCCCGTTGAAAAAATATCCACATTGTAGGAGTCCCAGAGGGGATGGAGGGAAGAGACTTTCTGGCATTTCTGAGGCATGCACTCCTGGCCATGCTACAGCTGAACAATGAACCCCCCCATAACTCGAGAGGGCACGCCAATCACTGCCCCCCAAATCCAAACAAGAACAGCATCCTAGACCCATCCTCTGTAAGTTTTTGAAATACCCCATCAAGTAGCTGTATCTCAGAGCCACAAGAGGAAAATGAAAGCTCACACGGCAAGGGATTTCTGTACAGCTGTACCAAGATTTTTCACCTGAACTCTCCTGAAAAAGAAGGGCATACACTGGGGTAAAACAAAAACTATACCGTCTGGGCATAACGGCTTCCCTGAGCTATCCCGCACTGCTCAGAATTCAATATAATGGGGAGTACCTAACCTTCAACACACCAGATGAGGTAGAGTGATTTTTACAGGGCTTAGGTGCCACAAGCAGTGTGTCATGTCTGCCTTCTAGTCTGCTATGAGGCTCAACATGGCAAAGGATGTAATATACAGAGGAAGGACAGCACATACCAGAATCCAAAACTCTGCAAGAAACTGCTACCGAGGAACCTTGGTAGAAAGTACAATGAGGTAGAGCCAGAAAAGACAACAAACCCAATAGCTCTAAAAGGTCACTGCAAAGAAAGAGGTCTCCCAGCTGCAGAAACAGATCCAGAGGCAGACAAAGAATACAACAGGCATCAGATGCCAGCACCAGCTCCCACGGGGATACTCCAATTAAACCTTCAAATTGCTATGAGCAACTGGGGGAACTGCTGCCTACAGCCCTGGATCTAACCTGAAACTCCAGATCTCAGCCAGAAAAAACTGACCCAAACCAGGACCTGCTCATAGATTGGGCACCGTTGTGCCACAAGTGGGCAGACTGTATCAACAAAGCGACAGAGGGGAGCTTGATGCAAAAGCTACCAATCCCAATGTGCAAAAGGTAGAGATAGGCACCCAAGGAGTGGATAGGCAGAAAGGGGGGAAATACAACAGAAGGCAGACAGCAGGGAGAACCAGGGATAAAGGACAACCAGGGAGGGGGCTGGAGTAGAACAGCTAAACTGTCCAGGGAGTTCACATCATGGAAAGCCATGTGTGCCAATGCCAGAGCCTAGCTAACAAGATGAAGGATCTGAGGCTGCCATGGTGCAGCTTGCAGATTCCGGACACAGGGACTGGCCACAGAGACCTGGTGTAATGATAACCAAAACTGGGAGATGGCCATACCTGGCTACAACATATTCAGAAGAGACAGAGCAGGCAGGAAGGGAGGAGTGGCACTTTATGTGCAAGATGGCCTGAAGGCCACAGAGATCCAGGAGAAACAAAATGGGGGGTGAGATACTGTGGGTTAAGCTGGAAAGGAAAACAGGGTCAGCCATCCACACAGGAGTGGTCTACAGACCACCAGCCCAGGAAGAAGAGACAGATAGGGAGTTAATGCTTGCCATCCAAAAGATGGTGGCCAAGGGGGAGGTGGTGCTGGTTAGAGACTTCAATATTCCAGATGTGGACTGGAGCCTCCCAGCAGCAGCAGCAGCATCAAACAGGAGAAGATTTATCCTGGACTCCCTTCAAGGTGCCTTCCTTAAGCAACTGGTCATGGAACCAACTCGGCAGAAGGCAATACTGGACCTCATGCTCACAAAAAGGGACAGTGTGATAGAGGTAACAGTGAGGGAGCATCTGGGAAACAGTGACCACTGGTCACTGTGGTTTGAAATCACAGAAGGAGCAGAACCAAACCGCACAAAAACATGTATCCTGGATTTCAGGAGGGCAGACTTTGGGAAAATGGGAACATGCTTGGAAGAGGCACTAACGGGAATGGGGAGGGAATCAGGGTGGAGAGAGAGTGGGCAATATTTAAAATGGGGATTACAAGAGCAACACATCTCCCTGCATGAAGGGGGCTAACTGCTCATAGAAGCGTTAAAGCTACATATCTGACAAACAGTAGTGTGTGTTGGAGGCACCTGTAACTCTGTTGGGAGCAAAGCCTAGGTAGAGCAAGGGACAGTGGGACTTGTAGTTCATGCTGTGTTGAGGAACTACAACTTCCCTTGCCCCTGTCATGCTGGAAGAGTTACAACTCAAAAACAGGCAGCTTAAACTGGACTGATTGTAATAGCAACTGCAAGCTTCACCACAGCTTTCTTTTAGACATTGTTTTAAACAAATTAATTTCTTTTGTGGTGCGAGTGGATGAGGGTCACGTGACCACTCCACTTCCTGGTTTGGGGCTTAATAAAAACCTGCCTACAAGCAAGTTGGGTGAGTTCGAGCTGGGCGAGTGCGTGGCTCCATTCAGGGAGACGCATGCCAAGACTTTGCGTGTTTGCACATGTCTGGCATGTCTGGCGAGGTCTGGCAAGACGAGGAGGTAAATATATTTAGGGTGACATTGACAGGAGTAGACAGATACCTGCATGCAAACTAAAATGGACAATACTGAAGGTATAGAACAATTAATGAGTCATCTATGTCAGGACAGGAAGCTAATGAAATGTGCTACATGTCAAATGTACTGTGCTGTAGACAAAGAATTACCAAATGAGCAGGAATGTGATAAATGTATCCAGTTGGGAGTTACCCTGTACAAGCTAAATAACACTATGCTGGAATAAAAAAAAAACTGAAAGAGTTAATGAATTTAGAGCAGGAATATGGCATTGAAAACATCACCCCCATTGCTGCTAATAATGTAACAACCCACCATTTGTCAGGTGATAGTAATAGGAGTGGTAATCATGCAGAACTGTACTGTTTAAATAATACACAAAGTGTTTGAAGTGAGAAGGTGCTTGTGCACAATACTAATACCACAGCATTGGAGCAATGAATAACAAATCAGGGACATACCACTCAAACTGATTGTAACATACAATCTAGAAAAAGGGCAAGAGAAGAAATGGTACAAAATACGGTTGAACATGATTCAACAAAATTAAATGTATAAAAAAAAACAGTATGATCATAATGAGAACAATGAATGGTGTTTAGTACAAAGTGGAAAGGGGAGGAGAAAGGGTAGATGGGCTTTGAATGTAATTATATCAGTACCCAAAATAGGTATAGTATGTTGTAGAATGATAATATGATAGATTCAGAATCAGCACAGGATTTCTCAGTTAGTCCTGAGTTAATAGTACCAGGTGGCTCAATAATATGGAAATGTGACACTAATTTTTATAAAGAGGATAAGGAAAATAGGATGGTGCTTTGTTACCCAGGTGCAAGGATAGATGATATAAAAAAAGTAATTCCAAAGGTAATCAAACAATCGGATTCAAAGAATATTGCAACAATACACGTTGGAGTGAATGATGTAGGGTATTGTCATGAGAAGGACATCTGTATGGATCTATTAAAGACCGCTATTCAAATTAAAAAGCTAGGTGCACGGATATTCATCTCAGGCATTTTACCAATCCCTAGAGCACCACAGGAAAAAAACAAAACCATAGCAAGTATAAACATCAGATTAAAAAACTGGTGTCAAAATGAGGACATTGGATTTATTAATACATGGACTATGTTTTTTGGTAAACAACATGTGTTTAGCAAAGATGGGATGCGCCTGAATAATGAAGGCACTAATCAATTGGGTGATACTGTAGAATCCAAAATATTTGTTGCTAAAAAAATGTTGCTATATTCGCTAGTAATAAGAATGCGCTAAAATAATGCAACTGCATACATTATTTTATGTGATCATGTGTGCAGAGTGACTAGTACAGCGCTAATTTAAAGTACCACTAAAGTGTGTAGAGACATCGGAGTGCTAAATAAAACTAACGCAACATATTTGTATTCTACAGTATCATTAAGGGATATATGGAACAAGTCAATTTAAACTAAGTAATAGGGGAAGCTGGAAACCAGTTATCACTAACAGTCCAGCACTTGGTGTTAAACCCACAAATGAAGTACATAAAATTAAATGTTTACTTAGTAACATCAGAAGCATGTGTAACAAAATCAGTGAATTGGAAGTTATATTACATTCTGAAAATATTGATGTGGCCCTGATTACTTAAACATGGCTTGGGGAGAATGATGATTGGAATTACAATATACAGGGTTACAATATTATATGAAAGGACAGAAAGGAGAAAAAGGGAGGTGGAATTGCTGATTACTTATCAACAAAACTAAAGTATGTGGACATCACAGATAAAATTAAAAATGATTTAATCTGTAGCACCAAAACATTGTAGATTAAAATTTTAAAAGAGACTAGAACAGAATTCATTTTGGGTCTTTGTTACAGACAATCTAATACCAAATCTAACACAACAGAATTAATAATGGATGAAATTTCAACAGCTTTAGAATATGGTCATGTATTCCTGACAGGTGATTTCAATTTTCCAGACATAGATTGAGAAAAAAAAATTTGCCGTAAACGTTCAGAGCAAAGATTTTTTGGATTTTTGTAATGAAAATAATCTAACTCAGTTTGTAAAATAAACAACTAGACTTAATGACATACTAGATCTAGTATTTACAACTAATGATATTAACCTAGCTGAATGTAAAACAATGTCACCAATTGGTAACAACGATCATTCTTCTGTCTTGTTTACCCTGGATTATGAAAATACACCCATCGTGGCGTGCACAAAGATTTATCTATATAATACTGCAAATAAGGATGAAATACATAATGAATTAAGTAGTATACAATGGGAGGATATATTAGCAGGAAAATCTGTTAATGAGTCATGGGTTTTTATTAAAACTACTATACACAACATTATGAAAACCTATGTTAAACAAGTTAATAAATATAATAAGTATGGAAGAAAACGTAAATGGTTAAATAAAAGCTTAACCTAGTTAATAAAAAAGAAAAAATATATGGACAATATACTACGAAGAAAATAGAATTAAATTGGTCAAGATTTTAACAAATTCAAAAAAAGTAAGAATAAAATAAATAAAGCAAAAAGAGAGAGTATGAATTACATTTAGCAAAAACTGCTTCAAAATCTAATGGTAAACAGTTTTTCAGTTATATCAACTCATTGAAAAAGAGTAAAGGAGAATTAACCTCAATTACAGTTGATGACATTGTCATTACAGAGCCAATAGAGACTGCAAATTCATTTAATAGTTATTTTTGCTCTGTATATGCAGAACAGACTGTGCAAAATATACAGAATGATTATAGGTTAATGGAAGGAAATCACAGTTTTTCAAAAGAGAAATAATTACAGTAATTGAAAAACTGAAAGAACATAGTGCTCCTGGAATGGATAATATAACCTCTATCATGCTTAAAATTATGAAAGAAAACATTTGGTTGCCATTAAAACTACTGTATGAAAAATCACTTAATTCTGGGAAGTCACCTAAAGAATGGAAAAAATCAAAGGTTACCCCATTCATAAAGGTGGCAGCAAAATCCTTATCTCGAGCTACAGACCAATAAGTCTTACTTCGATACCGTGTAAAATATTGGAAACCATTATAAAAGATAGAATAAATCAACATATTAATAAAGATCCATTGTCTTGATCAGAACCAGCATGGATTTAGAAAGGGGTATTCCTGTGCAACAAATCTGGTCACCTTTTACAATCATGTTAGTAAAATGAGGGATTATGGTGTCCCTGTTGATGTACTTCTGTTTGACCTCAGTAAGACCTTTGATCGAGTTCCACATTGGGCAATACATCAAAAATTGAAAAAGGATAAAATAACATTATTGCTACAGTAGGTGGTAGACGACTGGCTCTATGAGCGATCCCAAGTAGTTTCTCTACACAACCACCAGTCTATCGAGGGTCAGGTGACAAGCGGAGTACCGCAGGGGTCTGTGATAGGACCCTTGATATTCCAGATTTTTATGGCAGATTTAGATGATAACATCAGTAGCATTATTATGAAATATGCTGATGACACAAAAATTTGTGGCCCTTGTAAAAATACTGATCAAATTCAGACCATACAAAATGATATTGACGCAATAAGCACATGGGTAAAGAAATGGGGGCTGCAACTTAACATTCAGAAATGTAATGTTTTACATATAGGTAGACACTATCCAAATCAGGTTTATTACTTGGATGGGGTACCGATCGAAACTAAAGTCACCAAAAAAGATCTTGGGATACTTGTTGATAATAAATTAAATTTTAAAGCACAAAAAAAATCTGTTATTGCTAAAGCAAATAGGGTAATAGTATCAATTAAAATAAATATTAAGAGCAGAAAATCTGAAGTATTATTGCCATTATACCTTTCATATGTGAGACCTATCTTGGATTATGGATCCCAGATATGGTCTCCATATAAAATAGCAGAAATCAGTAAATTAAAAAAAATACAGAGAAGATATACCAAATCAATAACCATGTTGAACCTATACTCGTATGAGGATAGATTGGATAGATTGTGGCTGTACAGCCTGGAGGTTAGAAGACAGAGAGGTGATCTTTTGTTCTTTTTTGATATACTAAATAATCCTTTATTAGTACTGAACCTAGAAATTGAATTTAAGAATGGCCAGTTGAATACTAGAGGGCATCCATTACAGATTAAGAATGAGAGATTTAAAACTAAAGATAGAAAATACTTTTACGAACAACTTTGCTTTGGAATAGATTGCCTTTTAAAGTCATCTCAAGTATCATGAAGGAAAATTTAAAAAAATCTTGATGTTTATAGTTGTACAAGTGGGACCCTTAATTATTACAATTTGTTCTAACAGGAGCTATTATGGGCTATGCCTTTTTTGCTCCTGTCGAACTTAGTGTACTTAGTGAATAGAATTGTTTGTTAAGCAGGTTAGCAAGGGGAAAAGGAAGAGGAAGCCATTATGGTTTTCCAAGGAGGTAGCGGGGAAAGTGAAAGCCAAAAAGATTGCATTCAGGCAATACAAAAAGATGCAGGCAGAAGGGGAGAGGAAGAAGTACCAGGAGAAGCAAAGGGAGGCAGGGAGGTCAGCAAGGGAAACCAAAGCTCAGACAGAAGAGCGCATCACAAAATCAGTGGCTAGAGGGGACAAAACCTTATACAGGTACATAAGTAAAAAAAGAAGAGCAAAGGAAGGGATTGTGAGACTGAAGGGGGAGGATGGGGCAGCATGGAGGATGACAACAGCAAAGCTGACATACTGAACAGATATTTCTGCTAAGTCTTTACTGAGGAAGGGGAGGGTAATGGGCCTGAAGGGAGTACAAGGGATGGGAAGGGTGCAGAAATTGACACGAGTCTCTTTACATGGGAAAGGGTCCTAAAGGAACTGGAAGGAATAAGAGTCAATAAAGCAATGGGTCCAGATGGGGTGCACCCCAGGGTCCTAAAGGAACTAAGAGACGTGATGGCTGAACCTTTGGCAATCCTGTTTGGCCGATCACTGGAAACAGGGGAGGTACCCAAAGACTGGAGGACAGCAGATGTAGTCTCCTTATACAAAAGTGGGAACAAAGAAGAAGCAGGGAACTACAGACCAGTCAGCCTGACCTTGGTAGTGGGGAAGATCATGGAAGCACTACTGAAGGAGAGATTGGTGGAACATCTGGTTGCCAACAGACTACAGGACCCAAGGCTTCATCAATGACATTGGAGATCGCAACAAAAACTAACTAAATAAATAAATAAACAAAATGTGCCTATCTGCGTATGACACCAAGCTCTGTGGAAGAGTGGAAACAGCTGAAGGGATACAGGACCTACAGAAAGATCTGGAAAAGCTGGAGAAGTGGTCCAAGATTTGGAAGCTTGGCTTCAATGCCAAGAATCCCAGGACAGAGTACTACCTGGGTGGAGTCCGAGTATCTGCATCAGAGGAGGAGAAGGACTTGGGAGTGATGATCACTAGTGACCTGAAACACTCCACGCAGTGCAAGAAAGCAGCAGCAAAGGCAAACAAGATGCTGGGATGCATATCTAGGGGGATCAGTAGTAGGAGAGAGGAGGTTATACTGCCCTTGTACAGATCAATAGTAAGGCCACATCTAGAGTATGGAGTTCAGTACTGGTGCCCACATCTCAAAAAGGACATTAACCTGCTGGAGAAGGTCTAGAGGAGGGCTACAAAGATGATAGCAGGTCAGCAGGGTAAGGCATACAAGGAGAGGTTGAGGACACTGAACATGTACTCCCTGGAAGACAGGAGGGAGAGAGAGAGAGAGAGGACTTGATTAGGACCTTCAAGTACTTGAAAGGGATAAATAAGGTTGATAGGAGAGTCTCTTTAAGCTGAGTGGCAACCATAACACAAGGCACAGTCTTAAGCTGGAGGGTGGGAGGTTTAGGAGGGAGGTCAGGAAGCACTTCTTCACAGAGAGGGTGGTGGACACTTGGAATGCACTGCCGGAAGAGGTCATCTTGTTGAAGACAGTGGGCAGCTTTAAGAGACTGGGATAGGCATAGGGGAAGGTAAGGATCATGGGTAGAGAGGATGGGAGGGGTGGGGAGGGAGAGCAGGGACATTAGCTCAAGTTATGGACCCTGCAATATGAGCAGACTTGATAGACCAAATGGCCTTCTTTTACTAACTTCTTCATATGTTCATATGTAAGGCAGCATGGTTTCACCTGGGGGAGGTCTTGCCAGACCAACCTCATTGAATTTTTTCTACTGGGTGACAAAGGAGGTGGATCAGGGGAGAGCAGTGGACATGGCCTATCTGGACATGAGCAAGGTCTTTGACACTGTGCTGCATAGATGGCTATTAAACAGACTGGGGAATATGGCAGTGGGCAGCACAGTAGTGCAATGGGTGGTTAATTGGCTGGGTGGCAGGACACAGAGGATGGTGGTAAATGGCTGTCACTCCACAGAGGGAAGAGTGACCAGTGGGGTACTGCAGGGATCAGTGCTGGGACCGATCCTATTCAATGTCTTCATCAGTGACATTGCACAGGACCTAGAAGGCAGAATTTCCCTGTTTGCTGATGACACAAAGCTCTGTAACAGAGTGGATATGCCAGAGGGTGTGGACAGAATGAGGAGGGACCTGCAGAAGCTTGAAGAATGGTCAAGGGTTTGGCAGTTGAAATTCAATGCAAAGAAGTGCAAAATAATGCATATGGGCACAAAAACCCTGGAACAACATATCATTTTGGGGGTGAGGATATAGCATGCACCAAGCAGGAAAGCAACCTTGGGGTTATCTCTGATGACCCCGAAGGTAGGAAAACAGTGCGACAAGGCAGCAGATAAAGAATAGGATGCTGGGATGCATAGGAAGGGGCATCACCAGCAGGAAAAGGGAGGTCATAATTCCAATATACAAGACACTAGTGAGGCCCCACCTGGAGTACAGTGTCCAGTTCTGGAGATCTTACCTACGTGAGGACATAGACAGGGTGGAGAAGGTTCGGAGGAGGGCAACAAAGATGGTACATGGATTGCATCACAAGTCCTACGAGGACAGGCTGAAGGACTTGAATATGTACTCCCTGGAGGAGAGGAGAGAGAGAGGGGATATGATAGAGACATGCAAGTACCTTACAGGGAGGAACAGGGCGCAGGAATACACTATTTTCCAGTGAAAAAGATGTTCCAGGACTAGAGGGCATGGGATGAAGTTGGAGGGAGGGTGATTCAGAGGAAACGAGAGGAAGAATTTCTTCACAGAAGGAGTGGTGGACTAGTGGAACACCCTGCCAGAGGAAGTGGTGGGGGCTGAAACAATCACGGGTTTTAAGAATGCATGGGATAGACATAAGGGAATCCTGGAGGTCAGGGGTAAGATCAACAGGCTTCTAGAAAAACGTATAGGGAACTTACAAGCTCAAATGGGCAGACTGGGTGGGCCATAGGCCCTTATCAGCTGACAGTATCTATGTATTTATGTACCCCTGACGACCCAAAACTGGATCACTAAGCTCCGAGATTGATGATAATCCATTGCTGTTCTACATTGGCATCTGACCGTGCAGATCGAATTGTTGAACTTTCCTACTGCCACCTTATGTTGAACTAATAACATCATGCTAAGAAAACAGATGCCTTAACACCACTGAGGTAAGCTCATAAGGGTGGCAGGGGACTAAGCAACAACATAAGGCGAACTCTGAGCTCCAAGGTTTGCACAGGTGCTAGGAACTGCTGCCAGTATATGGTGCATAATATTTGGTTTGTAAATAGATAATGAAAGGTTGTAAATATGGTCTCTTCGTGGGACAGGTGTAAATCTGATGCCCCACAAAGTGTGCCGCCACGGCTGCTACTTAAGACAAATATGTGGTACAGCACTAATGGATACCATACCTGTTCACAAATTATTCCCAGGGTGACAAGGGGGTAGTGTTGTGGTCCCTAATACTTCTTCAGCAGGTTTAAAGAGGAATTAGGAGGCCACACAAGATCACAAAAATCTAGAAACCCCAAATAAACTTAATGCTGCCTGCTAGAGGGAACCTAGTTGATATGGTTAAAGTTCCTGCCCATACTCACGCACTGTCCCCAGAACCAAGAGCTGATTATCACAGGACACCTCAACAGCAGGTAAAGCCTTGACATGGCTCACCAAAAGATCCTCACAAATACCCCAGGCTAAACAAACAAAGCCATTGATGTAAATGACCGGCATACTCGGAAAGGAGTTATGATGGACTCACCTGGGAACCCAAGTGGCGCAATGCTCCACCTGTGATCGAAAGCAACAGGTGACTTGGCATGCCCAGTCTCATTCAAGGTCAGATGCTATTGCGAAGCCAGACCTGAAATTATTAAAGGGTGGGGGGAATAAGGGGATGTCCATGGAAGTAACTGACAGAGGGCCCAAAGAATTTTTAGAGGAAAAAAAAAGGACCAGCTTTGACATCAGGGATTAAGTCCTGGAGAACGGTGTACTTCTTACATCCCCCCCAGGTCAGTAAGGGCAAAGACACAGTTTCAGTACAGGCATCCCAGAGGCATACCAAACTGGAGAATCTACAGGTAACATCAAAGGCTAGCAGAGAATGGGCAGTGCAGAAACCTAAACTTCGGACAGGCAGTATACGAAGTGGGGACACACTAGCCCGCGTCTGTGGTCTCCAGCCGTGAAGGGGCCCAGAGTGTACTGTAAATGCTGAGTAAAGTAAGAAATTGGTTACCATATAAGGATTGCCTTAGATGGTCAGTTCTAATGTTAATGTTCTTTCCACCCCCAAGGGGTTTCCCGAACCATGGCCAAGTTGAAGCAAGACTAGCCTGGTTATTAAGTGAAGACAACCCCATAGATAGATGGTTGTGTGTTTGGTTTAGTATGAAAGTACTATCTATGGTTTACATGTTCGTAAAGGAAAGTAGGGATGAGGGTCAGAGTTATGACCCGAAGAGTTACGTAGGCTGCTCATGGCTCACAGAGACAAGCGCAGAACAAAAGAGAGAACTTTGCTGCTTGGGCAAAGGGCAGGGGGAGAATACTCTCATAGGAGAAAAGGGAAAAGAGATGAAGATAGAGAATGAGAGCCATTGTACAACTAAAGTACACAGGAGAATACAAGGTTCTGTTAGGGGGCACAGGCATACAGGGATGGGAGGGAGGTAATCCAGTTCACAAATACCGCACAGAGGAAATCTGTGAGCAGCAACATGTGAGCAGAACAACAAAAAATAGCCATGGTTGACCTACAACTTCTGAAAGCTACCTCATGGAATGTGGGGGGCATTAATTAACCTATAAGAAGGAAAAAAGTACTCGCCAAACTTAAACAATTAAAGACGCAGATTGCCTTTGTGCAGGAAACTAAACTAATAGAAAAGGAAACTAAAACACTAGCAAGGGAATGGGTAGGGTGGGAGGTGCATAGCTCTGCAAGGACAGTGAAAAGGGTGATCCAGGATAAGAGAGAGTCAATAACAGTGAGGAAATATGAGCAACACATTTATGGCGAATCAGTATTGAGCGAGTTGTACTAAATGACGATGGTTAGGAAGAGCGATGTATTGCGAGGTAGGGACTGCGGAAGTGTAATATGTAGGCAGGAAATTGTGGGAGCAGAATCGAGCCAGTAGCGTGGAGTAGAGGGTAGGAGCACTGCTTGTAAGTGTGGTGGCTCTGGGTTCAGGACGGGCTTCAGGTGTTTACTGATTCCAGAGGTTGGATTTCCTTGTTTTTATTCCAGTGTCAACCCCCCCCCCGGAGTTGATTATTTAATAATCGGAGGGTGTGGGGGTCAAAAGCCCCCCGCCAGGGGTGTGTGTGTGGGGGGCTGCCCCCTTGCATAAAAAGTAATTTTATAGTTTTCCCCATTGATAGAATGAAGTGCTGGTTGGTGTTTGTGTGAGGTGCTGTAGTTCTGATCGCTGTTTTGCTTTTTTGGTGATCTGTAGTTGCTCTTGTGCTACTAGTTATAAAGCAGTAGCTGTTATCGCATGGTACCGTGAAAAGAAGGATGACCGTTCTGTACCATCAACAACTGAAATGGACCCTACTAGAACACAAATTGGACACAGAGGGAAGATGAGTCTTGGCCAAAATGAATACCCCAAGAGGCCCCATAGTGTATGCAAACATATATGCCCCCAATAAGAACTTCTCTGATTTTTTTTAACTGAGTTTCCTAAGCCATAGCAGACATGGCATCTGATGACTCTGAGATCCTGGTTAGAGGGGACTGCAACGTGACCATAGATCATTTTATGGACCGCTCAACTGCCAACCCTGAGCTCCATGTAAGGGCTACTAAGACCCTAAAAAACATGCTACTCCTACACACCCTGCAGGATGCAGGGTGGTTAAATCGCCCAACTAAGAAAGACTTCACTTACCTGGTTTACATCCAGAAACCTGACTCCCCAGGTGATAGATGTCATCATAGCTCCCATATACATTTCTGACCATGCCTCTCTGACTTTAACCATGACTTTGACGTCACCTCTTCCGAAGTCAACCAGCTGGAGAGTAGATCCCTTGTTACTGTGGGACACAGAATTTTTGAAATGGCTGAGTAACAAAACTAAGAATTATTTTTTAGATAACCCACCAGGATCTGCATCCTCAGCAGCAATATGGGAGGCTTACAAGGTGACTATGAGAGGCAAAATAATCAGTTACGCAGCGCATCGCAGGAAACAAAGGGAAAGAGAGGCAAAAGATTTAGAAAAGCAACTAGAAGGGAAAGAAAAGCAATATAAGCAGAGGACAGGGCCTAATGGGGATCAAGAGCTGGTCTATGAAATAATCTCACTCAGAATAAAGTTGAATGTTCCTGCCACCAGGAAGGCTGATCTTCAGATCCAGAGAACCCAACACAAATACTGGGCCCAAGGGGAGAAGTCAGGTAAATTATTGGCCTTTCAACTTAAAAAGTTGCAGGATGAAGGACATATAGCACTGTTAAGAAATGGCAAGGGAGAACTGCAAGCTACTCCCAAAGCAATAAATCTAGCCATGGAAGAATTTTATAAGAAACTATACAGCTCCCACCTAACATGGGACCAACAGAAGTTTTCAGCCTTCCAAGTTGGCCTAAAAATTTGAAAGCTCTCAGTGACCCAGAAAGATAGGTTGGACTCCCCCTTTAGTGCTCTGGAACTGACCACTGCTCTTGCCACCATGGTGTCCCACAAAGCCACAGGGAAGATGGCTTCCTGTTAGACTTTTATAAGGTAGTGCAGGAATCCGTGGCTTCTCCAATGCTAAACATGCTGGCAGAATTTCTGGAAAAAGGAGGACTATCTGGAACAATGCGGGAAGCCATCATTACCGTCCTCCTTAAGGCAGGGAAGGACCCCACCCTACCAGCCAGCTATAGGCCCATTTCATTAATTAATGCGGACACTAAGATCCTAGTGAAGGTACTAGCTACCAGCCTGGAGAAGGTCCTTCCTTCACTGATCCACCCCTCGTAGGTGGGTGTTGTCAAAGGCAGGGCTAGCGCAGACCACCTAAGAGCACTAGACACACCAATACAGAGTGCAAATGCCTTGTCCTCCCCAGCTGCAGCCATCTTCATTGACTTAAAGCTTTCGACTCCCTGGAATGGGAGTTCCTGCATGCCATACTTCACAGATGCAATTTTGTGGAGGAATTTAGGAGCTGGATTAAGGTACTATACAAGGGCCCCACAGAAAGGATTCTTATGAATAATACAATGTCAGACCCCTTTACCTGGCACAGAGGAACCAAACAGGGATGCCCACTATCCTCAGTGCTGTTCGTACTGGCAATTGAGACCCTAGCTAGTGCACTAAGGGAGCATCCACATATACTAGGTCTGGAAGTAGGGGGCACATTGTATCAGATAATGTTGTACGCTGATGATTGTCTGATCCTTACCAAAGATATGGAAGCAAGTGCTCCACACATCCTTAACCTACTGAACTCCTTTGCAGACAATTCAGGGTTATGCACAAATAAAGGTAAAACAGAGGTACAGCCCCTGAATGACCTGACCACACTGGAGATAGCATCTAAGGTGGACTTCGGGTGGGCTGGTAGGGGAATAACATACCTAGGGGTCAGGATAACCCAGAAGGTGGTTAAATTAGCTGATTAAAATTTTGCACCCTTAATCAACAGCCTGCTAGCGGATTTGGATAGGTGGAAACACCTTAATAACTATGCCTGGAAAAATTGTGACGATTAAAGTGATGCTCACCCCAAGGGTTTTCTACCTGTTAACCTACATCCTGGTAGGGATACCAAGAAATGGTTCCAAAAATGACACTATAATTGGAAAATCCCTATAGGGTGTAACTGTCCCCAGATACAGCAGGGCTAACTAAAAGCACCATACAGGGGATGATGGAGTCTCTCCCATCTTCAACATTATGCATATGCTTTTTCCACTGCAAACACTTGCAGAATGTTTCAGGATCTAGGACCAGATAAACCAGCATAGATTGGCATTGAAACCTAAGTGCTAAAGGGCCCAAACCTGACCACTTACGTAGGTGCCACACTCCCTCGACCTTCAAAACTTTAGCTGACAATACAGGCAGCCATAAGGCCCGGCAGAAGGTAAACCAAGTCACTAGACCATGTTTAGACCTAGGAGGGTACACCACTATATGGAACGACCCACAGTGGCTCATAGATAATCAACTCTTAAACTGGAGGAAATGGAGAAGTGGGGGAATCACCAGGCTAAGAGACACTTGGATGGCTGGGAGTCAAACTCTGGATTCCTTTGCTTCCCTCAAAGAGTGCTACCACCTCCCAGAGAAAGATTTTTGGAAATATCTACAACTAAGGCACTTATAACAGGACAAACTTAAAGGAAAACAGTCATTTGCAGGGGCTCCCACCACTGCAAACCTTACCCTCTGGTGAAATGCTTGCTACCGGAAAGTATGGTGGACTATCGGGCAGCTCCATTAACTGTAAAGGTGTGGCACTACACCCTGAGCTTCAATACATGTGTATTGAAGAGCAGGGTGTGGCGCCGCACCTTTACAGTTAATGGAGCCACCCGATAGTCTGCCATACTACCGGGTAGTGAACTTTTCATTTGTAAGTTAAATTATTTTCCTGGAGACAAAAAAATGTGCTTTTTGGAGAAAAGCTGAACTGCAAGGTAAGGTTTGCAGGGGCAGGAGCCCCTGCAAAGCATTGTTTTCCTCTAAAAGAGGATGTCCATGTCCTAGATGTAAGGCACCAGGTACAGGGACAGGGCAGAAACTCCCCCTGAAGCTCTGAGCCAAGAAAACCAAAGGCCTGGCTGGGATAGTTTATAAAAAAATAAGGGACAGTGCCCCAATCCCTCTCTACATGCCAGACACACAGAAGGCAAAAGGCTCTGAATCTGAACATAACTGATGAGCAATGGAAATACTGTTGGAGACTCACCCACAAAGCTTGTAGTGACCCTCGCAGCACTCACATACAAAATAAAGTCATGCACCTATGGTACCACACTCCAACCCAACTAATATCCGTGGGTTTGTCCCAAGGAAACTATAGCACGAAACAGGTAAAACAGACATGCCAGACAGTGAGAAACACTGAGAGGGGATACACCCTACAGAAAAACACACAAAGCAGGAGACAAGATTTTGGGAGGTTAAACTTTGTAACCACCTATTCAGGTACATGCTCCAAAAGTGGGAGAAATCATTAATAAAAATTTGGAACATTTTAGGGTGGGGTCTTGGGTCTAAATGATTACTGTTTGGATAGGACATAGGGGTGGCATCAGGGTACAGAAGTCCAAAATGAGGGACAGGGTGCAGCATCCACGCCTGTTTGGGACAAGGGATATGGGAAGCAGGGTGTAGCAAAGGATCTGACTCTGGTAACAGGGGGCAGAAGGGTGCAACTGACTCAGCTGTGGAGGTATGCAACAGGGTGCAGCAAATGCCCTGACTCTTGTGGCAAGTGGCAGCATGGTGCAGCAGCCCTAACTGCAGAGGCATGGGGTCTAGGGCACAGCAGGCCACAGCAACTCCAACTGTGTAGACAGCAGCAAGGTGCAGCAGCCCTGGCTGTGGTGACAAGGGATGGAGGACAGCATGGTGCAGAAGCCTCAACTGTGGGGATGGACACAGGGGGGCATCAGGGTACAGCAACCCTGACTGTGAGATGGGGTATGTGTGGTGCAGCAGCCCTTCCCATTTGGGACAATGGAAGGGTTCCACCCATTCAGGGCACCTGCGGCAGTGCGTCCGGTCATTAGGGTGCTAAGTTACAAAGTTGCCAACCCCTCTCTTTGTGGGGAGCTGCACCCCCTGTGCCCCATGCCCTTCCTTTCTAAATATTTCAACTCTGGGGGGCAGACCTTAGGAAGGGAGGTGGTGCATTTCAATATTTGGCACCTTAATGATGGGCACACTGTTGCTGGCACCCTGAATGGGTGCAGTGCAATGGAAGTGGGTAGCAGGGTGCAGCAAAAGCTACACCTCAGGTGACCTAGGGTAGCATGGTGCAGCAGCCCCAACTGTGGAGGCATGGGGACCTGGGACTCTAGGGCTTAGCAGAGCACAGCAGCCCTGACTGTGGAGACAGGAACAGGGTGCAACAGGTGCAGTGTCCCTGACTGTGGGGTTGGAGGAGAGAGGGCAGCAGGGTGCAGCAACCCCAACTTTTTGGGCAGGGGCAGCAGGATGCAGCAACCCTGATTCTTTAGGCAGAGGATGGAGGCAGCAGGGTGCACAATCCCTGACTGTGTGGGAGAAGACAGGTGGCAGGAGAGTTCAGCTGCCTCAGTTGTGGGAAAGAGACATGGTGCATTGGGATACCATATAGTATTTCTGTTTATACACACACATGATGTATTTTCACACAGAAACCACCAAAGTACTGAAATCTGTGAGTTCAGACAGTACATGTGCTTGAAAATGTAGAGTGTGACAGGCGTTTGTCAATCTGACATGAAAAAAAGTTCTTACATGAATGTATTTATGAAGACTACACCAAGGACAAGCTATTTCTATGAATGAACAAAATTTAGATTTATTTTATATTCATTAAACGACCCTGTGTTATATAGTTAGAAAAAAAATCAAAGTTTTGATGAGAAAGAACTGAGAGCTGTGATACAGACAAGCTGTTCTCTCACAGAGAAAGATTTCCACTACTTCAATTCAGCATTGAAACTCAAGTGATCACTTTTATAAGAAGAGAATGATAGATTTTAAGCTAATCTATCGAAACACAAACCACAGACTGAGTTTGTAAGAAACCTGGTGAGCAAACCATTAACTCAACAGACTGCTGTGACTGGGAATCTGAAGCAGCAAGATACAGTACTCCAAGATGATGCCATTGCTCTCCAAGCCTGACAGACAAAAATAACTCCACTGTTTTTAGCCACTGTAGAGCACGTTAAGAAATGGTGATTTAAAGAAAACTACAAAACCAAACAGCAGGCATTTTTCAATAAACACTAATCATGACACAGGGACTTGAATTCAAGCTTTATTAACAATATGCAAAAACCTTTGTGCATGATCTTTAAGCCAGACCCTGAGAGCTGTTCTCTGGGGTGGGTGAGGGTGGAGGAATTTCCCAGAGACAGTACATCTAGATGTTTATGTTGTGAGTGACCTGATTCAGCTAAAAGTATAAAATTGGAGGATAAATATGCATTGTTTAGCCCTTCCCGAGAAAACCTGTATAAGGGGAAGGCATCAGAGAATGAGGTCTTGCTCCTTCTTTTGTTGGGGGGGGGAGAGAGAGAGAGAGACATTCCAGCTTCTCTGGCTGTGACTGGGCTGAGGGGGCCTGTGGTCTAGGGGTAGTAGCATTGTTCCTGGTATCAGGTGGTACTGGTCCCCTCATGCCTGGTCTCCAGGTAAGGATACTATCAGGAGCAGCAGGAGGGTTGGAGACCTAGGGAACTCACCTCGAGAAGAGCAGATACAATCAGCATTCGAAATACACATTGGTAGAGTGGTGGACCACCCCTCAAGGGAGGTTGCTGGAGCCCTTGTGGGTTCACATCCACTGGCAGGATAAGGAAATGGAAGAAGTTAGTTAGTGTCTAGAGCAAACTGTAAGTTCATCTTGATAAATGAAATGCTCTTTGTGTATAAGAAGTCATAGGCAATTTCAATAGAACCCCCTGACAAACAGCTAAATGAATGGGCATTGTGTTGGAGAGGGCCTGGCAAGAGTTGGAGTTGGTAAGTCCTTGGTAAGTCCCTGAGAATGGGTCCGGACATGGTAGTCTGTTTTTTTCTTGACCCACTAGGTCTATCAGTGTAGTGTCAAAGGGAGGCACACATGGTCTGACCAACCCTTCTTTATGCACTTAGTAGTGATATCATATGCTGATATACTTTCATATTTATTGTCCTTCTGGGCATATTTGAGACACGTGACTGCACAGCTTACCCCCAGGGTAGTGGTTGCCCTGCCTGGGAACAGTGCCACTGCACAACTGGTCATGGGAGCACCAGGGCTCCAGGAACCCTGAAAGGGAGGTTAAGGATGTGTAGGTTTGAAAGAGACCCAGTGCTTTATACAAAATGTACCTGTGTCCCTTTAGATCAGGGGGTGAACTTGGATATTATTATGATGGGGGTGGGCAAAAAGGCCCACATCTGAACTGGGTACCATCAGACCAGGGTTTAGAAACACAAGTTGTAATTGTATTCCACACTAGAGGTGGGGGTTATATAGAACCCTGGGAGAGTTTCAAAAGAGCAATCATGTATTGCCTGATCCATGGAATATTGAAATGTAGTGTGTGCAGGTACTACCGTAATGGGCTGTGGCCAGGGAATGCCTGGAGAGCAGTGTACCATCTGGCAGCTGATAATAAAACCACCATGCTTGATCCCAGCTCTGGCATAAACATCATAGTTTGTGTGTAGTCTCATGTTATTAGTGCCCCAGAACATGGTTTAAGGTGCCCTGGTCCCCATCGCCCTAGATCCGTGTTTGCAAGGTGACTGGTATTGGTGCAGAACTGTATTCATGGCATAAGGTAGGCACTCTCCTAGATGAGATACCATCATATACACCTAGACACAGGAGGGTTACCTGGCCCTTACAGAAGTAAAGGCCATGAGGAGTATGCTGGGGGAACTCTGTGGAGTCCAGTAAGTAAACCCCAAAATGGAGGGGCTACATATAACTAATTAGCTAACTTGTCTGAATCAGTGAAATGGCAGGCAGATAGCTACAGTCAGCTATCTTAGATGCATGTACTAATTCGTTAGTATTACTAAACAAACTTGATTTTTTTAATACACTTTAAATGTTATTATGCTTGAAAATACTAGCATCATTTTTTATTCAACATTTCAGTCTTGTTGACAACTGATGGTGCTGGTTTAAAACTGCTATGCAACAGTTCTTGTTTAAAGCATGATTAAATATTTTAAAGCCCGGTTCCACAGGAGACTGATATAATCAATAAGCCAGAACAGGGTATGCATTCAAGGATTTTGATGCACACCTCAGGGGAGTGTCTTTACATTCCTGGGAAGTGCATCAAAATCCTTTAATGCAAAACCCTTGAGTGGTCTATTACACTCATAAATGTCCCATTCAAAATGAATAGGTAGGTAATGGATCCACAACTGGTCATCGACAAAATATCTGTCTAACACCTGAAAGCAGGTCACCTGCATTTGCGGTCGGGTTGGCTTGCAGAAGCAACAAGTGTTTTCCCCCGAACCCCCCCACTTAGGATTCTCAGCGATGAGTTGGAGCTGAGTTGGAGGTGTGCAGGACCCCCTACAGACAGTGCTAGGTGCAAGCGGGTTCCCTACAATGACGTGGCGCTGTTGTCACTGTAGGGGACTCAGCTGTCGACATGTCGACGTTGGGGATGTATACCGGTAGGGAAGCACATTTAGAATAAAGGGTATAGTGGTTGCTGGGGGCAGCAGAAGGTGAGAGGAGAATGGGGAAAGGATGGGAAGGGCTAAAACCCTGAAGGGATAGTAGGTCCTAGGGCTAAGTAAGGAACTCAGGCAGACTGGATGGACTGTTAGTCTTGTTCTGTCATCATTATCTATGTTTTTATTTAAAAAACTTGGAAAACAGTTGTATAGTATGAGTACAATAGAACATTGAATTTATTTTACTGTATAGTGTCAGAAGTAACTAAATAGTCCACTGAGGTACCTTTAAGAGCAATGTGACAGGCTCTGGCTGCTGCGCCTTCTTCTGAATAGGAGCCACAACTCAGGTGTGCAGTTCTATCTTTATGCAGGATGTCTGGGCTGCATTTAAGGAAATGAGAGAAAGGAAGCAGATATTGAGAAACAGGAAGAGAGAGCTCTCCTCTTCTCACTACTGAGCACCCATCTGCCTAGTCAGCTTGGGATATACCTTACCTTAGGTGTCCTGGAGGATAATCCAGGAAAGTCATCATTAGAGCTCAAGTTGGGCAAGTTGAGGTATCGAGACCACTGGCCTGCCCATGTCAGTAGTCATCCAGTAGTCTGGACCACCCCTCCCCAAGGTCCTGTTGGTATCCCATGAATACAGTGACTCAATTACAGTAAGTCAATTTGGGTGACATGAAAACAGTGATTGTGAAATGGGCTATGTGCTATTAATAGCCCATTGTAAGTTTAGTGCTTTTGTTTCCTGGGGAGTAGTTATTTTATAAACTATATAGGAAGTTGTTCTTCAGGCTAGTTCTGAGATGGCTGTCTGGTGTAGTGGTTACAGTCACCACCTGTGTGACTGGTGGACCCATTTTCAGGATTGGCTGTTGAAGATGTTTTCCTTTTATTTTTTTTTTGTAGTTCTTTAATATACCGTATTTATTTTTGCATTTTTTACCTCTTGTTCCACCTGCTCTTCCAATTTTATTCCCCCCACCCACAGGTTGCCCCCCCCAATGTTTTTCCTCTGCCAGCTTCTGTCCCTCTGTGGAGTAGCCCCCACCAGAGTTTTCCCATTCCTCAATGTCACCCCGGTGATGGTTATTGTGAAATGGTGGGCAGGGGAGCTCTGCCCCCTGCAGAAAAAGCAAGGGCAGCAGTGCTGAGTTTGAAGCATGCCGTAGTGCTCTGTGCTGTTTTACTTGTCACTGTTGTGGGTTCACTGTTTTTAATCTCGGCTGCCATCAAACACGCCCCTCTTAAACAAATGAGAGTCAAAGGACAACAGTTTAGGTGGCTGACACATGATCTAAAAAAGCTCATGAGGGAAAGGGACAGGGCCTGGGGCAGGTACAAATCCACTAATATGACCAATGACTGGGTCCATTACCGAAAGCTCAGAAACACATATAAAAGAGATTTAAAACAGACCAAGCCACTGTACCTCAAGAACATACAAACAAAAAATCTCTCTAACCTCAAGAAATTCTGGTCCCAAATAAATGCGCTCCTGAAAGGCCACCACACGCAAAGTGCCTGTGACATTGTTGTGGGGGATGTACACCACACAAACCCACAAGATGCTGCAAATGCCTTTAATGAATTCCTCACTGACCTTGGCAGGTATAGGGTTCATCCTTGCAACCCTAATCAGGCATCCTCGGATGACTCAATGAATCTCTCCTCATCACCTAACTTCCAGCTTAGGTTAAACATTCAAAACTGAGATCCTAAAACTCATTAGGAATATTAAGACAAATAGTTCTTCAGGCTACGACAAGATTGAACCCAGGTTACTCAGACTGGCAGACCAAGAAATTGTCGTGCCAGTCATGTGGTTATTCAATAGGTCGCTGATGGAAGGCAAAGTCCCCTCAGCCTGGAAAACAGCCTTGGTTACCCCTATCCCCAAGGGAGGACCCAGTGAGCTAGTAGAAAACTATAGACCGATTTCTATTCTCTGCACACTAAATAAAACGCTTGAGAGAATTGTGTACCAACAAGTCCAGGCATATGTTGAACAACACAACCTCCTCACTCCACGACAACATGGATTTAGAAAACAACATGGTACTGATACTGCCTTGGTGAGTCTAACATCCGACATCCTTGCTGTCGAAGACAAAAGCCTACTTACTGGTGCGGTCTTCATAGACCTTATCAAGACCTTTGATCTGGTATACCATAAATTACTTATCTTGCAGCTTAGCTCACTCGGACTGGACAACCACTCAGCACAGTGGTTCAAAGATTACCTGCAAGACAGATCTCAGATAATCAGATGGCAAGGGGTGGAGTCAGGCAAGGGCTCCATTGCTGAAGACGTCCCCCAAGGTTCAATACTGGGGCCCCTCCTATTCTCCCTGTTTATCAATAATCTACCAAAGCACTGCGGTGGAGCTAAACTGACCCTCTATGCTGATGATGCCATACTATACAGATCTGCTTCAAATGCTGTGCAGCTAAATTAACTCCTGAACCATGACCTCTCCATACTGGAAACCTGGTTCCTGACTAATAGGCTAGTCCTCAATTAGAAAAAAAAAAGCCATCCTATTTGGACCCAATAAACTGGGCCCTGATAGAGCATGCTTACTGTCCCCTTATCTGTCCAGTGGCCATCCTATTGAGGTGGTGGATTGCATCAAATACCTAGGAGTATATATCGATCAAGACTGCTCCTTCAAGATTCATGTTGATCAATTAACCAAGATGCTAAACCAAAAGCTTGGTCTCCTGCACCATCTAACCCCTTTTCTCACTCAGGTATCCAAGCTAAAGATAGCCATGGGCATGCTTCTGCCCACCATATTCTATGGTGCCCCAGTGCTGCATTCACTACAAAATACGGAGATGCGAAAGCTAGGAAAATTGTACCACAGAGTCGGATGCTTTGCCCTGGGTGCCCAGCCCCTAGAACACCATTGTAAAATTCTCCACTCACTAAATTGGCCCTCCCTGGAGGGCAGACTGGCTTACACTTGTCTACGCTTGGCCTTCAAGCTTCTACAAATGAATGTTCCCACCAGTCTGAGTCACACCTTATTACTCAAGCAGCCTAAAAGAACATTAAGATCCTTGTGTTGTCGACTCCTCCATGTCCCAAAAGTCCGAACATGCCAAGGTCTTTGGTCGTTCGCAACTTACATCCTGTCCCTATGGAATGGCCTGCCTAACAATCGTCAAGACTGCAGCTCCTTTGGGGCTTTAAAAAAGGCCTAAAGATGCACCTGCTAGAGCTAAGCCTCATTGCATGCCACCGCTGAGTACCGTTATAGTTCACCACCTCTGATACTAAAGCCTGCCACCTAACATGCTGTTATCCTATTCAGTGGAACTTTATCACTTTTGAAACACTTGAAATTGTAACTTGTAAACTGACCTGATAAACAAACTTTATGTAACTGTCATTCTTGTGAAACTATTGTTACCCCTCCTGTTATTCTCAATGGTACCTAACCTGCCTGTGATTGTACAATATGTGCTGATTGTAATATCTGTATTTGCACACTTTCCCTTGAATTGTTCCTACTTTTTATTGTACTGTTGACTGAAATTAATCCTGGGTCGCCCTTGAAAAAGGGACCATTATGGTCTCAGTGGGCCTACCCAGTCACCAAAGTTTTAAACAAATAAAAATAAAATAATCTGTGCCATTTTCTCCATGCCTTTATCACATAGTACCGGTCCTGTTTACTGTGTAGACATGTAGCTGGATTATGTAAGCTGGATGGACTAGGCAGATGGGGCAGTCAGGGCCCTGAGGGAAATCTCCTTGAGGTGAGTGTGCTGCCTTCCACCCAACCAGGGTGCCTCTCAGAGTTCCCCAACCATGTACTCAACTGTTTAATAAGAAAGGCTGTCACTAATCTAAATGTATTAGTCTCCATCCTCCCTTGGCTTTTATTTGTGCAACAGTGGTGGAGAGAGTGTCCTGCATGTGTTGTCTGTAATGCTGTTTGGTCTCCACTCTGCAAAGTGAAGGCATCTCCACCTGGGTCTGAGGTCACTGTGGGGTGCTTGATCTAAAGCGGTATACCACGGTTAGTTAGATCTCTTGTAGTCTCTATAGCTGATTGGTAGATCTTTTTGCCCCTCTGGATATTGGACTGCAAAGGGGGGATGGGAAGGGGGTTCTGAACTTTAATTTGTGGTGCCATAAAGTCTGCATTATTGGGATATAGTCACGGTACTGTTTTATAATTCTGGGCACATAATCATTGTAGATGTAGATCTTGTTGGGTCCACAATATACTGTTTTTACGTTTGCTTGCATGCATGTGCAAGAAACATAGTGCCATCATCTGAGTTTTTGTAGGTGTGGCACCCTGTCTTCCAATTCAGTCAGTGTGTTTACAGGTGTGCCCACAGTTCACCAATGAATGTTGCAGCTGTCTATAACAGCAGTTGAAAATGCAGTGCCATACAGTTGAAAGGGAGAGACCTCTTCAGTGAGCAGCAATAAGATAGTGTTGATTATCATATTGCCAGCAATCCTGCTTGTATACATCTCTGCTTTCTCTTCCTGGAACATAAATTCAGTTTGAAGTGAACTACGGCTGATGAGGGTGCCAAATCCACTGTTGGCTCAGGGCCCCCCCAACACACTTCCAGGTGCCACGCTGGGAGCCCACCCCAGCGTGGCAAACCTCTGTATGGCTGACAGGGATGCCCAATCCTCCATTGGCTCCACTGCCCCCCCAAAAACAAAAGTTCCAGCTGCCATGCTGGGAGCCTACCCCAGCGTGGCAAAAGTCCCACGTCATCTTCCTAAAAGAAAAAAAGACATAAAACCAAAAAACGTTCCCTCGTTGCTTGTCTTGACCCCCTTTCCCCCCACCTGCACCCACTCTCTGTGCACCCTACCTCCCCACACCCCCATCTCACCCCATACTGACCTCCAGAGTTCAGCGCGATGATCTTCGTTGGACCTGGAACACGTATGCACTCTTCAAAGCCCACTGCGAACTGAGGAAATGCCGGTAAGCTGTATAATGGAATAAATAGTTTTTTTTCAACTTTGATGTTTATCTCAGGCATTTTTTTGATTTTTGGCACCAAATTTTCAACATGAGGTTTTTGGGACCCCTCCTTATGAATTCTGACACTGTCATGGTGTTAATCGACCCCTTAAGGTGATTTTGCGGTCACGCTCGGAACCATCTTTTTGGACCGATTTACAAAATGACAGTGTCACAATTCATGAGGTAAGCCCCCAAAACCCTATTTTGAAAATTTGGTGAAAAAATCCCCAAAAATTACTAATTTACGAGCGTACATTGCGCAGTTCATACACACGCTCGTAAGTTCATGAATTTTAAATATTTTCACTCCAGATTCTCAACATTGCCATTTTACAACACCTCCTTAAGAGCAGTACAGCTGTCATTTTTCACATCTCACCGAAAATGTGTTTCCACACATGTAGCACACAATGGCGCAGTCGGTGTGTGCAATCAATGTTTGGGACAAATTAAGAAAATCACAGTGACACTGTTCATGAGCAGAGGTCTTAAAATGGCTACGTTAAAAATTTGGTGACAAAAGTCCTTAAAATGACTGTGTTACGAGCGAGCATTGCGCAGTTTCCAGGCACCCTCGTAAGTTCATGAATTTGTAATATTTTCAGTCCAGATTTTCACCACTGGCATTTTTCCACACTTCCTTATGAACAGTACAGCTGTCATTTTTCACACCATGGCTGAAATGTGTTTTCACACTTCCAGCGCAGAAATGCTTGGTCGCTGTGGGAAATCACTGTTTAGGACAGATTCAGAAAATCACAGTGACACTGTTCATGAGTGGAGATCCCAAAATGCCTGTGTTGACAATCTGCTGTAAAAAATCCCCAAACTGATTACATTATGGGTGTGTGTTGCACAGTTTCTACGCACAGTCGTGACTTCAAAGGTTTTTTTTTTATATTTTCACTGCAGATTTTCAACATTGCCATTTTTTACACCTCCCCATGAACAGTACAGCTGTCATTTTTCACATCCTGTTCGAAATGTATTTTTGCACCTGTGGTGCCAAATGGTGTAGTCGCTGTGCAAAATTAGTTTTCGGCTAACAAACAGATATTGCCACTGTTCATGAGGTGGGGGTCACAAAAAAAAACATGTTGAAAATTTGGAGTGAAAATATCAATGAACGCCTGAGGCATTAGGGTTTCCAACCATAAAGTCCCACCCTGTAGAGACTGACAGGCATCAGGGGTGTGACTTGGGATTGTCACCTGTAGTGCTCATACCATTCTACCCCCACCCACACCCTGCAGCCAGTGAGAGGCATCAAGGTGTGCCTTGGACTCTGCGGCCCCAAAGTTCACCCCATTCTCCTATACAGCACCCATATCACCATATTTCCTGATGGCATGGGGTGAACATAAGGGCCAAAGACTCCAAGGCACACCGTGACACTTGTCGGTGTCTGCAGGGTAGGGTATGGTGAAATGGCGTGGCCGTTATGCCTGATGACCCAAAGGCACACCCCAATGCCTATTAGTATCTGCAGGGTGGTGGTGGGGTTGGCTTCAGTTCAATACTTCACTGCCATTCCTATTATGCAGCTCTGTAACTCCTACACTTCCAGTGCCAATGCCAGGAAGCAAACATTCGACATTGACAAATGCTTGTTTTGTATCCTGGTAGTCCAAATAATCAGTTCTTTATTGCTTTACTTATGAAAATGTACCAGAATGGATAAGGAATGGGCAGCTGGGGACCATGGCTTTGAGCCTAAAGCTGTATAGGTGGATTCAGTTTTGAGGCCACAGTCAGCAGGTAAGGAGAGGGCTGTATGGAGGAATGCATCAGTGAAACTGACCATGTCCTGCCCTTTAGAATCTTCTGGCATCCTATATAGGCATATGTTTCTCCTCTTTTCCCTGTTCTGAGAGTCTTCCTGCCTGACTATTATTGCTGCCTGTAATTCTATTAGTTGGAGTATGGTGGATTCCAGTTTTGTTAGGCAGGAAGAAGTCTCAGATTGGTGCTCTGTTGCAGTTAATCTGATTTCCAGGGTGTCTACGTCTGTCCAAACCAATGTAAGTGTGTCCTTAAATTCTGCCTCAAAAGCTCTGACGTCTGTTAGTATGGCATCTAGCTTTTTGCCTTTGGATTTGTGTATCAGAAGTAGTTGGCTCTATGATGAGGCTTAGGTCGCACTGGAGATCCCCAGCTGCGCAGAGTCTGACAGCTCTATCAGCATCCACCGGGAGCACTTTGTATGAAATGTTTGAGGGCTTCATCCTTAAGTAGCTAACCTCTCCTCTGTTGTTTAAGTTGGTTTTTTGAGGCAGACTAGCACTTCTAATGAGGCTTATCTGTACCAAAGAGGAGAGCTCCCAAATCAGGTGGCCACTCGGTAGGTGATGTCACCGGAAGTCAAAACCTCAGTCTTATCTCTGTTGGCAGATTCCCAAGTTGTTGCACTCCAAGGATAAATACACAAACCTTAGCCAAGTAGAAACAAAGTTCCTTTTTATTTTCCAATTCCAGGTGCTGTATGGTCTATGCCAGTCGCAAAGTGAACCCAGTTCTTCACCACAGAGCTTCGCCTATCAATTAGGCGTCATCAGGGGGCTGTGTTGAGCCTGAACCAACTCAATGCTATCCAGGCCTGAATCTCATTCAGATATTTCTTCAGCACATCCACTGCATTCAAGGATGTCCAGGTCAAGTGATGTCTTTTTCAGAAGGGGTCTAACCAAAGAACTTTTCAGTGCTGTCAGGAGCAATACCTCTGTTAGGGAGCACCAAACAGTTCCAGCAAACACTGGACCCAGCTGCTCAATGCAGCCACCAGTAATCATGTCAGGCCTGTGTCTAGTTCATAAAAGGTTGACTGCAGCTCCAAAGTAGAGGCAGTAATGAAGGGAGACTTCTAAAGTGAATTTTGATAATCCCCTATTGGATAATAAAATGTATTTTATTTCTTTGTTTTTATTAACCTGGTAAATACAGTAATCTAGGAAATTTCCAACTATTTTTAGGCATCACCAGGAAAATCAACAAATAACAGGACATACAACACATATTGAGTAGACATTGAAAAAAATCTCTCTCTTCCCAGTCCCCCACCTTCTCACCCCTCATATCTCTTTTTTTCCTTCTCTTCTCTTCTATCACCTCCTCTGATACCCTTCAGTCCTTGCTTGCCCTTAATCCACATAAAGGTGGTAGCCCTAATGGCCCTAATCCCAAGCTTCTTCTCGCAGCCCCTGCTATCACTCTGCCTATCACTCTTCTCCTCAACCTTTCCTTTTCTTATGTTATTGTACCTGATGCCAGGCTACTGTCATGCCTCTTCCTAAAGGTGGTGATCTCTCTTCTCCTGGTAACTTCTATCCTATATCTCGCCTTCCTGTCCTAAGTAACAGGAACACCTTGTTGTATCCTCAATTCTTTTCCTTCGGTAACCAACCAGTAGGTTCTACGTCAGTAGCTCAGCAGGTAGCACACTCGCCTCTGAGGACGGGAGATCAGTAGGCTCTGGGTTCTATCCCCACACCAGGCACTTGGGTTAATATCCAATACTGACACTGTAGTGCAGCATGAGGGGGGTGCTGCACTCCAGAGGTGCCGTCTTTCGGATGAGATGTTAAACTGAGGTCCCATCTGCCTGTTCTGGTGGTAGTTCAGGTGGATGTTAAAGATCCCATGGCACTTCTTGAAAAGAGCAGGGGGAATTTCCCCAGTGCAATGGCCAAATTTCCTCCATTCACGAAAAATACCAATAACAGCTTAATCTGGTTCAAGGTCAGTTGGCATTCATCTGTATCCCCCTCCCTCGCGTCGTGCCTGAAAATAGGCAGGATTTGTCTAGTGCACTTACCCAGCAACAAAAACTAAATAAATAAATAAACAATGGCAACCATCAAAAGGTGATCGCCCTTATGGTGAAGTCACACTGCCAAAAATCAATTTTTTTGCGATGTGGCTTCCCAGTGCACAGCAAAATGGCACCGGGGACTTACAATTACAATGTTTTATGTGGGGGGGCTGTGCCTCCCGCACCCCTACTTAAGGATTCTCAACTCCAGGGGGGTGCATGTCGGGGGATGGTGCAAAATGTAAAAAAAACAAACAAAAAAAAAAAAACTATTTGTGCGGGTGCAACAAAAATGTACCTGCGCCCGGACCCAGACCCAGACTCGAACCCAGCACCCTGTCCACCCAAGTTGTGAACCCACCCACCACACCATGGGGCCAGCTTGGCAGCTCACCATGGCACCACCTCTCAAAAACCCTCCCACCCCTCACTGAGCATGCCCACTCCCACCCCCCGAGCATGCGTATGTGTAGCGACGTCCTGTCGCTATATGCACAAACCCACCCCCATCTGGTCACCCTACCTCATTGGTAGCCCCCTATGACATGTGCCGTGATTAAGTTGCCATTTTGCAGTTCGCTAAATCGCAGTCAAGCATGTCACCGGCTACCAATCAGTGCCTGGGTTTACTAGGATCCCATCAGTTTTAGATCAGGCAGATAGCCTGGGCAATGCCAAAGGGTTTAAAACTCTCTGTAAAACATTTCATCACCACCCACTTAGCTCTGCTGAGGGGATGATGCCATGGAATTTAGAACCCTCGCAGCAACATATGCCACAGTGCTCTGCTGTTGTTTTGAACTGTGAGACAGTTTGGAGTTGAGAGTTCTACAAGCAAGTGGTGCTTTGCCAAAGGCCACTTGTTAGAGGGAAGGACCCTCAGTTTGCTATTTTCTGCCTTAGTACAGTAACCAGTGGCTGATTCTGTGGGACATGGAGGCTACCAAATCCTGTGAAGCCCCGAGGGGGTGAAGATTTTTCACAGGAGGAATGGGAGTGAAGGTTCAGTGAGTACTTTGGGGCAACCCCCAAAAGACTGTGAGAGCTAGCAGAACTGCCCAGAATGTAGAGACTGTGTGTTTTCATATCTAAAAGCTATGGATTTTGTGTGAGAACTATAGAGGTCAAGAGTTCTTAACAAATGCCCTGGGGGCACAACATGCTGTAAGTACAAGGTTCATTTGTTGTTCATGTGAGTTGGCTGGTACCTGGCTAGGAGCCCAACAAGGCTAGGATGGAGGTACTCAGGACCATTGCACAAAGTATGTGCAGTAAGGATCTCTTATAGCCCCTGTGTGGCTAAGGAATCCTGTTTTTCCTAAAGGTAATGGCAGAGAGAGTCTAGCTTTGGCCATAGTGAATTGACCACTCACTTTTGGTTTCAAAGGGATCTAACTTAGTTATGACTTATGGCCAGCAAAACAACTTTCCTCTAAAATAGAAAGTCAGATTCTAGCTTCCTTGTTTCCTCCCTGCAGGAAAGTTGGAGGGTGTTGTGAGGGAGGGGGGTAGAAATTTTATCTGGTTAGTGGGTTATATGGTGTGTAATTTGTTTTTGTGTGACTGGTTTAGGACTGTTTTTGTTTTAGTTGTGTGCCTGGGGGTGAGTGTTAGTAATTTTAGCAGGCACAAGTAGTGTGCCTGTGTACTGTGCAGGTTTTTTTAGTTTGTGGTCTGGATGTGCAAGGGTCTGGGGCGGGCGAGGATTACCTATGAGGCGTCCCAGCTGCTTGATTTGCTGCCTTTCATCGACCTCCCTGTATCAGCTATGACAGTGCATTGCTGTTGGCAGGTCGGTATTGGGAGGCAGCACACTGATCAGCTGTGGTGGGGTGCCTCAGGCTTTCTGGAGGGGGCAGAATAGGGGTGGTTAGGTGTAGAAGGCACCCTGGGGTTAGAAGGGTCCTGGAGAGAGGCCAGACATGTTTGGCTCCTGTCCCTAGGACCCACTAGACGAGGGAAGTGGACAGGTAGCAGGAGGTGGGTGCTCACCAACCCCGCGAGGGTGGTGTTTGCGATGCCAGATCGATCAGAAACATGACAGCAATTATAGCAGACTTGATTTCAACAGTTGATCTGGCTTGCATTACAGAGATCTGGGTGGGTGATGATGCGGGCCCAGTTTTGGAGGCTGCCATCCCTCCCGGGTACTCTGTAGTGCACTGCCCCAGAGTGGAGCGTAGGGTTGGGGTAGTGGCCATCTATTTTAGATCTGACCTGTGCTTCTCTGTGCACCCAGTGAGAACTACCGGCTCCTCTAAGTGTGTGGCCATATATGGGGGTCAGGGTGCAGGCTGCAGGATTCTCCTGATTTACTGCCCCCCTGGGATGGCAGGAAAATTCCTGCAGGAGGTAGTTGGCTTTGTCATCGGCAAAACATTAGAGGCCCCCAGATGTCTAGTACTGGGGGACTCCAATGTTTGGGCCGATGACAAATCCTCCAGGCTTGGCTTTAACCTCCTCCAGACAATGTCATCTCAGGGCCTGTCACAAGAGGTTTCTTCCGTGACCCACCAGGGTGGTCACATGCTGGACCTGGTGACCTCACTGGGGCTTGAGAGGTGCATAACCTCAGGACTGATCGGGTCAGTTGGTCCAATTATTGCACAGTAGAGTTCTCATTCTGGCCCCCCCAAGAGTCCTCCCCCTATGGAGATGATCAACTACCGCCCTTTGAGGGGATTGTCCCCAGAGGGATTCTTGATGGTGGCTGATTTATCTAGTGTGGGTATTGCATATGCAGGGGGGATGAGTGAGGTGGTTGCCGCCTATAATAAGGTGATATCCAAAACACTCAATGTCCTTGCACTGGTCCGTGTATGACCCAAATCTTCTCACTTAAGATCCACTTGGTTTAGTGGGGGAGCTCAAGACGATGAAGATTGCGGGTTGGAAGTTGGAGCACTGTAGGCAGAGGACCAGGCTGTAGGAGGAGGACAAACTGGCCCTGTGTGCTCATTACAGTGAGTACCAGTGGGCAAGCAACTGTAAAAAGGCAAGAGTTCCTGTCCAGGGAGATTGCTGCAGAGAAGAACTGACTAGCGGTGCTGTTTTGGACTGTGGAGAGGCTGTTACATCCAGTCTGTCTACAGCCGAAAAAATCCTTTTCTGATGCTTTATGTGAAGAATTTGCTCGGTTCTTATCTGACAGGGTGTCCTCTTTCCAGCAGGGAATCCCACCAGTGAGCCAGAGTATGGCCTACAGCAGTCACCTAGGACACTGCAGGGGCACTCCTTCTATTTGGGGTGAGTTAAAACCAGTGGAGGTGGCTGAGGTTATTAAGGTTGCTTCCAACCTAAGGCACACATATTGTGAACTGGACCTGGTGCCAAAGCATTTCTTGATGGGATGCATTAACTCCATTGGCCATGTGTTTGCCTTGATTGTCCGGTGCTCTTTGTCAGATGGGGTATTCCCAGATTCCTTGAAAGAGGCACTGGTGAGACCCCTTCTGAAAAAAAACATCTCTAGACCCTGACATCATGGCAAGTTACTGACCTATCTCCAACCTTCCCTTTTTAAGCAAGGTTGTTGAGAAGATTGTGGCGCTGTAGCTTGAGGAGCACCTTGTGTCTTTTGATATCTATGAGCCATTACAGTCTGGATTTCATGTAAGGTATAGCACTGAAACGGCATTAGTTCGGGTACATAATGACATCCTTAGGGCGAGAGACAGAGGAGAGGGGTCAATTCTCATTCTCCTCGATCTCTCCTCAGTGTTTGATACAGTGGACCACGTTGTGCTTCTCGACTGCCTGAGAGAGTACTGTGGACTTTCCAGCACTGTCATCTGCTGGTTTGAGTCCTATCTCATGAACAGGAGGCAGTGGGTGGTAATGGGGGATTTCTCCCCCCCCCAAGCATCTTATCCTATGGGGTACCCCAGAATTTGGTTTTGTCGCCGATGCTGTTTGCTGTGTATATTCTGCCCCTGGGTAAACTCATTAGGAAATGCAACTTGGGTTATCACTGCTATGCAGATTATACCCAGTTGTATTTTTCCTTTGCCCCTGGGACTTCCAACACCATGGAAGTGTTAAATAACTGCCTTGCCGAGATCAATGACTTGATGTTCTCCAGCTGGTTGTGATTGAACCCTGATAAGATGGAGGTACTGGTGGTGGAGTTGAACCAAAGGCATGATAGGTTAGCCTCTGGTGTGGCAACAGGTCTATTCCTTGGACCTACACCATTGAAGGCTTCCTCTAGGGTGCGTGATCTAGGCGTCTTTCTTGACAACAATTTGACATTTGAGTCTCAGGTGTCCTCCGTTGTCTGAGCCAGCTTCTTCCATCTGAGGAATATTGCCAGGATCAAAACCCTAGTTCCACCTGGGGATCTCCCCACCTTGGTGCATGCCTTTGTGACATACAGGCTAGATTACTGTAATGCACTCTACTTCGGGGTCTCTGGAGGTACCCTGTGCCGGCTGCAGTTGCTGCAAAATGCTGCCACTCCACTGCTGACTGGATTGTCAAAGTTCAGCTATGTCACCCCGGTACTGCGTGAATTGCACTGGCTGCCAGTCAGGTGGAGGGTCCTCTTCAAGGTGGGCCTGCTCACCTTTAAGGCCCTACATGGTCTTGGCCGTGGCTCTCTGACTGATCTTCTAACACCTGCCACCTCTGTCTGCTCCCTCCGGTCCTCCTATATTGGCCTCCTGATGATTCCCAAGATGTGATTAAAAACTGCCAGCCACAGAGCCTTCATTGTCGCTGGCCCCGTCCTGTGGAATTCACTCCCACCAGCAGTCAGGGAGGCCCCCTCAGTGGAGGCTTTTAAAGCCCGCCTCAAGACCCACCTATTTAGCATGGCATTCACTGACGTAGCCCTGTAGGGACATAGTTTCTGTAGAGACAGTCTGTCAGATAATTTGCTCCTGCCTCACAGGTAATGCTTCTTTTATCTTAAGCCTGCTGTTATATATTTATTCCTTCAACATATTTGTGTATTGTTTGTATTTGTATTAACCTTTAAGTTTTTTAACTATACGACACCCAGAGCCTCCAGGATCGGGCACCTAACAAATAAAATTTGCCGTGCCTTGCCTTGCCTAACTGCTTACAAGGAATGGTCTAAGGTGTTAACTTAGTTCACCTAGTGGTACTCGAATCCAGTGCTTTGGCAAGATCCACTATAAATGCACTGGTAAGTCCAGAGATCCCTAAACAAAGGGATGGACATCCATGGGAAATGTCCTTGTGTGGGGTCTCAGTTATGCCTGAAAAAGTTGTGAAATGTTTTGCCTGCTACCAATGTGCCACCTGTGTTGTACAGCTACAAGCCCCAGGGGGCACTACCATATTTTCTGTTAACACTCTGTCAGGAATAAAGCCACATGGTAAAATCCCAAGTTTCTGGTTGCAAACATTCCATTACTGAGTACCTGTGTGAAGTTTTTGGGGCCCCCACAACTAGGAGATACACCATAGACTTGGCACCTCTCCTCCAGACCTGGGTAAAAATAGAAATGTCATTTTGTAAGCCTCCCGCTGACCTCTGAGATGCCCGAGCCAGGTGTTGCTTTAATGCCAGGGGTGATACCTTTTCTGTCAGTTGTGGTTGTTGCCTTGTCTGAGTACAAAAATGGGGGTGCTCCCTTACAAAAAGGGGGTGGGGTGGTTGCACTTCTCTGACTCCTCCTCTTTCTTTACCCCCTTTCAGTCTGGCTTTAGGAAGTCTCACTTCACTTCTACTTTCCTTCTTCAGCTCACTGACTCCATTTTCTCAGGTATGGACCAGGGTCTGATTACATCTGCCATTTTTGTTGATCTTGCTAAAGCTTTTGACACAGGGTCATACCCTCTCCTTCTGGACAAGCTGATGGCCTTGATCCCAAGCTTCTTTTTCTCTCAGCCCCTGCTATCACTTTGCCTATCACTGTTCTCCTCAACCTTTCTTTTTCTTCTGCTGCTGTACCTGATGGCTGGAAACAGGCTACTGTCATTCCTCTTCCTAAAGGTGGTGATCTCTTTTCTCCTGGTAACTTCCATCTCACTCCATTTCTACATCCCTCCTTTGGCTCACTGACTCCATTCTCTCAGGTATGGACCAGGGTCTGATTACGTGTGCCATTTTTGTTGATCTTGCTAAAGCTTTTGACACAGTGGTGCACCCTCACCTTCTGGACAAGTTTAAAACTGACTCTGTAGTCATCTGGTTCCGTTCTTGCTTTGAGGGTAGGTCTCAAGCTGTCCAGATAGGTAACTCAGTTTCCTCTTCACTCCATCTCTGCTTGGGTGTCCCTAAAGGATCTGTTCTGGGTCCTATTCTTTTTTTCCATATTTTTAAATGACCTTCCCTCCATTTGTTCCTCTGCGTTCATTCATATGTACACTAATGATACAGTACTTCATGCATCTGACTCATCTGCTTGTGATCTTACCTCACAATTACAGTTGGAGTGTGACATTATTCTGTGCTGGTTCAAGTCTAACCAATTAACCCTCAATACAAAAAAAAAAAACAGTTTCTATGACTTTTTCCACCCCACTAGAGGCTTTCCAGACTTTCTCCTCTCCCTGTTTTTCACACTCTGGATGGTGCTTTTACTGAGGATGTATCCTCTTTTAAGTACCTTGGAGTTTGATTTAAGTGTCTTCTTGATTTTTCCATTCATTCTGATGCCATTCATCAAAAACTTCATCCCAAACTTGTTGCTCTGTACAGGAACAAAGTGAGTATCTCACTTTCTGTTCATCGTGAGATTATCTTAAAGATGATTCTCCCTATCTTTGATTATGGTGATCTGGTTTATAGTGGTGCATCTAAATCCTCCCTTGCCACACTGGACACTGTCTTCCACACTTTCTGTCAGTTTGCTCTGGCCTGTTCCCCTCGTACCCGCCACAGTTCCCTCTACTCTGCCCTTTCTCTCCTTTCTCTTGATCAGGACTGCAGCTATGAATCCTGGGAACTTGGAATGGGCCCCCATTTCCCAAGCCAGCTAATGACAGGGGTAATGCCAGCTCCTCAGAAGGGCCCCTCCTGAGCTCGGGGCCCCGGACAACTTCCCCACTCACCCCATTACTGCGGCCCCGCTCTTGATGTCAGGTGCCTTTCCCATTGTGTTTCTTTTATTTCCAAATTCTGGTTTGATGCTCTTCCCTCCTGCCTTTTATTCCTTTTAACCTCTCCCCCTGTTTCCAGCTACTCTCTCCACAGTAGTATTTCAGGTTGCCTCCTTATTCCTTCTAGAAAAACTACAGTACAAGTCACATTAAACTGTTCCTCCAACTCACTGCTCTGCCATTGATTGTATATGCTGACAATGCAATGGCAACTCAAAACGTTTAAACTCTAAACTTCACTTCAACCAAATGTCAACTCTCATGCAATGCACATGCAGTGCACTTTCAGCCACTATACATGCCCTTCAGCTCCCCATTTTCATATGCATTTAGAATGCAGTACTTATTAGCTGAGTTGTAGCGCCGATCACCACTGTCCCATGCCACTGCTGCAATTGACAAGTGATGACATTTCTGTGCCCCTGATGCTTTAATACAGTTTGCAACAAAAGTATTCTGTAATTTAAATCTATACTGTAGTTTAGAAATTTGCTGCTGTGCTTCTCACCCTCCCAACTGCTCACTTGCTCCTGCTTGCTTGTCCTGCTCATACTCGCACCTGAATCTCCTTGACAGGCAGTCTCAATACTGACCCACTGACTGCTTAAAATATTTTTTTATGGTCATGTCAATTAAATAAAGCTACAGTACTGTGCTGTACAAATTGGAATGTCATCTACAGTATCTACTGGCTTTCAGGTTGATCGTTTTCTCAGACGTTACTCTACAAGCTGCTGTACTTCCTCAACTCTCTCTAACCACAGCATTTCAAATAAATGACCACTAAACTACTGTAATGGTTATTTACTTAAAATACTGTGGTTAGAGAGAGTTGAGGAAGTACAGCAGCGTGGAGAGTCATGTCTGAGAGAACTGTCAACCCGAAAGTCAGTGATAGGTGATGCTCCGATTTGTACAGCGCAGTACTGTAGCTTTATTTAATTGATATGACCACACCACTACATTTTCAGTATTTCTTTCTTTACTTTAATTTTCATGCACCCAACTTTGGCTCTACAGTGAGACAGAGAATGCACGCTACAGTAAGTGTTTTGCCGAGAGGCTGAGATGTACAACACTGTATGTAGTGAAACCATGTTCCAACTCAGTATTTAAGCATTTTTTATGAGTTGCTTAATGTGTGTACTGAGCATTGCATCGCATTGGATAAGAGATTTCAGAGAGCTGCAAAGTAAGCTGAAGCTAAAAAGCAGCCAGAAATAAGCCATTAGGAAACTTTTATTAATGCAGTGCAATGATCAGTGCACACTTTAAGCAACTCATTGAAAAATGCTAAACCAGTGAGTTGGAGGAACAGTTTAATGTGACTTGTACTGTACTGCTAGTCAATCTGCTTTCTCTTATTGTTTCTATAAGCTCTGGTCCTCTCTCCCTCTATCTATTCGCTCTGCCTCTTCTGCTTTCTCCTTAAAGTCCCCTCTTTGTGACTCATGCTCTTCCTCTTGTAATTGTCCTTGACCCTCTCACTCTAAATTACACTCTGCTTTCTCCCCTCCCATTAGTTTACCATGCACTATTAGTCTGTTCCTTTATTGAAATGTTTTCTCTCGCCGATGACTCTGTTTATGCCTGATTTGCATAGCTTTTTTTAATGCTGATTTTATGACTGTTTTGCTGGTTTTGTTTATGACCTTCCACATCCCCTTTCACCCATGACACATCTGGAAAAGAGCTGTCATCAGCTCAGTATACCTTTCCTGGTAATACTTTTGAAATAACTACATAACTAAATAAATACATAAAAAGTGCAAGTCAGATGCAGATTGTATAAAACAAGCATGAACATGGACATTAATTAAATACTGTCTTAAGTTGTAGCTGAACTTTTTGGGGCAATCAACATATTTCACATGTTCAGGAAGACTTCCAAAATATATTGTAGGTATATAATAAGTAAATGATTTTTTAACAATCCTGGAAAATTTGATATGAGATTTAAGGAATATACTGTAGAATAAAGGGACAGGGCATCATCAGCACTAGGTTATAATGCCAAAAACAAGAACAGTGTGGTCAAGAACCGCATAGTAAAAATGCCCCTGAGAACAACAGCGCCCATCCAAAATGCCGACTACAAAAATAGTGCCAATGGTAGTGATCATAAGACACAGGGAGGACTGCTACCATGGTGAGGAAACAAAACTGCAATTTGTGTTTTTGTGAAGGGCTCTGTTCCCCAAACCCCCCATTGTGGGGGCTTCACCCCCACACCCCCTATATTTAAATAATCAACTCCACAGGGGGGTGGAACTCGGGAATGGGGAGAAAGTTGGGAGGGGGAAACAGATTCAGGCATAAAAAAACACACTTGGGGTGAGGGGAAAAGTGAAGCCACAAGATTTAGGAGACTGGGAACAGAACCTAAATCACTGTAACCTGTTATGTAATATGTTACTGCTACGAGATGACCTGCACATGTTATGACCTACTCCTTGTACTACTGATGTATATCCTATTGTCCTTGTAACTCCCAGGTCGCCCCTGAGAAAGGGACCTTCGGGGCCCAGTGGGCCTACCCGGTCACCAAAATTCAATAAATAAATAAATAATAGATCTCCCAAGCTGTATTGCCTGAGTAGCCTCTGCCTTAGCCCTCTCCACCACTGGAGCAGCTCAGATAGCATCCACATGTTTTGCCTGCTTCTCCACTTCCTCTCCTCTTCTTCCCTTTCCTTGACAGATAGAGGGGTAGAGGTAATTACCATGTGCTATCCTACCCACGTTGCTGTCAATGGAGATGTGTTTTTTGAAGAGCAGTTTTGACAGTGCTATTATCGAAGTGCTCTTTTCACCCAGTATGGGATCATCACAGTCACAACAGTTATAACGAGGTAGTATGCCTGGAAGAAACTTATGGGTCTGATGGGCTTCATATTCTCAGATGTCTTCCTGTCCAAGAGTCAGGAGTCATAACAGACATTAGTAATTTAAAACTCTGTGCACAAGCTAAACATGAGAACTAACTTTGGGATGTGACTGCATGAGGAAATGGGCTGGACTAGTTGGATCACTAGGTCCCATTCCCTCTTGCTGCTCTTATGTTCCTCTAAATAAATGGACAGAGGGCAAAACTGTTCTGGGACAGAGACACTCTATAGTGCTTAAAGAGATTGTCTGTTTTTCCAGCACTAAATTCTCAGCTGGCATCCATAGGACACAGTTACACAAAACTCACCCACAACTTGAATTTCAGGATCTTTCTTTATTACTGCAACATAGAAGAAAGAAGGCAGACTCATCAATTCTGTCCTGAAGTTCTGCAATGTATTACTTCGTTAAGAAGAGAACATTGAAGGCATCAAAGGGGAACTGTCAGCAATAAAAGCTTCACACCCAAGTGTGAGGCTCATCCCAATTTGCACAAAAATATTTTTTTTACTCACTGTTTACTGTTGCATAGTAGAATGTTATTAGGCTAATTTAGCTGACTTCTAAGTTGCCATTTTGTGTAACCAGAAATCACAGAATCCCCTGCAGCTAACATCAAAGAAGGGCTACAGAGCTGGGAGATTCAATAGCCTTCAATAGCCCGCAGTACACATGTTAAAGATTTTGTAAGCTGAAATTGGATGTTTGCTAGTTCTGCTGTGCTCACTGGGCTTAGTACATTCCTTTGTGACTGCACCTAGCCCCAGGAGAAAATCAGACCAGCACACAGAAGATTACAGCTTATAAAAAACTCTGACATTCACTGCAGGCTATTGAATCTCCCATTGCTGCAGCCCTCCTCTGATGTCAGCTGCAGGGGAGTCTGGCATTTCTGGTTACAGGAAATGGCATCTTACAAGTCAATGAAATTAACCTGATACAATGTACTACACTACAGTAATCAGTAAGTAGAAAAAGTGTTTCTGCACACAAAGGGCTAATTGGGTTCAGCCTCACACTTGGATGTGAGGCTCTTATTGCTGACAGTTCCCCTTTAAAACAGATTTTTTTTTTCTTTAGACTTCATCTTTTCACATAGGGGCAGTCAGTTGGCATCTCCAGTATACACATTAAATGCTGACTTCAAAATAATCTAAACTTTGTGAACCTTAGTTCTTTGAGTGCCCCATTCTGTTATCTGTTTGCATAGCTTATGCCTGCTTTGAAGACATAATCTTCTGCTTGTGAACTCACAGTCTGTTGCCACAGACATGATTCTGATGTTCTAGGCAGAGGATTATGACTTCAAAGTATGAAAAGCAACAGGGAGCAGATGAAGTGTGAAGGGCAAAGAATTTCTTTTCATGCAAAAATCTTCAGCAGGAATGAATGCAATCACTGAAATGTCAAGAAATTCATTTTTTTTTAATTTTATAAGTTTTTTGTCCTGCCAGTGCTGACAGTAACTGTTTTGTAGAAACCTAGAAAACCCCTTTAATTTACAGTCCCCATGGATATTGTTGTAGTGGGACATCATTCCAATGTCTCTGATAGATCACATTTACCAGTTTTGAAAATTGTTTTAGATGTTTCTTCCGACAGCCAGTTCTTTAAATTTTGAGTAAAGGATGAACCAGTGGCACGAGGACAGCAATTAGCACTAACACCTGGTGGACCCATGGTCACATGTGAGCCTCCAAATCCCACACTGGGACTAGCTGGGGATGGGCATTTTTGTACACCATGGGAGTGGGAGAAGCTGGCATTCAGGGAGGGAGTTCATGGATTGCCTGGTATCCATGCACCCTCCCGCCATTGGCTACAAAGGCAGCCACTCTCCTGCCCCTTAGCTGGAAGAAAGGTGTGGTTTTGGTGACTGATGGTTAGAGGGTGAGGCAGAGGACAAAAATGAGAAAAAAACAAAGGAAAAATAACTTTTAAAATCCTGTGCCTAAATTCTTGGGAGCCCAGATTGTTTAGTTGGCTTACTTTTTCTGCTCTGGGGCTAGTAAATGACCAGTCATTCCAAAGAGGTGAGACTCTAAGAACCTGGGGTGGGAGAGATTAATCCACCAGGCATCCACTTACCACCTATCCAATCATGGAGTGGCATTAGGGTTGACTGCACAGACTAGTTGCTCACTTGCTTAGAAAGACATGGTGTGGCTGCAGCAAGATCAATACTTGAATTGGGTACAGGAGATAAACCTGGAGAAAAGGAACATTTGACCCATGAACAGCTTTTGACTAACACCTTTGTGGAGTATATCTGTTGAGACCAGTGTTCTCCCACTAGTTACTGTGCATCCGGATCTTTTACTGTGCAGTTCCTCTGTGGACCAAGAGAATCTGTGCAGTTTTCCCCTATTAGGCATCTGTGCATTTCTGTGCTTGCTTGCGCATGCGCAAGAAACACCTTGCTTCAGTAGGAGGCAGTTAATGAGCATGCCACTATGCTCAAAGAAACTTGACGCCATAATCAGCTGTGTTTGCAAGGCGGTCCCTGACTGCAGCAGCCAAGTACAGCTGCATTCTTTACTGGAGGTACAATACAGAAGCAGCAGCTCCCAAATCTCTATACAATACTTAAAGTAAGAATGGACACCGCACCAACAGCATCTGGCTATGTAACAGGTAACCCACAGGCAACGGAACTGGGGAAGGAAGGTGGGGCTGCCGCCATTCCAGTTTTTTTGGCCAGAGTAGATTACCCTTTTTAACCCCTTCTCACCAGAATTATATAGAAGTAATTTAAAAAAGAACCATGTATGTGTCTTTCAGGCTGAAAGAATTCAGGTGTGAAGGGGTTAATCTTCCCATGCTGATTCAAAGAGGAGCAGGAGAGATGAGATGTATACCAGCTGTATGTTGTAAAGATAGCAGGGGGTCAGGACTGTGACAGTGGGGCTTAACTCTGAACTGACAGAGCCAGAGATATACAATTCTCATTTAATTACTAAGTGGTCCAGCACTCCACTCATGTGTCTCACATGCACAAAGTTGGACATTTGATCAGCTGGACCAATCAATACAGATCATTATGGCTTCAGAAATGTTTTTTTTTTTTATAAATTCTCACCCAGTGACTTGACAGAGACATTAAACTCAAAATATAGCTCTATATGCAGTCAACTGGTGGAAAAGTTAAGAGGAGTCTGGATTTCTTTTACTATACCTCTGCAGTGGGAAACTGAAAATGATCCTCTACAAATTGGGAAAAGTCCTATGAGGCATTGATCAGTACAGGTACTGTCCTACTGGAATTGTGAAAAATGTAAATTTGTTGTAGCATGCAATGCTTTTAAGTAATTGTTTCTTAGAAAAATAGGCAGAAGAGTTAACCCCTGGTAATATTACATCTGACACAATCACATATTGGCTACATCTTGAGATTTCAGATGTCAAAATAAATCACATAAGGGATTATATCACCTTATTATTATTATATTAGGAGGGACCTCCTTGTAAATGAGTGTGTTCAATGTGTTTTCCTACAAATAAACTTGAACTTGAAACTTATATTAAGAGTACACGGTGATCCTGTATATGAAGTATCTTGACTTCCCTACCTTACAGTATTGATGCTGTGTAAGGCAGTCATCAAAATATTTTAATAAAATCATTTAACAATAAAATCATTTAACAATCCTCATTTTATGGCCCTTAGCGCCAGATCTGGTGACCGCATACAAGTTTAGGGCTTATGGGCTGACTAGATGGGCCTATATGTAGCAGTCCTTATCTTCTGACAGTTTCTATGTATCTATGTATAGCCATTTAACCACCAGTAGAAAACAAATGACACATAGCATTTCTCAGTATTATTAGTTTTAGAGGTACTCTGTGATTCAGTGCCTATTGTCCTCACTGTGAGTTACTATGCACAGCACGGCCGAAGTATAAAACTGAGTACTAGTATCTGTACCTGGCTGTTTTGTATTTTGTGCACTTTTTGTGTTTGCTTGCACGTGCGTGCACAGGAAACACCTTGCTTCCAGTAATGACAGTTAATGAGCATGCCACCATGCACAAAGAGATTGACCACTGCAATCAGGGAGTGCCCCATCATGATCAACTGTGTCTGCGGGGCGGTCCCTGACTGCAGCAGCCAATTACAGCTGCATTGTCTGGTGGTGTCTCATTTAAATTAACATGGCAACGGCTTCTCTGTCGGCTTCTCACAGTTCCCAGGAAGTCAATGGACAGCCATCACCTTTCATAGTCCCTGGGGAAGCTGACGGGGGTGCCCAATCCCCCTGTTGGCATGCCCCCTTCTCTAGTTCTTTTGCCAATGGGGTAGCCCAATCCCCGTTGGCATGATGTGCCCTTCCCTCCATTTGTTGTGTGCCAAGGGGGTGTCCAGTCCCCCTCGGCTGACACGCTCTCCCACCCAAGCACACTGTATGGCTCATGGGGTGCCCAATCCCCGTCAGCTCCACTACCCCACAAACAAACAAATTTCCAGGTGGCATGCTGGGAGCTCTCCTCAGCATGCCAAAAGTCCTGAGTCATCTTTAAAAAAAGGAAACCGCCCCTGATTGAGTCCGGTGGCCCTTCCCCCAACCTACAGTCACCCTCCGCACCACACCTCCCCACACCCCCTCACCTCATACTTACCTCCAGAGTCTGGTGCGACGATCTTCAGTGGACCGGGAACACGTCTGCACTCTTCAAAGCCTACCGCGAACTGAAGAAATGCCGGTAAGCTGTATAATGGTATAAATGGGTTTTTTCAACTTATGTTGATATCACAGCCATTTTTTGACTTTTGGCACCAAATTTTCAACGTGGGGTTCTTGGGACCCTTCCTCAATAATTCAATCACTGTCACAGCGTTATTTGGTCCCGAAAGGTGATTTCGCAGTCACTGCGTAGAATCACCTTTTGGGACTGATTAATGAAACAACACTGTCACTGTTCATGAGGTGGGCTCCCAAAAAGCCTATGTTGCAAATTTGGTGAAATAATTGCAAAAAATGACTGTGTTACGAGCGTATGTTGCGCAATTTCCACACACACTTGTAACTTTGCGAATTTGTAATATTTTCACTCCAGATTTTCAACATTAGCATTTTTTCAGACCTCCTTATGAACAGTACAGCTGTCATTTTTCACATCCTGGCCAAAATGTGTTTTTGCATGTCCGTCGCAGAATAGCGTGGGTGCAGTGGGAAATCAGTGTTCGGGACAGATTAAGAAAATCACAGTGACACTGTTCATGAGCAGAGGTCCTAAATGCCTATGTTGAAAATTTGGTGAAAAATTCCAAAATGACCATAGCAATGTAAGGCGCTGGGTAACACTTTCTACACATGTTCTTCAGAACTTCTGAATTTTTTCATATTTCACTCCAGATTTTCAACATTGCCATTTTTCCACACCTCCTCGTGAACAGTATGGCTGTCATTTTTCACATCCAGCCCAAAATGTGTTTCTGCACCTGTGGCACCAAATGGCGTAGATGCTGTGCGAAATCACCTTTCAGGATTGAGTAATGAAATGATAATGCCACTGTTAATGAGGTGGGGTCCCAAAAAGTCCATTTTTAAAATTTGGAGTGAAAATATCAACAAACACCCTGGGTGTTAAGATTTCCAACTATAACGCTCACCCTGTAGAGACTGACTGGTGTCAGGGGTGTGACATGGGTTCTTCGGCCGTAATACTCATGGCATTCTACCCCCACCCTATAGTCACTAACAGGCATCAAGTTGTGCCTTGGGGTCTTTGGCCCTAAACTTCACCCCATTCTCTTATACTGCACCCATCTCATCTTACCTTATACTGCACCCATCTCATCTTATTTCCTTATGAAATTAGTTGAGCATTAGGGACGGAATCCCCAAGGCACACCGCGACACCTGTCGGTGTCTGCGGGGGGGGGGGTTGAGGTGGAATGGCATAAGCGTTTTGGTTGATGACCCAAAGGCATACACCCCCAACGTATTTCAGTCTCTGCATGGTGGGGGTTGGCGTTAGTTCAATACTGTCATTCCTATAATGCATCTCTCTAACTCCTGCACTAGCAATGCCAATGCCAGCAAGCAAACATTCAGCATTGACAAATGCTTGTTGTATCTGATCAGATACTGCATACCAGAGTGCTAGATTCCATGAATATACACTCCTGAGGTTCTGTCTTCAACTGGTGTATGGACAGTATACACTATTAAACCTATTTATGTATGTGCTTCATCTCAGATCACAACTGTATATCTTTGGCTAAGTTGGTGAACAGTGTGCAAGTTGAAGAGTTGTTTGAATGAACGCGAGTGACTCTGGAACAATTTCTGATAAATATATCACTATCCTAAAAGAGGTTAAGTCTGTTATGAGGGTTTAATCCTCAATGTACTGTATGGGTTTGTGTGTGGCAACAAGTGGTACTCAATGGTTATTACTTGTGATTTTTTTTGCATTGTAAAAGATCTGTTGTGGCCCACATGTTGCCCATGAGATTGGTTTCTCAACTGCAGAATGAATTCACTGCGAGAAAGGAAGTATTGTTTCATGGACAACACAGCAAATGTAAGCCTCAGTTCACCTCCTGAGACTGATGTTCTTTTATAATGCAGTAATTGGTTGCAGTGGGATCTTGAATTAATTCCACTCGTGAGAAAATGCCTTTTGAACTCCCACTCTTGACTTCAACATTTGTCAGTTATCTGTCCCTCTTATCTTGGGATAAAATACAGATCCCTCTGGAACTCATTATAAGATGCATACTGTACAGTGTTCCCAACATGATCACAATTTAACTGCAGGAAAAGCAGAGTCGCATGTAAGGAATTCTGCTGATGGCAAGCAATTTAGCTTACAATATTTATACTGTAACTGCCTGCACAGAGAAGAGACATGTTGTATATGGAGATGTCCTCAGGACAGGTAGCAGATTTAAAAACATCAGTGAAATGCAAAGAAATCAAACAGTATACCAGTAAGAACGAGACTTTTTAGAATCATCATAGAACATTAAGCACTGGAGCAGAGGTCATTCACTCCTCCTTGCCTTTGTTAAAGTCAGACCCCCTCTCGAGGCTGTACTACGCTAATCCATTTTTCAGCTTTCTCCCCATACGTTTTAATATACTTTCCTTTCAGATAATTATCCAGTGCCTTTCTGAATGGTGTAATCAATTCACTATCTGTAGCCTGCTTCAGCAAAGTATTCTTTACTTTCAAGACCCTCTGCAAGAAAACAATTCTAATCTTCCATTTTATGTGCTCTCATTGAGATCAGAAGCCTTAATTTTAATATACAAGTGGGTACAGTATGTGACATACTGTATATTTTGGCTACCTGTGCAATGTTTTGACCAGAACAGTAAGTGTCTAACAGCAGAGATCCCTGGTCAGAGAAATTCTACTTATCCCAAGGACCAAGTGATCTGAAGGAAAAAGAGCATTCTCACACTGTAAAAGAAGGTAGCACGGCTACTCATCACCGTATGGAATCCAAAAGAACGATTCAAGACAGGCTATAAGTAAAATATTTAATATAATTTTGCACCTAAAATCACGCCAGCACACACATACATAGTGTCCCTCCCCAAACAGCCAAATGTTTTCATGCTCACTTTTGCGCTTTCTCAAGGCTGAGGTAAGTCTGACATCGCCATTCTTTTAGACCTTACAATTTAAAGTGACAGTACAGTAAAAAAAAATTATTTCATGTGAATCAAACAAACCACCTAAAAAATATATATACAGACTTCCACAACAACATAATATAAAATAAAACAGCAGTTCATGTGAAGGTACAAACCTCCATCACGTAACATCCATTTTAATTTATTTAACTTTTTTAAAGCTTTCTCAAACAATATTACAAATAAGGAGATAACTGAAAAAAAGTCATTAAGACCTGGTTTCAAAAAAGATTGTTTTACATTGCCGAAAAGATTCTGTTTGTCTCAATTTTTTATCAATATCTCCCCCACGAATATGTTCTTGTACCTTCTTAAGCATTTGGAAGGAAAATTTATGTGTTTGACCTTTGACCTTCACATGCTGTGCCAAAGCACTCACATCATCTAAATTACAAATGCTTCTAATATGTTGTCCGATTCTCAATTTAAACTTTTGCACAGTTTTACTTCTGTAAAAACTATTACAACTACAACAAGTAGCAGCATAGATTATGTTTCTACTTTTACAGTCACAAAAACCCACTATCTGCTGGACCTGATTCGTAACTGGATGTTTAAAGAAATCCTGTCTTTATATAGCTACAAAAAGAACAATTCTCACAACGGAAAGTACCGTTTGGAAGAGTCAACACTTTTTCACACTGTACCCTCTGAAGCTGGGACACACTCCATATAAATGGATAAAGGATGCTTCCTCACTACTGCTATTTAAATCAAGGTGACATGTGCCTGCCATATTAAAGAGATTTACATGTTATATGCACATGTGTTTATTAACTTAGTTTTCTGAGTAATCTATACATGTTATATGTACATGTGTTTATTAACTTAGTTTTCTGAGTAATCTATATTTTTCTTTTCTTAATGTAGTATGTAACTTTTCGACATGTGTACCTTTGCTGCTGCTAAAACCCTCTATGCAGCTAATTGACTGCATCTAAGTCAGAGAGGGACCAATATACTTGGGAAATGAATTTGGGAGTATCTAACCAGGATCTTTAATTTAAACTGGGGGGGGACCAGAAAGGATTGTAGCAAGGGTATCCCTGAAGAGGAGACAGCCAGGTCCCCCCATGCTGAAAGCAAGAAGGGGTCAGGGAACAGAAGGAGTAGAACACTGGAAGGGGCATAAGGTGGGGATTTCTGAAGGAAAGGGCAATTAGATAAAAAAGCATAGGGGGTCAGGAAAGAGAGAGGGTGAGGAGAACAATGCAGGGCTGGGAGAAAAGGAAAGCAAGGGGAGGACCAAGGGAAGAAGAGTGAAGGGGTGGGTAGACAGGCAGAGGAGAGGGGAGCCACATGGTCAAATAAGAAGGGAGGAATCAGGATTGGTGGGGGGGGGGTCCCTCAACGTTAGCAGTCTCAGAACAAAATGGATGACCAGCAGGCCATGATAGTAGAGGGGAAGGTGGATCTGGATGAGGTCACAGAAATATGGGCTACCTCAAACCATGACTGGGACCTCTCCATTCCAGGGTATGTCCTCTACAGATAGAGATGTTGCAAACTTTTAATTTGTTGGCGAAGCTGACGTAAATCCATAATATTCACAATCACAAACAAATTTGCAAATTACAAGGCAGAACTGCCAACTTTGCCAATGGATTTTTTTTGTAATTTTAACAAACCTCCCCCCACGTACTATGCTATGAAACCAACTCCTCCCCCCACCCTGCTATGAAACCAACTCCTCCACCACCCAAGAATATAGATCTGAGAGTTTTACAGCCCTTGTTGGCACTGGCACCCTCCTCTTCCCCCCCCCAAACATCATATTGTTGTGGCTGGTTGATGCAGTTACAAAAGTTAATTCCTCCTTCCCACCTATGCGCCAAATACACTTCACCCACCTCCCCCCACCCAAGTCCTATTATCTTTCGTAGAAATACCCAGACACCCACCTAACCCCCACCAAGTCCTCACCACCTTCCTACCCCCACCAGCACCCACAAAATAAAGTATAATCAGCTGCAAATAAGGAAAATGGTCCACCTGTACAGAGCATCTGCTCTGTTCAGTGCCAACTCCCCATCTATTAATGACATGAATGAATGGTGTTGTCTTTGTTCCTAGTAAAACTTGATTGGTTGAATTTTAACCGATTAGATTTTACAAGGAACAAAGATGTAACCATTCATTCTTGGGCCAAACAATCCTTATCTGGCATCAAATTCTATGTTTCTATGCCAGTGCTCAGTAGGGGTGTGCGAATACCTAATTTCGAATATTTGCTGAGTATGCGTATTTGGTAGTCCCAGTTATTTGGGTATTTGTATTCGGCTGTGTGAAGTGGGGAAGCCATAAAAATAGCCCTATCCCCTCACCTGGTGGCCAGGGCATATATCCTGGCCACCATGCTAGCTCATCGCAATCATTTCCCAACAGCCTACACCTTTCCCCAATGTCCCAGAGACTGCCAGCCATAGATATTAAATTGTGGGCTCCTGGCTGGCCCATCAGTGTAGTGGTAGTGCTACTGCTCATGATGCCAGTGCCCTGAGTTTGGTAGCAAGCCCCAGGCATCAGAGGGTTGGCTGGGGTGAGGAGGAATGAGTGTTCAGAGGACTGCTCTCCTTCTCCGGGGGAGGGATTGCAGAGCCCAGTGTATGCCTTGCTCCTAGTGGCAAGCTGTGGGAAAGGCACCTGGGACTGCCACAGAATGAGCAAGAGGGGTGGGAAGATGCCGACTCGTGGCACATAGGTGCGTGGACCACACATCATTGCATCATTGCACGCTATGCCCCTCAGGAAAAAAAAATGGAAAAATCCTTGACCACAGGATGGCACTTGGACTCACGCAGGCCCTAAACCTGAGTAGCTGGATTCAGTGGTCCATCTACTGGATCTGGTTTTACGGTGGCAGATGGGGGGACCCCACCAGAGGGGGACAAGTCCTGGGGGTACTGGCCAGTGGTAGGTCCTAGCAGATGTCAGGGTGACATGGCTGGGGAATCAAAGTAGATGAGAGTCGACTGGGATGTGGGAGGGGGAAAAAAAATTGTGGTCTCCTGCCAGGAGCTGACAGCGTCTTTTGAAGCTCACCTCCAGCCTAGCCTGACTCCCTCTTTCTCGTTTAAATATTTTTTTTTGCATTTCATGGTTCCCCTTTGACCCCTTACCTTGATTGGGTGTGGGGGGGGGGCTAGTGTGGCAAGTTGGACTAAGATTACCCATATTACTTACTGGGTGGAAAGGACACTGGACTACAGTTACTCATCTTAGCAGCTGTGGGCTGGGCAAGGGATGCTGCAGGTGGGAGGGGGGGGTTGACTGGTTTAGCCTGGAACACAGTGGTGCCAACTTGCACACTAGCCCTCCACCCAGTCAAGGTAAGGGGTCAAGGGGGGGCTGTGAAATACAAGAAAAAATATATTTTAAAGCAAATTGTGGAGTTGAGCTAGAGTTGGGGTAAGCTTGAAAAGACCCTGTCAGCTCCTGGCAGAGTGCCAGGAACTGACCTTAATATTTTGTCTTGCTGGCAGTCTCTCTGGGGCACCAGGGAAAGGGGAAGGTTGGTGGGAAGAGGTTTTTTATACCTTTTTGCTTCAACATTTGCCAAATACCATGAATAGTGGCCCTGCTATTCATTTTTGTTCCTGAATAATGAATAGGTTATTATTCATGATATTCGTGAAACTCTATTCATTACTTGCACACCCTCATACTCAGCCTGATGGTGTCTAATGTGCCCTTTGATCCCATAGATGCCATATGGCGTCGGAACCATCCATTGCTGGATCCGACCCAAAATGGCCACCGGGAGCAAATGAGTTAATGACACTGGAGGTGGCATGAAAGGCAAAATCTACAGTGTTGCAAGCAACACCAAGCTCAAGGGGGGGCTCAGATGAAGGGGTGCAGGACCTAAAAAAGACCTAGCAAAGCCGGAAAGGTGGCCTGGCATATGGCAACTTGGGTTCAATGCAAATAAGTGCAAGGTTGTGCATACAGAAGGAAAGAACCCGAGGACCGAGTACAATCTGGTGACGGTGTCAAGGTTAACGAATCAGAGGAGGAGGAAAAGGACTTGGGATCACTATCACCAGCAACTTTAAACAGGCTATGCAGTGTAGAAAGGCAGCAGCTAAGGCAAACAGAATGCTGGGCTGTATTGCAAGGGTGTTCATGAGTAGAAGGGAGAAGTTTATACTGCTGCTGTTTAGATCCCTGGTACAACTGCATCTGGAGTACGGCATGCAGTACTGAAGCCCCTACCTGAAAACGGATATTGACAACCTTGACACAGTTCAGAGGATGAGGACAAAGAGGGTTCGGGGACAGCAAGGCAAGGCATATGAGGACAGGCTGAGAATTCAAGATGTACTCACCTGAGGAGAGGAGGGAGAGAGGGGACATTGATCGCACAGTTGGAATTATGAAGCTTTCTTGTACACTATTTAATCTTGCTGAATCTGGTGACCTATGAGTTCTAACAGAATGATTATCAGTCTTTTCTGACACTGTTAAAGATGAACATGTCTTGTCATAATCAAATAAATGTATGCCTATATGATCTGGTTTTTCAGCCTCTCTCAGTATAGCAAGATCCAGTCACTTATCTGTTAATAAAATATCCACTTGATTGTCATTGAAATAATCACTGCCAATACATTTACAAGCTAAGATTCCTTTCCTGCCCAAATTAGTTTTAAGTAAGTTTTTCAGTATGGACACGATCTTCCTCATTAGAGACTGCTCAGTTTCTGATTTAGTTCTATGTATGCCATAAACCAAGATGACTACATTTTCTGTTTCATTCTGTTTCTCATTAACAGGGTCTTCATCATACCCTCCTGCTAACCTTTTCAATTTATCTTGTATAGGTTCTTGGTTGTCAGATGTATTACAATGAACAAGACTTCCTCCAGATGATGGAATTGCTGGGCCTGTCACAAATTGTTACTTCTGTGACCCACACTCAAGGCCACATTTTGGACTTGGTATTCTAACTGGGACTCGAGGTTGATAATCTTGAGATTGATCCAGTTGTATGGTTGGATCATTGCACAATGAAGCTCTCATCTGGGGGCACCCCGAGATTCTTCCCCCTGTGGAGATGATCCACTATCGCCCTTTAAGGGGTCTGATCCCAACATGACTTTAGGCAGTTTTGGACATATCGGATGTGTTGACTGCTTGTGCTGCAGGACCAGGAGAAGCGACAATGGCCTATAATAGGGCCATTGCCTCAGCTGTCGATTCTGTAGCACCTGTCCATGTGTGATCCAGGCCTTCTCGCTTGAGATCCTGATGGTTTGATGGGAAGCTGAGGGAGCTAAAGACTATGGGTCAGAGGTTGAAGTGCTGCTAGCAGAGATCTGGGGCTAAGGAAGACAGGTTGGCTTTGAAAACTCATTATAATGAGCATCAACGGACAATCTTCCATAAGAAGGCAGAGTTCCTGTCCAGGGAGATTGCTGCAGTGAAGAACAGCCTGACCCAGCTTTTCTGGATCGTAGACAGGCTTCTTCCTCCTGCCTGTCTCCAGCTGGTTAGAGCCTTGTCAACAACTAGATGTGAAGACTTTGCTCTGTTCTTCGCTAACAAAGTGTCTTTTATGCTGGCTGGTATCTCCCGGGGGAGGGGGGGGCAACGGGTGTTCAGTGATGGGTCTGAGATTAGCAAAAATAACCCTTATGTCTGAAGTAAGTTTAATCCAGTGGGGGGGGGGAAGAGGTCAGTGAGATAATCTCAAAGCTGCACGAACATGCTATGATCTGGACCCATGCCCAACATGTCTCCTAGTGGGCTATGTGGAGTTCATTGATCCATTGTTCATGGAGATAATCCAGTGCTCCCTCTTGAAAGTGGCATTTCCCAGTACCCTAAAACAGGCACTTGTGAAGCCACTTTTGAAGACACCATTGCTGGACCCAGCTGCCTTGCAAACTACAGACCTGTCTTTTACCTCCCCTTTCTGGGGAAGGCTATTGAGAAAGTAGTGGCTGTGCAGCTCATGACACATCTCACTGCCCTTGACATCTGTGAGTCACTCCAGTCTGGATTCAGGTCCTGGAACAGCACAGAGACTGCACTAGTCAGGGTGCAAAATGATCTCCTCAAGGTGAGAGATAAAGGTGGATGATCAGTACTCATTCTACTCACCCTCTCCTCAGCATTTGGCACAGTCGATCATTGGGTGTTGTTGGGTTGCCTTGCAAAACTCTGTGGACTCACTGGTACCATCATCAGCTGTTTGAGTCCTTCCTTGCAGGCAGGATACAAAAGGGTGGTGATGGAAAACTACTACTCCTACCTGAAGCCCCTGTCCTGTGGAGTTCCCCAGGGCTTAAGCCTCTCATCCATGTTATTCACTGTGTACATGCTACCCCTGGGGGCCATCATTAGATGTTACAAGGTGGGTTTTCACTGCTATGTGGATGACAACTAACTATATATGTCCTTTGTACCAGGGACACAGGGTGCTGTCTCTGTATTGAATTCCTGTTTGGCTGAGGTCCAAGACTGGATGTCCTCCAAGTGGGTAAGGCTTAATCCAGACAAGACGGAGGTACTGGTGGCCAAAGCTGGTCATCTGTGGGTAGCAGGGAAGGTGGAAGAGGAAACTGGTCTCATGCTTGGTTTCTCTTCTATCACCACCTTTGCTTAGGTGAAAAATATGCGTGTTATTCTGAATAATTAACTAATACTGGAGGTGGAGGTGTCACCCATTGTCTGAAGTAGTTTTTACCATCTTAGGAATATCACCCAGATCAAACCTTTCATCCCACTTGATGACTTGCCCTCACTGGTACATGCTTTTGTGACATTCAGACTTGATTATTGTAATACCCTATACCTTGGGCTGAATGGAGGGACCCTATGTCACTTGCAGCTAGTGCAGAATGCTGCTGCCAGGTTGTTGAGGGGCCTCCCTAGGTCATGTCATATGACCCTGGCCCTGAATGATCTGCATTGGCTGCCAGTGAGTTGGCAGATCTCCTTCAAGGACGGCTTGCTGACCTATAAGGCCTACATGGACTGGGCCCTAGCTACCTGCATGATCTTTTTTCTCCTCTCCAGAACTCCCATCCCCTCCATTCCCCTGGAGCAGGCCTCCTAGTAGTTTCCAGGGTTTGGTTAAAATCTTCTGGCGAGAGGGTCTTTGACACAGCTGGATTGATCCTATCGATCTCACTCCCAAATTCTTTGAGGGAGGCCGCCTCATTGGAAGCCTTTAAGAGGGATCTGAAGTCCCATATATTTAAGGAAGCTTATGGTTTACTTCAATGGCTGTTCACGTATAATTTTTAGATGGATTTTATTACTTACAGTATTTAAGTTATTTTTTCCATTTAGTTTAATTTTGTGGTTGATTTGTATTGTATTACACTGTTCATGTCTATTGTGTTCTAATTTATGATATATTTATATTGTACACTGCTCAGAGCCTCCAGGAAAGGGTGCTTTATAAATAAAAACGAATTTACTTATTTTGAGGCATCCAGAGGCAAAATGAATAAACAATACATAGAAACTTAGATAATGATGACAGAAAAAGACCAATGATCCACACAGTCAGCTTGTGTTCACTATCTAACTCTGGGACCTGCTGTCCATCCAGGGTTCTAACCCTCCCCCTCCTCTCCCCATTCGCCTTCCTGATTCTGTCACCTCGAGTGACTGCTATCCCCTTTATTCTGTCCCAACCGTACTTGAAACCCTCAACTGTTTTAGCACCCACCACTTTGGCTGGTAGACTGTCCTTCCTGAACCTCCCTCCTGTCAGTTTCCACTCATGCCCTTGTGAAGTCATACTAGCATTCAATCGAAATAGTTCCTCACAGTTCACCTTGTTTAACCCTTTTAGGAACTTGAAGGTCTTTGTCATATCTCCTCTCTCCCTTCTGGTCTCCAGCAAGTATAAGTTCAGTGCCTTGAGGCATTCCATGTAAGACCTGCCGGTTGGCCCTGAATCATTTTTGTTACCCTGCACTCTACCGTCTCCAGCCTCTCACTATCCTTCCTGAGGTGAGGGCTCCAGAACTGGGAACAGTACTCCAGGTGTGTCCTCACTAAAGATCTATAAAGGGGTAGTATTACCTCCATTCTCCTGTTATCAGTACCCCTCCTTATACACCCCAGCATCCTACTTGCCTTACCATAGGCCTTGTTCCACTGGCTCGATTACTTGAGGGTATCACTGATGATAACTCCTAGGTCCTGTTCTTAACCATAGTTCTAAGTCTCACTCCACCCATACAGGAGCTCTGTCCTGGGGTTCTTGTTCCCTAGGTGCATCACTTTACACTTTTTGGCATTGAATTTCAACTGCCAAATCTTAGACCACCCCTCTAGCTCTTATAAGTCACTCTGCATTTCTCTGATTCCCTCATCGCAATGCTCCCTCCCACAGAGCTTAGTGTCTTCTGCAAAGAGATACAGCCAGCCCTTGATACCTTCTCCACTGCAGCTGATGAACATATTAAAGAGGACTGGGACCAGGACAGATCCCTGTGACACCCTGCTTGTAACTGCCTTCTCTTCTGATTTGATCCTGTTGACCACAGCACTCTGCTGTCTCCCCTTTAGTCAGTTTCCTACCCAGTTAACTATGTCCTTAGCTGCACCCAGATCCTCCGTCTTCTTCAGCAAGCATCTGTGAAGCACTGAGTTGAAAACCTTGCTGAAGTCGAAATAGAGCAAATCCATGGCATGGCTCCTATCCAGTTCCCTCGTCACCCAATCAAAGAAAACTATCAGGTTTGTTTGACAGGAACTCCCTGCCATGAACCCATACTGTTTACTATTCTGGACATTATTGATCTCCAGGTAGTCCACAAGGTCTTCCACCAGGAGTCTTAAATGAATCCTCCTTTCTCCAAAAATCTGCTATATCTCAGGCTAGGAACACAGTTACCATCCCTTTATTTTATTTATTTAGCTTTTGTTAACCAGGTAAGTACTCTACACAAAACATATGCTTATTTTCAGGTACGACCCGGGAGAGTACAGGAATTGAAAGTGCATACACAAACAAGTACATACAGAATACAACTTAAAGCAAGTAAGGCAGATACACTGGAATCAGAAAAAGCATGACATACATAGCAAGATAGCTCAGGTTTCAACAGTGCCACAGTCAAGTATAAAATCAATACAGAGTCATGAAGACAGTGCTCAGCAGTATAAACAGGTATATACAAAATTTACACACTATACACAGGGCTACACCCAGGCAAGCATCCACAGCAGAACCGGAGCCAGGTACAGGCACAGGAGATGATATGCTCAAGCACAGTGCAGGTAACCAGGATAATCAGGGGGGTTTAAGAAAATCACATACCAAGGTGAGCTTCAAGTGTGTCCACAGGGAGATCCGTAAGTATGCTTGGGAGGGGGGAGGACCGGACCTGGACTGGAAGGCAGTTCCATAATCTTGGAGCACAGGACAGAAAATCCCTGTCCCCCATTTGGGTGCACTTAGCAGGAACCGTAAGGATAGCAGGGCCCAGAGACCTTAGGGAGTAGCCAGTGGAGGCAGCAGGCACAAGGAGCTCTGCCAGTCCGGGGGTGGGGGTGCCAGAGCCCAGAACCTTACCCGTGAAGCAGCCCATAATAAAATTCGTATAGTTGGGTGGGGAGAGCCAGTTAAGCTTAGCATACAGATCACATTGGTGAGTGAGGCGAGGGGCGGCTAGCACAAATCGGCAAATATTATTGTACGCAACGGTCCACCTAGTGAGGTGAACCTTGGAAGTACGGGCAAATAGAAGTAGCCCATAACAGAGAGATGGTAGAAAAACACCTCTGGCCAGTGCTAGGTGAGCAGCCGAAGTAAGATTTTTCTTCGCCCTGAATGCCAAAACCAGCTTCCAGTTAACAGCTCGACACAGGTTGTTAATATGGTGACCAAGATCAAGCTGAGGGTCAAATGTCACCCCAAGGTATTTGACGGAGTCAGTGATGAGAACAGGAGCACCAACACTATCCAAGATGCACAGAGGGACAGGAGAAGCTTTTATCTTAGCCAGAGATCCAAACAGCATGGCCCGAGTCTTTTTAAGATTTAGAACCAGCTTGTGGGATGATATCCAGGATTGGATACTCCTGAAATCCTCACTTAATTTGTGGTTAATAACTCCACTATCCCCAGAATGAGTGAGAATGACTAGGTTGTCAGCGTACAGGATAGACCTGCAGGTGGCAGCCGAGGAGGGAAGATCGTTGATGAATATGGAGAAAAGCAGGGGCCCAAGGACTGACCCCTGGGGAACCCCTGAGGACACTGTGGTGATGTCCGAGAGCACCTTACTATACTTGGTAAGTTGCTGCCTGCTCTGAAGATAATGGGAGAACTACCTGAGAATGGGAGGGAACAGGCCCAGGGACCTAAGTTGACTGCCAAGTACATGATCAACTAGGTCAAAAGCCTTAGACAGATCAAGAAAGATGGCCCCAGAGAGTCTGCCCTGATCCATAGCAGCCCTTATCCCAGATGTGACAGTGATCAGGGCTGAGGTTGTACTGTGCCCTTTTCGAAAGCAATGCTGCGAGGAAGACAGTAGCTCATGAGACTGAATATAATCCGTGACTTGCCCCGCCACAACTTTCTCAAGAAGCTTACTGATAGCAGGCAAGATGGCAATCGGCCGATAGTTTTCAATACTCCTTGGGTCACCCTGTTTGTATACAGGGACAACCCTTGCCACCTTTCATATTTCAGGAATAACCCCAGAGGCTAAGGATAGGTTGACAATATGGGCCACAGGAGAAGCAATGAAGGCAGCAGCAAGGCAGAGAAGCTTGGGTTCCATACCATCATGGCCAGCACTAGAAAAGGGGGAGAGACCAGAGAGCAATCTCTGCATCTCTTGAGTTGTCACAGCCTTAAAATAGAACAGAGGATGAGAGGTGGGTACCAGTTGGGACAGAGGGACCTGGACAGGCCTATCACAACCAGTGGAGGGGAATAGAGAGGTGAAGGCGGACAGATTAGAGAAATGTGAGTTAAATGCATTGGCGATGGTTAGTGGATTATTACAGCTAGCATCATCAATAAGCAGGAGCCTCACTGGTGGAAGAGCCACTCACTATATTTTTAATATTCCTCCAGAAGTTCATAGGGTCCTTGGCTGAAGTCCTTAAGGCAGCTTTGCAAAATTCACTTTTTGCAGCCCTGATCGCCTTTTTGCATTCATTCCTGAGCCTCCTGTAATGCTGAAATATGGCCTGGTCCAACGAGACCTTTAAATTGGCCCAGCACTTGTCTCTAGCCCTCATGAGAGCATCAATTCCCTCTGTAGTTCTGCTACAATACAGGACCGCCTCATCTTTCAGTGGAGTTCTATTTTCGTGATCAATAAATATCTAATCATTGACAACAGGGTTGTTTTATACTTAACATTGTCCAATTTTTAACTATAATTTGGTTAGAGATTTACTCTATCAATAGTAGGACTAGGCTTGCTGTTTAGTTTGGAATTGATTATTTACTCCCCATATTATTCTCAATGGACTTCACTGCATTTAGAAGTTGATAATCACTTAATTCCTGATTTGAATATGCACAGGGATCACAGATTCATTTGAAGACATCTGAGTCACTGGTAGAGTGACATCTTGTACAGTCCTATCTTGAGATGGTATCTATAGAATATCATCTGTATTATTAGTACTTTTTCCTTTTCAACACTTCATTTTCTGCACTTTGCTCTATGTAGATTGTTTTACCAGTTTTCTCTTTCAGTGTATTTTTCTTTTCTGTGTTTTGATATATTTTCCTGGGGTTCTTTTATATTTTGATTTATTTTATTCTTTATTGTTACTGGATGGTACATATAAACAGGGGAAAAATCTGGTCTAATTCTAGTCTTTTTAGTTCCAGATGTGACATCACTAGAGGAGTTTCCAGATAAAGCACCCTCTTGTTTGGTAGTAATTTGATGTAAAGACTACCTAAACACAATTATGATGGGGCACATTGTTCTGAAAACCCTCCTGTGGAATCAGAGCTGACACGGAGAGATTTTGAATAAAATTATTCATTACCTTAAATACCGCAGTTTAGCACATTTTCGGGGACTTTTTCAAATTGCCGAAACCAGGAAACATTTTTAGAAGACCGCGCCGATCGGGGACTAAGGTTGCTGGGAAAGTGCAGCACAATGATGTCATCTTAGCAAGTCTGATAGTCCCCGGTATGCAGTCGTTATGGAGTCTTATGTACTATGCATAATATTACCATTCTATGTGTACTTTGTTATCTTTATCATTATTTAACATGTACAGTAGGGCACCCCCATCGGCACATACTGAAGGGGGGGGCTAGAGCCGATGGGGATTGGACACCCCCCTCGGCACACAACAAATGGGGAGGCATTATGGTGATGGGGAGTGGGCTCTCCCATTGGCATATGCACTGGATCAGGGCATGCTGACAGGGGGATTGGGCACCCCCGAAGTCGGCATTGTGGCAGGTGGATTGCCGCCATGTTTGCTACAATGCTTCACCAGGAAAGGCACGTCGGGAGGTGCCGCTGCGTGACGAGCTTGGCTCTCATTGCAGCGGACCTTTCCTTAGATGTGCTCACCACATTATGTATTCCTGGTGTGGTGCCTGCATGCTGGCTGATTGGGAAATGAGGGACACACCTACCGATGCATGCCCTGCATTCGCCCCAACAGTGACCGCGCCTCCAAATCTGCTACTAGTGCAATATGTTGGCCGCACAAACGCTAGCCAGCATAAAAAGAGAAAGTCTCAGGTGTCCCTTAAAAAAGTTCCTTAAAACAGCTGAAGTTTTCTCAGCTGGGAGGACTGCAAGATCTCTAAGCTGTACTGATACGTATTTGACCTAAGAGGGAACAAGGAGACCAATGATAAATGAAAGAATTTCTAGTGGTCATAACAGCTTGTAATGCAACAAAATATTCTGTTAAACAAATTATAAGTGAGGAGAGAAAGAAGACTGACACTTACATCCTTATATTCACCAGAGAGACGGGTGGACCAGTGCCTTCAGGAGGGAGAAGAGAGTGGGGGGGGAGCACAGATGTAGTGATAGAGGAGGATAGAGTGAGGAAGGGGCTGCTAGCATTGAAAATGGACAAATCACCAGGCCCGGACAGAGTACGTCCAAGGAAACTAAGGGAACTGGCTGAAGAACTGGCAGGGCCACTGGCAGGCCTATTTAATAGTTCACTAGAGTCAGGCATGGCACCGCAGGACTGGAGAACAGCACATGTGATGCCCATCCACAAAAGCGGTCCCAGGGATGACCCAGGAAATTACAGACCAGTCAGTCTGACCTCAATCATGTGCAAGCTCATGAAGACCATACTTAAGGAAAGGTTGGTAGAATATCTAGAGGAACATGGTCTCCGGGATGTAAGGCAACACGAGTTCATGGGGAGAGATCATGTCAAATGAATCTGATTGACTTCTTTGACTGGGTCACTAAGACAGTAGACAGGAGCCAAGTGGTAGACATCCTCTATCTGGATTTCAGCAAGGCCTTTGACTCTGTGCTCCGCAAAAGGTTGATCAGGAAGTTAGTGGATCTCAGGGTTGGGGATGAGATGGCCAGATGGGTGGAAAACTGACCAAGGGACAGAGCGCAGAGGAGGGTTGTAGAAGGAGAGTTATCTGACACCAGAGAGGTCACCAGTGGGGTCCCGCAGGGCTCGGTGCTTTGGCCGGTGTTGTTCAATATCTTCATCAGTGACATTGGGGATGGCATTAAGGGCAAAATATGCCTATTCATGGATGATACCAAGCTCTGTGGGAGAGTGGACATAGCTGAAAGGATACAGGACCTACAGGATGATCTGAAAGAGCTGGGGAGGTGGTCCAGGGTCTGGCAGATTGGCTTCAATGCCAAGAAATGTAAAGTTATGCACATTGGAGCCAAGAATTTCAGGACAGAGTACTACCTGGGTGGAGTCCAGGTATCTGCATCGAAGGAGGAGAAGGACCTGGGATTGATGATCACTAGTGACCTGAAGCACTCCACACAGTTCAAGAAAGCAGCAGCAAGGGCAAATAAGATGCTGGGATGCATAGCTAGGAGGATCAATAGTAGGAGAGAGGAGGTTATACTGTTCTTGACCAGGTCACTGGTGAGGCCACATCTGGAGCACGGAGTTCAGCACTGGCGCATTAACCTGTTGGAGAAGGTCTAGAGGAGGGCTACAAAGATGCTAGTGAGTCAGCAGGGTAAGGCATATGAGGAGAGGTTGAGGGCACTGAACATGTACTCCCTGGAGGACAGTAGAGAGAGAGAGGGGACATGCTTGGGACCTTCAAGTACTTGAAAGAGATAAATAAGGTGGATAAGGAGTGCCTCTTTAAGCTGAGTGGCAATCATAACATGAGGTGGCACAGTCTCAAGCTGGAGCGGGGGAGGTTTAGGAGGGAGGTCAGGAAGCACTTCTTCACAGAGAGGGTGGTGGACACTTGGAATGCACTGCTGGAAGAGGTGGTCTCATTGAAGACAGTGGGCAGCTTCAAGAGAGGCTGGGATAGGCATGGGGAAGGTAGGGATCATGGATAGGGAAGATGGAAGGAGTGGGGAGGGGGAGCAGGGACAATAGCTCAAGCTGTGGACCCTGCAATATGAGCAGACTAGATAAACCAAAAAACCAAATGGCCTTCTTCTCCCGGCTTCTTCATATGTACTCCCTGGAGGAAAGGAGAGAGAGAGAGAGAGAGAACATAATTGGGACCTTCAAGTACTTGAGAGGGAAAAATAAGGTGGATAAGGAGGGTCTCTTTAAGCTGAGTGGCAACCATAACACAAGGGGGCACAATCTAAAGCTGGACGGGGAGGTTTAGGAGGGAGGTCAGGAAGCACTTCTTCACAAATGGTGGACGCTTGGAATGAGCTGCCAGAAGAGGTGGTCCAGTCGAAGACAGTGGGCAGCTTCAAGAGAGGCTGGGATAGGCATAGGGGAAAAGTAGGGATCATGGGTAGGGAGGACTGGAGGAGTGGGGAGGGGGGTCAGGGACAGTAGCTCAAGCTGTGGACCCTGCAATATGAGCAGACTAGACAGACTAAATGGCATTCTTCTGCTGGCTTCTTTGTATGTTTGTATGTTTGTATATTGCTGTTTTAAAAGAAAACTACAGTGTAGAGCCTTCCCTCTAAGTTCCCTCTTGAACCCATATGCTTCAGGGATAAGTGCTCTTGCCAAGTGCTGTTTTCTACAAATGAACAAATAGTTGAAGTAAGTCAAAAGCAAAACCCCTATTAACTTAAATCAGATGACTATATCTTTAACTGGGTAAAACAATACATAAAAAAAATGTGTTGCTTGCTGGAATTTCAAGCACTATGGTTGAATACCAAACTGCAGCGTGGGCCAAAAAGTTTAGCATACTTTTTTATGGACAGCGACCTCTCCCTCGCCACTGTAAAAATGTTCTGGGCTCATCCTTGTGTTAATGTCAGGTTGAAAGCACTGTGACGTGTGCTATATACAAGATCAGCTGACCAAAATGGTGCAAGTTTTAAATCACAAAAAATGTAATAGATAATCGAATACAGAAAGAACTGTAAAAACTATATTAAACGAGGAAAAGCACCCCTAATCATTTCATTGGTCTCCTAGTTGGTACTATAATATTATGTTCTCAAAAAGTGATTTTGTAGTATGTTTTGCAATACCTCTGTAGCCACCCCACCTTCCCACTTGTCTAGGTGCTCCTGATGTTACACATGAAGGAAAGGGGGGCCTACTCAAAGAGACCCAGACCAGAAGATTAACTACCATGGAGAATAAAATGGTGTTGTCTTACCATGGCCTGGGTCCTACTGCAGCATAATGGAAACTGATACCCCTTGCCACTCCTCTGGATAATGCCTGATGGAACCAGAGACCTCCTCTCCTCTTCTCTTTCTTCTTCAGAGTCTCCCACCAGCATCCCAGCCCAGGAAGCACCAGCATCACAGGGGCTGCAAACTTTAAACTCCCCCCAAAAGAAATCTGGTTAGAAATTCACTACGTTTCATAGAGCATTAACTATTTACAGAACCGGGGGGAGGGGGGGGGGCATACAACTGAGAAAACAGATGTTCTAGGCAGCACTCCACTCCAGGCAGCTGATGAAACCTCAGAAATTGCTTTTGCCCAAGACCTCCCTCGGACCTTCACCAGACCTTAGACCCCAACCTACCCTCTGGCACTGGTAAGTTGATCTCTAATTTTACTTGTTTTTACCATGTTTCCCTGGTCAGTCTTCCACCCGTCAGAGAATCAAACTGCTTCTCCCACCTGGTCCCAAAGGGATGCAGGAATTTTCCTTCCCTGACCAGTCCTTCTAGGTCCTTAAGGGTGCTGGAATCCCCTTACACCATGGCCAAAGTCACACCCAGTACCCTTTCCTCATACAGAATGGGGTAGGCCCTCAAATTACTTCTGGCCTGCACCCCCACACACCTTTCATCTTGTGCTTGTTTTAAGTTACCGGGTCCAGAGGGCTTCCCAAAGCCTATAGTAAATGACCTGCGACCCACCCAAACAGGCTTTCTCTCCTTCTTATCTGGTGATCCCAGACCAGCAGCAGCAGTTTTAGGTCACACTTGCTCCGGAGAAGTTGACTGTGACCTTGTAGCTGGAAGGCTGCCTCCAGACAGAGGCCTTGGCGGTGTTTCCCTGGGCCCTGGAAGTTCAACCACAGTTTGGTCTAAGGCTCCTGTCCATCCCTCTGCCACAGGGAGTAGAGGCAGCTGATGAGGAGGAACTGGGCAGACAGCTATGTCCAGCCTCACCGATCTTCTCCTCTGCTGCAGCTGCACCCTCCCTCTGTACCTCCTTGGCTTCAATAATCACATCGTGGAGTGTCCTCTCACTGACTCTGCCTTCTTCACCTGCTCTGGGGTCCACTCCTCTAATGAAAGCCATTCCGCAGCACCAGGTTCCAGGCTTCCATGTGACCATACAGAGGATGGGCCTTCTGACATCCTAAGGGGGTACACCCAATTAAAAACTGGAGGGGCCCAGTCAAATATGCCTCCAGTTGCCGAGCTCAAGCACAAGCTGCACACTGGTAGACAAGCAATTCCCTCTCCTTTGTAGCCACATCTAACACATCTCTCCTCTACCTGCCCTTTTTCTGCAGTGTTCCATAACCAGGGCAGTAAAGATGAAGGAACCATGGACATGGGTTCCCCAGAGGGAGGCACACCTTCATCTCCAAACCCCCACCCAGCCTTCCATGACAATGGGTCCATACCTGCTAGGCTCAAGAAACCTTCCGTGGTCAGAGTGTTCAGGCAGTTCTCAATTCCAAACCTCCCCTATGCATAGATGTCTCAGCTCAGTCCTCCTGGTTCTACTTGCTCCTGCCCTTTCTCTCTCTCCAAAATGGCGATGCCTTCTTCACTGTTTATCCCCTCAGTATACCCTCCAGCCAATTACACAACAACCTAAGATCACATGCCTGGCAAACTACATGGGCTTTCACATGAGAGCCAGTTCGCAGCCTGCCACCCAAACCACCACACCCAGGATGGAAATTTAAGTGTGCCACATGGCCTATCCAGCCTGGGCTGGACCCTTCAGCCCTCCATTCCTGGGTATGGGGCACTGGAGGTGTAAGGGGTCCCCCAAAACATCCCAGATGAGCCCCCACATGTAGCCGCCCCACCTTTCCACTTGTCTAGGGGCTCTTGATGTTACACAAAGGGAAGGGGCACCTACTCAGAGACCCAGACCAGAACATTAACTACCATGGAGAATAAAAGTGGTGTTGTCTTACCACGCCCAGGTCCTACTGCAGCATAATGGAAACTGCTACCCTGCTGCACTCCTCTGGATACTGACCAATGGAACCAGAGACCTCCTCTTTTCTCTTTCTTCTTTGGAGTCTCCCACCAGCATCCCAGCCTAGGAAGCACCAACATCACAGGGTCTGCAAACTTAAAACTCCCTCCAAAGAAATCCGGTTAGAAATTTATTAAGTTCTCTGGAATTCATCCATCTAGTAATCTTTTAAAACACTGTCATGCACTCAGTAATGCAACAAACCAGTTTATTACACTTGAGGTCCGAATGATTTCAACTAGGACCCAGGGGTTCTCATTGCTTGCTTAAAGCTTAACAGCCATCCAGCTCCATGGAGCACTAACTATTTACAGAACCAGGGGGGCATACAACTGAAAGAACAGATGTTTTAGGCAGCATTCCACTCCAGGCAGCTGATGAAACCTCAGAAATTGCCTTTACCCAAGACCTCCCTCGGACCTTCACCAGACCTTAGAGCCCAACCTACCCTCTGGCACTGGTAAGTTGATCTCTGATTTTACTTGTTTTTACCATATTTCCCTGGTCAGTCTTCCAACTGTTGGAGAATCAAGCTGCTTCTCCTACCTAATCCAGTGCAAAGGGATGCAGAAATTTTCTTTCCCTGACCAGTCCTTTCAATTCCATAAGAGCTTCGGAATCCCCTTACACCATGGCCAAAGTCACACCCGGTCCCCTTTCCTCATACAAAATGGGGGGACCCTCAAATTACTTCTGGCCTGCACCCCCACACACCTTTCATTCTGCGCTTACTTTAAGCTACCAGGTCCAGAGGGCTTCCCAAGGCCTATCCTTAATGACCTATAGCCCACCTAAACAGCTTGTGATCAGCACCCTGAGGCCTGCTCCTCCAAGCAGGCCCCATAATTTAAGAGAAGCCTCCGGTACCCCCCTTTAACAAACCTGGACCACCATGCCACACTGGGAGCCAGGAGGTGAGCTGCCACCACCACTCCCTTGGATGAATCCTGTCATGAAGCCTCCATCCTTAGTGGCTCAGGCCTACTTCCCACAGGCCTGGGACCCCACCAAGCTACCTCCTAGGGCACTGTCACCACCCCTTTTTCATTGGAGCCCAATCTACCCCACACAATGCTGGCAGGCTAGTTAATGCCATTCCCCCGCACCTCCCACTACTGGTGCCATGTTGTCTTGTTCCCAGCACTACCTTGGACTCACTGGGGGGGTTCCCCCTGGAATATGGCCCCAAAACTGGACAGATGAGTTCCTTCCTGTCTGCCTGTCCTGCCATCTCCCAGCCAGCCTCCTATCTCCCCCCCAGGTGACCCACGCTCCCAGCTTTTAAGGGCTAAAAGAGTTTGTCCCTAGTGGCAGTCTAAAGTTGCCTTCCTTAAAACCCTACAAACCCATAAACTGGAAGGGAAGGCATAAAAAAGTGGGACCCCTAGTGGTGAACTTCAAGCCTCTCTCATAGAGGGGGCTTACACCTCCATGCCCAGTTACCTAATTAATAATATGTGCCTTTTTTAAGTAATATAAAACTAATCTCTCATATAAATCCTACTCCCAAGATTCAATGGTGAGCAGAATAAAACAGATCAGGAGGTTCTATCAGTTCAACACACGCCAGATTTCCAATTCTACCAAACTTCACTGACTTCATACACATTAATCACACAAAAAAAGGGGAAACTATTTGCACCCACCATTAGTCATGGACACTAAAATGGTGATCAAATTATAAAACCATTTCATTTATCAAAAGTGCAGCACAACACATCTATATTCAGCATAAAAACACAAGGAGAATAACACTAACATTTCTCAAGGACTCAGCCTTGCTTCATTGGAGTAAAGTATTCATGCACCAAGTCATTTATTTATACCAGCACCAATAAGCCAACAAATGAAAAAATTGCACATACTCATTAATTGCTAAAATACATAGCAATGACTTTGTATAAAGACTAGCCAGGCTCCAACTGAAAATCAAACTGAGTTCAATTAATCCCATGATGTAAACAACTGAGCAGCCAATTAATTCATTAAGCTTGTCCTACAGCTTCTACTATATGCACATATTACGCACTATGTAATTAGCGGAGCAGACAATTTCATCTAACTGCTCAAATAACTGCTGCTTTAGTATATGTATACCCCACATATAGATTTATGTGAAACTCTGTGCAAATTTTGCCATATACATATCTAGGCTTGTTTCATATGCAGTCATTTTTTTCAGCAATCCATTTAAGTTATCAGCTTGTATAAAACTTAAATCAGATCATCACTTGGTTAGAAAGCAATACATCAAGCAATCCACCACTATCATCTAACTGTAGGCATAAGGGAGATCTTTCAAATACTGATGCATTTCTGGGATTGCAAATTAATTCAAGGAAGGATGTTTTACAGTTTAATTAAAAAAGCTGAAAGATCTATTTTTTCATTCAGCCCTTCATCACTAAGTACCCTTAGTTAATAAATCCAATAGCTTTCACATTGCCTGATTTCTTTTCTCTAAATCACCATCCCTAGGGCCCAGGGAAACTTTTTCAATACCTGTAAACTTGAAGTTGTGCACTTGGTTTTTATTATTTAAAATACGCTTAACTAGAGCATAACTTTCATTGTTGTGATATATGGCCCTTACATGCTCGCCTATCCTGGTTTTGAATAGGCAAGTAGTCCTCCCCACATAAGTGTCCACAGCTACAAGATAGTGGGTATACAATCCCTTCACTATTACAAGTTATGAATTGTTCAATTTCAATTTCGTGTCCCATCACTGGGCTCACAAAACTTTTCCTTTGCACAATATATTTATAAAACAAACATTTCCCACACCTGTAACTTCCTTTGGGAGGCAACCAAGTGGATCGTGGATTAGTTATGGGAGGAAGCATGCTTGGTGCTACAAGATCTTTAATAGTCTTAGCATTCCTAAATACTACTTTAGGGCCTGCATCAACAACATTTTTTAACTTGGGTTCGAGTTTTAAGAGATCCCAGTTTTTTTGTATATCTTTAACTTCCATGGACCTAGTGGAATATGTGGTGATGAAAGGACATTTAAAACTTACTTCCTAACTTATTTCTCTAGGGGTCAAAGTGGAAACACAATCTATTTTTGCTACTGTCTGGATAGCATTAGCCACAGAATAGTAGCTGTACCCTCTTTGCAAAAATCTGCCCACTTGCTGTTTCCGTTTCTTATCATATTCATAATGCTCTATATAATTGTGCTTAGTTCTAATCAGCTGACCCTTTGGAATATTCTGCATGACATGAGGCGGATGGAAGCTATTGTAAAGAAGAAGGCTGTTCTGATCTGTCTACTTTTGATAGAGAATTGCACACACTCCTCCCTGCTCATTTTCATAAATAAGGAGATCCAGAAAGGCAATCTGGTCCTTATTCACACTATACTTGAATCTCAAATAATCACTGGTGCTTTCTAGCCATGACACAAAGTCTATAAACTGTTCCCCTGTGCCTTTCTAGGCAACTAGCACATCATCAGTATTGCGCCGCCACAAATCCTAATACTGAAAATGAGGATTTGTGTTGGCGCTATAGAGGATATGTTCCCAAGGGCTACATATAGTCCTGCATAACTGGGGGTCATAGTGGCCATCATTGATGTACCTTGAATTTGTCTGTAATGGCATTTATCAAACAGAAACATCTTTTTAGTCTGTGCCAAGCGAGCTAGTTCTAGGAGATAGTGTGCAGGCATATTACCAAGGCTCACTTCATCTCTTTGGTCCAAGAGACATTTTAGAGCCATCAAGCCTCCGTCATGGGGAATCACAGTATAGTGTGATTCAGTATCTAGTGTAGCAAAGAGCCACGCATGACATAGCTCCAAGTTCTCAACCAAATGTATCACTTCCACAGAGTCCCTGATATATGATCTCACAGTGGTTACCGAGGGTTGTAAGAATTCATTTACAAACATCGATACAGGATTGGTGAGCCACCCCGTATCCAAGATGATTGGGCATCCTGGCGGTGACTCTCTGCTTTTATGTTGCTTCGGCAAAATATATATCACAGGAGTGAACGGATATGCAACAGTGAGTGCCCTAAAAAGGTTATCAGTTAAGTAGCCTTTAACAAAACCATAACTCAATACTTTATCAATCTCATTTTTAAAAACAACTGTGTGATTATGGGTAAGTTTCTCATAGAAAGCGACATCTGAAAGCTGCCGTAGTCACACAAATCTCTCCATCTGTTTGCCTATATCTCAGTATATTAAAACATGTTGTCTCTGGTTCCAGGTTGTTCCATGTTGTTCTATAATTGTTAGCATATGCCAACCAACTCCAAACAGAGCTCCAGCTTCCCTTATCTCACATTTGGATGTCCCCTTCTTCACACAACCCCTCCAAATACTATGACTCTGCAGAGTGTGTGTGTAAGGGGGGGTTGAATCCCAGTTTGAATCTTTGTACAGCTCCTCACTGAAGACACTTTCCTCTCAGGCTCTCTGCTTCCCCTGATCCACTATGACTCCACTTCAGTCAGACCTAAACAAAAAACAAATAATGAGACTACAAGTGTAGATATTTTTATAAAAAACAATCTAAAACAGCTTTAAAAAATCCCTTCAATAAAGAGGCGTACCATGCCACAGATATAAGCTTGCCTTAACATTCCAGCTGAGGAAGACAAATTCCTCTGCATCCCTCAGTTCCTACTGCTATGTGAACAACAATAAGAGTTGCACTAAACTGTGTGAAAACATACTTCCGTGTCCATACCATTTTTATGTTGTAGACTAATTAAATCTTCAATATCAGCTATTTTTTTTTATAACCCCCCCGTGGGACCTTACCTTAATTTGCTTTCAGGGCTGCCCTGGTTCTCTTGCTGCCTGCTTGCTTCTGCCGTTGTTCTTTTTCCCCCCAATGTTCCTCACCTCCTGGCCAGTCCTGTAGTGCCCCTGAAGTCTCCATCCAGCCCCACAGTGTGTTTTTCTGTGAATCGGGACTGGATGAGCAAGTTGCAGAGCTGCAGTGCTGTTCCTGCCCTTTGGTGCAGATCTGGTGGTCCACGCATGCGCTGTAGCGCATTGTTGTATTTCAGCCATTGCTATAGCTGAACATATGCATCTCTGGTGGTCCTGGTCCCCTAGTTTGGCAGTACATAGGCTGGAGAGACAGAGGAGGTGCAAGAAACACCTCAAGAGGTTCTGTTTAAAGAGTAAAGTTGGGACTGTTGTGGGACTGCATATGAGCTGTTTGCACAGCAGCCATGTTACAGCCTTTATCTCCAGTTGCAGCCAATCGGTAGGTCAGGATTTTGCCAAAGGATTTTGGTTCTGTAAAGTGGGCTTATGGGGGAAAAAGCTGGTGAAATTCTTGGCGCCCTTTTGCAAGACCAATCAGGCATCAAGGGAGCCTACTGAATATCAATTTGTCAGAGGTCTGCGCTTTCAATGCCAGGTTCACGGTCCTCGGAGGAACCCATGGTATGTATCCAAGTCTCACTGCTATTGAGGCTCCAGTGAGCATCTAGAGACTGTGTCCTGATATGAAATGGCCACGGCTGCTAGGTTGGCAGTGTGGCTGAAAATACAAATAGCATCCGGATGTGTCTAAGCTTCAATAAGGAGGAAGGCAAAAGGAGGTCTTCTATTAAGGTCAGCACTGGGAATCAGCCAGGTAGTGTCACTAGCTAGGCCCTGCCATTGCACCTCCCCTGAAGGGTCAAGCCTGGATATGGGGGTCTGAGGCATTCTAGCCTAGGTCCCTCTGCTGGTCTGTGTTCCAGATTATGACTTCAGCTTATCCAGAGTTTCACCTGCTAGAGGAGCTGAGAGAGGTAACAGCTTTCTAAAGCTACAGTATCCTGCTGCCAAAGAAAGGTTCAAGCTGCTAGGTGGCTGCTTCAAGTCTCAAGCTTCTCAAGTCCTAGAGTTCTGCTGATCCAATCACCCCAGTTCTACAGTCCAAATGCCACCCAAGACTGTCTGCAGAACCATGAGTAGATACAGGGATTGTCCTGCATCTGGGGAACTGTAAATAGTTGCCAAAAATGTGCACAGTTCTGAGGTTAAATAGTATGGATGTTAAAGTCTCAAGTTTTATTGACTACCCAAAGCACCAAGATTCAGCAAGTATTTACTGCTATCATAAAAATGGGTTTGAATCTAATTTGTTTAAAAGTGCACCAATGCCAGCCAACCAGCTGAATCATACAGGCTGCAACAGTTAGTACAGGGTGTCACAACCCCACTCAGCAGTTCAGGCCCTCTGCTCCCACAGTGCCAACCTCCGAGCGCAGTCCTGTGAACAGTTAACAGAACAGGGTAACCTTCCTGTCTGTTTTGTGGGTTCAAATCAAACTTTGGTCTCAAGTTCTGGACGGATTCAAACTGTGAACCTCTTGCTAGCGTACTCAATGTACAGACTCAAATAATTCTGCTCTTTGGGGGGGGGCACATATCTTTTACCTATGGGCACCTAACCAGGTGTACAAAATGAACACTTAAAACTCTATTAAAACCTCAGAATAAACTCTTACTTTTTCCCAGTTTGGTAAAACCAGTAAGCTTTGTACAGTGTCAACTTTAACCATGTATGCTTCACTTGTTAAGAAAAAGAATTTCAAAGGCACACCAAGTAGTCTCTAAAGTAGACATTTTCTTAAAGATAGATAAAAAAATTAACATGTAAATACAGAACCATATATCACAAAACATACAAATCACTTAAACAAAAACGGTTTAAAAGTGCAGACAAAATCTTCTACCACAGTACACTTAGAATTGTCTTTTCTAATGTATACTTATCTCCTAACAGTGCCTGATGTTGCTTTATCAGAGTCCCAACATATGTGTGTCAGTGCAAAACAGAATACTGTTTTAAAACTGGCTTTGCCAACCTCTTTGCATGAGGTCACCTAGCTCCTCCCTGTCAGAATATAAAAATTATACAATCAGGATGTCTATCCAGCAGTAGGTAAATTAATAAAGGTGACCTCAGCAAAACTCATGCCCCACCTGACTTTCTTTAAATAACATCCCCTCTTTGATCTCAAGTAGCTCTTCTTCCCAGGACACATCAAAGAATCTTTTATGACTTCGCACTGAAGCGTCATAACCTGCTCTCTTCCTCTAAATGTTATAAAAATTTATGATTTCCCATCCTAGCAGCTGGCAAGCTACAAATAAGCTAGATAAACAGGAGATGCTTAATTTAGGCCTCTTCTAGCCTGTAATTATCTCTTGGCCTTCCAGGTAACACGTTGTAGCTAAAGCCTGGGAAGGGGGGTGTCATTCCACAGGCTGATTCAGCATGTATCTTGAGAGACACTCAATAACACATTTTTATATTACAGAAAGCATAGATTAATCAGAACCAGCTGTCTAAGTGTCACAATCCTCCCCACCTAGACTGAATTTTGGGGCTCTATCCCCTGTATGGGATGAGCTTCTCAAATCAGTTCACTCCTCATACACATGAGACAGACCATCGGAGTTCTGATTTTTGGCTCCAGCCCTGTGTAAAATTGTCATGTCATACCCTTGGAAAGCAAGACTCCATTGTTTTTCCCCATCTGTGTCAGCCAAACCAGGGGGTTGTGGTCAGTCAGCACCACAAAATGCTGCCCATATAAGTATGGCTCCAACTTCTTTAGGGCCCACACTATGGCAAGACATTATTTTTCCACAGTAGAGTATGCCTGCTCCCTGGGAAGTAACTTCCTACTCAGGTAAACCACTGGGTGATCTTTCCCTTGGCTGGATGTCTAACTCAGTACTGCCCCAATACCCACGTCTGAGGTGTCAGTCTGAACTATAAAGGGCTTGCTATAGTCAGAACTTGTAAAAACATGAGCACTGCACAGCGCCTCCTTTAGTTTGGAAAAGGATTCCTCACAAGCTGGGCCCCAGTTAATTTTCTTGGGCATCAACCTTTGTCAGGTTAGATAGGGGAGCAGTCACGGCACTGTAATTGGATACAAACTTTCTATAGTACCCTGCTGTCCTAAGGAAACTCCTGACCTGCTTCTGTGTTTCTGGTCTGAGCCTCACTCAGATTACCTCTATCTTTATTTGGTTAGGATGGAGTTGTCCTCGGCCTACCGCATGCCTGAGGTATGCCACCTCTCCCATGGCCACCTGGCACTTCCTGGCTTTGACAGTGAGCCCGGCCCTCTGTATCCTGCCCAGCACTTCCCTAAGGTGAGACAGGTGTTCCTCCCAGCTGGCACTAAAGATGGCAATGTCATCCAGGTACGCCACAGCGTACTCCTTAGCACCATTTAACACCTGGTTCACCAAGCTTTGGAAAGTGGCTGGGGCGTTCTTCATTCCGAAAGGCATTACTTTGAATTCAGATAAGCCTATCAGAGTGATGAAGGCTGACCTCTTCCTAGCTCTGTCCATCAACTCTACCTGCCAATACCCCTTTGTCAGGTCAATGGTGATAAGGTAGGTCGCCCCTCCTAACTTGTCCAGGAGTCTGTCCATTCGAGGCATCGGGTGGGCATCTGACTTTGTGACTGCATTCAGTCCACAATAGTCCACACAGAAATGAGTAGAGCCATCTGGTTTAGGCACAAGGACTATGGGTGAGGCTCAGGGGCTGTGGGATCTCTGGATTACCCCTAAATCCAGCATCTCCTTCACTTCCCTCCTAATGTCCTTTTGGACAGCCTCTGACACCCGATATGCTGTCCGCTGTATGGGTGTCTGTGTCCCTGTCTCCACATCGTGAGTCGCTAAGGGGGTTAGTCCAAGCTTGGCACGAAACAATGGGGCAAAGTCTGCTAAAACCTCCCTCATTTCCTGGATCTAGTCCAGGGTCAGCTGGGGAGACAATTTTACTTCCTCCACAGAGGACTCCCACTTACTTTCTTCCAGCAAGTCCAGAAGGGGGTCTTCTTCATCCATCCCTTCCCCAGAACTATGCACTGCAAACACCATGTCAGCCCTATTTGCATAGCAATTCATCATGTTGACATGGTACATCCTTTCTATCTGTCTTCTGTTGGGCAACTCTATAATGTAGTTCACATCATTTACCTTCCTAACTACTTCGTACGGTCCTGCCCACTCGGCCTGCAGCTTGTCTTTTCGGACTGGAATAAGTACCATGACTTCCTGACCCACCATGAACAAGCAAACTCTGGCTCTTCGGTCGTACCACACTTTTTGTTTCTGTTGGGCAGTTGCCAGGTTGTTCTGGGCTGTCCCTATAAGCTCCTTCAGCCTTTCCCTAAACCTAAGGACATAATCCACAATGGGAGTGCCTTGGGTGGCATTCTTGCCTTCCCAGTCCTCCAGGATCAAGTCTAGGGGCCCATGTACCCGGCGTCCATAAAAGAGTTTGAAGGGGGAAAATCCTGTTGACTCTTGTGGTACCTCCCTGAATGCAAACAACAGGTGGGGAAGGTATTTCTCCCAGTCCCTCCCATGCTGTTCAGAAAACACCTGGAGCATTGACTTTAGGGTACCATTGAATCTTTCCACAAGCCCATTGGCTTGTGGGTGATATGATGTCGTGCATCTCTGCACCACCCCCACTTCTCCCATAAACATTTCATCAGATCCAACCTGAAGGAACCCCCTTGATTGGTGATAACCTCCTGCAGAAACCCAGCACGGGAGAAAATCCCAAGTAAGACATCTGCCACTTTGTCTGTCCTCAGTGAGGATAGGGCGACTGCCTCTGGGTACTGGGTGGCATAATCCACCACAGTCAGGATGAATCTCTTCCCTGAGGAGCTGGGGGTATTTAAAGGCTACATGATATCCATTCCCACCCTCTGGAATGGCTCCTCCACTATGGGCAATGGAATCAGGGCAGCTTGGGTTTTCTTGCCCACCTTCCCTATTTCTTGGCACTGGTGACAAGACCTGCAATACTCCTTTACCTGCTGGGTGAAGTTAGACCAGTAGAAATTCTGGGCCAACCACTGCATTGTGTGCATGATTCCTAGATGACCAGACAAGGAAATATCATGTGCAATCTTGAGCAACTGCTCATGATACCCCTGAAGAATGACAAGCTGCCTGCCTAGCACCTCTCCCTCTATCTACACAGACTGAGTATACATAAGTCCATTTTCCCAATAAACCTTATGTTGGCCATCACCTCCTTGTACTCTGTCAGAGTCTACCCAAGCCCTCAGCTTCTCTAGACTAGGGTCACTTCTCTGAGCAACTGCAAACCTCTCACACATTCCCAAGGCATGGGACAGGTCCCCTTCAGTCACTAAACTAAGGTCCCTAGAACTAGCGTCAGGGCACTCAGGATAATTGTTAGTCCTAACCCTCTGACCCTGGGTCACCTGTCCCTCTTTGGTGTAACCCTCTGTAACTGTGTGGTTGACTGTTACTGGGGAAATGTCTACCCCTTTTTCATTAGTCTTTCCATCTGGTGACACAGGCTAGGAAACCAGCCTCTCAGTGGTTTCCACAATGACTTCTGTGGGGTTCAGGGAACTACAATTTTCCCTTGCCACTTGGCTATGGGTAACTGCACATACCATCCCCGTTTGACATTGTTGCTCAGGATCACATCCACTGCTAACGTTTTGGCTACAGCCACCTGTTGCACAGTTCCCCCTGTTTCACCCCAGTCTAGGAGAACACTAGCAATGGGCAATGTTTTTTCTTCACTAGTAAAGTCCTGTACAGTGATGTATTTATTGGGTATAAGCTGACCAGGCTGTACCAGATCCCCTTTTACCAATGTCAGGAATGCCCCTGTGTCCCTTAACCCTTGCGTCTGTACACCATTCACCATGAATGGGTGCAAGTGTTCCCTCACATTCACAGGTATGCTCCCAGGGACACACAAACAACCCACTTCTTTTCTAGTACCATTCTGCGTATTATTGCTCATTCTTTTGGGACACTGTTTGGCAATATGCCCAGTTTCTTTACACAACCAACATTCGTATCTTTTCTCAGAGAAATCATTTCTCTGAAACCTGGGGCTAACTGGTTTTGGTGATGGCAGTGAGGGTTTTAGCTGCCCTGAAGGCACACTTTTCCCTTTCTGTGTTGCCACGCCTGCTCCATTCGCTCTCAGAGCAGATCTGCTCTTGGCATAGCGGTCCGAGAGTTCAGCAGCCTCTTGCACTGTTTTGGGATCTTGGTCCTCCAGCCTGGTTTTCAGCTCTGCTGGGCATGCCCAGAAAAACTGTTCTAACAAAACCACATTTGCAGTTTTATCAACAGAGTTTGCTTTAATTCCTTCCCACCAATGTTTAAAAAACTGACGTAGTTTCGTGGCTAGCTTCTCATAGCTCATGTCAGGGCTTCTCCTGAGCTCACAGAATTTAACTCTGTATGATTCAGCAGTTAATTCAAATTTCTTTAACAGTGCAGCTTTAGGTTTTCTGTAATCATTACTGTCCTCATTGTCCATTTGACCCAATGCATCCCGAGCTTTCCCGGTAAGTAGCGGGGATAGCTGGAAGCTCCAGGACTCCCTAGGAATTTTAGCCTGAATACAAACTTTTTCAAAAGAATTTAAAAAGGCATCCATATCCTCCCCATCTTTAAATTCGGCAATCATTTCATTTCATTTCATTTTTATTTTTAATACTTGTTAGCAAGATGAGCAAACTGCCTGTTTTCACAAGCAACAAGTCAACAAATAAACAGAAAAATACAAAAGTACAAAAGACAAATATATCAGACTAACAATATAAAATACATCACACTATTGAAAACAATGACAGTCATTTAAACTGTTTAGCCAAACAGTAAAATATTTCTTGAACATTTGAATAGACCCAGCATTAGTGATTTTAGATGGAATACCATTAAAAATGTTAATGGCCCTTTAAATTACTGATCTTTGACCAATTGTTTTCTTATAGAGTGGGATTCTGAATGCCCCCCTAGACTTGAACCTGGTTTCAATACAACTTATCTGAAGGGGAATAATATCCTGAGTTACCTGAGGGAGTAAACCCAGAGTACTTTTAAACAAAAAGGCTCTGAGTTTCAGATTTATCCTGTCACAAAGAGAAAGACAATTTGCTTCTCTAAGCAAAACACAATGATGTGTCCTCCTAGGAAGACCTGTCATGAAATGCAGAACACTGTTGTAAGTGACTTGAAATTTCTTAAACATTACAGCATTTGTACCAGAGTAGATTAGAAGACCGTACTCTAGAACACTTAACAAAAGACTATTTCCAAGTAATCTATGGGATTCTGAAATGAGAAAAAGGTTTGATCCTGAATAACAACCCAATTCTCTGGTGAATTTTTTTAATGATCTTAGCTATATGTTGGTCAAATTGAAGATGGGAGTCAAGGGTCACTCCCGAATAATTGAAGCTATTTACCAATTCAATCCTTTTACTGCCCAAATCCGTAATATGAATATTTATATCTCTTGTATTTCTAGGGCCAGTAAAAACCATACTTTTAGTTTTCACTGAATTCAGTACTAGATTACGGGAGAGCAACCATTTTTGGAATCTATCAAAGTCCCTCTGGACTTTGTCTAATGCTTCGTCCAGAGTATTTCCTTCAGAAACAATTACCACATCATCTGCATACATAATAAAACTAGGCCCTGTGATGGTAGAAGAAGTGGTATTAACAAAAAGAGAAAACAAAAGAGGACCCAAAATTGAACCTTGGGGTACCCCACAAAAAACAGGATGAGAATCAGAACTTCTGTGCCCAATAATTGTTTTATGTTCTCTATTATTAAGTTACCCTCCAATTCATAGAATAACTGCCTTGGAGAAGTAAACTTCCCCGAGGGCTCTCAACAACAAAGAATGATCTACCAAGTCAAAGGCCTTGGTGAGATCCACGAAAACTGCAGCAACAGAGCATCCAGAATCAAGGGAGCTCCTTATACTGTTCGTGAATCCCACCGAGGCAGTCTCTATATTATGTAATTTCCTAAAACCATGTTGACAGTTCGACAATATACTGTAACTTGACAAGAAAATCTGAATTTGATCGAAGACTATTCTCTCAAGGATCTTGGATAGAGGCAATTAAAGAGTGATGGGTCTAAAGTTAGAGACTAAATGGTTACTATCTGATTTATGTATAGGTTTTATAAGTGCCTGCTTCCAGATCTGAGGGAAAACATTATGGCATAATGAGTAATTGAAAATTGAAGCCAGGGGAATAGCTAGAACCTTAATTCCCTTTTTAATCAAACTAAAATCAATCCCATCTAACCCTATTAATGGTTTGGGACTATACTTAAGTACATAATCAATGACAACTTCCAGGGTTAATATCTGAAAATAAAACAAAGGATGATTATTTTTTTTGTTCCACTTCAATAAATGGATCAGAACTTGATAGGTTTGAAGGGTTTTGAAATCTTATAAGGTCCCCAAAGTATTCATTAAACATTTTAGCTACACATATAGGGTCACTAATTAAAATCCTGAAGGGTTTTAACCGTATCCTCAGAATCTCTTCCAAGGAAATTATTCAATGTTTGACAGGTTTGTTTTGAACTACCAAAAGATTGAAGTTGTTTATTTTTAAAAAAAGTCAATTTTGGCTTTTCTAATGGAAGCCTTACATCTGTTCATGAGAATGTTATAACTGATCAAAGAATTAGGCTCATTATCTTTTTAAAAGTGTTTCCATGCCCCATCTCTTTGTTTCATTAGTACCCTTAGTTCCCTGGTAACCCATTCTTTTTTGTTACCTCTTATTCTCATTTTTTTAAGCTGGGCAAGTTGATCAACAACCTGATGGAATAATTGGCTAAATGTTTTAAATTTAAATTGATATCAGGAATATCTTCAAGGCAAGACCAGTCAATTTGTTCACAGGCTTTAATCATGGTCAATGGAGTGACCCAATTTAAATTTCTTGTTTCCATACAAATTGATGGGCAAGAGTGCTGTTTTGAGGTCCACTTACAATACACAGGGCTGTGGTCACTAACTACATCAGGTGATACTCCAGAATCAATTATCTTGGTTGGATGGGTTACTACTATCCAATCTAATATGGTACCCCCACCAGTTTTATAACTAAATCTTGCTGTTTGAGAAATTAACTGTTGCACTCCAAGCTCTTGGAAACAATCAATAATATATAGAATAATGGATAGGGAACTGTGCACAACCAGGCTGTGTTTCCATCGAGGGGGTTGATGACATCATAGACCTTGAGAGCGAAGCTTGAGAGGTCCCTATGATGTCATCAACCACCCGAGATGGAAACACACGGCCTTGTTGGTGCACAGTTCCCTATCTATTATTTTATATAGCATATGGTTCCCCCAAAAAATGTGGTCAGTTTAATTCACAAAGTTGAGGTATAATTTCATACCTTGTGTATATCTTCAGTCACACTGTGCATCTACCCGGTCCTCGTTGCCTCGCCGCTCTGCTGCCGACCTGAGTATCTCCATTCTCACCGTTGTCCCGCTGTGCTGCTGACCACTAACATGAACCGAGGTAGTGTTTTTACAAACGCTAAAAAGGACAAACTGAATGTTTGGAAACATGGAGCCAATTATGGCAGAGTCTGTGTCCAAAGAATCTTTTACCCGCCTCCTCCCAGCTGCTTGCTAAGTGGCGCCTACCATGTTGACTCATATTTTTTTTGAAAGTGTGATGTTTCAGCCAATCGGGAAACAGTTCAAGGGTAAAAAGTTGTTGTACTATTGATGTGATGTCAGAGCGATAGTACAACAACTATTTTGACCTTTGAACTGTACTACAACAAGATTTCAGCAGTTGCTGAAATCCATTCACAATACAGGCTAACCATATACTATATAATGATTTTGTTCAATGTCCCAATTACAATTACAGTCCCCCATCAGAATCTATTCCCTATTTGCTGGTAAAGATTTCCTGACTTTTGACACAACCTCAAATCCTTGCTTAATAAAATGAGGAGGGATATACAGGGATAAGTAAGGTGTTTATTCCTACCCAAAAGCAGGTCAAGAGATAATATCACATCCAAGCCCATTGATGGGTGGGGACAACTCTAGTGCTTTGAAGCTAGTCCTGACATAAACTGCAACCCATCCCTTTTTCCTGTTCTATCCTGTCTAAATATGTTAACATTTGGAATAGATATTTTATTATTAAAGATCTTATCCATTAACCATATTTCTGAAAGAGTAATAACATCAAAATCATGCTGTACAGTCCATGCCTCAAATAACGACCATTTAGCTGTTAAACTTTGTACATTCAAATGTACTATCTTGAGGGAGGACTGCAATTGATTATCAGGACTAGCAAAGTATATTGGACCAGGATGAGGGTGTACTGAATCTGATAAAAGGAGGAATAGAAGAACCAAACATGTAAGAAATGATTTCTGGTTTAGACTAACTGATTCTTTACATATACCCCTCGAGATTTTAGACATAGTAGGAATACCCAATTTACACAAAGCCATAAAGTCACTATAACTGTATCTAAAAAGAGTGTAGCCAGGTTCATTTAACAATACTGGGTTTAACAAGCTAGGAGAATAAAGGGTAGAACTCCTTCCCATATGATTCATGTTGAATGCATTAATGCTTTCATGTGATACGCTGGAGTTTAAAGATGTCACAAATTTACTGGGATAATTAACCAAAATGAAACATAATACAAATACTAGACCCCTCATTTTAAGAAACAGAGCTAATGTCCTTCAAAACACCAATAACAGAAAAAGAAAATAGAAATAATAAAAGTAAGTAATTAATTAAAATGATAAAAATGCAAGTTTTAAAACATGTATTATTGAACTAATACATAAGCATTCCTTATGTAAATGAATAAGATAAGCTACCAGGAAGAACAATCAGGATCAGAGAACGTAATTCAGTAAACCTAGGAAAAAGTCACTCAAGTTTTAGAGCAATTTAAAATCTATCTGCTTAGCAAATATGTATTGTGCTCTCCTAATAAATGTTCCATGCTGAGTGGCGCTTACGCCACTCATGCTTGAGCAGTAGCAGTGTGATGTTTAAATATAGTCCTGCCCCTCCTTGTTAGCTGACGTCTCCCCACTCAACTGTAGCTAATGTCCTCTGGAGTTTTCAAGGAGCATTGGCACAGTTCACTGATAATAAAATAAAACAGCAGCTTACTCAATGTGACACAGACGCTGGCTGTGAGCTGTCAATTTGGAATTCAATTTGTACCCCAGTTCTGTAGTCCCAGTTAAACCCAAGCCACTTATCTGCTATGGTGCTGGTGGTTGGAGTCATAGCTTCTCCTGTTCATGTTGCCTCTGGTGCTCAAGCTCCTCACAGCCTGCATCTTGATGTTCTTACTCCCTCTTCTCCTCTGCAGCTCACTGGCACTCATGCTCCTCATGGTCTGCTTCTTGGCATTCTCAGTCTGCCTCATGGTCTGCCTCCCACTGTTCACTGTCCTTCTCCCTCTGGAACTCCAGCTCCATTCTAGGCAACTCAATTTGCAGCCTGAGTATTTCTGGATCCAGGATACTGGTGACCTTCCCCTGCTGCTGTGGCCCTTCACTGACAATGGCCTGTTGCCCTCCTGATTGGATCTGGACACTTCACTGGCTGCTAGCCCCACCACACTCAAGGTCTGGTCCTTTTCAGTCACTGTCTGTGATTCGATGCTCTGGGTATCTGCTACCATCAGGGCATCCACGAGGTTCTGTTTGCTAGCTTTCACCTCGAATGGGAATCCTCTGTCCCCACACAACTGCTTTAAATAGTCTACAGTGTGCCTGCTGTAGTTGGAAGCCATCTTCTTCCCAAACTATGGCTACTCTGACTTGCACTTTAGAAAAAAATTAAAATGGGTAGGAACTTGACCGTACGCCAAGTGATATAGTTCTGTCTTCTTTTTAAAAATATAAATCACTGCCTTTTTCTTTCTTTGCAAGTGAGCTGATGGTCTCAAGCTGACACACGGAACAATAAAAGCTTGTAATACCAACATTTTTTGCACCATTGCCAACCAATCTGTCACAACCCCACTCAGCAGGTCAGGCCCTCTGCTGCCACAGTGCCAACCTCTGAGCACAGTCTTGTGAACAATTAACAAAACAGGGTAACCCTCCTGTCTGTTTTGTGGGTTTGAATCAAACTTTGGTCTCAAGTTCTGGAGGGATTCAAACTGTGAACCTCTTGCTAGTGTACCTAATGTACAGGCTCAGATAATTCTACTCTTTGGGGGGCCAGATATCTTTTGCCTATGGGCACCTAACCAGGCATACAAAATGAACCCTTAAAACTCTATTAAAGACCTCAGAATAAACTGTTACCTTTTCCCTGTTTGGTAAAACCAGTAAGTTTTGTACAGTGTCAACTTGAACCATGTATGCTTTACTTGTCAAGAAAGAGAATTCCAAAGGCACACCAAGTAGTCTCTAAAGTAGAGGTTTACTTAAAGATAGATAAAAAAAATTAACATGTAAATACAGAACCATATATCACAAAACATACAAATCACTTAAACAAAACAGATTTAAAAGTACAGACAAAATCTCCTACCACAGTACACTTAGAATTGTCTTTTCTAATGTATAATTATCTCCTAACAGTGCCTGATGTTGCTTTATCAGAGTCCCAACATGTGTGTGTTAGTGGAAAACAGAATACTGTTTTAAAACTGGTTTTGCCAACCTCTTTGCATGAGGTTACCTAGCTCCTCCCTGTCAGAATGTAAAAATTATAAAATCAGGATGTCTATCCAGCAGGAGGTAAATTAATAAAGATGACCTCAGCAAAACTCATGACCCTACATAACTATCTTTAAATAACATCCCCTCTTTGATCTCAAGTAGCTCTTCTTCCCAGGATACATCAAAGAATCTTTTATGACTTTGCACTAAAGTGTCATAACCTGCTCTCTTCCTCTAAACAGTATAAACATTTATGATTTCCCATCCTAGCAGCTGGCAAGCTACAAATAAGCTAGATAAGCAGGAGATGCTTAATTTAGGCCTCTTCTAGCCTGCAATTATCTCTTGGCCTTCTAGGCAACACATTGTAGCTAAAATCTGGGAAGGGGGTGTCATTCCACAGGCTGATTCAGCATGTATCATGAGAGACACTCAATAACACATTTTTATATTACAAAAAGCCTAGATTAACAGAATCAGCTGTTCAAGTGTCACACAAGGTACCCAGAGGTAGGATTGTGGGGTCCATATCTGGACTGGGGGACTGGTATCAGTTGGGGGTTTGTGCAATTATAACAATGTAAGCAGCTAGTCAGTAGGAAAGATAACTCTGGTCCATGAAAGGGTTTGTGGGTGGTTTTCACTAAAAGGGTGTTTTGATTTAAAAAATACAGAATGATAATTTACTGTTTGCTGGTGCCAATTACTACATGCCAATTGCCAAATGTGACTGATGTTCAGGGCCACTGGAAAATTGCTAAGAAAGTTACCCAGAATCGCGGAGCTTTTTGTAAAAATTGTGGGGAAATTATGGGAGGTCTATTGCAGACTCTGAGTGCTTCACAATAAATCTTTTAATATTTTCTGCAGCATGTATTAGTCAGTATAAACTGCTACATGAACACACTGCCACTTGAATATGTTTAAAACATAAAGAAAAGTTTATATTCCTAAAATGAATACTAAACTGATAAGCTATCATAAGAGCTGCCGATCTTCCAAAATTTAAAAACATTTGCCTCATACAGTGCTAAATAGATTCTATAAAGTGAGCCACAGCAAATCAATATGAAAAAAAAATCCAGACAAAATATTTTTTTCTGTTTCTGGATGTAGAATAATGAACCTAATCAACAGCTGTTTACAGTGCTCTGCCAGCTATTCACCTAATTTGGTACAAGAAAACATAAGCAGATAGAGTGGTGGATAATTGAGTTTTAGTAAAATATTGTTAAAGTGTTTGATCAGAAGGCTGTGGGTTCTATCCCCACTCCAGGCTCTTGGGTTAAATCCTAATACTGACACTGTAGTGCAGCATGACGTGGTTGCTGCACTCCTGAGGTGCCGTCTTTCAGGTGAGATGTTAAACTGAGGTCCCGTCTGCCTGTTCCGGTGGTAGTTCAGGTGGATGTTAAAGATCCCATGGCACTTTTCGAAAAGCGTAGGGGAATTTTGTGGGGAAAAAGGAAATAATAAGTCAGAAGCAAGACAAAACAGTTCAGTCCTAAACAAGCTGAAAACTTGCACAGTTACTGAAGGAAGAACAATAGAAAACAAGACCTAGGGAAATCAAAAGGAAGTAAAATAAGGCTTAAAACAAAAAAAATCACAGTTCTTCCAAAGCTGACGTAACCTACTAGGAGAACAGTGCCGCAAATCAGATTCATATATTTTCCTCATCTCAACCTGTAACATGAGCAACAACTGATCATGAGGCACATAATGTTGTAGTACCCATTTACATCTCGCCTGCCAGAGAAAATGTTTCATAACAGCAGGTAACACCTGCAGGGTATTGACTGAAAATTGCTGCCAATTTGGGATTCTGTGGAGGGGTTGTGGGATAACAGATGGACCAGACACTGCATTATTCGAAATCAAAATCCCCAACCCATCACAGCAATCCTGGCCCTGTGACCAAAATGAAGTCCCCTGACGCCACTTTGACAAACATTTTGCAACATCATGAAAGGTTTTTATCCTGTGTCCTGTGAAAAAATAATGTCAGAGTGAAAGTGTTGTAATTCATGGAAAATCACATCTCTCTGTACTTCAGATTTAATGCTATTTTAATGTCAGAATACGGAGGGCCACCATGTAGTAAGAAAGAAAGATGAGGAAAGCGAATCAGCGCTACGACCTAGTAGCCATCTCTTCCTCCTGGAACAATTGTCAGCAATATCAGAAGACGTCCCTTGGGAAGATGCAACTGAGGAGGAATCAGACTCAGAACCATCATCTTCTGACAGAGAAGGTGCTACATCAGGAAGCAAAGAGGAATACTTCTTGGATTGAGGAATGGTTCCCTTTTTTGACATTTTCTTCCATTCCTTGCCCTTAGGCACAGGAGAGGGTCCCAGCTTCTCTCTCGAACATTTTTTATGACAGACAGTTGTAAAAGTAGAATCAGTGGTAGGCACTGGTGGCGGGGCCGGGGACCATAGTAGCTTGTCCCTGTAGATTCGATCTGTCACTCAATTCCTGAGCAAAATCCAATATCATGGGTTTGAAATCATGGGAAGTAGAAACCCCAGGATCCGCCAAAACAATGCTGACCTCAGTTACCTGAGCTTCCAAATTCAATGGGGGTAGAGATCCCCTCTGGAGGGAGGCCTTCAGGATTGGGCATTGGATCAACAGCCTGGGTGGTTTCTTGTAAAGGAGGCAGCATCGCAGGCATTGTACTGAGAGGAGAAAAAGAGCCTGTAGTACTAGTAGGCTTATGCTGTAAAATATCCTGCATTCGCTTCTCTGAAGCCACAGCACAACTCTTTTTCTGGGCCTGGGTGATTAAGGCTTCTTGGGATGGCCCCTCTCCTGAATTATGAGAGACCCAAGGACATTTTTATATAAGAGTGCCCCCTTTCTTCACAAAGGTTGCATCGAAAAAGGTTCTTACAAACAGTAGAAAAATGACCAATCTCTAAGCAGTGAGTACATTTTGGAGTATCACAGACATTACTCAGATGAAGACTAGAACCGCACTTGTGGCAGGATTTGGGCTGACCAGGATAAAACAAGGAGCCTCTATCCTTTACCAAGGAAAAGCAACCTGGTAAATGTGCAATACCATTATTGGTGGTGAGTAGCTTACATTTAATTTTCCAGCCACCAGTCCAAAACTGTTCTGAGTCAATAATAGGAACAGGTCGGTCAAGTACTTCACACCGCTGTTTAAGCCAGTAAAGAATGTTTGAGATATCCACCCCTTCATTCTTAAAAAGAACTGTAATAGTCCTGACAGCTGGTTTAGTGATAGGAATTGCTAAAAACGGGGCCCATATAGGAGAATCTTTCAATGCATTATATTTTAACCAGAATCTGTGCAATGCTTCCACCATCTTGAAACTAACATCATAATTACTGTCATCAGTATGAATGAGAGCAAAAACCTCCGATGCATAAAACTTTAAAGAGTCCTTTATCAATTTCCTGCCAATACACATCCTGTCTGGTGGGTCCTCTAGACCCCTTTATACATCAAACGTATTGCATTCCTTCTCGGAGCAGGTTCTCTAGTAGAGGCTTTGAATAGGTCAGCCATATGAAGAAGAGGTTTGAACAGTTTGTGTTTATTAGGGTCCTGTAAAGTTTGAGGCCCTAAACCCACTGGTAACAAGTCATCCTGATGTATGGCATGAGATACTGAAGCTGAAGATGGTAGCACACAATTATCCTGGCCTACATGCCCAGAAATTAAGTCCTGTCCCTTAGAACCCAGACCCGAAACATCTGTCACAACAGTCATTAGCAAAACAACAGGGTGCGAACGCTCAGCAGTGTCCCCCGAAGCAACTGTAGAGTATAAACCTTGATCATGCAATGAAAGAGGTTCAGAATTGGTAGGTAACAGTTCCCCAGTATCAGAGAAAGACATGGCATTATATTCACAAACCTTCTGGCCCGAGGGATCCGGGGACCAACCACCCGAGGTTTGAATCTACCCAGTGGCTCGTAACACATCCTCCGGTGTTTGACACCACTCCTGCTGAGCTGCAGCAACTTCAATGGTGTGTAATTTTTGCCTAACAATCCCCAGAGTCTTACCAGGGTGTGCCAGCCATGTAGGTAAGCCATCCTGCAGGAGGAAAGCTCTAGCGGTCGATGTGGAAGGAACCGCCAAGTCACCAGCATCCTCCCGAACAGTATATCCAGGCAATGTGGTCTCCTTGGCTACTCCAGCAATACCAGTACAAGCATCAGTCCCAGCACACGTAGCCAAAGTAACAGGAATGGAAGCAGTGAAAGCAGGCAAATCTCCAGAATCTGAGCTGGGAGAAATAGGAACAGCAGCAGGCTGAACGCCAGGGATGTCCAAAAGTGGACCATTCAAATCAGCCATAACCGGTGCAACACAAGCAGAGCCATCTGGTTCAGACATAATTGGCGAGAAATTTGCATCTGAAGTTTGGGTCTATAGGGTACTCGAGGATGGGGAGGAGACCCACTCCCCTACCTCACTGTTATCCTCACTCCTTGACATCCGGAACGAAAGTGGCGATCCAATTAGGACAGCAACTCCCCCTGCAGCACAGTAGGGGAATTTCCCCGGTACCCTAGCCAAATTTCCCCCATTCACTAAAAAAATACCACCAACAGCTTAAAATCTGGTTCAATTTCAGTTGGCATCTATATTTATCCCCTTCCCCCTGGGACAAGGCTGAAAACAGGCAAAACTAAGTAAATAAATAATGTTCATAATTTGCACTATAGGCACTGTACACTATTTTTAAAATCACATTTAAACATTAAATCTGGGGGTACTGGGGCTGGCAGTATAGACTAGAGGTTACAGTAACTAACTGTGAATGAGCTTGGGACATCTAGCAGACCTGGGTTTGATTCCTGCAACCTCCACTTGCATACTGTGTGACTCTGAGCGAGCCATTGTTTATTTATTTTTATTTTTTCATTTTTGGATTACAATACCTCTGAGCACAGACAGTTCATTTACAAAGGTTCCACGTCAGTGGTGTTGGGGGGGGGGGAGACAAAACATACAAAGGGGTAAAAGTACAATGTTTCCAAAACAGTAAAATAAATTGAAAAAATATATATATATGTATACACAGTTTTACTGTTCTAATAGGAGGAAAGTGCAGATGAGAGGGGGAAGGATAAAAATGAGATAAAGAAAGAAAGGTAGGAAATGGCAGCCATAGGCCTTGTCAAGCTGGTGTGGGAGGGTGGGGAGGGGTGAGGTGGGCAGGGGGTAAGAAGGTAGGAGGTAGCAGCCGTAGGCCTTGTCAAGCTGGTGTGGGAGGGTGGGGAGAGGGGTAAGGTGGGCGGGGGGTAAGAAGGTAGGAGGTAGCAGCCGTGAGGCCTCAGGCTGGTGTTGGTGGAGGGCAGAGGGTGAGGTGGGCAGGGGTAAGAAGGTAGGAGGTAGCAGCCGTAGGCCTTGTCAAGCTGGTGTGGGAGGGGTAGGGACAGGGGGTGAGGTAGATGGGGCAGCCAAGGGTCTTGTCAAAGTGCAAAATGGGGAAGCAGCCTCGGAATTATGGACATAACAGCAGTGATACAGGGTTATTCAGTTGTGAGGAGAAAATTGAATGCTAGCAGATGGGAGTCTCAGGTGAAGCAGTCACAAGAAGTGTTAACCTCCTCAGGGCTCCTGGGTTGCCCCTGAAAACAGGCACATGTGACTAGTGGGCCTTACCAATAATATAAAAAATTACTAGTATATTTTTACTGCATCATACAGTAGTCAGGGTATGCTGTAATTTACCTTTATTTCACTCTGGATACAATGATAGGCATAATTTGTATAAATATAAATACCAGCCTGTACTACGTATAAAATGTGTTGTGTTCATAATGCTTAACCTTCCTGCTAGCTAGCCTCAGCACGTTGATACTTTTACTCTGTACCATACTGCCTGTAGGGTTTTACGGCTCTTGTATATAATGTTTATATTTAATATTGCCTTGCCTGTGCTTTGTATCATATGTTTCTGTACCTTGTTCTGCATATTTAACAGCATCCTTGCTTCTGTACCTTGTATAACATATTTCTATTCTTGTACTGCTTTGTTCTCTACCCCTCCCGGGTAGAACCTGAAAAAGGGACTGCAATTGTCTCAGTGGACTTACCCGGTCACCAAAATTCAAATAAATGAATAAATAAATAAAAATTATTTTGTTTAGTTAAAGACAGCTGTTCAGATACATTTTATGTGTTTTATCAGCTTGTTTTTAGACTTTAGTCAGGTTTTTATTATAGTCTTTGGATGTGAGCATTTAGGTTGTAGATTGCTAAGCACAAGATCACTATTACCAACTAGCTTATTCAAGTTTAAAATCAGCAGGGCTGTCCAAAAATCCTCAGCTGTTTGAATCAAAACTAGCCTGAATGAAAGTATGCTCACAATGAAAAACCTCTCCTACCATTTAAAACAAGCTCTGGCAGAGCCACTACGACTGTGAATGCATTAACTAGATAAGGGTGTTTCATGGGCTTAAACATAAACATTTATTTATTTTAATAAATATCAGATTTACAAACCTTTAAGTCAGAGACTCATTTACAATGGCACCTCGTCGAAACTAATACAAAGACAGCACAGTTAACAAGTCCAAAAATAATGCCTCAGAGAGCAGAATGTTATAACAATCATTCACTGAAGATACATGGGTAGCAGTAGATAAACAGATTGCATAGTTTAGACACATAGGTACCACATCAAGAAGACCAAAGCAGTTCAAACAATACACAATAGCTAAAGCAAATAGACATCAGGAGTCAAAGAGAAGCCCAGAGTGTTCACATGAAGGCTGTTACATACACTAACTGAATCAAGGTATAATACATTGAGAAAGGGTATATTTAAGAAATAAGGCATGACCGGTTGGGTGTTATCATGTAATAACGTCACTCCTGGGGTGGGTTGAAGCACGAGGTGAAGCTGAGTATTTATTTACACATATTTATTTGATCCACTGGATCAGCAATATTTGCACAAGCTGTGCCCAGTGCAGATTTTACAGCACTAGTCCTGGTCTGGTGATCTGGGTTTTACCCATACCACTCTGCATATGGCTTAGTGATATCCTGTACAGATGGCTACAGAGTCTAACCCATTGAAGTTTCAGAAAACCATTATGCTACAAATATCAAGACTCACTTCCTCCTTCACCCCCCAGTCACAATTAATCCTCTACCAAAGTCATGCTTAAATACTGGTGCCTCTTCATCTGTGCCACTAACCTTTTAATACCAACATGCTGCTTCTGATGCTGTGAGTTAAGCTCTTTATTTAAAAATATTTTGTTGAGAAATTTTTGTTTCAGTATATCCATGGTCAGGAAAAATGAATTTGTAAAAGAAACCAAAATCCCCATTTATCAGTTCATTGAAGCACAATATAGCATGTTATGAATTTTTCAGATTCTATGTGTAACCTACAGTAAGTCAAACAGAAATTAGACACAAATGCCTACCTATTTGCAAGTGAAGCAAATGTGGTTATCATTCAGTTGTAAACACCTATAGTCACAGCCAGGATACACATTGCTAGACTCCAGTGGCATCATGCCCATAGAGCCCGAGGGGGCATGTGCCCCCCGAATATCATTGCTCAAAACAAGTATAAAATACCCTTAAATGTATTTTATTTTCCAGAAAATCACAAGGTCTAAAACAATATTGACTTTTTTGAAGTCATGAGTGGTGGGGGTGGGGATCTGTTGAAGCCGCCACGCATCAAAGAGTGGATTTTCAGGCACCATCTTACTCTGTGCACTCAAGGAGGACAGACTGAGGAGAAGACTGGTATGAGAAAAACTAAGCAAAACTGCAACCAAGAAGGGTAAACATTTACCTTATTGAGTAGTATCAGCCGTGGGTGTGTATGTGCCGCCGCTACTTCCCAGGAGAGGAGTACTAGCAGTACCAGCAGCGATAGGAGGTGGGTGAGTCCAAATGTCTTCTTTCGTCAGTCTGGTTTGGCTTGTAAAAGGGCTCTGTTCTTGGAGGACATTGTATGTGACAGGGGGATGGTGCAGAGTGGGTGAAATAACAAGCCTAATTCTTCCGACGCGTGCCCAGCGTCCATCAACTACTTGATGAGCCAGCATCAGCCCACAGACAAGGATTTCTGTGTTTGGAAGGCTGAGGAGTGGTGTCCACCTGGAATGTGTTCTCTGTCCCCAATTTTTTTTTGCAGGTACCTCTTCTCCAAATTGCCAATCTGCTCCCCTTCCCCTTCCGACTTTCAGGTTTTGTTTTTCCTTTTCTCTGGTGATGGATGTGTGAGCAGAGTTTTGCTTCATTTCCTTTCTGAAGCATCATGGAAAAGAAAGGAAATTAAACTCTACTCACACGTCCATCACCTGAGAAAAGGAAAAAAGTTGCATCAGACATGCTAGTGTCTCTCCTTTGAATGGTTAGCTTTCGTTCCTTTTCCCTGAAAACTCAGAGACAAATTGTAACTTAGCCAGGTAAAAAGAAACCTGAATTTGATTTGGGGAATTCAGTTTTTAGCTTTGGAGTGTAGGCAGAAATGCTCATGGAACACAAAACTGTGCCATTTTTTTGTAACTCTGCCATGCTGGATTTTGACTTTTCTTTCTTGGCATGTCTCCTTATTAAAGATAATATATAATGAGCAACAGGGATCCAGGGTTCTCACTGACAGTAACAACTGCAACCCACATAATTATCTTCAGAAGCTTTTGTAGACATACTGGGCCAATACACAGTGGCTCTTGGGGGCTGATATACAGTGGCTGTCAGGGCTGATGGACTTTAGGGGCACACAGAGGCTCTCCATACCACCATGCCATAAAAGTGCTATACACAAAGCTCCCACTTAGTGGCCAGGCAAGAAGTGTGTGTGTGTGTGTGTGTGTGTGTCTGGGGAGGAAATGGTGAGAGTTGTCGTTATCAGTGGCCAGCAGGGATACTTGGGTGGGGACGGGGTGTTGGAGGGGCTGCCTCTGAATGCCACAAATATTTGGGCATGAGACAGGGTGTGTTGGGGTAGCACCATACACCTGGGATACTTTGACATGGTGTTGGGGTGTCACTGGACTGTGTAGTCCCACTGGGAAAGTGGCAGATGCCAAAGTGCTGGGACCCAGAGCAACAGGAGTAATGCATGCCCCCCCAAACAAAGCAACATACTTAGTGGAAGTGACCAATGCAGACCAGCCTCCAGCATCTGCAGAAAGACAGTGGTCTATGCCACGAGCTGAGCAGTTGTGGGGTCTGGGGAGCAAGAGAATCAGAGGGAATAGTAGTGATAAGAGTTATCCTGGGTTCAGTATAGGGGACACAGAGGGACATGATCGTTGGAACACCCCAGACACCAACAGAAAGCTGTAAACGTTTGGTTTTAAGGAATGAAAGAATCCCATACTCATCTGGAGTAGCAGGAGTGAACTGTGCCACATTCACCACAGCTTGATCCACCGGGGATGCCCTCTGGTGCTGAGAGGCAGGCAGAGGAGCTGACCACCTGCCACCATGGACAAGCCAATCAAAGTGGGACAGATGTTCTTGCAACAGCAGAAGTTCAGTTGGGTAAGGGTTAAACACAGTGGGTGGGTTTGTTTGTTTTATTATTAGTAGTAATAAACTGTAATAATTTATTCATTGTTATTGGGCAGGCTGTGGATGCACTTTGCAGGAGGTCAAGTGTGCGTGTATTGGTGCCAACTCAGAGGGGCAGTGCAACACCTCCCCCCCTTAAATCATTAGCTTTCACTGTAGTTCAAGTGACTTCCACTTGTTTGCATAGATAAGCCCCCTCCCCAAAAAAAGAAAAGTTGGCTCTTGTTCAAATGTTAGGAGTGTGATTATTGTCTGGGGTAGGTTATTTCATCCACCCCACCCCTGGGTTGTCAGTCTGTGTTGTATTTTATTGTCATTCGTCTGTTTCTGTTTGGAGGGTTTGCAAGAGGAGGTCGCTCATCTGGGTGTGGTGTTACCATGAATACCACCCTTGTCATTTGTCAGTGTTGGAGGGTTATTAGTAAAGGTATTAATTTGTTGTTATTATGCTTGCTCTGGTTTGAGAGGCTGCAGGATGTGTGACTTGGAGTGGGTTATCCCCCCCAGGGCAGTAGGAGTTTTACAAGTAATATTAATTAGTATGATCCTTTATTATACTGTTCTGACAGTTTTACTTTTGTTAGCAATACTAAGTACAGGTATTGCAAGCTGGCTTGTGCTGTTTGCAGTACTTCATTTGGAGGGCCTGTTGGTAGGGAGGTGGTACTGATGTTTATTCATTTATTTTTTATTTTAGTCTTTGGTAACTGGGTAAGGCCCACCAGGCATACGTGCCTGTTTTCAGGGGTGACCTGGGAGCACTGAGTGGTTAAGTGACTTTGTCAGAGTCATACAGTATGCAAGTGGAGGTTGTGAGACTCAAACTCAGGTTTGGTCTGCTGGATGTATCACGTTCATTCACACCTCGCTCCTCTAACCTCTAGGCTATACTGCCAGCCCAAATGTGATGGATTATTCCCACCTACATTTATTTCTGCCTTGCATTACTCATCATGGTCTCTGTCATGCCTGTTTGAGTTTTTCTGGGTTGTTTGCAGTTTCATAATAAAAATTTAACTTTTATTGAAACATACTTTGGCACTAAGCATAGGAAACCCACTATTTGTATATTGATTAAGAATGTGCTACACATTCAGACAGTTTGCTTGCAATTTAAAGACAAGTGCTGACATGATAAGATGAGAGGTATGGTCCAGACTTCCAAGGTCAAACAGCACTTGTGCAGATAAATAATTTATCTGACAGCTTACCATTGTGTATTTCCTTTATACAATATGTGATGCTTTCTGACACAGCAGGGACATTTGCTTTTGATGTTTTTTAAATTACAGGTTGTGTGACTTTTTGTCAACTTTCCAACTAGCACAGTGGTTGCTGTTAAATGAAACACCACTCATTTTGTAGATAGTTTTGTGTTGAACAACTTGTGGGCACAAAGTACCACACTGTCATTTTTTTGTTTTAAAGTTATTTGCATTTGTTTCTTGCAAAAAGTGAACAAAATTGAATTTTCTGCTATTTTTTGCTAATTATAAAAAAAAACTAAAAGGTAACTATAAATGAAACACCACTCATTTTGTAAATATCTTTCTACTGAACACCTTTTATTCTCACAGTATTATGCTATCATTCTTCTTTTTAAAGTTATTTGCATTTGAATACGGATATACGTGACATTACTACTATGCAAATAAATGATAATGACATAAATAATGTGCGGATAAATGGTGATTAAATCACTACTGCATAGATAAATTTGATTTATTCAATGGCTGTGCAGATAAATGGATTTATTAAATGGGTTTTGTGTCCATGTAGGGTATTAAATAATCCAAAAACATTGATTAGCAGTTTCACATGTGAAAGTGCTAATCAGCTGCAAAAATGCATAGTATATGGCACAGACTGGTTAGCAAAATGAAAAATACTTTGTTTTTAATGTGCTTTGTATGTGTAAACTTGAATAAAAACCATAAAAAATGTTTATCAGTCTAGTGCTATACAGTTCAGAAAATGAATAGCACCACCCTCTGATACTGAATAGCATTATGCTATGCTATACTAGCTATTTAATACCCTGCCATGCCTATTGCATGAATAAGGTATATGCGGGGGGCAACTGTGTGATAACGCGGTTATCTTGTGAAGTTGCCATTGACCTCAAGTAACCTGAGTGGTGAGTGTGATGTAATAACTGTGCGTATAAACAAAATTTATACACACAGTTACTCAAATAAATGGATTCATAATATACTCTGTTTATTGTCATCCCTATTGCATATATGTAAGTAATACATGGAAATGATTGCACAGTAAATAAAGTATCAGCAAGAACAGATGACCTGTGTCATTACTTTTCATGTAAAACATTTATAGTAGATGACTGTAATAATTTGACTATTCAAATGGTGCATTTCTGGTGTTTAGCAGGTAATTAATTAGTTAGGAATGGACTGTAAATAGTTAGCTAATTCACTGTATGGTAAAAGCCACCAACATGCACCATTTCAGTTCAGTTTTTAAAACATTGCTTTGAAAATACAAGAGGTCACTGTCACAGACTGAACAAAGAAAAAAAGTATCATTGTGACAGCATTTAGCATGTTAAGAAAAAGATTCCTGGCCTTCTAAAAGTCACCAAAATGCACCATTTGACCTCAATTTTTCAAAATGTTCCCAGGGAGCATGCCCCCAGACCCTCCTAGATAAATTTTGATTTTGTGCCCCTCCAGAATTTCTGGTTGCATGAGGCCTCTGCTAGACTCTGGGTAAGCAAGACAGGTTTCCTAAATACTGGTACCATATCCAGCTGTGTTCTGCTTGGGGTCTGTGGGTGTGTATCTGTGTGTGTGTGTGTGTGTGTGTTTAAACACGTACCTTTCTATAGTATATTGTATAGTACTGTGAATCCTGTCTCAAGTGTATTTTCTCTGCTGTGGCAAGGCATTGTAACAAGACACCGGCCTGCTGTAGGGGCTATTAAACATCAAACCAAAGGGTAAGCTGTGAAGACTAGCTTGGAGAAGATGCAATAAAACAAACTTCAATGGCAGCCCCGAGATGTCATAAAACACCGAGGGAAAATTAGAAAAACTCCTCTAACAGCCTAGGCAGAAACAAAACACTGGATTGAAGTGAGAACTCAAAGCTGGTAGTTATATGTATATTCCTGATTTTAACATGCCGTTTTCCTTTAAGAAGATTCAGTAGAATATAAAAAAGTAGCCCAGAACTGCCTGCCTGAGAATGAAGATGGTATATTATTTCGAAAAAGGGAAGGTTAGTCTCTTGTTATGCAATGTCCTCTAAAGTAACACACTGACTACTCTTAGGATCCTAGTGTCAAATGCTTTGAGGTGCCATGGGGAACTTGTTATGCAGAAAGTTCCAGGAAGTGTTTAATCCATTCTACTTCTCATAGCTTTCCCTTCTCAAACTTAAAAAGAAAAATACACTTAATCACAGACTGTGTTTACCAAGCACTGTGCCCATGATTAAAATAATTTGAACCTCATCCCCCAAATAAATGTGCCCTCACATGAACATGCATGATTTATCTGTAAAGACAATTAAAAAATATATTTCTAAATGTATTAGTAACACCAGTGCTTTCAAGGTGATCTGTAAAGACAATTAAACAAATGTATTTCTAAATGCATTTGTAACACCAATGCTTTCAAGATTTTGAAAGTACTAAAAAGACAAACTATATATATAGATATATAGAATATGGTAAACAAATATTGTTAATCCCAAAAGCTGAACTTTGTTTTTAGTATATACATGTTTAAGAAATACCTGAAAGCTGTCTGTTTTCCTTAGTTTTTAGACATTTCTTAGTCTTTCCTTTTCAGACACAAAGTGACTCTGATAATTATTTGTTCCAATGGTTTTTAAGCCAGTTTGAAGGCATTTTAAGTATCTTCTGCAGGTGACTCTGATAATCATTTGTTCCAAGGGTTTTTAAATCAGTTTGAAGGTATTTTAAGTATCTTCTGTTCTAGTCCTTAACAAAATGCAGGGACTCCATAGACATCTGTTCTTTGGTTCACATCCCAAACATGTGAGTCTTCTTTCAGGATGATAGATGCACCTCATGCCCCTCCCACATGAATAAAAAAAAAGGTGGGATGGACCTTTTGGAGCTTTTTGGGTGGAGATGGGGTGGACCTTACTTCCCCTTAAAAAACAATGCTGCCTCCCACTACTCAGGTTCCAGTTCTTGTACCACCCATTTAAGAAAGAAAATAGTACCCTGCAACCATTGACTAACATGAAAGTGTATTTATTTGAGGGCGGAAAACATTTCTTGGAGGAGGGTAAGGCGGAGGAGACTATTTACACCTTCAGTCAGCTCCACAGACAGAAAACATGACAACACTCCTTTAGATGCAACACTCTATGATCCGCCCACAGTCATAAAAAAAAGCTTTTATACTGTAGTTATAAATTTCATTTAGGTGAATGGGATAATTTGCACCTTTCTCCCATCTTTTGTTCCAGTCTCTGTGGCAGCAAAAAGTTTTCTGATAGACTGCTTCAACACAAAACACATGTTAAGTGTTTAAGTATTAAGTGAGCTTATGCTTGGCCAGTGGATTTTGAAACCAAACAAGACAAGGATTCAAAAGAAAGCAGTGTCACATAAAACCCTTGCCTTACCTTGCACTGCATTGTTGCGGCCAAATCCAAGTCTGCATACACAATTGTCAGTATATTTGAGAGTATTTTATTAAAAATGTAAATTTTTTTTACACAGTTCAATGTAAAAACTCAAAAAATTGCAAGAAATTGTGGAACATGTCAGTTTTTGTGGAGAATGGTGAAAATTGCAGATTTCGCAAAAAAATTGCGAGTACAATTTTCCAGTGGCCCTGCTGATGATTAACCTCTGTCTCCAATCACCCTTTCCTAACCCTTCCCATGTACATAAATGATGGTTTAACTTTTTCAGAAAATGTTGGCTCAAGAGCATATTATTAGCTTAAGCTGATAATTCAAAGTATTAATAATCTGGGTTTTAGTTATTGATAAGCCATATGTGGGGTGACTACATGGGGAGGTGGGGTGGTACAGCATCCCAGGGGGCTGTACTGCTGAATATCAGGCCCACTTGAAATTTTACTCTGGGTGGAGGCACTGTGCTATTTATTGTTCTAACTTGTGTAATGCCCCCCAAATGGGGCTTACCTTTTGCATCTCTGGTGTTTTCCCACTGTTGCTGGTGTCCCCATTTCCTCCCCAGCTTCTCTGCTGCTAGGCCCTTGTCTCCTGGTGCCACAATCCCCTCTGGTTCCCCCAAACACAGCCATTTACTTTAATGCTCATAGTAGCGTGATAGCACCACCTGATTGTGACAGCACCGAGGAGGCTGAAAGAAAAAGGAATGGCATGGGGAAGCACTTCAGAGTGCCAAATTGAATGAGTAAATATACAGATATAGTTTTGTTAGCGCGCCCTTTGTTTAAAAAGAAAGTGGACAGCACTCTTAATATCGGGCTAAGGGACAACAAAGGTGGATGCATGCAAAGAAAGGAGAAATTATCAGTTTCAGAGAAAAACATGGGAAATAGGCGATTGAGCCATGAAAAACACAAATACGCCATGTGTATGGACTGAATGATGAGAAGGATGATAAAGTATAAATGAGCTTTTACTGAGAAAGAGAAACTAAAAGGACTCAGTACTGACATTACAAAAAATCTTTTGGAAAAGTTTTTAGCATGTAAAAGAATCCTGCAAGTCCATGGTATAAAAAGATAAAAAAGTAAATAAAAAAGATATATATTTATTTTGCCTAATGTGTTATGTCTGAAAGAAAAAGTGACTAATAAGTGTGGAAAAACATTGGAAGGGGAGTGCAGGTGGAGAGCATCACGAGGCTTAGGCAGGTTGCAAAAATAAGACAGCCATTACTTGTTTTTAGCCCATTCTTGGGCTCAATGTGAAGTCGCGAGCCACCGGCATATTTCTGTGTCACTGGCACTTTTTCATGCACCCTGTGGCGCTTTGTTCTGTCTGACTGCTCATTTGCGGTCAAAAGGGGAGGAGTGTTTCTTGATCCTGGTGCCCCGCTAAGCCATTTGGGGGCCAGTGACCTGGGAAAAGTTGTGGAAAAGCCCAAGGAGAGAAAAAAACATAAAAAGTTTAACAACGGGCCACAAGGGAGGGACTTCTGTATATTAATGAGCCCCACATGAATATGAATTAGGAGCTGCCTGCCACCTAGGGTGTATATATTGTGGCAGCAGTGACAGCAAAATGAGTGGGGTTTGAATTAAAATAATAAATGCAACTGAGAGAGAACTGTTGGGGCTACAAGACTGTGGGGCTATAATTTAAGAAAAGGTAATCTGCTGGCTGCACCAGAGTTTTTTATTTGGGGATACTAGATAGACTGCCACAGACTGTATCGGCAGCCACCATTTTGGTGCCTATCAACCAAGCAATGACCAGAATTTAGCTAAGGGACTTCTGAGACAGTGCCAGAGACTTGTGGGGAAAAGCCAGGGACAAAATCTAGTAGCCAAATACTGTCCGATTAGAGGACTGGGACTGTGATTTTTAGCCGAGACAGCCAATTGGATTACAGGAATTTTACTCTTAATTAAAAGATGGACTGTTGAATCCAGCAGTTCATGGAGCAGTTAGAGTCTGTCTGGGTTGAGCCTTTGGACTGCCAGGAGGCTCCCTGCAGCTTAGGGAATTTGGGGAGAGGCCTGCCTTGCCTCTTCTTGGCCAAGATGCCTGCTGAGTAATTGGGACAGTCAAAGCTGCAACCCCAGCTGAAATCCTCCAAAAAAGGGAGAATTCACCAGAGTGTTTCCAGACTGAAAGAGGGTCAGCTTGCCAAAGGATCTCCACCTGCATTCAGTGAGAAGCTATTTTTGTCTCAGGGACTGCTCCTGAAATTGATGCCTTTGGTCACTGAAATTGTCTCCAACCAATTTGCCAGAGGGGGACCTGAACTGCTGTGTGCCAGCTTGCATTTCCAGGACTGCCAAGTGCAAGTGAGTAAGCTGTGTGACCTACGACCAAACTGTATCCTAGGTGAACTAGTGTTGCCAAGCAATTTGCCTGATAGACTGTCGCTGCCTATAAAAGCTAAGCTGCCAGATGACCAGAGAAGGGAATCAGCTCCTGCAGAGACGTTCATCGCGGGTTGCAGCCACCCTTGGGTGCTACGCCTTGATGAGGGGGTGAGTCGTGTTAGCTTCAGTCCCTGTATCCTGGTCCTTGCCAGAAAGGACGAAGTTCTGTAGCCTGCAGCCACATCCTGCCTCATGGAACGCCATCCTGGAAATCAGCCCAGATCCTGAGGTCCAAGGTTCAGTGAGTACCTTAGGGTTTTACCCTGCAACACCAAATAATTTGCTTGCTCCAACTGATTTGCCTTTCAAGTCTGCACTTGGGTTCATACTGTTTTTGCAGGCCATTGGGCCTGGGGATTACAAATTTCTGGGTTTTAAAATGGTATTTATGATTTCTATAGACAAGTACAGGTTAAAGCCTTAACCATTTCTTTATTTGAGGGCCCCAACTAGCTGCAACGCCAGCCAACTCGCAGTACCGCTTCAGGCCTGCAACGTAGTTTACCCTGGGTACCCAATGAAGTTAACTGGACATTCCAAAAAGGGTTAATGTACTGGGTTAAATGTTATGTAACATGGAAATACTGCTATAACCAAAAGTGCCAATTGATCTAATTTTAATCTGCATCCGCTATGTCTTATTTAAACCCCTAAATAAATCTGTTTGTTGTTTGAATGTAAATTTGGTCTATGAGCATAATATTACTGAGTGCTGATTTAATGCAAATAGCTGAAAGGAACTGTGTTATTGCTGGTAGCCATTTTCTTACTGGTGCTCAGGGTGCATGTCGACTTCCAGACCCTGATGGTAAGTGGTCACGTGAGCATATTATTAGCACTCTCCATTAATTACGAATTGAATGCACAACAAGGTACTTATTGTAATTTCAAGTGTGGGGCCACTAAGTGGGTTGGTGGGTGATTATAGTATCCTGGAGGGCTATACCAGAGCAGTTAATCTACCCCACTACCACTCTTCCTGGTGGAGGCACCCATTCACAGAACTCAAGCCCTTCAACCAGTGCATAGCCTTACAGGCATGGGTAGTAGCCCATAGAATAGCGCCACCTAGGGGGTTACAAATTTGAAGGCACTGCTGGGATTAGCTCCCCCTAGTGGTTGAAACCAAGAATTGCACATAGAATTTTTATGGGTACCACTGAAAAAATGACTGTACACCAGTTAGTTAGTTGGTGTACAGGGCATGAAATTGACCCCCCAAAATGCTTTGCTCATACTGGATATACCCTTGGGCATTAGTAAAGACACTATAGAGGGGGCACTTTCTAAAACTGAGTGTTTGGGAAAAACTGTAGTGCTAAGCCGACAAGTTGACTTGACTGCCCAAGTTCTAATGGCTTTGGTGGAGTGTGGCAACCCTGTGGACAGCACCAAGGTGCCCAAAACTATTACCATTGATGGGTCCCCGACCGCCTGGAGGGTGGTAACTAAAGTTAGTGAAGACCCCTCAGAAAATGAGCTCCAACCCTTAACCGAAAGTTTTGAGGAAAAGCTTTCCAAATTGTTACTGGATGAGGGCAAAACCATCGAGGACTTCAAAAAAACTATTCATGCCACCATGGAGGTGTTCCTCCCCCAACACCCACACCAGCTCCACTACCTGCCCCTCCACCAGCTCCTGTACCCTCACCAGTGCCGGCACCCACACCTGTGCCCGCAGTTAGCCACGACTCTACCGCAGGCTGAGGATGTTTTCAGGCACTCTCCCCACACCCCAGGGGGAGGATGATCTAGATACTTGGATGGACTATGCATCCCTCCAGGTTCAAGAGTGGCAGTGTGCAGAAGCAGAAAAATGAAAAAGGATCATGGAACATTTAAGGGGTCCAGCTTTGGAAGTGATTAGGTATTTGAGGTCCACAAATCCCGATGCTTCAGCCCAAAAGTATTTGACTGCACTAGAAGGTGTTTTTGGTAGCACTGAATCTGGAGAAGCTTTAATGTGGAAATTCAAAGGCACAAAACAGTGGAAAGGAGAATGTCTGCATACATTACTCATTTGGAGAGGGTCTTACAGAGACCGTACAGAAAAGGTGGGGTATCAGCTCGTCATTTGGATCATGTGAGATTAGATCATATACTACAATGTGCCAAATACTCCAAATTGCTAATTATCCAGCTGAAGCTCCAAGATAGGAGGGATAACACCCCTGCTTATTGTGACCTCATAAAAGAACTCAGAGAGGTTGAAGGTGAGGAAGAAGATTGAAGTCCTTGTGCCGTGCTGCTAGAGTAGCCTTGACGCTAGAAAGCCCTTGTGAACCAGAGACTACTTAGGATACCTCACCACGGGCCGAGTTGCTGAGAGACTTCATAGAAGTGTAAGCTACTGTCTCTTCCAAGGCCCCTTCCATGGATACTGGCCACGACCCCCCTTAGAGAGTGTCTGCTATGGGAGTGGGGATGCATGTTCAGGGCCCCCCCTGCTGATGGCAGATCTAAGACTGAAATAAGTGAATTGACTGCTTCACTTGGGAAATAACCCTTTATAATATCAGGAATAGAACCCAGGCTCCTCAACCTTGATCTGGCCAGCAAGGCAGGGGTAGCAGGCCGCGGTTACATTTTTTTGGGGGGTCAAGTAGTAGAAAAATTAAAAAATGTGACTTGTTGCCCCAAACATAAATTTGTTTTGTCTGTTTCAGATATACTGTACTGTATATGTTGTTCCTTTGTAGTTTTTCTAACTTCAGTAGCCTTCGCATGTGTTTTAGAACTGGTATGTTCATTGATTTTTTTGGGGGGAGGGGATGCCTGCTGGCATTTTTTGTTAGGATCATGTACCCTAACAGAACAGTGCTATCATTCAGAGGACAAATGTATACTTCTGCCTTGGAGTGCACCCAATGTCTTCATTTCACTGCAAACCTTACACCCTCAACAGCTACTTTTTAAGGCAAATCAATCATGTTTTGATTCACAGGTCTCATACTGTTCATGTGACCAGCATGCTGAAAGAAATAGATCTTTTATTAAAGACAAGTTGTCATTTTCATTGTTACACAGTATGGTGTTTTCAGATGCAGCTGTGGAGGTACAGTATATTTGGCACTATCGGTTACATCATTATCATTGAGCTCCCACTCCTCCTCAAGCTGATTTGCAGGTTCTGAATGTGACTGTGAAAGGGAACTTGCTGCACCTTTCAAAGAGTGATGTTTTGGGAAAAACATAATTGCAGGTTGGTGGAGGTGCTGACATATTACTTTGTTTTCTAGGCTGTATTCAATTAGGAAATGTCATGTTGCTTTACGGTAGACTTGTTGCAAAAGGCTGTTACTGGTCAGGGCAGTTGTGTGAACCAGTAAAGGTAATAATCATGTCAGAAAAGGACAAGGTGCATTTCAAAGGAAACCAAAATACAATTCATAGTTCATATTGTTTTTCTTCTAATAGCTTGTGACTTTTTTTGTGCCAGTTTGTGTGACTCATCATGAATGTCTCACAAAGTAAAATCATTCCAACACACACACAATGAGATGTTTTTCTTGGATTCTTCTAACACAGACCTGTTTACCCATCTCAACTGTTTAGCTTTTGCTGCGTTGCATGCTTTCACCTTTAAAACGCTATTGGAAGGCTTGGCCTGTAGTTCAATGGACAAGCAGCCAGCCACTCCCACTTTCATGAACCATATAAGCAGTTCCTCTCAGCCTCTGTCTGAAGCACTTTTTTATTTGCCAGCCAGAGGCTCTGTAGGTCTGTCCTCTGAGCTGGCTGGGGACTGCCCTAGGGCCTTGCCTCCCCCCCCGCCACCACTGCCTTGCTGTTTGTGTTTGTCTCTGCTGGACTTTGGTGTTTGTTTTCCTGCTTCTGGTTTGTATTTTGCCTCCAGCTGTGTGCTTCTTTCTGCCCTTGGTTTTTGTGTTTTGTGTGTCTTTGTTTTTGTTTTGGGCCTTTGTTCTCTGTTTTCCATGTTTGTGTGTTTTGGTTTTGTCTTTTGGGGCTTTTGTTCAAAGCTCCTAGCATATTGCTACTCCAGTGCTCATATTACTTGCTCTCAGTTACTCACAACTCAAATTACTTACAATGCAATACAACTACAACAATTATTTGCATGTTTCAGCTCAGCCATTGCTGCTCTCCATGCTGCACTTAGTTGTTTTCACCTGATTCAGGCTCACTCTGAACCCTAGCTATGCAGCTCAATCATGCTCTCTCAACTCATTCTACTTACCTAATTGTTGCAGTTTCATTGCACTGCCAGATGATAGCTGCTTCAGAGCATGGTGTCTCCTTTCTTTCTATGTTTATTGAAGCTTACAACTCAGTGTACTTAATACAGATGCTTCTTCTATGTTTGTACACTCTGTTGTACGCTGAGGTCAGCTGAGCTACTGCTGATGCTGTCAACTAGTCTCAATACCTGCATGTGGGTCTCTGCCCTTCCATAACTTTTTTGTTTTTCCTACAGCAGGGACTTGGAGGTGTGTGGGGAGTCATGGCCCTGTGTGGCTAAATACTTATGTTCTAAATCCTGTCTCCACTGCCGACAAAACTTCAGTGTATTTGTCACCTTTATTGGCTTTTTAAATGCCTGTCTGGCTTGCCCCACTATTCACAGCGCTGCCTCATTATTACTATATTTTGCAGACCTACATGCAGGTCCAACTATAGCTACACTGTTGCTGACCTACATGCAGGTCCACTCTTGCTTACGCAATCTTTGCTTCATGCCTACCACCATCCCCACCGCTTCAGCCTCTGGGGTGTCTGCTGCACTCACTACTGCATCTGACCATTGCAAGGTCTCAGCACTTAATGCTCATTTAGCTCCTTATCAGTTCTGAGGCATGCCAGTCATACTATTCTGGCACAGGGCTTCCCTGCAGCCAACGGTCACGCTCTGCATTTTAAGTCTGCATCGTGAGTGTGCCTGACTTGGGGTGGGGTCCTTCTCACCTGACCCATACTTGGGAATGTCCTCACTCTGGGCTTGGCTTTAGCTGTTCGTTGATGCGACAGCAGCTCCTGGTGTAGAATTTAAGACTAGCTGTGAAGGGTAGTTTCTCCAGTCTCCTTTGGCTCTAGTGGTTCCACTACAATGGTTATCCATTGACCTTAGTGGTTTCCCGTAGCAAGGCTCCTTCACTGCATACTCCCTACGATGGCCTCTGGTTCACCTGGTTTATGTTAAGGGCAAGTAGGTGAGATGAGTGCCTCAGCAGTCGTTGCTCTCCTCCTCCTGCCTTGGTTGCCCTCGATGTTGCAGAGCACTCTCGCAACCTTCCTCAGCATTCCTGCTAGAGGAATTGAGCGAGAGCTTTCCACCAAATTGGAATATTTTCCACCTCCCTTTAATTGGGTTTCCAAATCGCAGCTGCAGAGCCGTCACTAAATAATATATCCCAGCATGGAGGGAAGATGACCTAGGCCTTGGATCCCCAGAGATTTCCTCCTCAAAAGGTTTTTCTTCTCTCCTCCATGCCTCAGGTCACAAAAGTTAGTTGGCTGTACTTAGTGTTTCCTAGTTCTATTAGGTATGTTCCACTGTGGGATGGAGGTGGATGGTGTCCCTACTTGCTGTTCCCTCTCTCCTTAGAAGGTCCCCTCATTCTCTAGCACTACCCACTGAACTCATGCGATTGCTAACCTGTGCATCTCATTACCTTATCAAGGCATCTCATTATGTTATCAAGCTCCCTGATGCCTTATCTACTACTACTTCACAGCTACTGCTTGCTTATAAGCTTTGTACTACTTCGTTCTTTTTGGGGATCCTTCCTAAAGTATCTTTAGCTACGAGAATCATCCCGCAGCACCTCTGGGGTGGAACTCTCTTTGGGGGTTCCTTGCATTTGGTATCTCTACAGGGTGGTAATTCCTTTGGAATAGAGTGTGAATGGCCAAAACCAAACTAACACAGTTGCACAAGCATAACACTATACTGGCTGCGTAGGCCATTGAATTGGAAGGCTTGGCCTGTAGTTCAATGGACAAGCAACCAGCCACTCCCACTTCCTGAGCCATATAAGCAGTTCCTCTCTGCCTCCTTCTGAAGCACTTTTTTCTTTGCCCCACCATCCTCCTCCCCTCCTCCTCCTCCTCCAGCGGCAGCACTTCTCTGCTTGGGATCCTTCCTAAGGTACCTTTGGCCATGGGAATCACCCCGCAGCACCTCTTGGGTAGAACCCTCTTCAAGGGTTCTTTTCCTTTGGTACCGCTACAGGGTGATTATTCCTCTGGAATGGAGAGTATGTATGGCAAAAACCAAGATAACACAGTTGCACAAGCATAACACTACCTGGCTGCGTAGGCCATTGAACCTTCACTTACTTGGGTTGTCCCTTTCTGCTGAATCTGTCTGTCCTTTCTCTTTTGATGTAGGTGTAACCCCCCTACAAATGGGGGTTCCTAAAGTGTCTTCCTGGGCTTGCCTAATGCCCACAGCCAGCTGTGTTCTAGCATTTTAAAAGTGTTGCTCATGTGAGTGCCTAGCTAGCCTCTGTGCCTGTCTCCTTAAGAGGCAGCATTTTGTGGTGTATAATTAATCTGGGTAGGGGTCAAGTGTTTCCCGACTGAGCTGCAGTAATATTGCTCCAGTCTGCCATCACTAATTGTGCAGAGGGAGCCCTGTTAGAACTGGTAATTGTTTACTGATTAGCTGCTCTAAATAATAATGATATTATAGTTTGTCTAACCTGCCTTTCTTTGCAGTATGGACATTTCTGTATTGCACCAATCAGTACCTTTGGGGACCCTAAAATGGAGTCTGTCCCCAGGGGTCTTGTGGGAGTGAATTTCTGTAGGAATTGTAGTTTTTCCACTTTGGTGCCTACGTGGACCTGGAGGGGGAGCTCTATCTATGACAGACAGATGGATCAACCAACCGAACCTTTTGGATCTCAGAGAAGGTCCCAGTGCTGCCTGCAGCAGAGTGTCAGTCTGAGTTTGGAGTTGAGAAAGTGAACAGCTTGAGTGATTTGAGCAGCTACTCCTGCATAGTCACGCGGGAAACTGGTGGAAAGGCTGAGTTTGGCCTCTCTGCCTGCTGTCCCTCAAAAGGGATCCTTAAAGAGTGCTTAAATAACCGGACTGTATCCAAACCAATTGTGACAAAAGCCACCGAAATGTGACTGTACCTTTGCCTGAAGAAGACCGAAGATTTGCCCCACGCGATCGACCTGTCAGGACATCTGAATCACCACAGAGATCACGATTCTGCTCAGGAAAGTTGAAATTGCAACCGGACTGTCATCTGAACTGTGCTATTGCTTTTCTTTTACTATAAATGTGCTGAATGGTTTTAGTGGGTTACAATTTGGTTCCCCACTGCCTAACTGTGTAATGCTTACTGGAAGCTGCATCCAGCATTTACTGGACTGAATCTGAACTGTTCACCTGGCCTGGGCCCTGCCAACTTGGCCCAGCCAGCTACTCATGATGCAGAGAAAACCATCGATGAGAGACCTGCCCGGGGATGAGCCCCCTGCTCAACACCTTGAACAGGAATGACACCTCAGTGATTCGTGTGGGCCCTGCTTCTCCTGGCAAACCAGCAAGTTATCCTAAAGTCTACATTTTGTCCACTCTGTGTCCTGTACTGGGTAGCATGAGTAAACACCAGGGTAGCTCCCTGCAACAACAGCTCAATCAAAGTGTGTCATCTGGTTTTGTTGTTTTGTCTAATTATCATGAACTGAGTCTCCTGGTTCCAGATTACAAATTGTGTGTGATTGTGCATGCTTCTTCTTTCCATCACAGGGCCCCAACCACCTGCAATGCCGGCCTACCCTGGGCAATGAATTAGGCTAGCACCCCCCTTTGTTCCAACTGGGTACCCAGAGTGTGTGACTGTGAAGGGACTCTAAAGTGCATGCATGATTGCCTGATTGAATCAGTTACAGAACTGATCAGCCAAATTACGCCCTTCCCTTGTTCATTCCCCCTGAATAAATCAGATCTAATTCTTTTTGCATTTAACTTGACTGTGGTTCCATTTTGTACCAGAAGCACTGTACTGTTGTTACCTGCTGTGTCTAACCTTATTTTACAGGGGTCTCCAGGGTTGAACTGTAGAACCAGCACTGGTGGTAAGTGCAAACAGAGTGGGGATTTGTATGCTGATTAGGGGCTAATGTACCTGTGTATGCTGTTCATTGTTTAGGCCACTAAGCTGACTAGAATGAATGGTGGGTGGGCAGAGGGGGATAGTGAAAAAGCAGGGATACTGAATGAATATTTCTGCTCAGTATTCACAAAAGAGGAGGGGGAGGTGCCTAATCCGACTAACAGAAACACTCTGGATAGGGGGGTCGATCTCAGTCCTTTCACAGAAGAAAGGGTTCCTGAAAGAACTCCTAAAACTAAAGTGGACAAAGCAATGGGGCCTGATGGAATTCACCCCAGAATTCTAAAAGAATTAAGGGGAGAACTAGTGAAACCACTGACTACCCTTTTTAACAAATCATGGGAGGATGGTGTGGTGCCCAAAGACTGGAGGAAGGTAGATGTGATTCACCTTCACAAAAGTGGGACCAAGACAGAGGCAGGAAACTACAGACCTGTCAGTTTGACCTCTGTAGTAGGGAAAGTGATGGAATCACTTCTGAAGGAAAGAATTGTTGAGTACCTAGAGGCCAGTGGGGCACAGGACCCAAGGCAGCATGGGTTCACAGTGGGAAGGTCATGTCAGATGAATCTAATTGATTTCTTTGACTGGGTGACCAAAGTAGTAGACCAGACAGGGGCCGTGGACATGGCCTACCTAGACTTTAGCAAGGCATTTGACACAGTCCCACACAAAAGATTAATAGTCAAATTAACCAGCCTGGGAGTGGGTCCCAGGGTTGTAGCCTGGGTAAAACATTGGCTGGACAACAGGACACAGAAGGTAATTGTAAATGGAGTCCACTCTGAAGAAAGAGGGGTTACTAGTGGGGTACCGCAGGGTTCAGTACTGGGTCCAGTCCTTTTAATGTCTTTATAAGTGACATTGCAGAGGGACTGGAAGGAAAAGTATGCCTCTTTGCAGATGACACAAAGATCTGCAACAGGGTTGATACACAAGGAGGCATGGAAAGGATGAGAAGGGACTTGGCAAGGTTGGAGGAATGGTTGGAAGTATGGCAGCTAGGATTCAGTGCAAAGAAGTGCAAAATGGTGCACCTGGGAAACAAAAACCCAGGGGAAGATTACACAGTTGGGGAAGGGAGTAATAAAAACAAAAAAGGAAAGGGACCTGGGGGTAATCATATCAGATGACCTTAAGGTTAGCAAGCAATGTGAGAAGGCAGTAGGGAGAGCTGGGGGTATACTGGGATGCATAGGGAGAGGCATCACCAGCAGAAAACAAGAAGTTGTTATCCCTCTGTACAGACAGTTGGTGAGACCCCATCTGGAGTACTGCATCCAGTTCTGGAGACCCCATCTCTGCAAGGACATAGACAGGATAGAGGCAGTCCAGAGGAGGGCAGCTACAATGGTACAGGGTCTGCAAGAGAAGCTATATGAGGAGAGACTAAAAGAGCTTAATATGTATACCCTTGAGGAAAGGAGGGAGTGGGGGGACATGATAGAAATGTTTAAGTACCTCAGTGGAATCAACAAAGTCCAAGAGGGTAGCATCTTTCAGAAAAAGAGGCATGCAAGAACAAGGGGACACAATTTAAAGATGGGGGGTTCAGCGGCAATGTGAGGAAGTATTTTTTCACAGAGATGGTAGTGGATGCATGGAACAGCCTTTCTGAGGAGGTTGTGGGGTCTAAAACTGTGGGAGAATTCAAGAATACATGGGACAGACATAAGGCAATTCTTGTACGGGGTAGGAAGAAATAGGCTGTTGGTTAACTAGGATCTGCGGCTTATCCTGTAGGTAGAGAAATGGGCAGACTTGGTGGGCCAAGCAGTCCTTATCTGCCATCAAAGTCTATGTTTCTATGTTTAAGGGAAAGAAGGGGGTCTCAGTGTCCTGGAGGGCTGTACCCAGGTCAGCTACGCTACCACTAACCCTGTCCTCTGGGTGGGGGCACCCGTTTTCAGTACCCAGGCCCCTTAACCTGCAACTAGTCATGCAGGCAGGGGTAGTAGCCCTTGGGAAGTGCCACCTAGAGGTTACATTTTGGAGGCTACTGCTGGGATTAGCTCCCCCCTAGTGGCCAAAATGAAGAATTATTGTTAAAGATTAATGGCCACCCCAGTAGAAATGTCTGTACACCAGTTGGTGGGGTGGTGTACGGGGCAGGAGATTGACCCCCACAATGCCTTACTAATACTGGATATACCTATGGGCACTAATAAGGATACTGTTGAAGGGGCACTTTCCAAAGTTGAATGTTTGAAAAAAGCTCTAGTGGCGGATCAACAGGCTGATTTAACTGCCCAAACTCTCATGGCCTTTGTGGAGTGTAGTGACCCCTGGACAGTTCAAAGGTGCCCCAGACTATCATCCCAGAGGGATTCCCAGCTGTCTGGAGGGTGATAACTAAATATAGTAAGGACCCCTTAGAGGATGAACCCCCACCGTTATCTGAGTCTTTTGAGGAGATGTTTGCCAAGTTGTTACTGGAGGAGGGTAAAACCATGGAGGATTTTTAAAAATTATTCCTGCCACCTGGTGGTGTCCCTTCCCTGCTTTCCACACCAGTCCCAGCACCTGTTCTTTCACCAACTTCTGTACCTGCCTCTGTGCCAGCAGGTAGTCACAACCCTTACAGCAAGCTCAAGGTGTTCTCTGGCATCCTCTCTACTCCTAGTGGGGAAGTCATCCCGGAGATCTGGATAGACTCTGCTACCCTTGCAGTACAAGACTGGTAATGCTCAGAGGCCGAAAAAAGGGCCTGCCTGGCGGAAAGCCTTCAGGAGCCCACCCTATGAGCTTTTCGCTCCCTGAGGTCCTCTGACCTCGATGCCAACGCCCAAGAGTACTTAGTCACCCTTGAAAATGTGTTTGGGGCACCACTAGTGTTCAGGCATTTTAATGGAAACTTAAAGATGTTAAACAACAACCAGAGGAACTGTTATCTGCCTACATGGATTGAGTAGAGTGAATCCTACAAACCATTTTTCGGAAAGGAGGCTGGGCCTCTAGTGAGGTGGACCAGGTAAGACTGGTAAGACTGGATCATATCCTGCGCTCTGCCTGGCATTCCAGCTGGGTGTTGCTCAAATTGCAACTGCACCAAAGGAAATCTGGACTTCTGCTCTTCCATATGTTGATGAAGGAGGTACGGGACGTTGAGGAGGAGGAGGAAGGGTCTCAGGAACCCTGTGCAGTCGTAGCTGCTGCAACCCCTGCTCCAGGTATGGAGTCAGTCACTGATGGTCTGGAATTTCAGAAATCACATGACAGAATCTGAGATCTAAATGCTGGTGCCAATCCCAGGGAGCCAGCCTAGCAAGAAAAGAACTGCTAAGGATGCTCCACCATGAGATTGCTCTTGCGGGTACAGACCCCGATCCTTATCAGAGTGCATCTGCTATGGGGTTGGGGGTGGGGGTGCACACCCAGGCATCTCCTGCTGACAGGAGCTCAAAAATTGATGAATTGGCTATGGAAGTGAGAGAATTACTGAGATGTCTCCTAATGCTCACCACACCGCAGACAGAGGCAGAACCAAAATTTTCAGTTGGTGGTACCCCTGCCTCAGCTCCCAATTTGATGTCTCAGATACACCAGGCCCTGGAAAGCATATATTGTCATAACTATGGGAAAAATGGACAGATGAAGAAAGAATGCTGGTCCCCAAAAGACCTAGATAAAGTTGTATACAGACTTAAAGGGGAGCTCCAGAAAGTGAGACCATGGCCAAGAGGCACCGGCAACGACTGCAGTGAAGGCTCAAGAAATACTAACCTAAACTTCTCTGTGGCTAAATCATCTGTCCAGGTCCCTGCTACCACCCCTTCAGACTGGTCCAAATTGGTGGTCCCTTCGATGGAGATTACTGTGACTTTCAATGGTGTCCATGCTCAGGCTGTGCTTGACAGCGGGTCACAAGTGACCACTGTATTCCAGAACTGGTATGACAAACACTTATCTGATGTGCCATTACAGTCTCTAGAAGGCCTACATACATGGGTCCTGAGCGACAAGTCTTATCCCTACCTAGGGTATGTCCGGCTCCGGCTCTCTTTTCCTGTGGCTGTAACTGGTGTAGATGAACAAGTAGAGATGCTGGCCCTGGTGTGCTCTCCTACAGGGATGTATGATGGGGTTCCCCTATTCACTGGGACCAATGCCCACATGTTTGGGAGGTTAGCGCAGTTGTGCCAAGAAAAATGAGACCGACAGACTGGTCAGGCAATGAAAATTCCAGCTCTGATCAAGAAAGCTTATGACCTGCAGAGGCAGTCTGTGGCAGAAGACCAGGATGAGCCTGTTGGAATTGTCTGGAAGAAGGACCCTGATTCCTTGATAGTGCCACCCAATACTTCGTATACTGTTCATGGAGAAGCCCGTCTTAGAAGAAACGTGAAAAATGAAATATTAATGCTGGATGCACCAGGTGAAGGAAAGTTGCCAGAGGGGCTATTGGTTAAACCCAGTATCCTACCTGCCCATGCCCATGCCTATGCATGATGAGTGATGGTCCAGATTCAAAATGTGTCAGATCGAGAAGTCCAAGTGAACAGAGGGTGTGCACTAGCTACAGTACACTGTGCAGACACTGCAGTATTACCCAGCAACAACTATTCTGGCGAGAAGGAGGAGGTGACCCCAGACCTATCTGACTCTGGTGATTCCCCCTTGTCTGCTGAATGGAAGACTCAGATCAGTAGGAAACTTGCTTAGAGAGACCAAGTGTTTTCGCTAAAAGAATGGGATGTGGGGTGCGCTCACGGTTCTGAGCATAATATTCGGCTATACAATGACAGATCTTTCCAAGAACAGTCCCACCACCTTGCTCCAGCTGATATAGATGATGTTCAGTGGCACCTACAGGAGATGCTCACTGCTGGATTTATTCAAGAGTCAAGAAGCCCCTACACATCTCCCATCATAGTTGTGCACAAGAAAAATGGGTCAGTGAGGATGTGTGTGGATTATCAGACCCTTAACTGATGGACTGTCCCAGATCAATACACTATGCCATGTATACAGGATGTCCTGGACTGCCTGAATGGGAGTCAATGGTTCTCAGTACTTGATCTCTGCAGCGGATATTATCAAATCCCGATGGCCCTGGAGAACCATGAGAAAACAGCCTTCATCTGTCCTTTGGGGTTCTATGAATTTCTGAGGATGCCACAGGGGATTTTGGGTGCCCCTGCTACCTTCCAGAGGTTGATGGAATGTGCAGAAGACATGAATCTGCTAGAATGTTTAATGTACTTGGATGATGTCATTGTTTTCGGTTGCATGCTAGAAGAACGAGGCCAGACTGTTCAAAGTCCTCGATCTCTTGGAAGAATTCAGCCTCAAGCTATCCATAGACAAGTGCCTGTTCTTTCAAGTGTCTGTAAAATACAGTATGTGGGACATCTAGTGTCAGCTGAGGGGATACAGACAGACTTCAGTAAAGTAGAGTCCCTGACCACCTGGCCCCAGCCCACCAACCTGAAAGCTGCAGCGTTTTCTGGGGTTTTGCGGGTACCATCGCTGATTCATTGAGGACTAGTCAAAGTTAATCCATCCGCTCCTTAATCTTACCCAAGGCTGTCCTCTCACCAACCGCAGATACAAGAAGGGGTCCCTCAAAAAAAAAGACATGGTGTATTTTCGAACAGGTGAACCTTAAGGAACCCGTTGGACCCCTGAGTGTGAGGCGGCATTCTTAAAAGTCATCTATCAGCTTACACACACCCCAGCAGTCCTTGCATATGCTGATTCCACCAAACCATATGTCCTGGACATGGATGCCAGTCTGAAAGGGCTTGGGGCTGTGCTATATAAAGAATATGAGGATGGCCTGAGACCTGTGGCCTTCGCCAGTTGCAGCTTGACGCCCTCCGAGTGGAATTATCCTGTGCACAAGTTGGAGTTCCTCACTCTAAAGTGGGCCATAGTCGATCAGTTCCATGAGTACCTCTATGGGGCCAAGATATTAGTAAAGACTGATAGCAATCCTCTAATGTATGTACAGACTTCAGCCAAGTTGGACGCCACTGGACACCGGTGGTTTTCTGCCTTGTCAACTTACAATTATGCAGTTGAATACCAGCCTGGACTGAACCATATTGATGCTGATGCCCTTTCATGGTGCCAAGTTCCCAAGACAATTGGGTGAGGCTGTCTGAACCTTCTATTAAAGCATTTTGCCAAAAGTTTGACAAAGATGAGCAATTGTCTGCAGACACCGTGGACTGCCTGGTGGACTGTTTGTGGCCCCCCGATATTTGCATGCCTGCGGCTTATTGTAATTTTTATGCATTAGATATTAGTGCTTTGCCCCAGTTTGATAGAGACAGCATTCAGTGGGCTCAATCCCATTACCCCATGATTCAGCCCGCACTTGATGCTCTGCATGCAGGGAAGGATGTGTCTAAATTACGTTCCACTGACTTACAAACTGCACTGTTATTCAAAGAGGGCCCCAGACTAAAGTTACGAGATCAGTTATTATATAGAGAGACAGTAGATCGTCAAGGTCAAGTGGACAAGCAGCAGTTGGTCCTATCCACAGCCTCCAAACAGCTGGTACTGAGGTCCCCCCATAACCACATGGGACACCTCGGTATTGACCAGACTCTCGACTTAGTACGATCCCAATTCAATTGGCCGAAAATGGGGGCAGATGTTGAGAATCATGTCAAAACTTGGAGTCACTGCCTCCAGCGGAAAGCTTTGCCCCAGAAAGCTGCCCCACTTGTCAACATCACTACCAGTACCCCCATGGAGCTGGTTTGTTTAGACTTCTTGTGTCTGGAGCCCAATCAAAAGAACACTGGCAATGCACTGGTAGTAGCCAATCACTTTACCTGATATGCAAAAGATTTCCCAACCAAGGATCAAAAGGTCTCTACGGTGTCCAAGGTGCTAGTAGAAAAGTTCTTTGTCCACTATGGTGCACCCCAACATATCCACTCCAACCAAGGAAGAGACTTTGAAAGCAGACTAATATAAGTAATGCTCTCTCTATGGGGGGTGCTAAAGTCCAGAACCACTCCCTATCATCCTCAAGGGGACCTCCAGTCAGAACACTTTAACAGAACCCTTCTGGACATATAGGATACTCTCCATCCTAAGGACAAGTCTAAGTGGAGTCAGCAGATTAGCACCTTGGTACATGCTTACAATTGCACCAATAGTGATGCTACTGGATTCTCTCCCTATCGTCTCATGTTTGGGAGAGAAGCCCGCTGCCTGTAGATGTTTGCTTTGGGGTCTCCTCGGATGGGGTCCGAGCTGAGAACTATTTACAATATGTACAGAAACTGAAAGCTCAATTGAACCATGTGTATTAACTGGCTCAAACAATGGCTGCCAAGAGAAACCTTGCCAACAAAGAGAGGCACGACAAGAAAGCGAAGGCTCAAGAGCTACTGCCTGGAGACCATGTATTGTTGCTCAATTTGGGACTGCATGGAAAGCATACAATTGTTGACAGGTGGCATCACCTTCCATGCATAGTGATTGGTAAACTGGATGAACTGCTTGTGTACAAAGTGCACCCTGAGAACAACTCTAGAGCTGTTAAAACCATGCACAGGAACCATTTACTATCCATTAGCCAAGTAATGATCGATGCTGAACAGTCAGATCCTGCCCCTCCTGGACCAGTAACTCATGCCACTGCCAAAAGGCGACAGAGTCAACTCTCTCCAACTGTGCAACAACCAAGGTTTTTCCCCTCAGCAGACCGAGCCTGATGATGACGGTCAGTCTGAATCTGACAGTTGTGAGTGCAATGCTCCCTATTATCCTACTTATGAACTGAGTCAGCTGTTTCAAGGTAACCCAATGTATAATTGTGGGGATGAAGCTGAGCCCTCAGGACTGTCTAACCTCCCGACTTCTTCCTTGGAGACCATGCCCCCGGAAAGTGAGGTGCAAAGTATAGCATCCAAACTGGTTGACTAGCTGTGCTTGGTGGAATTGTTTGACCTGCCCGAGGAGGAAGCTAATGCCAGAAACCTTTCTGGTGCCATACCAGAACTTGAGGAACTGTAAGACAATGTTGAAAGTCCCACTCCAGTGCCCCAAAGTCCAATTGTCTCAGAGCCTTACCTGGACGACCCATCTGGACCTCTTGCAGAGAATACTAAAGTGTCTAATGTGGTGGGTACAGAATTAAGAGAATCAGGAGCTGATAACTTTCTGCTACTGGAGACTTCACCCAGTGCAGAGGTACCTCTTCCTACTGAAGAAGAAACTGATGCAAATGCTGGTACCCCAGAAACTGTACCTGTTTCCCCAAGGAAATCTGTGAGAGCAGTTAAACCCGTATTACGTCTAAGCTACGACTCCCCTGGAAGACCAGTAGCTCTCCCATTGAATGTTGTCCACAAGGGTATCTTTGTCTCAAAGAGCTCACTGCCCAAACTGAACCTTTCTGCTACTTCCAAATTGATTGTCCACCCTTCAGGACATGGTGCCCCTGCCCCATCTAGCCCCAAGTTAGCTGATAGGAATGGTACCCTATCTATGTTGTTTAGAATGCAAGAAACTATAACGTGAATGAGTACAGTAATATTATTGTGTGAATCATGATAAAATCATTATTGAATGTATGGAAAATGCATAACTGTTGCCATCATGTATATATAATTATATGTATTAGCTATTTTTGGATACATATAGTAATGGTAATGAAGCATGTATTTTTTATACGTACAATGTCTTCAAATAACGTTACTGTGAGCATGGACTTGACACAGATGCCAAGTTCTTTCCAGGCAGGGAAGGGTGTAACCCCCCCTACAAATGGGGGTTCCAAAAGCATCTTTCTGGGTTTGCCTAATGCCCATTGCTAGGCTGGTGTTCTGTGTCCTAGCATTTTAAAAGTGTTGCTCATGTGAGTGCCTAGCTAGCCTCTGTGCCTGTCTCCTTAAGAGGCAGCATTTTGTGGTGTATAATTAATCTAAGTAAGGGCCGAGTGTTTCCAGGCTCAAGTCCTGCCTGAGCAGCAGTAATATTGCTCCATTCTGTCATCGCTAATTGTGCAGAGATAGCTCTGTTAGAACTGGTAATTGTTTACTGATTAGCTGCTCTAAATAATAATATTATAGTTTGTCTAACCTGCCTTTCTTTGCAGTATGGACATTTCTGTATTGCACCAATCAGTACCTTTGGGGACCCTAAAATGGAGTCTGTTCTCAGGGGTCTTGTGGGAGTGAATTTCTGTAGGAATTGTAGTTTTTCCACTTTGGCACCTAATGGATCTGGAGGGGGAGCTCTAGCTGTGACACACAGATGGATCAACTAACCGAACCTTTTGGATCTCAGAGGAAGTCCCGGTGCTGCCTGCAGTAGAGTGTCAGTCTGAGTTTGGAGTTGATAGTGTGAACAGCTCGAGTGATTTGAGCAGCTGCTCCTGTGTAGTCGTGCGGGAAACTGGTCGAAAGGCTGAGTTTGGCCTGTCTGCCTGCTGCCCCTTGAAAGGGATCCTTAAAGAGTGCTTAAATAACTGGACTGTATCCGAACCAATTGTGATGAAAGCCACTGAATTGTGACTGCACCTTTGCCTGAAGAAGACCAAAGATTTGCTCTATGCGATTGGCCTGTCAGGATGTCTGAATCACCACAGAGATCACGGTTTTGCTCAGGAAAGCTGAAACTGCAACTGGACTGTCATCCGAACTGTGATATTGCTTTTCTTTTACTATAAGTGTGCTGAATACTGTTAGTGGGTCGCAATTTGATTCCCTACTGCCTGATTGTGTAACGCTTGCTGAAAGCTGCATCCAGCATTTACTGGACTGAATCCAAACTGCTCACCTGGCCTAGGCCCTGCCAACTTGGCCCAGCCAGCTACTCGTGATGCAGAGAAAACTATTGACGAGAGACCTGCCCGGGGGTCAGCTGCCTGCTCAACACCTCGAACAGGAATGACACCTCAGTGATTCGTGTGGGCCCTGCTTCTCCTGGCAAACCAGCAAGTCATCCTAAAGTCTCCATTTTGTCCATCCTGTGTCCTGTACTCGGTAGCGTGAGTAAACACCAGGGTAGCTCCCTGCAACAACAGCTCAATCAAAGTGTGTCATCTGATTTAGTTGTTTTGTCTAATTATCATGAACTGAGTCTCATGGCTCCGGATTACAAATTGTGTGTGATTGTGCATTGTTCTTCTTTCCAGCACAGGGCCCCGACCAGTTGCAACACTGGCCTACCCCGGTCAATGAATTAGGTTAGCCCCCCTTTGTTCCAACTGGGTACCCAGAGTGTGTGACTGTGAAAGGACTCTAAAGTGCATGCATGATTGCCTGACTGAATCAGTTACAGAACTAATCAGCCAAATTACGTCCCTCCCTTGTTCATTCCCCCTGAATAAATCAGATCTAATTCTTTTTGCATTTAACCTGACTGTGGTTACATTTTGTACCAGAAGCACTGTACTGTTGTTACCTGCTGTGTCTAACCTTATTTTACAGGGGGTATCCAGGGTCGGACTGGTGGAACCAGCCCTGGTGGTAAGTGCAAACAGAGTGGGGATTTGTATGCTGATCAGGGGCTAATGTACCTGTGTATGCTGTTCATTGTTTAGGCCACTAGAAGGAAAAGAGGGGGGTCACAGTGTCCCGGAGGAACAAATAGGCAAGATAAACAACTTATTTATACAATAATCAGAAGGATTTAGAAATAAACATTTGCAGTGCTTTGAAGGACTCGATCAGTGCTACTGAGCGAATGCTAAATGGAGTTAATTAGAGTTGTGCCTCGCTGGTCATGAGCCTTGATTTACTTGGGCCCAGCCCAAGCTATGTACACTATACACAGAGCTGGATCTCTTAAAGGGATAGCACGGCAGCATGGCTCTCCACACTCATGCAGGACTACATCAGGACATTATTGTACATGAATGTGCTATCTCTTTCTGGACATCAGCCAGGCAGTGGGCATCAGAGGAGCCCAGGGAGATAGTCAAGGTAAGCCCCCTAATTTGGGAGGGGGGGCGTGTTACACTCTCTCCTGCCCAGGAAACTTGGATTCTGCATAAAGTCTATAATAAATACAAGTTACAATTACTATTAATACCTTCTATTATATACAGGTCTAGACCATTCATTAGTATATACAGACATCTGCGCAGACATAAAATAAGTATATACAAAATAGCATGCTTTACCTTAATATGCCATTTCTTTTTAGCAATTGCATGGTTCAAAAAGTTGCATTTTATCCTGATACTTTAAATCTGTTACTCACATACTGTTTTAAATGTTTACCCATATGAAATGACATTTTGACATTCTGAGAACCTTGAGCACTTTCCCATTTATACAAATATCCTGCATTTTTCTCAACTGACCCCTTATACTCTGTAAGGGCAACCCCTAAGATACAAAATGGAGGGCCTGATTAATTTTTTAGAGGATGCAGTAAACACTAGTTTGGGCAGGGAATTGGCTGTAATGTACACCCCTTTATGAACTACATTCATGGGCAAGTCCACAGGCTTTCCTGGTGTGTCATATGTGCGCCAAACTACTGGTTTCACAATTCTTCCTGATCGTCTAGGTGTAGGGGGCATTGGCACTAGCCTCTCAGCATTAGCATTTGGGTTAGCTACTCCCAGCTCATTGTCCAGCAAAAAGACAACTTCTGATGAAAGGGGTGCCACTGTACTCTCTTGAGATTCAGAACTGGTTATAGGTTCTTCACTTTGTACATTATTTTTGTGCTCTGCTTCTCGAGGCTCATCTTCATTGGAAACTGGTATTTCAACAAAGTTAGAGTTGTGCAACACACAGTTAGCATTTTCAGTGACAGCACTACTTTCTTGTACATGAAATAGTTCACTTAGCCCACTACTTCCAACATCACTTCTATGTTCGTTGCCATGCTCACTACTGGCTCTTTCTGGTTCAGGCACATTACGTTCAGATAGCTCCACCAGGCAAACGGAGTCTGCTATTTTAGAAGTTACACTTTGAACTTCACTCTCTGGAGGTTCAGGGACAATGGAGAGAGCAGGATTGTTGGTGGTAACTGGGCTATGAGGGCTATTATTGGGAGCATAAGGAAAGGCTTCTTGGAACAGCTGGACTAATTCAAGAGAAGGATAGTAAGCAGCATTGCACTCACTTTCATTGTCTTCAGAGCTAAAGTCATTGTCGGTGGTAGCATTGTGAGCTGGAGGCTCTGGCTGTTGAACAGTAGAAGGCTGGTTTAGCTGCTTGTTATGAGCAGCAGATCTGGTGACAGGGCCTGTTGGAGCTGAAGCTTGGGGCACTGTGTCTAAAACTATCTGCCCAATTGGCAGAAGGTGATTTCTATTGATGGTCTTTGTAGCACAAGGATCCCTTTCTGGGCGCACTTTGTATACTGGTAAATCATTCAGCTTGCTGATAACAATATATGGGATGTGACTCCATTGATCAGCTATTCTGTGTTTTCCTTGAAAGCCTAAGTTGTGCATCAACACACGGTCTCCAGCCTTAAGTTCTTGGGCCTTAACATGTTTGTCATGATGAACTTTGTTGGCTAGGTTTTTCTTTGCTGCCGTGGTGTTTGCAAACTGGTGTGCATGATTTAGTTGAGCTTTTAATTGTTTTACATATTGCAGGTAGTTGTCTGAAAGGAGCACCATCAGGGGAAACTCCAAAGCAGATATCAATTGGAAGGTGAGCTTCTTGACTAAACATAAGATGATAGGGGGAAAGCCCAGTAGCATTGTTCTTCGTGCAATTATAGGCATGTACAAGGGCACTTAGCGGTTGACTCCACCGGGGTTTATCTTTGGGGTATAGAATGCCAAGCATATTGAGTAAAGTTTGATTAAACCTTTCAGGTTGTGGATCTCCCTGAGGATGATAGGTGGCAGTTCTGGATTTTCTGATGACCCAGTTGGACAACAGTTCCTTAATGAGTTGGCTCTCGAAGTCTCAGCCTTGGTCTGAATGGATTCTCTGAGGAGCACTGTAGTGGACAAAGAACTTCTCCACAAGAACTTTTGCTACAGTAGCGGCTTTTTGGTCTCATTTTGGATAGGCCCAAGCATACTGTGTATAGTGATTGGTTACCACCAACACATTGGTGATGTTTTTTTGAATCTGACTCCAAACTCAGAAAATCGATGCAAATTAGTTCCATTGGTGCACTAGTAGTTATGTTAACTAGGGGAGCTGCCCTTTGGGGTTGAGCCTTTCGCTGAAGACGCCTACTGCAAGTTTTAACATACTGATTGATATCTAAGCCCATTTTATGCCAGTAGAAACATGCACGGTCCAAAGCCAGTGTTCTTTCGCTATCTAAGTATCCCGTGTTGTCATGCAGCGCCTTTAATACAACATATTTGAATTCTGAAGGCAGCACTAACTGCTTTCTCACAACTTCCCCCTTGGCTGTCAGTCAATTCTCTGTACAGCAACTGCTCACATACAGTGGTAGTCATACAAAAGTTGCTCACTACTGAGTTATAACTGGAAATACTACATAGAAACATAGAATCTGACGGCAGATAAGGACCGCTTGGCCCACCTAGTCTGCCCATTTTCCTACCTAACAGATAAGCTGCAGGTCCTAGTTAACCAACAGCTTACTTCCTCTTACATGCCCCTAGGGCTGCCTTATGCCTGTCCCATGCATTCTTGAAGTCCCCCACTGTTCTTGACTCCACGACCTCCTCAGGGAGGCTGTTCCATGCATCCACAACCCTCTCAGTGAAAAAATGCTTCCTCACATTACCCCTGAGCCGTCCCTTCTCTATCTTCAAATTGTGCCCCCTTGTTCTTACGCATCTCTTTTTCTGGAAGATGCTACCCTCTTGGACTTTGTTAATTCCCTTGAGGTACTTGAAAGTTTCTATCATATCCCCTCTCTCCCTTCTTTCCTCAAGAGTATACATAATAAGCTCCTTTAGTCTTTCTTCATATGTCTTCTGGTGCAGACCCTGCACCATTTTGGTTGCCCTCCTCTGGACAGCCTCCACTCTGTCTATGTCTTTGTGGAGCTGGGGTCTCCAGAACTGCACACAGTACTCCAGATGGGGTCTCACCAACTGTCTGTACAGAGGGATAACAACTTCCTGTTTTCTACTATTGATGCCTCTTCCTATGCATCCCAGTATCCCCCCAGCCTTCCTACTGCCTTCTCACATTGCTTGCCCACCTTTAGGTCATCTGATATAATTACCCCCAGGTCCCTTTCTATTTTTACTGTTGTCAGTATCTCACCCCCATTGTGTATGCTTCCCTGGGTTTTGTTTCCCATGTGCATTACCTTGCACTTCTTTGCACTGAATCTGAGCTGCTATACATTTGACCATTCCTCCAACCTTGCCAAGTCCCTTCTCATCCTTTCCACTCCATCTTGTGTATCAACCCTGTTGCAGATCTTTGTGTCATCTGCAAAGAGACATATTTTCCTTCCAGTTCCTCTGCAATGTCACTTATAAAGACATTAAAAGGACCGTTCCCAGTACTGAACCCTAGGTACCCGCTAGTAACCCTCCTTTCTTCACTGTATACTCCATTTACTACTACCCTTTGCGTCCTGTTGTCTAGCCAATTTTTTATCCAGGCTACCACCTTGGGACCCATTCCAAGGCTGGCTATCTTGTGTATTAATCTTTTGTGTGGGACTGTATCAAATGCCTTGCTAAAATCTAGGTAGGCCAAGTCCGCAGCCCCTCCCTGGTCTACTACTTTGGTCACCCAGTCAAAGAAGTCTATTAGATTCATCTGACATGACCTTCCCATCGTGAATCCATGCTGCCTTGGGTCCTGTGCCCCACTGGCCTCTAGGTACTCAACAATTCTTTCCTTCAGAAGTGATTCCATCATTTTCCCTACCACTGAGGTCAAACTAACTGGTCTGTAGTTTCCTGCCTCTGTCCTGCTCCCACTTTTGTGAAGAGGAATCACATCTGCCCTCCTCCAGTCCTCGGGTACCAGCCCATCCTCCCATGATTTGTTAAATAGAGTAGTCAGCGATGTCACTAGTTCTACCCTTAGTTCTTTTAGAATTCTTGGGTGAATCCCATCAGGCCCCCATTGTTTTGTGCACCTTCAATTTTATTAGTTCTTTCAGAACCCTTTCTTCTGTAAATGGACTGATATCGAACCCCATCTTCAGAGTGTTTCTCTTGTTTGGTTTAGGTAACTCCCCCTCCTCTTCCTTTGTGAATACTGAGCAGAAATATTCGATCAGTATCCCTGCTTTTTCACTGTCACACTCTACCCACATTCCCTCCCCTTTATTAAGCTTCAGTATCCCTCCTTTGGTCTTTCTTCACTCCCTAATGTACCTATAAAGGGTTTTATCCCCCTTCTTAACAGAATTGGCTATCCTTTCCTCGGTTTGTGCCTTTGCTATTCTGACTGCCTTCCCAGCCTCTTTCTGCTTTAACTGATAAAGTTCTCTGTCCTGCTTCTTCTGTGTTTTCTTATATTTCCTGAATGCTGTCCTTTTCTCCTTAACCTTCCCAGCCACCTCTTTGAGAACCATAGCAGTTTTTTCCTTCGTTGTGTTTTATTGATTTGCTTTACACAAGAGCTGGTTGCCTCTGTGATGGCTGTTTGATCACTCCCCATTGTTCCTCCACCCTCCTTCTTGCCTGTTTGCTAGTGCTTTTCTGAGGCACTCTCATTTTCCCAAAGTCAGCCCTCCTAAGTCCAATACTCTTGCTTTTGTATGGCTTGATTGTATGGCTGTGTTTATCGTGAACCACACTGTTTGGTGGTCTCTTGTTCCCAGATGGCTACCCACTTCTAAATCTGAGATTCTTTCTCCATCCCCATTTGAGAGTACCAGGTCTAAGATTGCTCCCTCCCGAGTGGGTTCCAATACTAGCTGTCTGAGGCATTTTAATATGGTGTCAAGAAACTGTTTATAAATCTCTGTGAGATACTCTTTAGTTATGTTGCTTTGATCCCTTCCTTTACATAGAGAGCTACTCCTCCTCCTCCTCTTTTACCCTCCCTGTCCCTCCTGTAGATTGTGTGTCCTGGTATGTTGACATCCCAGTCATGGTTCTCTGTGTACCATGTTTCTGTGACTGCCACAATATCCAGGCAACCCTCTTCCATCAAGGCCACTAGTTCAGGGAGCTTGTTACACAGACTATGGGCATTGGTACTCATCACCCTCCACTTTTTGATAGCCTTACCCTTTTAGCCCCATTTCTGTCCTTACTGCCGTTGCCTTTTTTTACATTTAAATCTGTTCTGCTCCCTAATAACTTCTGTACCTTGGTGTTTACCTCACTAATCACCATGTTTTGTGGGGAAGGCTCAGTTTCCTAGCTTCTTTCAGTGCCTCCCTTGGCTGGTTTAAATGCTTGCCAATGAAGCATTTAAACCTCTCACCTAGGATCCTGGTTCCCCTCTGGACAGATGCAGACCATCACACCAGTATAGGTCTGCATCCTCCAGGTGGCTCCCAGTCCCCAATGAAGCCAAAACCCTGAGCTCCACACCAGTTTTTCAACCACTTATTGAATTCCCTGGTGAGAAGTGCCCTAGCATCTCCCTTGCCATAGACAGGCAGCACTTCCAAGAAGGTTACCGTATGCGCTACTTGTCTAAGGTCCCTTCCCAACTCTACAAACTCCTCTTGCACTGCTCTGATCCCATTCCTAGCCAGGTCATTTGTCCCTAGGTGGACAATGACATCCAGGTCCCTCCCTCGTGCAGCTCCTCCCACGATCCTGAGGATTCGCTTCCTGTCCCTCCGAGCCATGGTGCCAGGAAGGCACCCTACCTCCCTCTCCCCTTTCTCCCCCATTTCTACCCCTCTAATGATTGAGTTCCCCACCAGGAGTTGTTTCCTTCCCCTGTGGGGTCCCATGCCACCCTCCTGTGGGTCTCCTTTGTGAAGGTTCCCAGCATCCTCCTTGGTCTCCACTGCAGGTGCCTCCATAGAGGAACCACTATCCACCAGAAGAGCAAATGAATTGTGGAGAGGTACAGCTGGAGGGATGCAACACTGTTCCACCACCTTCTCCCTCCTTGAGCCCACCCTGGTCCAGCCTCTCCTCTTTCTTGGCAACCTCTGAGGTAGTGGCATTGGCCCTGGTGGTCCCTGGGTGGGGGGAGGAGGTTTCACGAATCCTAGCCAGGTCAGCCTGGAGATGGGCAACCTCCTCTCTCAGACCAGAGAGGTGCTTGCAAATAGGGCAGCATCGCAGCCTCCAGAATGTCTCCCGGAACACTGCCGCCCCACAGCCATTGCACTGCACCACTCCTATCATGTGTTATTTTGTGTCCCATCTACTGTTTCTCTGGATGCTTACACTCTCCTCTCCTTACAACTCTCACCCTTCCTGTTCTGGGACAGCAACTTCCTATCTTCTTCAGTAGCCTCCTTCTTCCTTGCTCAATATCAGACCACCAGCAACTGGGGGGGGGGGAGTGAGCTACTTTTTTCTACTTTAGGGTTGACAAAATCAATGTTTCTCTATGATCCTTTCCTTCCTACTGCCAAACAGGAAGTTCCTGTTGACAGTCAAATGCAGTGGCTATAAAAGTAGAACTGGCATTGGGTGGGTGGGTGGGATGGAGGCAATTAGTAAGAAAAAGGCTAGCAACAGGAAGTTGTAATTTGACTCACCTGCTTTTATAGTGTCTAAACCACACCCCCAGGTAAGCTGTCTTTCCTCCTACTGGTTTAGCAAAGTCAGCTGATACAGTACCCTTCACTGCACAGAATACACACTGACTTTCTTTCTTTTCTTTTCTTTCTTTTTTTAACCCTAAATAAGTCCCCTTCTACTTCTAATAAAGTTATCTGTCTACTTAATCTTAACAGACACTGTCTCCTGCTGAGATATACTGAAGCTAATTTGCACTGACTGTAATGTGATTCTGCCTCAGTATACCCAGGTATACATCAGTACTGAGCAATTTTTGTATAACTACCACTGTAGCTTAAGTTTAGGTCCTTCTTGTAGCAGTAGATCAAGTTTGAGGTCCCTGGACCACATTTAGAAACATCTTCCCCCTTTCTCAAAACACTGACCACTTGTCTGATCATGGGATCATAGTGTTGCTCTCTCTGAATGTCATCTGGCATTAGCAGTGCTAAGGCACTCATGTCTAAGGCTGAAAAATTACAATAAGCTATGGGTAGGCATGTGTCAGGAGGTCCCAAGCAATCTGCCAAGCAATTTACAGTCTCTGAGGATGGAGGTTAATCTCTGTCAAACTTATGACATAGTGCTTTTACTGATTGTTCAGGAATGTGTACCCAATGTTGATTTGAAGCAGGTCTTCATGAAAGGACATCGGCATTGGTATGGTTTAGGCTAGGTCGGTACTCCACCATGTAATCATATGTTGGTAAAGCCGGAAGCCATCTGTGTCTAGTAGCATCTAATTTGAAATTTAAAAGCTTTATTAAATTTTATGAAAGAACAACCAAAATCTCGTATACGATGTCATGGAAATAAAAGCCAAATACCACAAACTACCTACTACCTTACCATTCTGCTTGAGTTTGGTAAGGGTCTGGATGAGAGATTTCACCTTAGCGGTAATATGTTTGTCTTTAAGAACCTGGGTATTTAACTTCTATGTGGTTTCTCTCTGCATGTTAGGATCAGGAGAAATTGCTATCCAAGCCTCTGAGTGGTCGGAGATGACAATTGGTTCAATGCCTGAGTTGTTGAAACCAGTAAGTAGGGGGAGACTAATCAAGATATAGTCTAAGCAAGACCAGGACTGGTGGAGAGCAGAGTAAAAGGAGAAGAGATGTTGGGAGGGATTAAGGATTTGCCATGGATCACATAAGCCCAGCATATCCATAAAATCTCCCAAAGCTCTCTGGTGAGTGGAAGGGGGCTTGAGAGGCAGATAGGTCTGGTCTAAGTCCTGCGTGGGTGGGACATTCCAGTTACCTCCTAAGATAAACTGAGTAAGCTGAAGGGTCACAAATTTATCAGCAAGGCCAATGAGAAAGGGGACCCCCCCCTGCACTGGGCCATATATACAGCTCAGGACCACCTGTCTATGGTCCAGGAGACCTTCAGCCAGAATGTATCTTCCATTTGGATCCGCTATGGAGAGATCCACCTGGAAGGAGGCTTTGCCCATGAGTAAAATAGCTACTCCCCTGCTCGAGGAGGAGTAACCTGCCTCAAAGATCTGACTCACTCCCTGGCAGCAAAACCAGGTGGTCTCCTGGGTCAAGAGATGAGTCTCCTGCAGGAAAATGATGTGCATTTTAGGGAGGGCACAGTGTTTCAGAGCCTGGTACCATTTAGTGGGGTCTCTTACTCCCCTGACATTCCAAGTCACAACTTTTAGTATGTTACTCACCATACTTTGTGAACCCATAAATAGGCAAATGGAAGGAGACAGAAAACAATTTACCCCAATGAGGCACACTCCAACCCATCCCCAACCCCCCAACCCACCAAACAGACACTATCTTGGTGTGGACTGAAAAAGCCATAACAACACACCAATAATACATAAACATGCTTAATGAGTGGTCAGTCCATACCAGAATCCCACTCCCTCCCTACACTTAATTCATTATACATATACGAATAAACAATCCAAAATTTCTCCTCCCCATAATCCTGATTAAACCCCTAACACGCAAACTATTTACAAAATCCCTTCTCCCAAAATAGGACCTAACATATGTATTGTAAAAGGGACAAAGGGGAGGGCAAACTCTTTTGTGCTCAGCTCCATTCTCATCGGAGGAGCGGTAGCAGAAAGAGTATTGACTCTGAGTTCCTTCCAGTGAAAGCAGAGGCAGGCACAACCCCCCTATAATCCAGTACGCAATGTGGTACAGCATAGTCAGCAAACCATTTCCCAGAACCTCCCTTCCCGCTCTCCGATTATGCTCCCCAAAGGTGAGAAAAGTCTGACAGTCTGGACACAAAATAGAAGATAAGTCTTACCCCATCACCAAGGTATAGTAAGGGAAAACAAAAGGGGCAGGGAACTTCCACACTGCCCTCCCGATGCAGTCACATCCTCCCGTGTCTCTGGGTCTGATATCCCTCCTTTGCTCCATAGTCACATGACCGGTGGGACAGACTAAACCAGGAAGAGCCATGGGGGGTGGGTAAGGAACAGAGTTCAGAGGAGGCAGATAAGCTTGGGGAGTTCTCTAAAAAAAAACTGAAGGTTAGGACCAGTTGAGTGATCAGTAAGCCCAGCAAGTGGAAAACAAGTGACTGTTTAACCCATGGCACGAGACTGCCTTCTCTGTAAGGAAATAGAAACAGTGCCCCCAACCCCTGCAGCATTTCAACCAGATTGGAAGGAACTGGGCAGGGGGAAGATATACAGGGCTGGACTGCTGCACATAAATTAGGGACCTCCGGAAAAGATATCCTTGGCAATGGCTCCGTTTGAAGGCGAGGTGCCCTGCCAGCGCATGAGTGAGCCGCCCATGTGGGAGGCACCAGGACATGGGCCTAAGGTGGTCAGTGGAGAAAGAAACTACAGGCCTCACAAGGCCTACTCAACCCCAGGCACTACCCTCATCCCAGTCAAGTGGAGACAGCAAGGAGGAAACAAAAGCCCCATCCAGACATAACTAAACAGCATCATACACAGGTACATCACAGAGAAAAGAAGCTACTCAGTCCAAATTTATTTATTTATTTAAGAGTTTAACCAGGCAGGCATACTGAGCGGAGTACCACTCATTTCCAGATGCGACCTGGGGGAGGTGGGGGATAGGGGAAAACATTGATTGTTACATACATTATTATTATTACATTATTACATACAGTACAGATAAATACAATGGTGAAGTGAATGATGCATTAAAACATACATATTGTATTTTTGTATTTTTGTACTGCACTCCTGTAATCCCCTTACCCCAGGGCGCATCTGGAATCGAGCGGTACTCTGCTCAGCATGCCTTCCTGGTAAATCTCTTAAATAAATAAATAAAATACAGTATAGATATTTACAACAGTGTAATATAGCCATTAAGCCAGTCAAGTGTCCACAAACAGGTTTGGTAAGTGCTGGGTCAGATCCTTTTTAGCTGATTTGGGGCTATCATATGACAGCCAGGCATCATTGAAATGTATCTGTAGACGGGCTGGGTAGGGCATCCAAAATTTGATTCCTGCAGCAATCAATTTCAAGACAGTTGGGTGGAAAGTGGTGCACTTCTGCTTGGTCTCAAATGGCAGGTCTTGTGTGAGATGCAGAGATTTTCCTTCCCATTGTATGGATTGTAGCTCACGGGCCTTGGTGAGCACATGCGCTTCTCCAGGTAACTCAGGAACCTTAATAGGAGGGGGTCTTGAGGGTGCACCTTCAGGGGGTATCAGCCGTAGCGATCAAAGTGCTCTTTTGATCTGGTACCCCAAGTTAAAAGGAAAGGGCCCTACTATTTTGGCTAGTAGCTTCTGTGTAAATGTAACAATGTTGGGGTCCTCTTCCAATTCAGGCAAACCAAAAATAAGAACACTGATCCAGTGACTCCTGCCCTCAAAGTCTTCTGTTTTTGCCTGGAGTTTAGATAGTTGTTGCCACAATTTGATAACCTCTGGGTCTGTCCAGTCTTTCCAGGCTTCTAAGGAGGTAGTTCTGTCATCCACATCTCCGATTTTCCACCCCAACTCTCCCATGTCAGATCGTATTGATTTCAGTTCGGAAGAGATATCAGCCAGAGCCTCTCAGAAGGGAAGCAATTCCTGGAGGAAATGATCCTCTTTAAGGAGTCCAGCAGCTGATATCTGTGTGGGAGAGCATGCAGCTTCAGTCCCCTGTGCCTTGGTCTTCTTGGGGGCCTTCATAGGTGAGGCTGATGGAAAAGAGTAGCTCTCCATCCCCACCCAGCGGCTGGAGGTCTGACTCTGAGCAAGTAAGAAAGAGACTACTGAGGAATACAGGAACTTCCGGTCCCAGAACAGGAAAAGCAGGAGCTTTAAGGGCACGGAGGAAGTAGGAAAGTAGGGAGAAAAAAAATAAGTATAAAATAAATAAATAAATAAACAGAGAGAGGAAAGAATAAGCATACAAAACAAGAGTGGAGGGGTCACAAATAAGACATGATGGGAGTGGTGCAGTGCAGTGGCTGTGGAGTGGCAGTCTTCTGGGAGACATTCTGGAGGATGCGGTGTTGTCCCATCTGCAGGCACCTCTCTGGGATGAGGGAGGAGGTTGCTCATCTCCAGGCTGAGTTGGCCAGGATTCAGGAGACCTCCTCTCCCACCCAGGGACCACCAGGGCAGCCGCTGCTGCCTCAGAGGTTGCCAAGAAAGAAGAGTGGTTGGACCACAGTGGACTCCGAGAGAGTGAGGGTTGTGGAACAGAGGTGCATCCCTCCAGTTGTACCTCTCAACAACAACTCCTGGTGGGGGACTCCATTGCTAGGAGGGTAGAACTGGGGAAGGGGGAGAGGGATGTTAGGTGCCTGCCTGGCGCCATGGCTTGGAGGGACAGGGAGCGAATCCTCAGGATCATGGAAGCAGCTGCACTGGAGAGGGACCTGGATGTCATTGTCCACCTAGGGACAAATGACCTGACTGGGAAAGGGATCAGAGCAGTGTAGGAGGAGTTTGTGGAGTTGGGAAGGGGCCTTAGACAAGCAGCATGCAGGGTAACCTTCTTGGAGGTGCTGCCTGTCTATAACATGGGTGAGGCTAGGGTGCTCTGCACCATGAGATTTAATCAATGGTTGAAAAACTGGTGCAGAGCTCAGGGTTTTGGCTTCATTGGGGACTGGGGGTCCTCCTGGAGGGATGCAGGCCTATACTTGCATGATGGTGTGCATCTGTCCAGAAGGGGAACCAGGATTCTGGGTGACAGGTTTAAATGCTTCATTGGCAAGCATTTAAACTAGTCAAGGAAGGAGGCACTGAAAAGGAGCAGGGAAATCCTAGCCCCCCCCCCAAAATCAAGGTAGTTAGTGAGGTACATAACAAGATAAAGACATTGATAGGGAGAAGGGCAGGGGTAAATGGAGAAAAAGGCAAAGGCAGTAAGGGTAGGGATGGGTCACAAAGGGGTAAGACCATCAAAAAATGGAGCGTAATGAGTACCAATGCCCATAGTCTAGGTAACAAGCTCCCTGAACTGGTGTCCTTAATGGAAGAGGGATGCCTGGATATTGAGGCAGTCACAGACACATGGTACACAGAGAACCATCTCTGGGATGTCAACATTTATTTATTTATTTAGATTTTGTTGACAGAGTAAGTGCACTAGACAAATCCTGCCTATTTTCAGGCACGACCCGGGGGAGGGGGATACAGATGAATGCCAACTGACCTTGAACCAGATTATGCTGTTGGTGATATTTTTATTGAATGAGGGAAATTTGACCAGGATGCAGGGGAAATTCCCCTACTCTTTTCGATAAGTGCCATGGGCTCTTTAACATCTACCTGAACTACCACCAATCCAGGCAGATGGGACCTTGGTTTAACGTCTCATCTGAAAGACGGCACCTCAGAAGTGCAGCACATCTCTCATGCTGCACTACAGTGTCAGTACTGGGATATTAACCCAAGTGCCAGATGTGGGAACTGAACCCACAGCCCTCTGATCTCCCAGGGGATACCAGAGTACACAATCTATAGGATGGACATGGAGGGTAGGAGAGGAGGAGGAGGAGGAGTAGCTCTCTATGTAAGGGAAGGGATCAAAGTAACGGAGCTAAAGGGTAAACAGGGAGGAGGGGAGGCACTGTGGGTCACCCTGGAGACCAGAAATGGCACCACAATCCACACAGGGTTGTATACAGACTCCCCATCTCAGGGGGAGGAAATGGACAAGGAAATGATAGAAGGCATCATTAGGATGGCAGAAAAAGGGAAGATATTGTTGATGGGGGACCTGAATATGCCAGATGTTAACTGGAGCATCTTTACTGCAGCCACATCCAAGAGCAGGGTCTTCTTGATGCCCTACAGGGCGCATTCCTCAGACAGTTAGTATTGGAACCCAGTCAGGAGGGAGCAATCTTAGACCTGGTACTCTCAAATGGGGACAGAGAGAGGATCTCTGATCTAGAAGTCTATAGCCATCTGAGAACAAGTGACCACCAAACAGTGTGGTTCATGATAAACACAGCCACAAAGTCAATCCATACAAAAGTGAGGGTACTGGACTTTAGGAGGGTTGACTTTGTAAAAATGGGAGAGTGCCTCAAAAAAGCATTATCAAACAGGTAAGAAGGAGGGGTGGAGGAACAATGGGGAAACATCAAAACTGCTATCACTGAGGCAACAAGCCTTTGTGTGAAGCAAATAAACAAATCGGAATGAAAGAAAAAACACTATGGTTCTCAAAAGAGGTGGCGGGGAAGGTTAGGGAGAAAAAGATAGCATTCAGGAAGTATAAGAAAACACAGAAGGAGCAGAACAGAGAACTGTACCAGTTAAAACAGAAGGAAGCAGGGAAGGCAGTCAGAATAGCAAAGGCCCAAACCAAAGGAAAGATAGCCAACTTGGTTAAGAAGGTACACAAAACCTTTTATAGGTACATTAGGGAGCGAAGAAAGACCAAGGGAGGGAGGCTTAATAAAGGGGAGGGTGGTTGGGCAGACAGGGACAGTGAAAAAGCAGGGATACTGAATGAATACTTCTGCTCAGTATTCACAAAACAGGAGGGGGGGGAGGTACCCAATCCAATCAATAGAAGCACTCTGGATAGGGGGTCGATACCTGTCCTTTCACAGAAGAAAGGGTTCTGAAAGAACTCCTAAAACTGAAGGTGGACAAAGCAATGGGGCCTGATGGGATTCACCCTAGAATTCTAAAAGAACAAAGGGGGAACTAGTGACACCACTGACTATCCTTTTTAACAAATCATGGGAGGATGGTGCGGCACCTAAGGACTGGAGGAGGGTGGATGTGATTCCCCTTCACAAAAGTGGAAGCAAAGCAGAAACAGGAAACTACAGACCTGTTAGCTTGACCTCAGTGGTAGGGAAAATGATGGAATCACTTCTGAAAGAAAGAATTGTTGAGTACCTAGAGGCCAGCAGGGCACAGGACCCAAGGCAGCGTGGATTCACAGAATACAATAAATCCTCAGCTCCACTAATGCATGCCAACTTGTAAGCATAGAAATAAGAAGAAAAAACAGTGGCACTGCAGGTATATAGAAATATTTTATTCAGTGCATAGTATATGCACGGCAGCTCAGCAGTACAGGCTACAACCTCAACTAGTTTTGCACCGAATGTGCGTCATCAGGAGGATGGTCTACCTACAATCCACACCCTTAGGTGGATTATGCACTGAATAAAATATTTCTATATACCTGTGGTGCCACTGTTTTTTCTTCTTATAGTATGGATTCACAGCAGAAAGATCATGTCAGACGAATCTAATAAATTTATTTGGCTGGGTGACCAAAGTAGTAGACCAGGGAGGGTCTATGGACATGGCCTACCTAGACTTTAGCAAAGCATTTGACACAGTCCCACACAAAAGATTAATAAACAAACTAGCCAGCCTGGGAGTGGGTCCCAGGGTGGTAGCCTGGGCAAAAATTGGCTAGACAACAGGACATAGAGGGTAATAGTAAATGGAGTCCACTCCAAAGAAATGGGGATTACTAGTGGGGTACCACAGGGTTCAGTACTGGGTCCGGTCCTTTTTAATGTCTTTATAAGTGACATTGCAGAGGAACTGGATGGAAAAGTATGCCTCTTTGCAGATGACACAAATATCTGCAACAGGGTTAGTACACAGTGGGGGTGGAAAGGATGAGAAGGGACTTGGCAAGGTTGGAGGAATGGTCAAGAGTATGGCAGCTTAGATTCAATGCAAAGAAGTGCAAAGTAATGCACCTTGGAAACAAAAACCAAGGGGAAGAGTACACAATGGGGGGGGGAGATATTAACGACAACTAAAATGGAAAGGGACCTGGAGGTAGTCATATCAGATGACCTAAAGCTAAGCAAGCAGTGTGAGAAGGCAGTAGGGATGGCTGGAGGGATGCTAGGATGTATAGGGAGAGGCATTACCAGTAGATAATGAGAAGTTGTTATCCCTCTGTACAGACCTTTGGTGAGACCCCATCTGGAGTACTGCGTGCAATTCTGGACACCCCATCTCCACAAGGACATAGGATGGAGGCAGTCCAGAGAAGGACAACTAAAATGATGCAGGGTCTGCAACAGAAGCCATATGAAGAAAGACTAAAGGAGCTTCATATGTATACCCCCTGAGGAAAAGAGGGAGAAGGGAGACATGATAGAAACTTTCAAGTACCTCAAGGGAATTAACAAAGTCCAAGAGGGTAGCATCTTTCAGAAAAAGAGATGTGCAAGAACAAGGAGACACAATCTGAAGATAGATAGGGGATGGCTCAGGGGCAATATGAGGAAGTATTTTTTCACAGAGAGGGTGGTGGACACATGGAATGGCCTTCCTGAGGAGGTCGTGGGGTCAAAAACAGTGGGGGAATTCAAGAATGCATGGAATAGACATAAGGCAATTCTGGTGAGGGGGGTACGAAGAAGTAGGCTGTTGGTTAACTAGGATGTGCAGTTTAACCAATAGGTAGAGAAGTGGGCAGACTAGATGGGCCAATCGGTCCTTATCTGCTGTCAAAGTCTATGTTTCTATGTTTATTACAATGATTGGGGAGGCGTATGGACTACGTGATTCCTGCAGCATCCCATCAGCTAGCATTTCTTGCAGATGACATCTTACCTCATCGATGTCAGCAGGAGCTAGTTGTCCAGACCGTTCTCTAAAGGGTCTCTCATCATGCAGGCTGATATGATGTTCAGCACAAGTAACACAGCCGACATCCCATTCTTTAAGGGAGAATACCTTGGTTCGCAGAGATAATTTTTGACTAATTCTGTCCCTTCAGCTGCTTGGGAAGGGAGACTCCCCGAAATCAAACATGTTCAGTGATACTTTACATTCTTCTCCATTCTGGCACTTAGATGACAAGACAGCAATATCAGCACAATAGACTTTTGCCAGGGTGCAACCTCGGTTCACCTTGATGTCTTGGTCTATAACATTCTGAATTTGCACCGCCACTTTCTGGGCATAGGTATGAGCATGGACAGGCAGCACACTGGGTTTAACCAGGAGTCCTTCGGGTAATTTTCCCTCTTCTGGGGCATCCAGCATTAGTATCTTATTGTGGTGGCCCAGTCTAAACAAATGGAGCAAATAAGGGCCCAAGAACAAGCTCTTTAATATAGTATAAACAAAATTTATTCCTCTTCGGAAGACTATCTAAATCTACCTCTGGCCCCAGCACCAGGAAACCATCACTTGGGCTAAACTAGGCATTCTCTCCTCTAAATATGTTTATTTTAATAAACCACATCTCAAAGCACTACATCAGGATCATTGCAGGTATATTAGGGGCTTTCAGGAAACCCTTTGCCACATTATAATACAATGCCCTCTTTATAATTTTTCACATGAGCTCACCGTAAAACATTTCCTAATAAAATGCGCTAATATGGATTACGAACTGTTATTTATTCTCCTGCATCCCATGACCAAAGATGATGCTGAGCTAATTTCTAAATTTCTCACCTATGTGATAAACTTCAAAAGGAAATGCTTTCCTGCACTTTAATCTTAAAAGCACTTTTCTTTATTGTAGTTGATTCACAGATAGTACTGTATATTTGTTTTTGTATTTTTGCTTCTATTAATGAATACTGTATGTAATGTTCACATTTTCATGATTTTCTTTTTCTTTTTAACTGTATCATTGTAATGTCCAACATTTTCATTGTCCTGGAAGAACAATAAAGCATTACTACTACTAGTATCTTATTGGTCACATCCTTTCGTAATCGCATCTCTCCACTGGCACTACATTGTGCATCTGGGGAAGAACAAGTGTCGAAGAGTCCCTTTTCCAAACAAATCTCATAGGCTTATCCTTGTCATCCTATTCTGGATGCATCACATAGGCCCTCTGAACCATGGCATGAATATGTGGAGCTTTTACAGATTTTTGTGCTTGTCTTTCTTGGCACAATTGGGCAAGGCAGACAAACATATGTGCGTTGGTCCCAATTAACACTGGCACCCCATCGTACTGGCCAGAGGGAGGACATACCAAGGCTAGTGTTTCCACAGTGTCTCCTACTCCCGCTACAGAGGATGGAAAAGAGAGTCACACCCTCAAGTACCCAAGGTATGGATATGACTTGTCACTCAACCCCCATACATGCAGTCCACCAAGGGGCTGTAAAGAATGGTCAGATAGATGCTGATCATACCAATCTTTGAATATTATCGTAGCTTGGGACCTGCTATCCAGAATGGCTCAGGCTGGGATGCCATCTGTATGTACAGTTGTCTCCATAGACAGACCCACCATTTCTGTCCAGTTGGGGGGGAGCATTATTCACAGGGTGCGTTACAGCCGACCATCCAACATAAGGCTTGTAGGGAGGTTTAGACTGAGTTTTTAGGACACTTTGTCTGACCTGGCTAAGCAGCTTGGCTGTTACTTTCCTCAAATCTTCAGGAGCCCAGCATGCTCTTTTGGTATGCCCATCTTCTCCACAATGATAGCAGAAGACATTTGGTCTGGGGTTGTGAACTCACACAAGGTCTTCAACCAGTTTACTGTTATTGTAATGAGTAGACTTGAAATCCCCTTTGTGCCTAGGGTCATGTTCAGCTCTGCTAGGTCTTCTCCAAGGGGAAGGCTGATGAGTCATCTGGGTGAGGTCATGCACTAAAGCTCTTAGTTCTCTCATCTCCTTCCACATATCACGGTTTGTCTCCTCTTTTGGGACTTGGACACTAGCACTGGTGGCAGAGGACTGTGCCTCACTGATGGTTTCAGCAGCAAGGGTGAAAGCAGTTTGACCTTTGACTGATTCGACAGCACTCTGTGCACAAGCCTTTAGTTCTCTCAATTCTTTTAGCAAATCTTTCATCTGCTGTGAATCAGTAACAGTATCTTTATGCTCTGTTGGTCTCACATCACACCCTTGAACTTTAATTGCCTGCGCCCTGTCAATGGCATGGACAACAGCTGCGGAGGTGGGATAGGATCCCCAGCATTCCTCTTCTTTCAGTTCTGCTTTCCAGACTTTCCTTATTAATACTTGGTAGGGAGGTGGGCTTTCTCTGTATTCCTCCAAACACAGCTTATGGATCAATATAGTAGACTGGCTAGCTGCCTTAAGTACATGCTCCAGTCGCATTAGATTCAGATTCTGGGAGGCCACGTCTCCCCTGTGAAACACTAGCCACAGAGCTTTCTCTACCCAATCCTGAAAAGCAGATAAGGGCTCTCCCTGCCACTGGCAAATAAGTTTAAATTTCTCTACAGGTTCTCACTAGATTCCATGCTCCCAAACACATCTTCCAAAGTGGCCAAATACGCTTGGGCAGGTGCATCTGGGTCAGCAGCTCAGAAGACTCAAACAGCATTCAAGGCTGGGCCTCGGAGGCTTTCCGTAATTCTCTTTCTTTTCTGAGCCTTGCTGCACTGCCATTCTTGCACAAGGAGTGAGGTATAGTCAGTCCATCCATGTGCTTAGATCATCTTCCCCATTAGGCATGGGGAGGGTGCCAGAAAACACTCGCAGCCTGTGGTAAGAGTCGTGACTGACTGGAGGTACATAAGCAGTTGTCGGTACTGGTGCAGGTGCAGATAAAGGGACTGGCCCCGAGGAAGGGGTACACCCAGGAGTCTCCAGCAACTTTGTCATGTCCTCGAGGGTTTGACCCTGACTGTAACTGTTTATCAAGCCTGTCTTTTAGTCCATCAGCTTTAGGGGACCCCTCGGGTGTAGACGTTATACTTGCATGGTGACTACCTTCCAACCCACAGGGAACTCATCAGGGGTAATGACACTGGGTACCCTCTCACTGTCCACCAGAGTGCTACATTCTAAAAGTGCCATTATGTTTTATGCAATTAAATCAGCAATTCTCCCTTTTACTGTAGCTTTACCCAGGCATTTGATTTTACCTAAGGCTGCCTCAGTTGGAACTTTTGTCGGTGCCCAGCAGAATATCTAGTTGGAAAGATTTTGCCTGGAGTTCAGTGGCCAAGCAGCCAGCCACTCCCACTTCCTGAGCTATATAAGCAGTTCCTCTCAGCCTCATTGTGAAGCATTTTCTTTTTGCAGCCGAAGGCTCTATGCGTCTGTCCTCTGAGCTGACTGGGCCTCCCCGCTCCTGCTTGTCTGCTGGCTTCTGTGTTTCTTTCCTGCTTCTGGTTTGTATTTGTCTCCGGCTGTGTGTGCTTCTTCTGTCTTCATTCCCTGTTTTGTGTTTGTGTGTCTTTGGGTTTTTTTTTGGAGGGGGTAGGCTTTGTTTCTAAGCTCCTGACATACTGCTGCTCCAGAGCTCATACTTTCAGTTACTCACAACTTGAATTGCTTTCAGTTACAATACTCAAATGCTTTGCAATGCAACTGCAAATATTATCTGTGTGTTCAGCTCAGCCATAGCTGATTTCAATGTTGCAGACTTAATTGCTTTCACCTGATTCGGACTCACACTGAACCCTGGCTATACAGCTGAATCATGCTCAACTCACTGTACTTGCCTTATTACTGCAGTTCATTGCACTGCGTGTGACAGCTGCTTTCAGAGTATCGTGCCTCCTTTATTTTATGTTTATTTCAGTTTGCAACTTAGAGTATTCAATACGGATGCTGCTTCTATAACACCACCCCAATAAATGATACACAGCCATTTTATTAGGAGGAATCTCATGTTTAGAGCCAGAAACTTTCTCCATTTTAATGCCAGTATTCATATAAAATTTAGTTTCAGGTTTGTGTTTTGGCCACTAGAGGGCAGTAATCCCAGTGGTGCCTCTAACTATGTAACCCTGGCACCATTATTACCAAGGGCTACTACCCCTGCCTGCTTTTCTGGTTGCAGGTTGAGGGGCCTGGGTTCAGAAATAAGGGGTATTGTGGTTTGCCTACCAACAGTGCAATTACAGTATTGGTGCCTCCATCCAGAGTAACGACTTAGTGGGTTATAACCTAATCTAATACAGCCCTCTGAGAAGCCATGTTTACCAACAATCCCCACTAATGGCTCTTCATACAAAGTTTGACAACCACAGTAAATGACCTTCTGTGCACAATTGCTCAAGAGCATTAATGATATGCTCAGGTGTACCACACTTAACAGGGTCTGGACTCCTGGCATATACCCTGTGCCCCCTGTAATGAAACAGTTTCAGCAATAACTATATACTTTTACAGTTACTTTTAAGTAGTTCAGTAAAGCCAGACCAGATAATAATATGCTCATGGGTCAGATTAACCTTAAACAGCAAATCAGATTTATTAAGAGGACTTGAACAAGGGAGGGGCAAGAATTTAGGTAAATGATTTTTGTGCCAAAATCAAATAAATTGGAATTACTGTTTTTCAATTTAGTTTCTGAATGGATCAGTTTATCTAGCTGCTGGGTACCCAGTATGAAGTTGGGAGCAGGCCTGAATCATTGCTGTGGGTAGGCTGGCATTGCAGCTGGTTGGGGCCCGTGATGGAAGAAAAGGCGTTATTAAAACAGATGAAACAACTTTGTATTTAGCACACAATTGTATTCCCTGGTCAGATGGCCCATAATCACAATTAACTTTAACCCAAACTTAAGGAGCAAATCAGTTGACACAAACATTTATTGGATTGTTGCAGAGGGCTACGCTGGTTGTACTCACTGCAAACAGACAGATTGATGAATGGCTGATGACACCATGGACCTTCTGGCCTTACAGGATTCTGGTGGGGAGCAGGTCCAACATGACTCACCTCCACTTCACAGCCTTTCCCTGTAGGTCGCTGCAACCTGCAATTTGATTCTCTGCAGGGGCTGACTCCCCAAGGCTGGTCTCTGATCAGAATAATTAGGTTGGTGCAGGAACAGTCTTTTTGGGCTGAGAATGGCATAGGCCCAACACTGGAAACTTAAAGGAGTGAACAGTTTTATCTTGCTCTTTTGGTTACTTGCAGTCTTTATTGCAGTTGTTGAGGAAAACCCACGGTGGTCTCTCCCTCTTGGCACTTGGCAAGGCACAATTTTCACAGAAGCAGGCTCCACTTTAATCAGGAGTCCCGGGAGCAATTTCTTACAGCAGTCAGTCTCACTTTGGGACAGTCCAGCAACCAGTATTTTCCCGCTGGTGGAAAATGAACTTTTCAAACCAGCATTCCTGCCTGAGGAACTCACTTTCATGTTTTTAGGCAGTCTTTGGTCTGACTGATTCCCTTCAGCAATCAAAGCTGGCTCACAGGAAGGCAAGACAGGCCTTTCCCCTGCGATTTCTCTCAGCCCACATGCAGGCTACTTTTTCCTCTGTGGCTCGAGCTGCTCCACCGCGAACTGCATCTATGCACTTGCTCCCCTCAGCTTGAGTGCTTGAGCTGGACTGATGCTCTGTTCAAAACAGTTCTCACTGAAGACCGGGATTTCTGTATTCTGCTTGGCTACCTTTGCTGTCAGTCACAGTCTGAGGGCCCTCATTGGTTAATTGTAGGCGCCAACAAGAAAGTTCACAGTTTTTCCCACAAGTCACTATAATTAGAACCTCTTGAGGATCCCTTGGTTCCGATCGGTCCAAATACAGAGTCCAGGACCAAATATGGTGGCTGCCATAGTGGAGGAAGAAATAGGCAAGATAAACAACTTATTTATATAATAATCAGAAGGATTTAGAAATAAACATTTGCAGTACTTTGAAGGACTCGATCAGTGCTACTGAGCGAATGCTAAATGGAGTTAATTAGAGTTGTGCCTCGCTGGTCATGAGCCTTGATTTACTTGGGCCCAGCCCAGGCTATGTACACTATACACAGAGCTGGATCTCTTAAAGGGATAGCACGGCAGCATGGCTCTCCACACTCATGCAGGACTACATCAGGACATTATTGTACATGAATTTACTTTCTCTTTCTGGACATCCGCCAGGCGGTGGGCATCAGAGGAGCCCAGGGAGACAGTTACGGTAAGCTCCCTAATTTTGGGGGGTGGGATGTTAGACTGACATATTGCTTTGTTTTCTAGGCAGTATTTAACAGTTAAGACCAGGAAATGTTATGCTGCTTTACAATAGACTCGTTGCAAAAGGCTATTACTGGTCAGGGCAGTTATGTGACCAGTAAAGGCAGTAATTGCGTCAGAAAAACACAGGGTGCACTTCAAAGGAAACCAAAAATGCAATTCATAGTTCACTATGTTTTTCTTCTAATAGTTTGTGACTTTTTTTGTGACAGTGTGTGTAACTCATCATGAATGTCTCACAAAGTAAAATCATTCCAACACACACGAGATGTTTTTCTTAGATTTTTCTAACACAGACCTGTTCACCCATCTCACCTGTTAACTTTTGTTGCATTGCATGCGCTCAGCTTCACAACACAACCTTCACTTACTTGTGTTGTCCCTTTCTGCTGAATCTGTCTGTCCTTTCTCTTTTGGTGTAAAGTTTTTCACACTTCCATCTCTGAGCTACCAAAAATGTTACAGTTTAAGACAACCCTAAAGAAGGAGCTCACTCCAGAATCCAAATGTAGATCCCTAGCCTAACCCTACTCGATGCCTGACCCCTACCTCAGCCTGGACCATCTATGTTCTCACCTCCCTAGCTCATCCCAACTTCTCTCCCTTCCTCCCGTCTTCTACTTCTACCTCCCCTACTCCTCCAACCTAACGATGCAATATATTTATCTATTTTTGGTGATCAACTGAGTTGCCAAACCTTGTAATTGTAACAGTTATTTTGTTCTGACTTGTGCTCAACTGAGCTGCCTGTAATCGATCTATGAACAAATGCTCATTTATTGCCTGTATGTAATCTGTTTGTTACAACGTTTGACATGGAACCTTTGCAAATGAGCACATAGCTCAAAGGTATTCTGATGTTCAAATAAATAAAAGTAAATAAATAAAACAATTCTGTCTCAGATTGAAAACGTTCAGGCCACTTTAGGTTGCACACTTTTCTGTTAATTGTTAACTGGTATTCACTTCAGAAGATTTTGCACTGCTTTATCTTTTTATTTTTATTTTTGTCACGTAACGTTGACCTCTTCGCTCTTTCTCCCATAACTGCACTGCTGTCTTACCAGTCCTAATCCTGTCTGTCCTTTGCCTGCTATGAAGCAGTTTTTATTTCTTCCACTCTAGTTTGTCTTCTTTCTCCTGGCATCTAAAAGTGAATACAACAAAAATATTTTTAGTTACTTCTATTTGATCAGTAGCAGCCAGCAGCCAGTTAGCCAACTATTTTCTACATCAACTTACTGCTGGCCATGCTACTCAGACTATTATAGGTATCTATGCTACCCCTGATGCTAGTGTCTCTAAGGAATCTGTCATACACCCCACACATACAAACAGATAGGCAGAAGTGCAGAAATTATCTTTTTTTTCTTCATTTGTGTCTCCACCTGCTGTCCCTGGTCCTGGAGCCATCCCTCCAGCCTGATTAAACAAGGACAAAGATTATACTGCACTCCTATGCAGTAAGCCATAACAGAGTTAGAGAGATGAGATGAAGCTCCAGAAAGGTTTAGATGCTATTAATTTTATTTGTCAATAAAGACATAGACATAGACTCTCCAGACTTGGGCCAGTCACCTGGGAGATATAGCCTCAGTGCTTCGCCAGTCAAGGTTTCATCAGGGGTCTTTTTGGAGCTTCATCTCATCTCATCTCTCTAACTCTGTTGTGGGACAAGCCAGCCCTGGTATTGCACCCCCCTGATCTACTAGAGTGCAATTTTATACACAGAAGCTTCAGTCCTGTAACTGAACCATCTTGTGGACTTAGGTTTAACCATCACTTACACAAAGCCGTATTGGTAGGTGGCCAGCCACAGAGGATGTGAGGTGCCTGCAGGGCATACTGAGCAATCCAGGGCATTATCCTTCATTTTCTCCCTGGGGCATCTGTGAGTGACACATGCACGCGTGTGCGTATTGATGCACACGCATGCTGCATCAGTGCACACACACACACACACACACACACACACACACACACACACGTCTGCTTGTCCCACCAGTACTGCCACCCAGCCTCTGCTACATGGCAGGCAAGTGGCAGTACTTCCCCCTCCCCAAGAGAGGAGAGCCATCTTGGGATGTTCAATCTTCCCTCACCTGGCCACCCCCAAATGACCCTGATCCATTACCAAAAATGGGTCACCAGTGTAGCTGGAGGTAGGGTGCCAACACCTCAACCCTCCACACCACTGATCCACCCCATGAGCTTCTTTTATTTTTTTAAATCAGTCTTATTGTTAGTACACAGTGCAGCTTATTCACAGGCTTGTGTGTAGGATGTCATCTTATAATACAAGTTAGACTCAAGAAATGAGATGTGAACAACCGTTCTATTAAACCAGCAGACCTTGGTTTGATTCCTACAACCACCGCTTGCATACTGTATGATAACCCTCCCAAAGCAACTCACTCTGCATCCCTATGCTCCCTTCTGTAGTCTATGTTCACTCCTAATGATCTTTGTGACCAGTGGGCATTACCTGGTTATCAAAGAATCAATAATTTAAAAATGTTTAAAAAGAGAAAAAAATGATGTCACTGACATTGATCAAGTGATTACCTTCCAGGGTCACTGTCAGAAACTCAATTAAGTCATCATGTATCCAGACATGATTGTGGCAGTTGTTCTGTCAATCAGAATATTTGCCAGACACAGATCAAGATAGATGTATGGCTGACTGAGAGGTGATTACAGAAGGTAAATTGTGAAATACATTAGCACACTAACATTGTTGCCATAAGTTAACACTGATTAATTCAAGCTAGGTTGTCCATTTGTGAGGCACGCCACAGGCAGGCGCTATGAGGAAAGAAACATTTGTAATGCTGGAAATTCTGTTTGCCAACAGATGGTCATAGTGCAGCATCAAAGTAACAGCAAATAAAAAACTCTCCAGAGATGTCCACTGTGCATTTGGTTTGGAGTTGTAGAGTAGCAGATTCAGTGACACAGACTTGGGGATGATGATGATGGGTGAGTGAAGCCTGCACCAAGCGAATTAACAAATAAGATGCCCAGCTGACAACTTGACATACAGAACACAGATGTGTCTACACGCATGCCAGACAACAGCAGCATACAAAACAACAGCAGCAGATCACACCATAATCATTGACGGTACCCCCTGTTTCCCCCTTCCGTGATCATCTTCCTCCCCCCAATTGCATTCCTAGTGTATGTCTCTTTTCCTAACTCAGTATTTACTCTCTTTCCACTAGATCCTGGCAGACAGTGTATCAGTGTATTTAGTGCAGCTGCTTCTCTTTGTGTTACGCAAACTTGGAGACTGTGCTACTGTGTTGCTGGGAGTTAGAATCATCTCATACACAATATACAGTCCTAAGAGAGTGATGCATAATAAATGGTCCCAACTCCACCACCAGAACAGCACAGTCTTCAAGTCTGAGATAAGCAAGCAATAATAACTAACAAGCATTTGTCAATGCTGAATGTTTGCTTGCTGGCATTAACAGTGGAAGTGCAGGAGTTAGACAGATGCAGTATAGGAATGACATTGAAGTACTGAACTGATGCCAACTCCACCATCACTCTGCAGAGCTGAACAGGCATTGGGGTGTGCCTTTGGGTAGTTGACCATGACGGTCATGACATTTCACCTCTCTCTACCCTTCAGACACTGACAAGTGTCGAGGTGTGCCTTGGGGTATTTGGGCTTTATATTCACCTCATTCCATAAGGAAATACGCTGAAATGGGTACAGTATAGGAGAATGGGGTGAACTCTGGGGACAAAGGGTCCAAGGCGCACCTCAATGCCTGTCACTGGCTGCAGGGTGGTGGTGGGGGTGGAATGGCATAAGCATTACTGTTGACAATCCCAAGTCACACCCCTGACGCCTGTTAGTCCCTACAGGGTAGGGCATTATCGCTGAAAACCCTAATGTCCTGGGTGTTTCTTGGTATTTTTACTCCACGTTTTCCACATGGGCTATTTGTGACCCCACCATATGAACAGTGACACTATCAGTTCATTAGGTGAAAGGTGATTTTGCACAGCGACTGTGCCATTTGGCACCACAGGTGCGAAAACACATTTTGAACAGGATGTGAAAAGTGACAGGTGTACTGTTCATGAGGAGGTGTAAAAAATGGCATTGTTGAAAATCTGGAGTGAAAATATACAAAAACTGGTGAAGTCATGAGTGTGCGTAAAACTGCGCAACATACACCCATTATGTACTGTAATTAGTTTGGCGATTTTTTTACAGCAGATTTTCAACATAGGCATTTTGGGATCTCCACTCATGAACAGTGTCACTGTAATTTTTATAATCTGTCCTGAACACTAATTTCCCACAGTGACCGCTAGTCTGCGCCAGAAGTGCGAAAACACATTTCAGCCAGGGTGTGAAAAATGACAGCTGTATTGTTCATAAGGAGGTGTGGAAAAATGTCAATGTTGAAAATCTGGACTGCAAATATTACAAATTTGTGAACTTACAAGGGTGCGTGGAAATTGCACAGTGCACGCTTGTAACAGAGTCATTGTATGGACTTTAGTCAGCAAATTTTCAACATAGCCATTTTAACACTTCTGCTCATGAACAGTATCACTATGATTTTCTTAATGTGTCCCGAACATTGATTTCACACACTGACCGCGCCAATGTGCGAAAACACAGTTTGGGCGAGATATGAAAAATGACAGCTGTACTGTTCATAAGGAGGTGTGGTAAAATGGCAAAGTCGAAAATCTGGAGGGAAAATATTAAACATTCTCAAAGTTATGAGCGTGTGTAGGAACTGCTCAACGCAGGCTCGTAAAACAGTCATTTTTGGGAATTTTTTCATCAAATTTTCAACATAGGGTTTTTTGGGGCCTACCTCATGAACTGTGACACTGTCATTTCATTACTCAGTCCTGAAAGGTGGTTCTGGGCAGTGACCACGAAATCACCTTTTGGGACCGAATAACAAAATGACAGTGACTGAATTCATGAGGTGGGGCCCCAAGAACCCCATGCTGAAAATTTGGTAAAAAAATACTCCAAAAATGGCGGAGATATGCACTAAAGTTGAAAAAAAACATTTATGCCATTATTCAGCTTACTGGCATTTCTTCAGTTCACGGTTGGCTTTGAAGAGTGCAGACGTGTTCCCGGTCCACCGAAGATCGTCGTGCTGGGCTCAGGAGGTAAGTATGGGCTGTGTGTGTGTGTGTGTGTGTGTGTGTGTGTGTGTGTGTGTGAGTGTGGGGAAGGGTGGAGGTGAGTGCGCAGAGGGTGGGTCCAGGTTGGGGAAGGGGCAAGACAGTCAACGAGGGACCGTTTTTTTTGTTTTCAGGTGTTTTTCTGCTTTTTAGAAGATGACGTGGGACTTTTGCCATGCTGGGGAGGGCTCCCAGTGTGGCAGCTGGAAGTTTTTTGGGGGGGCCAGTGGAGCCAACAGGGGATTGGGCACCCCGTCAGCCATACAGATGTTTGCCATGCTGGGTTGGGATCCCAGCGTGGCAACTGAAAGTCTACCTTTTTTTGGGGGGGTTACAGTGGAGCCGACAGGAGATTGGATACCCCCATTGCCATACTGACTTTTGCCACACAGGGATGGGCTCCCAGCATGGCACCTGGAAGTCTGTTTGGGGGGAGCAGCGGAGCCGACAGGAAATTGGGCACCCCTGTCGGCCATATGGTGTGCGGCGGGGGGGGGATGCATGAGCACACTAGGGTGAGCTCCCAGCATACTACTTGAGTGTTTGGGGAGGGGGGAACTAAAAAACAAGGGAGCTGTCTATGACAGCTGTATTCAGATGCAGTGCTGAGTGTAGGCACTTTGCATACTGCTGACGGCAGTATGTAAATTGCCCACCGACGGCAGTATGCAAATTGCCTACATGTTACCACCTCTGATTGTAGCGGTCTTTCACTTTCAGCTATTCATCACTGCATCTGAACTGCTGTCATAGACAACTCCAGCATTTATAGGTGCGGTGAGATAGTGCCTGCAAGAAGGAGCAGGGCATTGGAAGCTGAGTGGCACACCTACAAAAATTTGTATGGTGGCACTATGTTTCTTGCACATGCATGCAAGCAAACATAAAAAACAATTATTTCTTCAGGACTGGCTCAAGCAAAGAACTCTGTTTTTTTTTCCCAAGCAAAACTCATTTCCCGCATTTTTTTAACTTTTTTTCTGTATCAAAGTCCAAGGGTATTTATTTTCTAACACAGCACAGCTAACATACACATCCTTGACTTAAATGTGCTGAACTCACCAAACTTTCCCCTTTACTTTACAGATCTGAAGAGGTGTTTGGGGGGCAGCTGGCCCCCAGTGATTCATAGGAATTTAGTCCCCATCCCTATGAACCCCTGGTGCCAGCTCTTCAGATCTTTAAGGTAATGGGGAAAGTCGGGTCCTGCCCAAACTGAAAGCATAAATGCCTGATGAGCATTCCTTTTGCAGTTGTGGTCCCTTAGTGCTACAATGCCCTCCTCATCATGAATAAATGCCAGGCAGCTACAGAGTCCTTAAAAACATCTCTAAACGTAGGCAGGCAGCAGATGTTAACTGTAAATATTTTGTCTCAATCTTAGACTTGCACTCTTTTTCACTTAAGTAAGTCTTATAGTGAATGTCTAATAAAGGTTAGAGTGTCTAGTGTTGGACCTGCACTCTGGGCATAGCAAGGAAATCTCCGTGTCTGCCTCCCAACCACACACAAGCACAGGGAGGATAAGTAGCAGGAAGTGACACACTCCACAGCTGCCTTTAACTATGACATGATGGACTTCCAGATCTACAGGGAGGGCTCCTGTATTTTGTAGGAAATGGAGCAGTCTACAGGGAAATTGTTACCATACATTTAAACATAGTTTATGGGAGGGCACTTGAAAATCAACAGTAGTTACTGGGGAAAATGACAGACAGATCTGGGAGCCCTTGACCCCTAATGAGAGTTGGTCACAGATATGAAATGTGTGCTATGGCTAAAAAATAGTAAAATCTTCACTAAACACAAGGAATCATTTGTTGTCGGCCTCAGGTGTTGTACAGCTCTGCCACCCGATCCATGCTATTCTGAGCCCCCCACACACTTTTTAGTAGTCTCCATCACCACCACCAGTCACTAGCCCCCCTCATTAGCCCAGTCTCTGTAAGGGCATACTGACTAGTACTGTGAAGAAAATTAACCTTGTTCAGACTGTCGGGGGCTTGGAGCGCGCAGCCCCAAAGCTCTTTAAACTTTATTCTCATTTCAGACTTCTTCCCTATTGGAGATTCCTTCCCATTTGTCTCCAATCCATTGGTCCCTGGCTCATCTTAAAGTAATGCCAAACATGCTTCTGGCCTGCCTACCCCGCCTTGTGTGCTACCATCGTCTGAAGCCATTCCCTTAAAGTCTGAAGGGAGTGTTCCTCAGACTGGGACCTATCCCTCTTCCCAGACATGCTTCCTCTCTAATCAAAGTCCCTATAGTGTCTTCAGCCTTGCCCCTATCCTTCTCCTCTGCCTTGTAAAAGATAGACTGCTTCTCCTGAGCCAAATGGGAAGGCCTTGACATGGTGGCTGAGCTGCAAACCAACTCACTCTCTGAAGCCTCTCTCCCACTCAGTGAAACCCCCTCTTTCCTGTTCCCTTCTGTTTTAATTTTTAACCCCCAAGTGTGCTGTGGTCACTGTGGCTACAATGCATGCAGTGGACCAATAGGCATACAGGCCGTACTGTATGCTGTCATTCGGCGGGTGGCATACGGGTGGGGGTGCAGCCACCTGCTGATGATGGGGGATGCTGGGTGGGGGATCTCTGTGGGTGGGTGGGTGGGAGGGGCACCACTGGACCACCAGGGTTCTCTTCTTTACAACTGCCCATGATCGGGCGACAGGGGGCTTCCCACTGGACCACCAGGGATCTTATCTTTACAACTGCCTGTGATCAGGCAGGGGGAGTACCACTGGACCACCAGGGATCTTATATATACATATTCCCACGATCGGGCGATGGGGCAGAGGGGGCACATGTCTACCAGGTCAGGGTGCTTGTGGATGGTGTACCCGTTGGACGAGTAGCCACCCATGGCCAGTGGCTGTTGTGTTGCGCCATGCACTACAGCTGCCCACCTGTGGGTGGCTGGCATTTGAGCCTTTTTTTTTTTTGGCTCAACTTTGAGTACCAGTGTGCGGCACATGTAGGGGTCACACCAGCATATGCACCGCACATCCTGGGCTGAATATCGGGATGTACCGCATATGCATGGGGATGCCCCCTGCATCTGCACCGCATACATTACCAATGTGCCCCAGCATATTGGGGGTTGTGTCGTGCAGCCGGCCCCTTTGAATAATGTGCCAGGGTGCATTGGGGGTTGCGCATGGCGTAACCCTTTCGCACCAGGCGCAACCCCTTTGAATATCCGGTCCTGAGTCTCTATGGCATAGAGTGTCAAACTCAAAGCAGAGTTCTAAGTTTGTAGATTAGGTTGCAGCAGTACCTGGGCAGTGAATTCTAAAAGCAGTATCCACACCCTATGGCCTCTCAGAAGCAGTTCCACTAATAAAACAGTCATTTCTTGCCCAGCTTCAACCTGCAAATGAAAAAAAAAGTTGGTATCACATGATGCAGATTACAGCAATGAGGAAGGAGACGGTGGGGTGGAAACAGAGGCAATCTGGGCCCAGGCTCAAACACAGGCAGGGTGGAGGATCAAGGTGGAAGTGGTTTGCAGACCTCCACATTACAGCCAAAGCACAGACCAGGAACTAGAAAAGGAGATTAGAGAGGCCTCAGTGCTGGGGATGTGGTAATAGAGAGCCCTACAGAGCCCCCTGTTGGTATAACGCCCTCCCCGCCGGAATCACTGATGCCGCCTCGTTATCTTATTTTAAAACTAGCCTTAGAAATCACCTGCTCTCAACATGCAGCTGTACCTGCCTCTAAGCCTCCTCCTATCCTCCCAGACAAGGCTCACTGAGCCACTCTCTGACCTTCTGTCCAGCTCTACCTTTACTTGCTACTATCTTCCCCACACTCCTCTTCTGATGTCTTCCACCCAGCCTTACCTTTATCTGCCCACTGAATCAATCTCCATGTAACTACTGTATAATGTCTACTCTGTAAAGCGCACATGTAAGCCTGTTGTGTACTGTGTTTGACATATGCCTGTATTTTTGCCTGATTCCTAAATGTACTCGGATTTTTTGTCTGCCCTGATGTTTGTTGCTTGCACTGTTTTGTCCTCACTGTGACGAGGTACCTTTGTAAATGAGCCTCTGGCTCAAAGGTTGTTAAACTGATGTTCTAATAAATAAATAAATAAATAAATAAATAAATAAATAAATAAATAAATAGTGGGTGATGTCAGCTAGGGTTCCTCAGAATCCATCTAGTAGAATCAGGTTACTCTGATTCCAAGCATTTTTTAAGAATTAGGAACTTCAGAATTAAGGGCCAAAAATCTGAATTCTGAACACCAGTTGAAAGCAGAGTCGGAATCTGATTCTAACTGATTGAGAAACCGCTCCTCAACCAGCAAGCCAGCACAATCCTTCTTAATTTTCTCTCCCTTGAACATACTGTACCTTATTGCAGCAGCAGCTCAAAGAAAGCCTTGAGGTCCAGAGTACAATCTGGCCATTTCACTGTCTCCACTGTGCCTTTCCATGTCCAAAAGTTCCAAATGATTCTATCCAGAGTAGGACAAAAGGAAGATTCTCTTCTCCCCCTCCCAAACAGACCCACCCAACCCATCATTTTAGTTCCTTCTGCTCTAGCAGCTCTGCAGAACAGGATAGTGGCAGGCAAATAAAAGTTAAGGCTGGCTGTGCATGACTGCAAGCTGGCTTCTCCATAGCATGGTTACTGTTGTACTCCCATTACCCTGCCCCTATATGTCCTGGGAAATTGTAGAAGCAGAAGTGGCCCACCTGCAGGGCACCCTGGGTTTATTTCACATGACTCTACTAAACAACCTATTAAAAGAGAGACTGGTTGATTACCTAGAAGCAATGGACTGCAGGACCACAGGTAGCATGCGTTCATGGGGAAAGGTCATGCTAAGCAGATCTGATAGATTTATTTGACTGGATGACCAGGAAAATAGACCAGGAGAGGGCAGTGGCTGTAACCTGTCTAGCTTTTAGCAAGGCCTTCAACATTGTGCCACACAGAAGGCTGATTAGAAAGCTGACCACTTCGGGCGTGGGGGCCAAAATGGTAAATTAAATTTTCAACTGGCTAACTGACAGGAGGCAGAGGGTAGTGGAAACATGTACACACTCTAAGGACAGGGGTGACCAGTGGGGTATTGCACAGTTCAGTGCTGGAACCAATCTTTTTTAATATATTCACAGGGGACATTGCAGAGGAACTGGAGGGGAAGGTCTGTCTTTTTGCAGATGACACCGATATCTGCAACAGTGTGAACACCCAGCAGGAAGTGGAGACAATGCACAGGGATCTAGGGAAACTAGAGAAGTGGTCAAAGGCATGGCAGTTGGGGTTCAATGCCAAAAAGTGCAAAATCGTGCACAATGGGCACAGGAACCCCAGTGCTGAGTATAGGACAAGGGGAGGTCCTGGCAGTCATTAGGCAGGAAAAGGACCTCTGGATTATTATTTCAGAAGACCTCAAGGTGGCAGCACAGTGTGACAAGGCTGTGGGCAGGGCTAGAGGGATGCTGGGGTGCATAGGAAGGGGCATCACCGGCAGGAGGAGGGAGCTGGAGCTGCCATTGTACTGCTCTCTGGAATGCCCCCACCTGGAATACTATATCCAGTTCTGGTGACCGCAACTCAGGAAAGACATGGGGTGGTGGTGGTCCTCTGAAGGGCAACCAAGGTGGTGCAAGGTTTACAAGGGAAGCCCTATAAGGAGGAACTAAAGGATTTCTATATGTACACTCTGGAGGACAGGCGAAAGAGGGGTTACATGATTGAGACCTTCAAGTACCTCACATGGGTGAAAAGAGTGCAGGGAGTGAGCCTCTTCCAAAAGAGGATATACTCCAGGACTATAGGTCATGCAATCAAATTGGTAGGGGGGAAACTGCAGGAAGGATGTGAGTAAATATTTCTTCACAGAAAGGGTGGTAGAAGCATGGAACTGACAGCCAGTTGAAGTTGTGGAGGTTAGAATGATGGAAGATTTCAAGCATGCATGGGATAGACACAGGAGCATATTACAGAAACAGGGAGGGAGGAGGTTGCCCAGAGACCAGAAAGGGTCTGCAGAGGCACAGTACAATAGGCAGGGAACCCTTGGGCAGACTGGGTGGGCCTAGCAGTTCTTTTCTGCTGACAATTTTGTTTCTGTGTTTCCATGTTAGGACTGGACTGGATGATGTAGCGGTCAAAACCCAGACCATACCACCTAATGGTCTTCCCTAATGGCAACATATGCAAGGCAAACAGCATGAAGGCCAGAATCAACCCCTGGGGCACTCTACAGCAGGGATTATGGGTCATGATAGACACCTTTAAATACCTAAAAGGTATCAACAGGGTAGACCTCAGTTAACTATTCAGGACTATCAACAACAAAATTATGGGGGGAAACAGTTGCAGACTGACTGGGAGTAGGTTGTGGAGGGATATCAGGAGGTACTACTTCACAGACACATTGGTGGAGGGGTGGAACAAGCTACCAGAGGATGTGGTAGGTATGATCTGTATAGCTTCAAGAGGAGCAGGGATAATTTTAAAGGGGGGGGGGAGCAGCATGTAACTTAAGGTAATGGGGTCCACATCAAGCAAACTTGACAAACCACAAGGCCCTCTTCTGCTAGCAAACATCTATGTTTCTATGGTACCCGTTCAAGACAGGCAAGTCCTTAAGAGTCACTCCTGAGTGTGCCAGCACAACAAGTTGTTCCCCTTCCGGGATGCAAAACAAATGAATTGCTCTCCTTCTGATATGCATAAGGCAAGGCAAGACAAATTTTATTTTTATGGCACCCAATCCCAGAGGCTCTGGTTGCCTCACAAAATATAACAAGATATAACAAGAAGAAGCAGAAGCAGTTGGGGTAGCTCTCCTTCTGAGATGCAGAAAGCCCTAACACTGCTGACAACAACTGCTGGGTGGAGGGTGAATTTGCACAGGAAAACCATCAGATGTCAGCCCAATCCATCTTCAGGAGGGGCCCAGACTCCTCATCAGATTTGATTACTTTGATTCCAGCTGTGGGCACACTGATGATACCTTGAGAGTCATTATGCTACAAAGTTGCAAACTGTCTAAGGGTCAGATCTAACAATATCCAATATACTGGCTGGGCTCCAGTCCAGACCTCCACCAAATTCCCCAAGAACCTGTGCAGGTTCCTGCTTTGAAACATTGTCCAAGGTGCCAAAATGTATGTCTGCATACAATTGGGGCATCTTGATACCACCGGTCCACCCCTGGCTGGGAGGATAATCGTATCGGTGAGCAGGAACAAGCAGCAGCAACCCCCCCCTTAACAGCAGGACATCCATATTCCCTTGAGATTAGGACTGGGCACACTATGTCAATGAAAAATGGACAAGTGCAACCTCCTTTGTGTGGGGAGCATTTGCACACCCCAGAGCACTAGCCTGGAGGCCACATTTGGAACTGATTGCAGTGTTTATTTCTTTGTGTGGAGGTGTCTTCTGGGCCATGCCATGTGGGGGTTGCTTGACCCAGAGTAGGTTCACTTTTGGATACATAGAAGATTTCAAGATCACAGGACAGGCCTTTGCAATAAGAGACTATGAGGGAAATTTAAAAAGTAAATAAAATATAGTATAAGATAAAAATGTAGTCACGGAGTGGTAGTAATATCAGGTCATCACTGGGGAAAAGCAGAGAAGGGATAACCACTAGAGCAACAGCTAAAGAGTCTGCTCAGCAGCAGCTTTCTTGGCACTGTGATTAGGGTCATTTCATTCAGTGGGCAAGAGCGTTATAGTGACAGGATGGACGCATTCATTCACATATTGGGCCTGTGTAGTACAGTATGGGCTGATCGTACTGTATGCTGTCATTCGGCGGGTAGCCAGGTGGCATGCGGGTGGGTGCTGCCGCCCACGAATGACAGGGTGGTGCTGGTGGTGGGACCCTGTGGGTGGGTGGTGGGGGTACCATTGGACCAACAGGGTTCTAATCTTTACAATTGCTGCCATCGGGCGATGGGGGGCTTACCACAGGACCACCAGGGATCTTATCTTTACAACTGCCCATGATCGGGCAAAGGGGGGGTACTGCTGGACCAACAGGGATCTGATATATACATATACGATCAGGCATACGGGAGTGGGGGGACTGCAATGGCACTTCAGGGTGTCGACCCCCGACGGCTACAGCCTGGCAGGGTATCAGGCGCAAGTTGCCAGGGATTGGCACATCGCATACAAATGGGGCCATAATAACATGCAAATGGCTCCATTTGCACCTTGCATGCATAATGGCCTCACGTGCATGCCCCATGCTGAATGTCATGGGTGATGTGCCTAGCACTATACTTGTGCTGGCGCGTCTCCCTGCACCTGTTCTTTTTCTTGCACTGGCGCAGTGCCACTGCATCATGTGCAGTGTGTCTGCCCTCTGTGCCATATTCAATGGTGCTGAGCCATGACGCAGCACTGTTGAATATTGCCTGGTCCATGCCATAGCGCAGCCCAGTTGCGCTGTGCCTGGGCTTGCACCACTGCCCGGTGCAGTCTGAATATCCAAGCCCCAGTGTCTCTTACATGTGTATACTTTTGTGCCCCCATGGGGAGGGATGGAAATCTATGTGAACACTATTTATCTGGATCACACCCTGTTGATATGTTTATTGCTTATATTTTGCCCTAATCACTGCAAATGATTTATGTAATCAGATGGTACCAGGCTTGATTAGGACATCAAGCATTTAGGCCCTGAAGAGTTTTACCCCCCTGCAAAAATAGGGGTTACTAAATGCTTGCAATCTCTGCTTGAATTTCACACTAAGAGTTGAATACTCAAACCCCCCTTCAGAAATGTTAATGCTTGTTTCCTGTTTATTGTTTTTCTTTGCCCCAGCAACAGCGAGCTGTTAATTTTTTGAGTATATAGAAACATAGAAAGTGACGGCAGAAAAAGACCACAGGTCCATCGAGTCTGCCCTTGGTTCCTAAGACCTTATATGTGCACTAGGGTCTAGCCCCCCTTCTTGTTCTTACCCTTGCCTAACCCCTCAGTCCCCTTTTGAGTCCTAGTTCTGTCCCACCCCTTTTTGAAAGCTGATACAGTGCTGGTGCCTACCACTTTTATTGGTAAGAAGTTCCAGGGCTCCACCACTCTCTCTGTGAAATAATGTTTCCTCACGTCCCTTCTGAATCTCCTGGCCGAAGCTTCCATTCGTGCCCCCTGGTGGCCGAGCTGGTGACCCTTTGGAATAGCTCAGTGTATGGCACCTTGTTTATGCCTCTCAAGAATTTGTAGTTCTCGATCATATCCCCTCTCTCCTCAAGCGAGAACAGGTTTAGCTTCCTTAGTCATTCCTCATATGAGAGATCGTGAAGGTCCTGTATCATCTTGGTCACTCTCCTCTGCACTATCTCCAGTCTATCCCTGTCCCTTTTAAGGTGTGGATTCCAAAACTGGATGCAGTACTCCAGGTGGGGTCTCAATAGGGGCCTGTAGAATGGGAGGATCACTTCCCTGCTCCGGCTGTTGAAACCCCTCCCGATACACCCCAGCATTCTGTTCGCCTTAGCATATGCTTATGTGTATTGTCTTGTCTGTTTGAGGGTGTCACATATGATGATCCCAGATCCTTTTCCTCCTGAGAGGTGCTGAGTTTGATCCCATTGAGCCAGTACTCTTTTCTTGGACTACCCCTGCCCAGATGTAGCACTTTGCACTTTTTTGCTTTGAACTTCAGCTGCCATTTTTCAAGCTTCTATACCTGCTGTTCTCATTGGCTGTGCTTTCCTGAGTTTTTGCTGCCTACCCCCCCCATAGCCTATAAAGGGGGCCTTGGTCCCACCAAAACAGGTGAGCTGGTCTGTAGTTTGATCCCTGTCTCTTATGTAGGGGGCGCTGGGGGATCGGGCACCCACTGGGTGCAATGCTTCAACTGTAACCAACCTGGACAGTGGCAGGATCCAAGGTCTGGTGTGGCACTGGCTCCCTCCAGTTGGATTTCCAGAAGCTTAGATCCTTGCCAGAGTCCAAGGTTGGGGACAGTTAGGGCCTGTTGGTGGTCCACCCTCAAGGAGGGCTGCCTGATGGCATCACAACAAGTATCCTATGGATTAGGAGGTAACCTGCAGTTTCCCTGTCACTCCTGGCTTTCAAGAGAGGGAGCAGAATCTCAGCAGAAGCTGAATAACAGAAGAGGCGGTGGTGTGACATCGACACCTGAGGAAGGAGAATGATGCGGTGAGACTGGTAAAGCTCAAGGCTGTTGCAGAAAAGGCACTGCAACATCAAAACCTGAAGAAGGGGTAAGATGTAGTTAGCCTAAGTGCTACCTCATTATACTTGGTGCCAATGTCGGTGTCCTACAGTGTGCTAGTTAGGAGGGTATATTCCTCACCCTGTTGTATTGAGAGCCTGTATCTCTGTACATAACTGTGCTGTAGAGGCAGGGGTGAATCCCCTAGTAACCCTGTTTCTCTTGCAGTGGTCATGGGGACAATGTAATGCTGTTCATATGGTAAAATGATGCGAACTGTGGTTCCTGCTGCCTTCAGGCTTGGGACATGTAAATAATTACTGATCCCCCTGGGCCCTCAGAGAGAGTATTAGTCAGGGCTCCAGCTGTATATTCCCTGTGCAAACCTTAGTAATGTGCACAGTGCCATGTAAATAAATTGTTGAGTTTGCAGGCAAGTTGTGCCTCATGCACGGTGCTCTGTGTTCCACGTGTTTCTGCAAATCTGGATAAAGAAGAGTTTGAACTTATCTGAAGCATGGGTAAATGAAGTATACCTCCCTCCTTGAGAGGGGCTTACCTGTACTGCTGCTGCTGCCACACTCCAGAGGTCCTGAGCCCGAACTGTTGCTGGGGCTGCAGCTGCCGTCTCTCTCTCTCTCTTTCTGTGTCTAACTCAACCATGTCTCTGGCATTGTAAGAAAGAGGCTGTGCTGAAGCATGATTGTTGGCGCCTCCTGCACCCTTTGCTACAGTCATGTTTCTTCAGTCCTGGTCCCTCGATTCTAGGCAGAGGGAACCAGGAACAGACAACGGGACGCCTCCTCTTCCAGTGCCTCCTGCACCATGATAATCTGCCACTGCCAGAGCAGGAGTGTGTGGCAGCAAGGGGCTCCTCACCTGTGGTCTATGTTCACAGACCCAACCAGCCACCCGATTCTGGCTCTGCTTCACCAGCAGCCACCTTTGACCAGCTGGATAATAGCCCTAAGGGACCAGCACTGTTGGGGGCCACTACATGAGTAAATAAAAGACTTTGAGCATAGAAGCTCTTTCAGATTATGTGTGTGGCCATTTTGATGACCCCCTGACCCTGCCAACCATCCAGTCAAAGGGCCAGAAAACCTTGGCACCCACAGCAAGGGATTGCGAGGTGGGGGGATGGGGTGATGCAATAACCTCTCAAATGGACTGGTGGACTTAAGGAGCCAATTTGAGGGCAGGACAGGCAGATGGACTGATGGACAATCCTGCCTGATCAATGAGACACTGAATAGAGAGAAAGAAGTTTTTGGGCTCTTGGGGAGCTTGGGGCTGTCTGAAACAGACTGGGAGTTGTTCAGACCTGCTGCTGGTGAGACCAAGTGAGAGGCCTAGCCAGGCCATCCATCTTGTGACCCCACACCATGGTTCATTCAGTAAACTCACTGTGAGCCACAGATGAGCCCCTGTGGGAATAAAGGGCTGAGACTGTGAGCCTATGGAAGACTGCTACATTCTGAAGCTGCTGAGCTGTACCAAGTGGAAACAGAGACTTGCATCCTACCCACATTGCTCCAGAGGCAGGTAAGGGGCCTGCTTAGTCCTCATCAAGTGGGGTGGCTTGAGGAACAGGGAGCCAAATTCACAAAAAAAGTGGGGCTCACTTACACTTCTGGTGTCCAGTGTGATGCATATAGTGTAACTAAGTCACGAATGCAGAAAAAAGGAGGGGCAGGGAACCCCAAACCTGCTATAACACTGACTAAAAAGCACCATAAGGCTAAAACAAATAACAAAAGACAGCTTACCATATGCTGGAGTCTTCACTTTATTAAATACCCGGTAAAGTGCTCAGAGGTCATAGCCATAAAAGTGCAAGTGCAAATAAACATAGGACAGCGGTAAAATATTTCACAAAACATCAACACAATATCTCGCTGGCACCTGTTCAGTGCAACTGTAGCAGTTCCTACAAGCATGTGAAGCGATGTGCACAATGTGCTACGTCCACCAATCAGCTAACGTTTTGCCAAAAAGGCTTCCTCTGAGCTGATTGTCTGACATGCACCATTCATTCATATACTCCACACTCATACATATTTAAAATAGTAGGAGGTGCTTGCTAACAAAATGCATACAGACAAAACAGACATTTAAAAAAGGTTTCATGTCATAATGGCAACTGCGGAAAGGCGATTGCCATTTGGGTGAGTGTGCATCACCGAAAATCAGTTTCATTGATGTACACCACCGGCGCACAGTAAAAGGGCACTGGGGACTTGGGATTTTCTGTTTTATGTGGGGGGCTGTTCCCCCTGTACCCCCCTACTAAAGGATACTCAACTCCAGGGGGGTGCAAAACCGTAAAAAAATTGGCCCAAGCACAACAAAATGTCGGGTGCCTTGGACCCTAACCCAGCACACTCAGAACCCCAGCCCACCCCCACTCCACTTCCACCAGGCCATGGGGCAGCTCAGCAGCCCACCATGGCACCACAACTCACAAACCTTCAATCCCTTTCCACCCCTCGCTCAGCGTACTCCTCCCCCGACACGTGTGTACATGTAACGACATCCTGTCACTACAGGTGCGAACCTTCCCCCATCCGGTCGCCCTTCCTGTTTGGTAGCCCTGTCGACATGCGCCATGATTGAGTCACCCTTTTTGAAATTGCTCAATCGCGGTCGCTTATGTCACAGGCTACCTGAAAAAATATTAAAGTGTCCCAAAAGTTCTCAAAAAATCACAAATAGCATTGCAAAGGTGTCTCCTCATTCAGTCTATTTGGAGCCAATGTGTCTAGAGTGAAAATCCAATCACATTCTCGTTGAGAAAGTTTATTCCCAAAATCACTCCCTCTCACTCCCATTTCAACTTTTTCTACCCCATAAAATTTTAAGCTGGCTGGTGAACCATGGCTCTTTTCCAGATAATGACTGGCCACTGCATTAGTTTGAAAGCCATTGCAGATGGCTGGTTTATGTTCACTGATTTGATCTTTAAGTGACGACGGGTTTGGCCAACATAACCCAGACTGCATGGACAGGCCAATAGATAGATAACACCCGCTGCAGAGCAGTTAATGAAATAATTAATTTTAAACTTCTTGTCGGTTCTTCTGTGTTTAATAGCTTCAGTATTCACTGTATTATTACACTGTGCACAGTGTTCACATTTAAAGTTACCACATGGTGCAGATGGAAGCCACATTCTGTAATTCTCAATTGTCTTATGATGCAAACTGTGAAACAGGCTGGTCCCTCAAATTTCTCCCCCAGCTTTATGTCACCCTCAGTTCTACCTTGGAAAAACTCAGGTGCACTTTGTATAATGTGCCAATGTTTCTTAACTACTTTAGCAACAGCACCACTTTGGTTGTAGAAAACAGAGACAAAAGTAATTGACTCAGATTGTTGATATTTGTCTTTCTTCACTAACAGATTCCTAAGATCCTCCCTCACTGCTTTATCTATCTGGTGAGATGGGTAGGAAACTGTCTTCAGGGAAGGCAACAGAGGGTGGTGGTGGGGGAGCTCTCACACCCAAGGGCAGTGACGAGCGGTGTTCCACAGGGCTTGGTGTTGGGACCAGTGTTGTTTGGGATATTCATTGCAGACATATCATGGGACATCAAGAGCAAAATCAGTCTGTTTGCTGATGATACCAAGGTAGGCGTGGTGGTGGATGACCTAGGAGGATGGCAGGGGTTGCAGGATGATCTGGCAAAGCTTGAAACCTGGTCAGACACCTGGCAACTGGGGTTTAATGCCAAAAAGTGCAAAGTGCTGCATTTTGGGATGAAGAACCCAAGGAGGAGTTACCAGCTGGGGGGAGTGCAGCTAGCCCAGACAGAGGAGGAGAAGGATCTGGGTGCGCTCATTACAGGGTCAATGAATAACTCGGCACAATGTAGGAAGGCAGTTGCAAAGGCCAACAAAATGCTGGGTTGTATTGCAAGAGGTATATCCTCGAGGAGGGAGGAGGTGATTCTGCCACTGTATAGGTCATTAGTTAGACCACACCTGGCGTACTGCATGCAGTACTGGCGCCCGTATCTGAAGAGGGACATTAAGTTACTGGAGGGGGTGCAGCGCAGGGTGACAAAGATGATCAAGGGGCTGGGGGACTTATCATACAAGAGGAGGTTGAAGGAGTTGAACATGTACTCACTGGAGGAGAGGAGGACAGGGTGACATGATTGAAACCTTTAAATACATGAAAGGAATAAACAAGACAGGTACAGAGGGCTGTTAAAAGTAAGAGAGGGAGGGAGGGCCACCAGGGGCCATGATATGAGACTGGAGGGAGGAAGGTTCAAGAGGAGATGAGGAGACACTTTTTTACAGAGAGGGTGGTGGCTGGGTGGAATGCGTTACCTGCAGAAGTGGTATCCAGTAGAACAGTGGACTGCTTCAAAAGGGGATGGGACTGGACAAGGGGGGGGTTAATGAAGGGGAAGGGAGGAAGGGAGGGGCAGCTGCAGAATAAGGGGTGCTAGCTGCACATTCGAGCAGACTTGATTGACCTCTAGGCCTTTATCTGCTGGCAAATTTTGTATGTTCATATCCCTTTGTTGATTATTTCTGGTGGATAGCCCCGATCCACAAATCACCGTACCATTAGCCTTGCATTCTTGTGGAATTCATTCTCAGTGCTACAAAGCCTTTTAACATGTAGCGTTTGTCCCACTGGGATGTTATCTCTCAGGGGCCATGGATGACAGCTTGTGCAGTGTAACAAACTGTTACGGTTAGAGAGCTTCCTGAACATAGTTGTCTCTAAAGTAGAACCTTGCTTGTAAATAGTAACATCCAAAAAGGTAACACTTCGTGCACTCCAGTTAATTTCAAATTTAAGGTTCACATCTGAGTTGCTCATATTATCATACAGTACTTTCAACTGACTGATTGGTCCATTCCAAAATAATAGGCGATCGTCTATGAAACACTTCCAAAAAACAGCATACTTGTTGAAAAAAAGAGGTTTAGAATATAGAAAACATTATTCCCATAGTCCAATGTACAGACTGGTCAAACTAGGGGCAAAGGTAGTCACCATAGCAGTCCCATTTACTTACGCATAATATTTTTTCTAATAAACAAAGTAGCTGGACTTGAGAACCATGTCTGCCATTTCTATAAGAACATCTTGTCTCTGGTATTTGTGTCTCATCTCTCTGCTCTAAATAATGCTGTAATGCCTCTAATCCCTCCTCATGGGGGATATTGGAATACAGACACTCAATGTCAAAGGTCACCAGTAACATATCAAGGCCTATTGTTACTTCAGAGATTTCACACAAACATCATTAGTGTCCCGTAAATATGACTTTAACCTAGTGAATCATGGCCACAAATAACAATCAATAAACTGAGAAAAAGACTCCCTGAATGACCCAATAGCTGCAATTATGGGGCGCTCGGGGGGATTTAGAGGATCTTTATGAAGTTTTGCTAACAAATATATGCAACACTTAACCGGGCATGAAACCTTAAGAAATTCACATTCACGCTTGTCCAGCTGGCCCGACCATTCCCCTAACTCAATAAAGTCCATTTTTTAATTTGTTCAATTGGATCAAATCTGAGGAGTTCATAGTACTTCGTATTAGAAAGCTGTCTCTCCATCTCCAGCTCATATTTAGTTGAAGCCCAGATCACCACCACCCCTCCTTTGTCAGCTAGTTTTATCACTAAGTTTTGTTTAGTTCCATATCTTTCAGGGCCTGTCTCTCAGATCTAGTCTTATAATCCATTCTGTAGTTCCTCTTATTCTGCTTCACAAGTTTACCAATATCTCTATCAACAAGTCTGGCAAACGTGTTCACAGTATGATGACCATCACTATGTGGACAAAAATGGGACTTTTGTTTTAAATGCGACATCGCTCGGGGCTGATTTTCATAATCGGGGCTCAAAGTAGTAACTTCAGACACAGGGGTCTCACAATTGCTTCGTCCAGTTGTGCTATTTACAACCATTTGTTGTAGGCTGTCTTGCTGTGGCTTAGAGAAACAACTTCTCAAATGTAAACACCTATAAAATCTGAAGAGGTCAATACGGACTTGGAAGGGATTAATGTTGGAACTCGGAACAAACAAAAGTCCCTTCTGAAGGACTTTTACTTGTGTATCACACAGTTCAATATCTGTTAAATTCACGACTGGTATTTGTTGTTCCAGTTTGAGCAGCTCACTGGCCCCGATTGCTGCAAGGGCCTTCTCCTTCTGCTTCTTCCTCAATCTTTTGCCATGCCCCTGCCTGGTCTTTCATTTTCTGTTTGCGGGTTGGATGGGGTCACCTCCTGCCCCCTCTCCCCATTCCCCTGGCATTGGCCTAAGAAAGGTCCTTGTTTCTGTACTTCCCTATTGGCCTCAGAATCACTTTCAGGTAATGAGGCAAATGTGTAATCTCTAAAACTTTTTAAATTCCCTTTCTATCTGAATGGCTCTCTGCCTGTTTTACACTGCCAGTTGTAAACCTGGCCCCACTCACAGTCCTTGTCATCTCTGAAGTGCTTCCCCATTTTATATTCCTTTAAATCTTCTAGAAATGTACTAATCTGGGAACCTGTCTTTTTTAGAAATTATTTCTGCTTCTGCATGAGTGATATTAACTGTAATATCTAGCTCCATTGAGGCAATTTCTTTCTGCAACGCTTCAAAATCCCTCCTGGCTTTTTAAAATAGAATCAAAGTTGAAATGGGAGTGAGAGGGGGCGATTTTGGGAATAAACTTTCTCAACGAGAATGTTATTGGATCTTCACTGTAGACACGTTGGATCCGAATGGACTGAATGAGGAGATAGCTTTGCAATGCTAGTTGTGATTTTTTGAGAACTTTTGAGACACTTTTTGAATATTCTTTGTATGTTTATCTTGTCTATATGTGTTTTGTTAGCAAACACCTCCTACCATTTTAAATATGTATGAATGTGGAGTATATGAATGAATGGTGTGTATCAGCCAATTAACTCTGAAGAAGCCTTTTTGACAAAACGTTAGCTGATTGGTGGATGTAGCACATTGCTCACATCGCCTCACATGCTGCTAGGAACTGCTGCAGTTGCACTGGACAGGTGCTGACAAGATATTGTGTTGATGTTTTGCGAAATAGTTTACCACCATCCTATGTTTATTTGTACCTTTATGGCTACAGGCTCTGAGCACTTTACTGGGTATTTAATAAAGTGAAGATTCCAGTATATGATAAGCTGTCTTTTGTTATTTGTCTAGTCTTACAGTGCATTTTGGTCAGTGTTGCAGCAGGTTTTGGGTTTCCTGACCCTCTTTTTTCTGCATTGGGGAACAGGAAGCCATGGGATGCATGCCGAGTACATGGGTACTCTCGACCCAGAGGGGATTCAGACTGTGGGGATCACTCCTGGGGTCTGGGCTCATTGGGAGCCAGGAAGCCATGGCATAGTGCTTCTGTGTCTGAGAACTGAGCCAGAAGGGCTGTATCCTGACAGATGTGAGCCAGAAGGATTGTGCTGCTGGAGAATGTCTGAGAGAGTCAGAATTGTTTCATCCCGTGGATACTGGGACTGGGGTCTGCTTCGGACTGTTGCTCACCCTGCTGCTATGTGCTGTTTCCTGACTCAGCTAAACTGCTGCATCTGTGGGTCACATGAGTGCCGGCATTGCTGCCTGGGGTCACCTGTACTTTTCCAATTCTGGATTATAATCACTGCTTTTGGATTACAGTTGTGTTTCAAGCATTATTCTGTAGGATTTCAAATTTTTTAAATTGTGCTAGCATACTAGGGCTTGTTGGGGGTTAACTTGCAAGCTTGCTTATTGTCATCAAGTGACCACTGAAAGATCCCAGGCAACATAGCAACCACACTTGCAGTGGGGCTGTAGTGTAATTTCTAGGTACCCAGAGTCATTGGTACGTGTGTCCTACTTGAAACTGCAGTTTTACTTCTGGTACCAGTTGAAGAGTTAGCACGGCCAGTGTAGTATAATCCTTTCTTTGTGCCCCTTGTTTGGGTGGGTGCTTTATAGACTGGGTGGAATCTGAGAGGGTGGTAGTAACCCACTATACAGTGGCTCCCATGGGGCATCGCTATAGAGAGGGAGTGTTAAAGGTGACTTGCAACATTATAACTCCTCCTTTTCCTCCAGTTTCCAGGCCTGTGTTCTCAAATCACAGCACTGTTAATTTGTTGAATTTTACTCCCATATGTGTCCCAGTTTGTAGAACCTGATTGAAGTGTTTATTGGTGACGGTAACAACTGTCTTAGTGGTCCCCAAGAGGTGGTCTAGTCCAATATAAGGAGGTGGGTAGGTACTGCATCCCGGGGGGGGAAGGGCGGTACTACACACAACATCTGGACCACTTATTCTCTCTGGGTGGAGGCACTATGCTATTTATTATTTGTTCTGGGATAACCCCCCCCCCCAACCACAGGAGAAAGAACAAATCCAACCCTCTCAACCAGGTGGGCCTTGTGCAGTAACCTGGCAGGGGTGCAAACCCAGAGATGGTGTCCTGGAGGTCACAGAAAATTGCTGTTTCTTTACCTAAGTTGCTAGTTTCCTGAGTTGCATTGTCAGAGTTGCATACAGTATGGTCTTAATAAATCTATTTTTTAACCAGCCAAGGGGCCCAAAGAGTCACTGGTGCTTTTGGGCCTTGGCACCGAAGATAGAAGAGTGGAGATGGGCACCCTCCTGGATGGGGAGAAGCAAAAACTGGTGAAGAGGACATGGTGGTCATTGTAGGCGGGTCCTCCCTGTGACAGGCACAGTATAATATAATCTGGGTGCCATGTATCAGTGGGCTACTACCCCTGCCTTGCAGTTCTAAACAAGGATGAGGGGCCCAGGCTCTGTGTTTGTGGTGGAAAAGGGGGTGTTCTTTTCCAAAACAGAAACATGGTGCCTCCACCCAGAGTAAAATATAGTGGGCCAGTTAGTAATGGGTACAACACTCTGGGATTCTGTACCTACCCATCTCCACTTACAGGTACCCTACACCTGGATTACCATAAACCAGACACTGTTTCGATATACGTGCAATTAGAAGCTGTAGCTAATGATATGCTCACTAACAATATCCTCATTAATAATATGCTCAAGATACATTTGTAAAAAGGTTATCCAACAATTTATTTACATAGGGATAGGGTTAGGAAAAGGGAAAACAGAGGTAGAGGTTGAGCAACATTTTGCATTTTTCAAACATCATCCAATCAATTTGTCTGTAACTCTTAACAAGCACTGTGCCCACCTCCCACCAACATATGCATTATGAACAGGAATTGTCCCACTTGATCTAACATTACTCACTCCCTGACTGGCAACAATCTCCCCCAGTGTCTGCCATGGGAGTTCCATCAGTCCTTTTGGGTATCTAGTTGGAGCAGTTGCACGCCTGATTAAGTGCAGCTAGTTGGTCAGCACTTGGTGCACTTTAACAACAAATTATAGTCAAACCCTTTTGGATTATGGCAAGAATTTGGCAACTTTGGGCTGGGTGGCCAAATTCAAAACCCTTGGGGGAAACTATGCACAATTCCTCAGATGCAGGGCAAACCCTGAATTACTCATGGTTTCAAAGAACAGTTTCTTGGCTTGTTAGGCTGATGACCTTCAGACTGTGGATCTGGGGTGAACGAAGCAAGTAGCAAATGGGACACTTGGATGGCTGAGATGAGCAGCAGGCTCTTGCAGCTTGGACTTTCTCTCCGCATCTCTTGTATCTTGGGCCTCCTCAGCAGCAGGCTCTTGTAGCTTTAACAGGCTGGACACCTCTCAGCTTTTCTTGCAGCTTGTCATCTCCGTTTCTACATTGTCGCAGGACTTGGCTAGGCCAGTGATGGGGACAGGGCCACACGTCTCAGCCCCTGTCCAGGCATAAACCCCCAGGGGGAGAAGACAGGTAATGCCTAGTGGTAACACTACCTGGCTGATGCTCCAGACTGACCTCAGATGGCAGTCACTCTCTCTCTCTCTCTCCCCCTCTGGAATTTCAGGACACTCCAGGTGTAAATGGCTTCAGCCACACTGCAAGTTGGCAGTGGTGCTTCTCTCTCTCTCTCTTTACTGGAACATAGCCCCTGGGTTTCCCACTGAATGTTAGCAGGAAACATCTCTCAGCTTCACATATTACAAGTAGGGCCATGCATGGGCCGAATAATATTTTCCGAATACCACGAATAGTAGGCTTCTCGAATATTTGGATGCATTTTCCAAATAGTTCACTATTCGGCCACTATTCGGGAACTACTGTTCGATGAGATTTCCAAGTGTCGCAGAGCTTTGTTGGCCAATCAAAAACTGTTTCTTGAGTTCAAGGGCAAGCACACCATGGGACTTCCCCACTCTGAGCTGGTAGAAGACAGGAGACAGTGGTTTCTGAGAGCTGCTCTGCAGTACTTTTGAAACCTTAAACTTGCTAAAAAGAAACTGATTTTTGCTTCACAGGCTTTTTTGGGTCAGTACAGTCTTTTTGATCAGTGTCAGAAAAGCTATGTTTGGCTTTCTGACAGGTATTTTGTCCTTATTGCTGTACTCAGTTACAGGGACTAGGAGGGCTGTCTGCTAACACCCCTTCTCTGCTGCTGTCTGACACAGCTCCAGTGTGAATTTTTTTGGGTGGAGCATATTTTATTTTTGTGTGTTTTTTTTTTTTTTTGCTGTTGTCTGGTTCCAGGCTTGGTTCCCTGCATGACTGATGAGGGTGTCTGCTAACTCCCCCTCCTGCAGGTCACTGCTTATAATTTGCTGTATATGTGCAAAATATTTGATTTTGTGAGGCTTCACCCTGCATGTGCATGCTTAATATGTTTTTTCATGAGGCAGGGCCACACGTGTGCACAGCTGTGTGCAGTACACAGATTTTGAAATAAACTTCTTCAGTTCTAAGCCAGTCAGGCTTGACTCACTGAATTAGTACTGTTAGTCTCCTCTGGTTCTGGGGATAGATCCCTGTACACATGAGGAGGAGGAGGAGAAGAAGAAGAATCAGCATTTATATAGCACTTTTCATACACAGTGTATCCCAAAGCGCTTTACAAGCAATGCTAGACTGGTAGTGAAGTGACTGAATGTGTGATGGTGGCCATATTGCACATCAGCACCCACACACAGCCTGGACAATTGCATGAATCAGTTTATGGGAAGGGGAATGTTGTCCAGGACACTGGGAATGTTACCTACTCTTTGCGAAGAGTGCCCTAGGTTCTTTTACTTCCACCTGGACACCCACCAGGACAACACCAGAATGGGCAGAAGGGACCTCGGTTTAACATCTCATCCGAATGATGGCACACTCCAGCAGTACAGCTCCCCCCAATACTGCACTCAGATGCCAGTGATTTTTAGGCACAAGTTCAATCCCAGCGTGTGACAAGAACCCACAACCTTCTGGTCGAGAGGTTGATGTGCTACCAACTGAGCCACGCTGACACAGCAACTGACTCCCTTCCCTTCCCCCCCACTTCTACAGCCCACTGCACACAATTAAGCTGTGCTTGTGAAACATATCCCCCTGTGAGTCTGTGCCGTGTGAGTGCACAGTTGTGCACGTGCATTTTTTTTGTTTGTTTATTGTTGTTTTGTTAATTAAACCATTGCACTTAGGGGGTAGGCTTGTCTCACTGAGTTAACTGTATATCATCTGTCTGTTCCTTGCTCGGTTCCAAGTTTGACTAAATAGGTTGCCCTTTTCTTCCCCTTCCTAGTAGCAGTGTTTTCCTTTGCTGCTACATTTTTGTGGTGCAGTATAACTGGAAAGGCTGGTGTATTACTGTAGTTCCACAAGCACTAAGTAACGCATCACACACACAGGTACTACGTAGTAATAGTTTGTGTTTTACCCAGTAACCAGTAGTGACCGGATCCATCACGTCTTTAGCAATCTTGCAAACATGCTTGGTCCAGCCCCAGCAAAGCATCTGCACCACTGGCCCCAAGTGGTGAGGGACAGGATGATAGACCACAAACATATAGCACATCCACACAATTACTGCTAGTGTTGTCCCTGGGCTGCCAAACCCCCAAACGATCTATGTAGAACAAAGGAAGCACTCAGCGGGGGAGGGGGGGGTTGCAGTAACAAAATACAGTTAAGAGCAGTGGAGCATAAAGTTGCCAATACATTTGTTTGTGCTAAGGCTGGAGGATGCCAATAGAGCCCTGGTGCTTTGACCAGAACCTGGTCTTTGTGAGGGTGCATGTCAGGAATGTACAAACATGCTATGAATATACAACTCTTAAAGAAACACACACTATAAATAAGTGAAGTTCCAATGAATGAGACTGAGATGCCCTTGTAACAAAACAATCCACAACTAACAAACCCAAGGATGAAACACTGCATCAAGATTATAGAACATAGTTCATACTGTGGTGCCAGACAGTACACAATGCAGTATCTTGCAAAATTGCTTTAAAATGCTGCAGTATACTGCAAGGAGCAGTGTCATTTAATGGCAGTTAAGCCCTCCAGTCATCCAATATTTTGTGGCATGTCATTTACTGCAAAGTACTGAATTGCATCTTGTCTTGCTCCACTGTAAATTATTGATACATAATACAATTTCAGAGAAGGTGGTGAGATAGACTACATAGGCAATGACATACAGGTGTCTCTCTTTATTCGATGGGCTCAAATATTGTTCTCCCCATGCAAGCCTTTTAGTTCTTGTAGCATTGGTAATAGTACTACTACCACTAATAACATTAGCAGTACTACTACTGCTAGTGTCACCACCTGTCCGTCTGTACGTCCACTGTCACATCCTGTTGTGCATATTAGGGGGAATTAAAGCATACAGTACATGCTTTGTGCAGCAAGCAGCAGACACCACCACCAGCGTCCCCACTGCTACCATTATGGCTGCTACATCAATAGCCAGTGTGCTTCCCACTACCACCAGTGCCATTCTTGCAGCAGCCACCCTTTCAGCTGTCACCACTACTGCAGCCACTGCTACCACTATTCCTGTGCCCATGGCTGAAGCACCTTCTACCCCGTGTCTGTGACCATGAACACCCTGTAGTGCTGACCCATGCAATGCTTGATATTGTTTTCAGAGTGCTATGTGTGTGTGTTGTGGTGGATTGAGTGTGCCACATGAAGCCTGTGTTGCATTAGTGAGACCTCAATGTTGGTGGCTGAAGTGTCATTGAGGTGTATATGGTACACCAAGTTCAGTGGGTGATTAATGGTATTGCTGAAGTGCTTTTTTAAAGTTTCCTTAAAAAAAAAACATTTTCTGGCCGAATACCGAATACCGAATACTTGGGACCCGAATACCGAATATTCGGGAAAAGGTATTCGCACAGCCCTAATTACAAGCTCTAACTTGAAGCAGAAGACGGGGGTCACATATTTTCACCTCAAAGACTCAGACTTGAACAGAAGAACAAATCTTCTCACTTTACTGACTTAGCTTGAAAGAAGAACGGATCTTCTCACATTTCTATCCAATCACTGGAAACAGCAGGCAGGCTCCCCTTGGCTGTTTGGTCATGCAGGCCTCCAGACTTCTCTCAGACAGAGCAGCAGAGTTTCCTCTCTCTGGAAACTCCCAGACCATTGCCTTGACACTTGTCAGCAACAACACTCTCACTCTGGAAACAACTTCTTCCAGCCATGGGAAGGCAACACAGGACAACACAGAGCATCTCCTGGACTAGCAGCTGGATAGACAAATCTTCTTCTTCACTTGAAGATCACAGTAAGGCTTCCTTTCCTTCAGGAAACTCTCAGGCAGCTTTCTTGCCTCTGGTGAGTGAATCAACAGTTTAATCCTGAAACAGTTCCTTCCATCCATTGGAAGGCAAAACAGTGCATCTCTGGAACTGGTGGCTGTGTAAACCCCAGGCAGGCCTTCCTCATCTTCTCTGTGCAGGAAGGGGCTCCAGCCAAACTGAACGGAACTGAATCTCTCTACAGGATTTCAGGGGATCATGGCAGCATCTTATTGGTCAAAACAGGCTGTCCGTCTGAAAATGAATACGTATTAGGCTCCTTCGATGCCTGAATGGCTGTCTGTCCTGGTGCCAAAACGTTGTCCTTGCCTTCTCCCAGAAGTCCCTTTGTTAGGGCCTTCAGAGCTCCTGGCTTCTTCATGGCCTGTCTGCCAGGCCAAAGGTGACAAATATGGTGGCTGCAGTCCCTTTCAAATAGAGTCCCAACGTTAACCATTTTTAGCAGACCAATAACAGTACTTTAATAAATAAATGCCCTAACAATTGATAGCAACCCCTCTGCTGCCCTGGTGCCTGATGGCAGAATGGGGTTTGCAAAAGTCTCCTCCCACCTGTTGCAAGTGCTGATGTGCTATCCCCCTGGGCAACATGCAGAGCCACATAATACATAGCAATCTCGGCTGCTCTTAAAGACACAGGTGTCGCTTTAAGCAATGGCGCCTAGGAGCACTTTGTAACATTTTTAATTATTCCCCCTCTGACCTTCCCAGTGTGTTTCCAGACCCCCACACACATGTTCTGAGATCCCCAGGGGTCAGAGCACACAGAGGGGACTACTAGCAAGAGCTGCCACAGTAACCTTCACTCTTAGCACCATAGCGCTTATACACAGTCCAGTTAGTAGCTGCCAGCTCACACATTCAAGCATGCTTCCAGAGCGGACTGCCACACTTTGTACCACATGACATTGGCTGAACCACCAAGCTGGTGGCTTACTTATATTCACTTCTCCAGTCCTATACAGAGGATTAAAGCACATGGGGTCAGCTGGAGCATAAGGAGCCACAATGGGACCCAGAACTGGTTGGACCAAATGACTGGGAGGCAAAACAGTGCCTGGGGAGAATGACTAAGGTAAACCCCCACCTGTGGGGGTTACAAAAAGATGGAGAATGGTTCCACCAGTGTGGCACAGGGACTTTTACAGGTGGTGTCCCTGTGGTCACATGAAGAGAGAAGGAGGCAGCCAGACCCAGAACTGTTTGAAAAAGGGTGGCTACTGGTGAGATGTTACCATCCCTCTACCCCTAAACGCATGAGTTACTCCTGGGCCTGAATCCTTCTCTCTAAAGCATAGCAAAGGCAGGTAAGGGTAGTGAAGGGTGTTGCCACATATAGCAACATGTGACTGGCTGCTTGTCAGCCAATCAGGGTTTATTATAGGTGAGATTGCCATTGTTTATTCATTCTACAACAGGATACTAAAGAGTGCATTTCACTTCAGCAGTGAGCACTTTTCTTTTTTACAGACTATACTCTGTACTTTAGTTTGCTACTAGCCTCAGTTTTTCCTAGCAGGGTATGCTGCCCTAATAAAACTGTGTTTTTTCTGTTTGAATTCTTTCTCTATTACTGTTTTGTTTAGAGTTTAAGTGCAAGCTCAGTGGGAACTGTCTAGCCATTTGGTGGGTCCATCAGTGGGGTGATCATCGTGGGGAGATGAGTAGGTATGGCATCCCAGGGTGTTGTATCGCACTTTTACCCATCCCATTATATGCTTTCTATGGGTGGAAGTACCATATTATTTCTAACTACAGTAATGATGACTATGAACCCCCTCACACATCAATGGAGACATCTCAAATCCAGGAGCCACTGTGCCAACAAAGCTGACCCAGTGGCATTGTAGGCTTGTAGTGTCTGGTACCTTTGAGCCATCTAGAGGGACACATGTCCTGGGAAGACAGTGCCCCCAAGGGCACCTTACTTATACAGTATATGTTGCGTTTTTGCTCCTTTAACCTCCCTTTTACCCCCAGATCATCATATCTTACCCCATTTCCCATGTAATCTGTGTGTTAATTGTTATACTGCATTTATTTTGCTTGCTTTACATCAATTGTGTTTTAAAAGTATAGCAAAACTGGTATATGGTTGGTTGTTATTCACTATCTGTGTTAGTCCCCTAGTACTGGGTGAGAGTGTGCAATACCCTTTTATAGTTTCTGGATAGGAAGCCCCTGGCATCAACCCTGATAGCTAGCTCTTGCTACGTGGAGGCATGGTGCTATTTGTACAGACTCCAGTTAGCACTCCACAACCCTGAGGCCATCTGTTCCAAAGCACCAGTGCTCCAGCCCACTGCAAGATACATTAGGCTGCACCACATATTGGGGACAAGGGTTACACAGAGATATCCTGATAGCCTGAGGTTAGAGATACTTATAACGCTTGTTGTCATGCCATTGGTATCTCCACTGGTGCTCATTCCATTCAACCTTTTGTCACTGACATTTCGGACACCGATACTGAAAACATGAGCAGTGCTGGACACTGACCTCGTAATGTGGGGCAAATCATCAAACATGGAACTACAAGCCCAGAACTTTGTAGAAAATAATGCATTTATTTGTGCAGGGCTTAATTGTGGTTTTGCAATTTAGAATACTATGAATTTCTACTTCAAAAGTCTGAATTTACTGCACCTACTCTGTGTGGGGCTGAACCATTCCCATATGGTACAAATGTGAGACTGTGCAGTTTAAAGGGGAGGATTAAGGGCACCAAACACAATGCGCGACAGTTGAGAAATAAGCTGGTGGTGTATTAATAGTCTTCTTTCATAGTAGTATGGTGAGCAGAATTATCTGCAATACTTGGGGTGTGGTCTTACCAGTGCCCACGCTATTCCTCTGATCTAGTTTGCAGCACCCCTGTGCAACACACAGTAGCAGGTGATCTGCCTTGTGTACTTGCATAATGAAGCCTTCCTGTAAACTTTCCTGGCATCTTGCTTCTACATTTTGCTTTAGAGTCATCCCTAAAGTTTCCTTTGATCGTCTTGTTTTATTTTTCAGTTTCTTTGATTAAAAACACTAACAAAGCTTCAATCCTGTCGATCTACAAGTGTTTCTCTACAAGCTGTTGGTTAACTAAGATCTTCAGCTTATCCTGTAGGTAGGGAAATGGGCAGACTAGGTGGGCCAAGTGGTCCTTATCTGCCATCAAAGTCTATGTTTCTATAAGCTGATCATCATCTCATCCTTTAAACAAGCTCAGGCTAACCATACAGTGCAGTACTTTCTGGTTTCTTTCAGTGTTAGAACAGTGAGTGCACCAGTAACTAAATGAAAAAGTAATCAGAGCGATTCTTTAATGCGACACCAACATAAACAGACTGGACTGAAATGCTAGATACTCTCTTTTTTTTCAGTAGCAGCTATTGGTCCCATAGCTCTTAACCTTTCACCCCCCAAATATGGAACACTGCCTCTCAAAATGTGGAACAAAAAGGCAAAATGTGGAACACCTTGTCAAATCATGGAGACAGAAGCCTTGAACACTGTAAGAATGTTTGTTTTCATGTTCACAAAGTTTGCTGTTCATCGAACAACGCATTTTTCACATTTATTGTTTGTATTTTTTCTTTAAAATTTTAGCATGCAATGTGGGACAGGCCATTTCAATGTGGAACAGAAGGCTTTTGTGAGGCAAAATGAGGAACTGTTCCTCGTAACGTGGGACAGTCGAGAGGTACTATTGGTCCCTACCATGTAGTTCTGTACTGTACTGTTCTTTTACTCATTTAAATACGAACAAGTACCACTTGTTTCTTTTTCTAGAATTGTTTTGTAATCCTAAACCAACAGTCGCTGCTTCTATTAATGATCTCTCTCCTTGACTTTACTCTTTATCGTTTGTAAACTATACAGTGTCTCACATGCACAATCTGGCGAGGTAACTGTGAATATTAATCAGGGTATTTAAAGAGACACACACACACACACACACACACACACACGGGTTGCTGTCTGTCAGGTTTTTTTACCTGGCAATCAGGTTTTCAGGGTCCCTATCAGGTAATCCGGTTTTGCTCTGTGCTGGCCAGGTTTTTGAGCCTTTTAGAGTGCTCACATACTTTTGAAACCAATTTTGTCATATTATTCATTGTTTCAGCTACATGTCCAGGTTACACACAAGTTATGTTGTCAATATAGCCCTTTGTTTGTGAAAGCAGTCAACCTGGGAGGTATAAAGTATGGCCATTAACACCATTAGCACTTACTTAACCTAATCTTTCCACTGCATCTTAAAGTGGTATAGCAACAGATCTGCTGCGACCTTTTGTAACAGTAACAGAGCCAGTTGCCTTCCACTTTCATTTGCTGGTAAACATTTTCATCTCTAACAGAATTTAGGCATTTTTAAATGTTTTAAATAATTTTTTTCCCCTCAAGAAAAAAAGTATGGTCACTTCTTTGGCTTTGAAATAGTACTGTGGACATGAACAGGAAATGGAGCCAGAAAAATATATAAGTACACATTACAGTAAACAATTTCTTTATTATGTATTATTATATACCACATATACTGTTATGTGCTAGTTACAGTATTTCCCTTGCCTCCCCAGATCATATCTGTAAATGAGATTTCTTTTATCTCTGTGTGTTTATCTGGTAAACCAAGGTCAATAAATAAATAAATACATAAGTAAATAAATATTTATTTATTTATTTAGTTTTTGTTGACCGGGTAAGTGCACTAGACAAATCCTGCCCATTTTCAGGCCTGAGCCGGGGGAGGGGGATACAGATGAATGCCAACTGACCTTGAATCAGATTAAGCTGTTGGTGGTATTTTTAGTGAATGAGGGAAATTTGGCCAGGACACTGGGGAAATTCCCCTGCTCTGTGTGGGGGCACTGTTGGACCATGGATTTGTCCGTGGGACCCAGTCATTCTGCTGGTGTACCTGCAGGAGAGCAGAGCTCTGCTCCTACATGGTCCAGCTTTGGAGCCTACTTTGTTGCATGAGTTTGGAGGTGTACATGCCATGTCTGTGACTCCCGATGTACCTGTCTTGTCTTCACCTGCCCTGTCTTCAGCTGCTTCATCTGACTTTCTGCCTGCTGATGAACTCTGGTTGAAATCTCTTCTTGCTTCTCATTGGAATCAGGTACTGGCAGTGATTGATGCCATTAGTCCTGTTGAGTCTTCCTTTCCTGGGTCATGGACTCTGGAACCTGTATTGGATCCTGTAGCAGCACATCCCAAATTGTCTCCAGCTGCGGTACCTTCTGGCTCATCGGTGGTGCTGGGTCGGCGGACATCTCCAGTTGCACCTGACACGCTAGCGTTGCAGAGCGCTGTGTCGGAGTTAGCGATGACTCCTGCTCTGGAGTTGGCTGCAGCTTCTTTGCTGTTTACTTTGGCAGCTGCTTCACCTTTCTTCCCTGTGAGTACTGAGCTTTCTTGTCCTTCTGTATCTCCTACTAGTGCACCGCTAGTTTTACCTACCACGCCTGCTCCTGCAATACTACCCTGTACCAGCCCCCTACCTAGCTCCTTGGAGGCCTCCCTGCGCAATGCGAGCTGGAAACCGGGCTATTCTGGTCATTGGATACCTGACCCTACCCATTGCCCAATACCTGGCGGTGGTGGACAGCAGTCTCCCTTAGCGGATTTATCTATACATTCTCCTGTTAACTTGGGTTTGGATTTACATACTGAGGATGTGCAACATCCGGTCATGGACACTGCATTACTCACTAAAATTCCTTCCTTGCCTCCCTCCTCTTCAGGTGATGAAGGCTCTAGCACTCAGGGCCCTGCTTGGAGTGATCAAATGGACACGGATGTTCCGCTCCCTGACCCTTCTCCTGACCTTGGGGAAAAGGCTAAATCAACTTGGGAGGAATTTCGGAAATGAGATGCTTTTAGGAACCCCCCCACTTCAGCGTTGGAATGCGGTCCGACTTCAGTATGTTGGGGGTCTGGACGTTGTTCTCGACTGTCTCTATGTGGGAAAGAATCTTTTAAAAGGCTTGTTGGGTTTCTTCACAAATTAGATTTTTGCACTGATTCATGTATCTGGTTCTTCCTTATATGATATCAGTTTTAAGACCCCCTCAGGGGTTAGACCGTTTTTGGACAAAGTATGATGCACTCAAATACTCTGCATTGTGGCTTCCATTTTGAGATATCTCACTTACCAGGCCATCTATTAAAAATGTTACAATTTTGTTTTGCAATGAGAATGTGGCAGCTTGTGATATCACACATTGGTTGAAACAACGCTGTGATGTTTTGGGGTTACCTCAGACTATCTTTGGCTCTGAGCATTTGTGGACTGGTGGTTGGCGATATAAAGTGAGACTTAAGCTTACCAATGTTGGTCCAATACACTTGCTGAATAATTTGTTTTTGGGATGGGAACAAGGTCACTGCTCCTATGTGGGGCAACCTCATACCTGCTTTAAATGTGGCTCTCCTTCCCATCTCAGTACAGCCTGTGATAGACTACGGTGTTCCCTTTGTCTATCTTTTGGTCATGCTAGTGCAGATTGTGCTTCTGAGCTCAAATGTAACCTGTGTGAGGAATTGAGTCAAGGTTTTAGATCCTGTCCCTGGGCTTCCCACAATCATGAGGATTGCCCAGACCAAGATTTGATCCTTCTCAATGCCCAGAAGAAGGATATCGCTGCTGCGAAATCCCCTACATCACCAGTAGTGGTGGCTTCTAGTCCTCCTTTGTTCCCTGATGTTACTGTCCCTGTTCCCCGGGATGTTTCTTTCTTGTCTAGGTCTTCCCCTGAGCCTCCTTTAAAGGACGTGCCTCAGCCTACTGTCCAGGACCCTTCCCCTGCATCCCCCCATCCTCCTCTTGTAGCCCAGGACCATGCTGAACCTATGCTTGTCACTGACACAGATCCTGACAATATTATAATGCCTCCTCCTGAGCCTAGTGTTCAGGTAAAGAAGTGGGCACAAAAACAAACTAAAAGTAGAGCCAAGTTGGCTAAGGCATCTTCTCCTGGTGGCTCTGTTCCCTTAAGTAATAAATTTGGGGTTCTATCCCGACACCCTCAGTCTTCAGATATGGAAGCTGATTCTGATGCCTCCTCTCAACCTGTAGTGTCCTCTGATTCTGAAAGTGATAAATCAAAGGAGTTGCCCCAAGATAGTCGACCCTTACGGCCTGGGGTTCAACCCCACAGGAGTACTAGATCAGGAAGGGTTACCTGATTGTTGTTTTTTCTTTCTTTCCTTTTACTAGTCCTCTTTAATGGCCATGGCGTTTCACCTCACTGTTGCCACCCTCAATGTGAACAGTGTTAAAAATGCTCATAGGCGCCTTCTTACTTTTCAATTTTTGCATGATTTGGCATGTGAGATTTGCCTTATTCAAGATACCCATCTCAATACCCTTTCTTTGGTTACTATGGCCAAGAAGCTTTGGCGTTGTGGTCCCTCTCTTTTTTCGTTAGGGTTGGAAACCTGTAGCGGTGTTGGGGTGTTGTTTCGGGGTGATGGCTTTCATGTCACAAAACTAGTTGAGCTAGTCATGGGACAAGCCTTGTTATTGGATTTTGACTATTTAAATACAGCTTGGAGGTTAATTGTAATTTATGCACCAGTTACTAAGAAGGGTCGAGTGGAACTCTTTTGTGCGGTGCAGCCCTTTTTGTTCACGTCTCGCTTTCTCATCTGGGGTGGTGATTTTAACTGTGTAGTGCACAAGTCAGACAGGGGGCACTGACTGATAAAGATTTTTGCAATTCTAATTGTCTCAATCACATTATTGCTCAGGGTCATCTTCAGGATGTTTATAGAGTTTGTCATCCTACTGGTGGGCGTACTTTTTTTAAAGACTTCTTATCCACTAGGATAGATTTTCTTTTTGCCACTACAGCACTAACGGTAATTATGGCTCACACTGTTCCGGTGGAGACTTCAGTCCACATGGTGGTAACTGCCACATTAGGGGTAGGTCCTTATACTAAAATGGGACTGGGATATTGGAAACTTAATTCTTTAATATTACATGATGTCAGGTTTCTGGCCAAAGTACAAGATTTGTTGAAGGCCCGTATATCCCTATCTGGACTTTCAGATGACTTGTTAAGTTGGTGGCTTATCACTAAGTCTGAAATCTCTTCCCTGGCTAAAAGGGTGTCTAAATATGCTGCAGTGACTAAATATAAAATATATGTGTCTTTAAGAATGCAGTTGGAAACTTTATATTCTGTTATACACTCCCAGGGTTTACATTTAACAGCACAGGTGCAGAATGTTAAAAAAGAAATGGCAGCTTTACAATATACAAGAGCTACCTCCCTTTTGCATGAACATAGGGTCTGTTCTGCTAACGAATCTGGTTTAGGGGATGTGTTGGATTGCAGTCATAAGCGATCTGCAGATCGCCTTATAACGGAGGTTGTGAGCACTGATGTAAAAGTTATACTGCATTCGAGGATATTTTGCAGGTGGTCTCCTCACATTTTTTGGATTTATATTCTGCATCATCAGTGGATAGCTCTGGTGTAGGGAATTTTCTTTCCTCTCTACATATTCCCCCTTGTTCAGGTGTACTGTTACAGGCTTTAACTGCTCCTATCAGTACAGATGAAGTTATAAGAGAAATTTCTCATTTACAAAATAACATGGCACCTGGTATTGATGGTTTACCTACAGAATTTTATAAATCCTGTTGTCCTTTGATTTGTGAAATACTCACAGTTGTGTTTAATTGGGCCGTGCAACAACAATCCCTTGATTTTCATTTCTGTACCTCAATTCAGATTTTGCTATATGAAAAAGGCAGTAGGAATGTACTTTCCAATTGGAGACCACTAAGTCTCCTTAATACAGATTTTAAGATATTAATGAAGATATTGAATACCAGATTAATGTCCATAGCTCCTGTCTTGATTTCCCTACACCAGTCCTGTTCAGTTCCAGGTAGATCCATTTATACTAACCTCCTCTTGCTTAGGGAATTAGTTGAACTTGGTAAAGCTGATGTTATACAGGGGTTTTCTTATGTTCTTGGACCGAGTGCCACATTGTTATTTGTTTCAGGTTTTACGAGCCTATGGTTTTCCTGATCGCTTTATATCTTGGATCACTTTGTTTTATAGCCATGCTTATGCCTTGCCCTTGGTGAATGGTTACTTAGGTTCATATATCCCTATCCATAGGGGGGTGAGGCAGGGCTGCCCTCTGAGCCCTTTACTCTATGTTTTTAGTTTGGATCCGCTTTTACATACTATTGCCCAAGATGTACAGATTTTTGGTGTTGTTCCCCCTCATGGTACCCTTGAGGCTAAGATTTCAGCTTATGCAGATGATGTCTGTGTTTTTGTTGCTGACATGCCTTCTGGTGATAAAGTTTTGCACCATTTTTCTTCTTTTTCAGTTGTCGCGGGTTCTTCTCTTAATAAAGTAAAGAGTTTTTTATATCTACTGCATAACAGAATTACTGAAGTCATGGATTGACAAGGTATTCCTATTTTACTGGGCCCAGTTCGAGTCTTAGGCATTACTATTGGTAAAGGTGATAATGCGTTTATTAATTGGTCTGCTAAGATTCCTGCGGTGAAGTCAAGAGTTGCATTATGGAAATCATGGCAACAGACTAAAAAGAAAAAAAGTTATTATTGCCAAAACTTTGCTTCTCCCTCATTTTTATATCTCAGTGCGGTATACCCCATTCCTTCTGTTCTGGAAGCCACTTTATTAGGTCTTTTTTTTTTCAAATTATATGGGGGAGTCTGAATCCCACTAAAAGAGATGTGTTGTATCTTCCTCTTGCACAGGGTGGTTTGAATTGTGTAAATCCTGTCACTTTTAATTATAGTATTTTTTTTCATTGGAATTTGATTGACCTTAGTCGTCCCCAAACTGTACTATGGGTGATTTATGCACATAATTGGTTACCTTGATTATTTTCACATTGCCCAAAATTGAGCCTGAAAAATATACATACTTCCACCTATCCAGTTTATATCAGACCTGCGATAACGAAGCTTAATAGATGGAAGATACTTCCAGCTCAAGTGTTGTGCAAACCTAGTAAATATATTTACAGTGTCCTGCAAACTACGGCGCATTCCATAATCCCCGTTTTTAAAAATATTCCTGATTGTTATGTTGATAGTATCCTTAAAAGTTTGGTTGATAAACTGATTCCACCTAGATTGTGGGATGTCTTATGGCTTAGTTGTCATGGACGGCTCAATGTTTGAGGGCATTTAAAGCATAAAATGATTACTGAAAGGACTTGTCCGAGGGATACTTGTATAAATCAGAAGGAATCAATGTCCCATTTTTTTATTTCCTGTCCTTTTGTGCAATAATTCTGGTCAATCCTTTCTGCTCATTGGAACCAGCCATTTTGGCGGGCTGTTACTTATGTAGAAGTTGGGGGGGGGTTATTTCATTGTACTTTTCTGGATGCTAGTGTATTACAGCTTTTGTTTGCCATGTTTAAGTATTAATTTATGGCAAGTAAGATGTCACTGTATGCTGAGACAGTTATATCGCTCTCCACTTGATGTTCTTCAACATATTGAACATGACTTGTTGTTACAATGTTATTCTGAATGCAAATAGTTGCCCAACAATGTATGGATTACAAGGTGGAAAGCAGTTCCTTTTCTGAAAGACAAATTAGGATGATTTACTTTCTTAATGTTGGGTTGTTGACTATTTCAGTTATTTCCTTTGCTATGTTTTATTAGTTGTGTCTTTGGTCCTGTGTTGTATTACTGTTTGCTGATTTATTGTTCTGTTTATTATTAAAAACCTTCCCCTACTCTGCAGTAGGGGGACTTGCTGTCTGCGAGCCATGGCCACGTTGAGTGGAATGCCAGGAGAGCAGGACGTCCCAGATGGAGGGGAGAGATTTTCTTTTGAGCAAGACGATTTAGAGGATTCGGAGGTTTTCATGGATGTTATGACTGATATTCAGCAAGTTGGAGACTAGGAGCTATTGCCTACCGGTAATAATTTCAGTGTAAAACAGCCCGAAGTAACGATATCCACACGGAATCTACCTGATGCTGACATTAATGAGAAATCCTTACAAGAGTTGTTGACTGCGGAAAATGAGAGACATCTTTTGGAAACAGAGCGCTTGGTTGCAAAACTGACCCGATTTCAAGAATCTGCATCTAATGTCAAAACACTGGGCTTGCCTGTTGACGGGCCTGCATTCCAGAATGACGTGGCAGCAGAAACACACCTTGAAGGGTCAGGTAAGCCTGTTAATCTTATGGCTACAGAAAACTCTCTTGTAAAATCTGATGCTTCGGTTTCTCCAGCTGGCAGTAAAGGAGTCCTTGATCACTAGTGCGGAAAGCTGGAGAAACCTACTATTTCGACTGCAAACATTACAGTGCAATTTGAGAAATCAAACTCTGAGGGTGAATCAATTATGACTGACACAGCAATAAATGTGACGCCTGCATGTCAGGTGAATCCCGGAGAGCTCTCACGCTCCACTGTCTCTAAGACTGCTGGTTTTGTCTTTTGAGCTGCACTGCCGGCAGCACCCTCAGTTGCACAAAATGCTGCTGTTCTCTATCAGACATCTCCTACCAGACAAGAAGGTTTGGCTGTATTCTCTTTCTCCTGAGGGTCTGACTCACAACCAGGGTTACGGGAAGATTGCATAATTAAGCACACTGCTCCTATAAAGGCTAATACAAAAATAATTTTTGCAACATCCCCTGTTTTGGATGAACCTGGGACTGACCCTACAAATTCTGAGATTTCTCATGGATTAACAATAAAGACAACAGAAGCTGTATTGCCTACCTCTACTCCAGAAGAGCTGTGGTCTCCTCAGAAAGCATTAAGTGGGGCGGGTTGGGCAAGAAATGAGAAGGGTATTTGGATTCCTACCCCAGACTGGGACCCCACATTTAACTTTACTCAAAATTCCCCTGAATGGTGACCTAAGGTCTCTTGTCCTACCTTGCCTATAAGACCACCAGCAAGGGCTGTTACAAATGACTTAGCATTTGAACAACACATTGCACCGCTAGAAAGTAAAACCTCTGCAGATCAAAACTTGTCTGAAAATCTGAAAACAGATGCATCCATACCGGTGACAGAGGATCCTCCAGCTTCTACAGACACAAATAAGCCACTTCCTTCCGAACTATTTTCTAAGATTAAGAAGGAAGCTGTCCCAAGGCAAAATGCGGTGCACTTACGTTATAAAGGAGGCCTAGAAGTACGACCTAACAGGCACTACGCGGGCAAACTATTATTAAAGGACTCATTGAAATTTTCTCCAAAAGATGTTTTCGTATTTATTAACATTTCTGGAGAGGATAATTTTGATATTAGTTTCCGATCAGCTTATGGGTTGGATGTGTTTTGGGAAAGGTACAATGAAGTCAAGTTTTCTCCTACATGGACCCCCTTTTTGGTCATTCCTTTGATTAAGCCATTGATAAAATATGTTACTGTGATGTTCTGAAATGAGGGGGTTCATGTAGAAGATATAACTTACAGACTCAGTCAGAAGTGTGATGTGATGAGCACCGCCCGAGGCCATATTAGACACAGAACTGTTTTGGACTGGGGGCTGGCGGTACAAAATCAAACTAAGACAAACTGAGACTGGAATTGAACACATTCCAAATTAATTTCTATTAGGAAGGGATAGAGGTGTTTGTTTCTACGCAGGTCGACCTCGGGCTTGCTACAAATGTGGATCCAAAACACACCTCACCAGCTCCTGTGACAAGCCCAGGTGTGACAATTGAGGTGAGATTGGGCATATTGCCTTCCAATGTGCAAATCTCACTAGATGTGACCTTTGTGAGGAGATGGGACATGTTTTCTCTGAATGTTCCTGGGCTGCTAAAAATAAGGCTTCTTGTTTAAGCCCTGACCTTCTTATACAGAATGCATAAGATTCTGTTCCTTCTAAACCAGCCAAAATGCCAGTATCTGCTACCCTGATCAAATCTCCACCAGAGGATCTCCCCCCTCCCTCAGCCCCTTCATTTCGAGATCCTCCTTTGAAAGTAGAGGTGGAACCCCCCCTTTGGTGGTGATGCCCACAGATGCCTCTTTCCCTATATGTTATACTGACCCAGTAGAAGTTGTGGCCAATACCTCTAATCCACCACCTTTTACTACTGTTCCGGTACATAGATCAGCTAGGAATTTGAAAGGGGGACAAGCACAACCTCCAGTGGAACTAGAGTTGAAAAACCCTTTCTCTATTCTACCCACCCAATGGGGGGATACTGAAATGGAGTTAGGAGACTCGGACTCCCAATCTACTAAAATAGAAAACAGCACCCTTTCACAAAACAGATCAGATTATAAGGGGAAAGAAAAGGAAAAAAAGGAAAAAAGAGTCCTGAATCTAACAAGGAATTATATGCATGGCTTCTTTACGTATTGGTTCATTAAACATCCATAGCTTGTTGAATTATAAAAAAAGAACTGTAGTTTATAACTACATCCATGATGACAATATTGACATCTGTTTTTTACAAGAAACATGGATGTCTACCAGTGATCAGGCAAGGTTCTTTCAAAGAGAATGGGTGTGGGGACCTTCTTTTTGGTCCTTTAGAACAGCAACTGCAGATGGTGTAGGTTTTCTATTTAACTCTTTTGATTTAAAATTGATCAAGCTAATTGATCTAGTCCCAGGGAGAGCTCTAATATTGGATGGAGTGTGGAAACAGTTGAATTGTAGGTTTATAAACATCTATGGCTCACAGATCAAATCAGAATGGGTAGCTCTTTTTAATAGTTTAAAGCCCTATCTACTCACTTCATATACAGTTTTTCTTTGTGGAGATTTTAATTGTACTTTAAAATTCACTTCTAACACAGCAATCCCACAAGGAAAAAAATATATTGTGATTCTAATGCTTTACAGAAATTGATTGAAACTGCAGATCTTTTAAATTGCAATACAATGCAAACTTCCGGACCTAAATTTACCTTACAAAAAAATAAATATACTTCTATTATTGACTATATATTTATTTCCAAATCCCTCTCCAATATACAGTTTCAGACTTCAGTCACAACCTTTTTGGATCATCTGCTGTTACTTGGTTCCTTTTCTATTGCTACCAGTAAACCAAATATCAGGCCAAGATGGAGACTGAATTCCTCCATCCTGACTGACCGGGAGGTAAAAAAACATATAACTCACATATTAACTGCTAGATTATCTGTCTGTTTTTCATATGACGAGGTAGGTGATTGGTGGGCATATTCTAAAATAGATTTCAAACATTATTTTCTGAAACAAGGGAAAACATTAAATTTTTAAAGTATTTAAAACTCAGGCAACAAATACAAAATTTATATTCTCTAGCTAACACCTCTAGATTCGATTATTCAAATCAGATTAAAATACTTAAAGAAGAATTAATGAAGCATCAATATGATAGGGCTCAGACTATGAAAGGCTTACTATAACATGGGGAAATAAACCCCCCTCCCCCCATGAGGATCCATTTAAGGCCTTTCAGACATGTAAGAACTCCACATTATTGGAATATTTAATTAATGAAAAAGGAGACACTGTGTCCTCAATAGCAGGGATACATAACGTAATTAAATATTTTATGTTGTCTCATGTCCCTTCACAACCTTCTTCAGAAGTTACTATTAAACACTTCTTAAACTCAGTATTAATTCCTACAGTTCCAAATATTGAGATTAGCCTAATACAGCCAATTACGGTTTTCAAAATTGAACAAGCCATCAAGACTTTAAAAAATTGTACATCACCTGGGTCAGATGGTTTGACTAATAAATTTCATAAATCCTTTTCAGGACTATTGGCCAGGTGTTTAGAAAAAGTATTTAATTTTTTTCTTACTCATACTATACCTTCTTGGTTTACAGAAGGCTTATTGATTCTGTTGTTCAAATCTGGAGACAAGCTTTCCATTGACAATTGGAGACCAATTACACTTCTAAATACTGATTATAAAATATTTGCTATCATTCTAAATGACAGAATAAAAACTTATGCTAAAACAGTATTATCCTCTTGGCAATTCTGTGGTCTATCCAACAGAAAAATACAACAAGCACTAATGATTATTAGAGATCTGATTGATTATGTGGGATCACAAAATGCACAGGGATGTATCCTCTCGGTTGACCAGTATAAGGCCTTTGACAGGGTCTCACACCCTTTTCTTTTTTTGACTCTAGAAGCATATGGCATCCCAATGCAACTAATACATTGGCTCAAATCTTTATACTATGGAGCAGAAGTACATCCAATTATTAGACACCACATCACAACAGGAATTCTACTACAAACAGGAGTACGACAAGGGTGCCCCCTTAGCCCTCTCCTATATATCTTTACATTGGACCCCTTGATACGTCTTTTAACAGATACCCCTAAATGGAAGGGTCTTATAGGCCTAGACAAGAGTATGGTATTTCATATGACTGCATATGCAGATGACATTTATGTATTTTTTAAAGATTATACCCAAGTTCCTATTTTTCTGGATTCCATGACTACTTATTCTGTTCTCTCTAATTCTAAACTAAATATATTAAAATGCAAAGGGTTCTTTATAGGAACTGATTGTCCTAACCAGGTGTGTCTCAAAGGGATATCAATCTCATCAGAGCCCCTCAAAATATTAGGTATTTTTTTTGGAACACAAAATATTCCCTCTTTTAATTGGGACTCAGTACTAGATAAGGTAGACTCTAAAGTGCAGAGATGGAGGCATTGGAGGATAGCCAAGCTCAAATGGATATGGATCATTAAACAATTTCTCATTCCTATGATTTTATATGTTGCTATGATTTTTCCACCACCACAACAGTTGGAGACAAGATTATATAGCGGTGGACGGTGGGGAGTTTTAAGCAGGCACTAAAGACCTTCTTATGGGAAAAGGCGTTTCCTTCTTTGTTCTGATTTTATATTTGTATTTGATTTTATACTGAATGTATTTGAATATGCTTTTATGTCTGTTCTTGCTGTGCAGCGCCTTGAGACTCTGAAAGGCGCTCAACTAAATAAATGTTATTATTATTTTTTCAAATGCTATGGGGGAACAGACTAAACCCCATTAAACGACAATATACATATCTCAAAAAGGAAAAAGGGGGTCTAGGTATGATAGATCCGGTGGTTTTTTTTATACCTTATTTTTCACTCATTCAGTAAAATACAGCTTAATGCCGGAAGAAACAATATACTTTTATAGGAGTAAAATAAACTTAACAGGGTATATTACCAAATGGCAGAACACTCCACCTAAATTAACTAGTAATATTTCTATCCCACAATGGTTTATCTCTGCTGCAAAAAAAATATATAAGTGGGGTGTAACAACACAGATAATTATTAGTGATACAGGGCCTCAGTTATACACAGTAGTTATGTCCTTAGTACATCCAACTGAACCCTGTTTCAAAAACTGTCCATCCTCCCAAAATTTAGGGATATTAGTACAACTAAATAATCCTAGAATTCCATTTCACATGTGGGAATATTTGTGGTTAGTAGCCTATGGCAGGATTAACATAAGAGGCAATGCAAAATTTAAGGCTAAATCTGAAAGAAACTGTCCATATGAGGCTTGCATAAATGAAGAGGAAACCATTGAACATTTGTATTTCATTGCTCTTATGCTAAATCTCTTTGGAATTACCTTTCTTCAAAATGGAATATGAGATGGTTAAAAAACATGAATTATGGCAACCTAGTTCTGGGACAATTTCATCATCTAGGAACTTTTTATTCTACAGATACATTAATGGCTTTTTGTTGTTGTTTAAAATATTATCTCTGGCAAGCTAGATGCCAATGGGTACTTTACCAAAGATGGATGCCTTATGAGACTGTGGGAAATCTGATACAGGTAGCTATGGAAAAAGTGTATATTTCAGACACAGCAATTTACACGTCTAAAAAGGTCACCACTTGGTGGAAAGGATTCTCCCGTTTATTAAATATAAATGATTGCTCTTAGAATTAACAAATGACTTTAAGTTTAAACTTTTATTACCAACTATGGCTCTTATTGCTTAATTTATGTATTTTCTTTTTGTTTAATTTGTATTTCTCCTTCTTTTCAAAATTTTTGTGTGGCTTAAACACTGTTTTTTGTTTTTGTTTTTTTAAGTTATGTTTTTGAAATTACGTTACTTGATGTTATTTCAATAAAAAATTCCCCTACACTTTTCGATAAGTGCCATGGAATCTTTAACATCCACCTGAACTACCACCAATCCAGGCAGATGGGACCTCAGTTTAACGTCTCATCCAAAAGATGGCACCTCAGAAGTGTAACACCCCTCTTATGCTGCACTACAGTGTCAGTACTGGGATATTAACCCAAGTGCCAGATGTGGGAACTGAACCCACAACCCTCTGATCTCCTGGCATCAGTGCTATGCACATAGCTATACACATAGTTGGGTGCATATCCCATGATAACGAGGAAAAACCTAGGAAAGTAACTTTAACAGGTACAGTATCTTAGCATTTTTTGTTGAACTGCTGCTCTAAGTGTTGTCTTTTATTGATATAACAAATGGTGTACTAGGAGGAACAATGCATGATGAGTCAAGAAAAGGGGTGAAGCTAGAGGCGGAGCTTAGGATCTGGTTTTTGCCTCATCTATAGGTGGCAATCCTAACACACACACACACACACACACACACACACACACACACACACACACACACAGTCTAAACACAAAAGTCTCTCCCTTTTGTCTGTAAACTATGGAATACTTGAGAATAATTTGTGAAAGGGGTAGGAAAAATCCTGCATCCTGATTGGCTGTGAGGATTCTTAACTCGGGTCCCTAGGGGAAACAGCCATGTGTCCAGGAACCCTTTCAGCAACCAAGATGCAGCCCTCTTTGATATCAATGCCTTCCTAGAAAGTTGTAGAAAGAAACTTTCAGGCAGCCATGTTTGTAAAGTAAAAACCAGCACAATAACACACTAACAATCACTTTAAATATACTAACACATTGTTATAACTCCCCTCTACCCAATTCTACTAAATCACAACATATACTATTTGAATTACAACTCTAATATCCCTCTGCCATGTCTTGCCCTTCCTCCCTGTGTATTCTTCCTTTTAGGCCATGGAAATTCTGTCCTTAATTTGAACTGCTCTGCTGTGGTCTCTGGCATCAGCTCCCTCTGGCTTGCTAAATCTGACTCGCACCCCTCTTCCAACATGTGCGAGTCTCTAATCTGCTCCTTTCACTAAGTCACTTTGTCCTGCCCCCGTCCTGACTGACCACACATAGCACCCTGCTCTCCTGATGGAAATGAAAAAAACAAACAGTACACTATGACAAATGGCCGAGGCTCCTGCAGCTCGCTCTCCCTCCCCCCCCATTTTATCGTGTGTTGGAGTAGCACTTGTTTCTTGGCCAGCTCATTATCAGTGCTCACTCAGACCACCCCAGATGCACATTGCAGAGAGAAATGGCCAAGTGCTACCGAGCAGCCCCATGTCATCTCCATTACTGCTTGGCCGCTTAGTCTTCTCTACCTCCTGGCTCTGTTCAGTGTGTCATGTAAAGGGGGTTGTGTCATCACGTAACTGCATGCTCCCCCTGTCAGTGTGCACCATTTTGCTGGCAGCATTCCCTGAAAAAAAGTACAATAAATGGCAAGTAACAAAAAATGAACATTTCAAAAATCAATAAGCACAAGAAATGGGATACACAAATAAAAAAGTTAAGCCTGCATTCTTGATTTTAAAAATGTAGCCTACAGATTACTGTGATGGACACTAACTGCATGTGGCAATGTCACACAGTGGCAATAAATTGAAACAGGGACTATTAAAACACACACACACACTACAAATTACATATTTTTGTGTGTTTTCATTACGTTTTGTGGGGGAGGGGTGATCACATTTTGTAGCATAGGATCCATTTTATAAGTGCAATAAGACACTCTGGGTCACTGGTTGTCAGGGATAAACACCTTTCTAAGTGCTATGCACAGCGTTAGGTGCATATCCCATGACAACCACCTCTCTGTCATGTCTTATTGCTTATGTAACATACCATACCCAACCCACAGAATCCAGTTGTCACTGTTGCTTTATGTTTTGTTTCCTCCAGCCTCGAGAACTGGGACTGCAGGAGCAGGACCTGGGGAAGCAGCAGAGGAGTAGAGATTGTCTGCACCTCCTGCCAGAGCCTGCCTTATGTTTCTAGGGGTGCCCAGAGAGGTTAGTCATTGGGGGTCCTTGAGTGTACCTTATTGAGTATTCATATGGCATTATGATATTGGGGTGGACTTGTTTGATGTGCTTCCACCCTTCACTGTCACTAGTACAGCCCCTCCCCTTCAAACCATCAGTCAATATTCCCTACTGCTTATGTTGTTTTGTTGCTCACTGTTTATTGAGTTTTGCCTGTTCCGCAAGTTACTATATGATAATTTACTGTATGGCAATTTTATTCTTGAAGCATTTCTTGTAATTTGTGTATTTTGTTATACTTATTTCCACATTATTGTATTATTTCTGTGAACTGTACCTGTTCTGTTGTATTCCCTTCTCCCTGCCCCCCAGGATGCATCTAGAAATGACCTGATAGTAGCTTTCCTGGTAGAACCCTGGTAGAACTTTTGAGATAAACAAATAATAAATGATGCACAGTCAGAAGGTTCAGCCCTGTCCAATGATGTCCTTGGTGCAATCATTCAACAGTACAGTGAATTAAATGCATTAATTCAAACAAACATGAAACTGGAAAAACTGAGGACCTGCCCAGCTTCTGTCTGGGGGTCCCTGTGAGAAGGGGTCCCAAGCAACCACTGGGACTGAAAGTGGCTAACACTGGCTCTGCCTCCTGCACCATGGTCCTGCTCCACACAGCACATCAAAAGGTGGCCACCTACCACTGATGGACCATTGTCTGGTACTAGTGATCATCACACCTTGGGACTGGATGACAGGATGTGCTGGGTGGGGTGGATAAACTCAGGTTTCACAGGCAGAGCTGCCCTGTGTGTGCACCACAGATCTAGCTACTAAGAGTTTAAGTTAGGAGAGGCCTGACCTTGAGTGGAGACCAGCCATTGTATCAGCTGACCCCAGAAACTGCCACCAGCTGAGGAGTGAGAGTGAAGCCAGCTAAAAAGAGATGTGCTGCAACTGCACCATCACTTCTGTGCATTGAAGGAGTTCTTCTAGCTGGTAGCACCATAAGTAAATCAGGGCTTGTCCTGCACCTTCAGCATGGTATCATAGTTGGAATAAGCACTAAATGGCAAGGCCATTTGACCAGGGTTTACAAATACCCATTTGGGTATAAGACCCTTTGGATTGGGGGTCTAACTTGCAACTGAGTATTGCTTTCATTTATTTAGGTGCAACTCCGCAGACCAATCACATGCACTGTCATCAGACTTACATGGTTTCCACAGCCCGGTACCCAGTGAAGCAGGGAGCTTCCTGTAGTTAAAAGGGGTTAACACTGGTACCAGTGAGGAGAGGGTAATGTCCCCATTGCAGGTGGTTTAGAATAATGAAACTATGCTGTGCACATGTGCTGTGAGGGTGGGATGGTTGTGGGCTGAGATTAGATGGGCAAAAGGACACAGAAGAGCTGCCATGTTTATTATTGTCTAAGCCAGGAAGGGCAAAAAATAATTAACTGGAAATAATTATATTACACCACCACATTGCTACCGCACCCCTCCTCTGTCCTTTAGGGACCCTAATAAACTCGTTTTTATGTTTAACATAATGCACATATTATTCTAAAGTATTCAGTCACATGATCTGTGGGGACTGTGCAACAGAGATTTGACTACTGAGAGCTGATGTCAGGAGAGGCCTGATGTGAACTGGTGACCTGCCAGTATATCATCTGACACCAGAAACCATCATTGATTGAGGAGTGAGAGTGAAACCAGCCAGAGAGGGACATGCTGCAACTGTACCATCACCCTTGTGCACTGAAGGAGTTCTCCTAGTTTATGAGAACCATGAGTAAATCAGGACTTGCCCTGCACTTACTTTCATTTGTTTGGGTGCAACAGCACAGGCCAATGATATGCAATGTCATTGGGTCTACACAGTTTCCACAGCCTGGTACCCAGTGAACTACTGAGAGCTCCCTGTAGTTACAAGCTGTTAATACTGGTACCAGTGAAGAGAGGATAATGCCCACTGTACTGGTGGTGAAGAACAATGAAACTGTACTATGTATATGTGGTGTGGGTGGGCACAGTTGTGGGCTGAGCTTTGAAGGGGCATATGAAGCATATCTTAGGGGGAATATTATTTGGATGCACCTAGGATGGCACAGAAGAGCAGCCCTTGTTGTAGGCTGGCCCTGGAGGAGCATGGAAGAACCAGTCAGGATAAACTGTACCACACCACCTTATTACTTTTACCCCCCCCCCCATCTCTCCCTTTTAGGACATAAATCTGATGCTAATAAATTCACTGTTATTATGTTTCTTCTAACTGACTGTGCATATATTGATGTTATGTAAAGTATTACATTGCATACTTTGTAGGGGCTGTGATTGCACTGAAGTGGTATACAGGTGGGGTGAGTCTGTGGGGAAGTGGAAAAGCCACTGAATCCAAGGGACTTGCACCTTCTTTTACCAGACCTACTCAAACCTTTCTTTGGGTGGAGAAACCACGCAATTAACTTAAATCTTGGATACAAACCCCCGTTCAGGAGTTTATTGACCTAGGCCCCTTAACCTTGTTCTAGCCCACAAGACAGGGGGGTAGTAATCATCAGCATCCATTGTGACTTAGATACAAATGTGGAGGCACCACTGGGATCTCATGGTTTACCATCTAGATGCCCACTTGGACCCCAGAGGAAATTGGTAACAGTTTGGCACCCCCTTGAAATTATTAGAGTTACAATGAAGCATGACACACTGATCAGCTGGTGTACAAGTGAGGTATTTGAATGCTCTAATGACAATATTAGTCCTGGGAGCCCCACTGAGCCAGAAAGGAACAACAACTAGAATCAGCACTGATCATAGTGAAATGTCTCAGAAAGGTGACTGTGTGAGGATGTTTGTTTGATAGTGCTGTGCTGACTTTGACAGTGTTAGTGGAGTCCAGCAGTGCCACAGTGTTAGTGGAGTCCAGCAGTGCCAGGTGAATTATAGTGACTCATGCAAGTGTGGGACAAAAACCCAATGTCCCTCCAAAGCCTAAAGGGTTTGAGGAAAGTTCCACAAGTGGTTACAGGCTGAAGGGAAGTAATCTGCCAAGGTACAAATGAGACTGGTTGGCAAGATGCCTCTTTCACCAAGGAGAGTGAGGGACCCAGATATGGGATGACATCCAAATCAGATTTGTATCTATGATCGAGGATATTTTCAGGTGTCAAACACAGCCCTGCAATTGAAGATGGCCTTGAGAGATGGATGGACTGTGCAGCTCCACCAGTGCAGGGCTGACAATGTTCAGAGGTTGAGAAGTGGAAGTAACTGGAGGAGAGTGTAACAGGACAAGCACTGAAAGCCTTCTGAACACAGAGATCTACTGATCTAGATGCCCTCATGCAAGGCTATTTAGTTACAACCACTTGTGGAAGTTTAGAACAACCAAGCAATTGAAGGGAGATCTACAGAGTGTACTGCAGAAAGTTTACTGAAAAGGAGGTGTGGTATGCAGGAACTAGAACCAAGTGATACTTGAACATGTGCTCAGTGCTGCCACTGTTCTGACCCGCTAATCCTGAAGTTGTACAGTATTTGCAGGAGAGAAGGAATAACCACTATCCCCCAAAAAAGCTATTAAGAGAATTGAGAAAAAAGGTGAGGAACAAGAGGAGCGGTGGGGTTCCCATATGGTGGCAATGGCTGGGACTCAAGTTACTAAAAGTGGGACCACATCTGAGAGATGGTAACTTAGGATTTCATGAAGGAGTGGAGAGAACTCATGACTGTCTTAGCTCCCAAGGTACCTTAGTCTTGTGGGATGGACACCCTAAAGAGTTACCTTGCTGTGCAAGCCAGCTAGACTTCAACAGTGATGGGCACCAGAGAACAAGTGCAAAACCATCCTGTAACTTGTGACTTCCAAACCAAGATAGATGAGCAACATGAGCAATTGGCTGAGTTGTACAAGTACAACACTCAGCAATCACATTCCTAGCTAACGCTGAATGAGAGAACCCTAGTGGCACCTCACTCTTTCTTCCTACCTCCCTTTTGGTGTGGTCCTTACCAAGCCCTCATTGCAAAGATTGAAGGACTTTCTGAGCAAGGATCTGCTTTTATGAGTGCACCCTATCAAGGCATGAAGTGGGAACTAGGCCCTTGCAAAGTTTATACTTTGCCTGTGAAGTTCTCACAAAGGGGCCCACTACGCACTTTGCAAAGTACCTGCAAATTAGCCACTTCACGCTATACCACAATTCGTGAAATGATTCACTAATATGTAGGAAAAGCAGCTTCGTAGTAGTGAATTTCCATACGTCAATATAGATTTTCACTACACAAATAGAAAAACTTTGCAATTTGCAGTTTCTTGAAGTATAGAATTTATGAAGCATATTGCTATATAAATTTCTAAACTTTGTGGTGAAATCTGCAGATTGCAAATTATTTTCACTTTGCATGGACCTATTGGGAACCACCCCAAGGAAGGGTTCAGGAAACATAGAAACACAGAAGCTGTCAGCAGATAAGGACCTCCAGCTAATATTTTTTAAGGCAAGCTACCTCTTGCTGGGAGCTACAATACTGAACATAGGATTTGCAAGAAAGCGAGTTGTGCTCACAACAGAGGGAGGTGAACCTTGCAATTGTCTTTGGTTTGTAGCAGATATTCTACAGGTGGAGGCTACTTCTAACTGAAAGGTGAAATAAGGAACTTAATCAGGAAAAGACAGTCTTGTTACAATTCTTAAGATTTTCAGTGCAGGAAGAGTTTAAACCCTGGGCTAAACATTTGCCACAAATCCTGAAAAAAGTGCAGGTACAGGTTATGTATTTGACCCAGACAGTAAACTGTTTTTTGGGTTTATCTTTTGTGTGCCTTAAAAGGAAATTCCAGACTTTCTCAGGAAGTGATTACACCATAGCTACTTAATCAGCCAATAGCTTTGGTAACAGACCTGAGAACAATAGTATTATAAGCAAGTGTTTTATAGCAAACTCATCAGAACAGCTAATATTTTTTAAGGCAAACTATCTCTTGCTGGGAGCTACAATACTGAACATAGGATTTGCAAGAAAGTGAGTTGTGCTCACAACAGAGGAGAGTGAACCTTGCAATTGTCTTTGGTTTGTATGAATATTCTACAGGTGGAGCTACTTCTAACTGAAAGGTGAAATAAGGAACTTAATCAGGAAAGACAATCTTGTTACAATTCTTAAGATTTTCAGTGCAGGAAGAGTTTAAGCACAGCTGACTTATTTTGGGGCTGACTGCTTTCAGAAGCACAAACCACCAGGCTGTTTTGGGGCTGGGGAGGTTTACCTGTGTCTGACTTGGATGTCTGGATTTTCTCTGTTTGATTAGCAGAAGATTTGCTCTGTCAAATTGTTGTGTATGGTATCTTGCTGACAGGAAGGCACTCATCACAGCGGTGGGTCAGAGCTCCTAGCTGATTGTTTTGTGAGGGCACAGTTTAGGCCCAACCCCTTCCCACCCCTCACCCCACCCACCCCTGGAAATAGTTCCTTTATACCTGGGGTTCTGACATCATTTCCTCAACAATGCAAGGTGCATATCAATGTCATATCCTCTCTAGCACACAGCACTGAAAATATAAGCATACACATTGTATAATATATATATTGCTATATAACAAACCAATCACACACACAAACAAAACAAAAAAAAAAAGTACATAATCGTGGGGAGTAGTGCAATGTAATGGCTGTGGGGCAGCAGTCTTCCAGGAGACTTTCTGGAGGCTGAGATGATGCCCTATTTGCAGACAACTCTCTGCCCTGAGGGAGGAATTTGCCCGTCTTCAGGCCACACTGGACAGCAGTAAGGGAACCTTCTCCCAGGCCAGACTGGATGGTAAGAAGGGAACCTCCCCCATCCAGGGAGCACCAGAGCCACCACCGCTGCCTCAGAGGTTGCAAAGAAAGCACAGCAGTTGGATCACAGTGGGCTCAGGGAGGGTGAGGATGGTGGAACAGAGGCACACCCAGTCAATTGTTCCACTCCACAATCCATACACCATTCTGGGGGAGCACAGCTCCCCTATGGATGCACCCACAGAGGAGATTAAGGAGGCTGAGGATGCCTGTCACAAGGGAGGCCCACAGGAAGGAGGCAGAGGATACCACAAGGAAAGGAAGCAGCTCCTGGTGGGGGACTCAATTATTAGGGGGATAGAACTGGGGGGAGCAGGGAAAACTGAAGTAAGGTGCCTGCCTGGTGCCATGGCTTGGAGGGACAGGAAGTGCATCCTCAGGATCACGAGAACAGCTGCATGGGAGTCTGAGCTGGATGTCATTGTCCACCTAGGGACAAATGACTTGGCTCAACATGAGATTAGAGCAGTGCAGAAGGACTTTGTAGAACTGGGAAGGAGCCTAAGACAAGTAGCACACACAGTATCCTTCTCAGAGGTGCTGCCTGTCAATGGCATGAGTGAGGTGAGGGTACTTTGCACCATGCAGTTTAATGAATGGTTGAAAAAATGGTGTGGAACACAGGCGTTTGGCTTCATTGGTGACTGGGGTTCCACCTGGAAGGACACCAGCCTATACTGGCAGGATGGTCTGCATCTTTACAGGAAGGGAACAAGTCTTTTGAGCAATCGGTTTAAATGCTTCATTGGCAAGCTTTTTAACTAGTCAAGGGGGGAGGCACTGATAAGCAGCAGGAAAATCCCAGCCTCTCCCTACAAAACAGGGTACTAAAGGAGAAAAAGACCAAGGTATAAAGGTCAGTGGGGGATGCTGCAACTGAAGGTAAAGCCATCAAAAAATGGAAAGCAATGAGTACCAATGCCCGTAGTCTGAGTAACAAGCTTCCTGAATAAGTGGCCTTGATGGAGGAGGAACATCTGGATATCATGGCAGTCACAGAAACATGGTTCACACAAAACCATGACTGGGACTAAACATACCAGGATACACTATCTACAGGAGGGATAGAGAGGTAATAGAGGAGGAGGGTAGCTCTTTACATAAGGAAGGAATCAAGCAGCAGAACAAAGGGAAAACAGGGAGAAGAAGCACTGTGGGTAATTTGGAGACCGCAATAGCACCACAATCTGCACAGGGTTGTATACAGACCCCTTCTCAGGGGGAGGAAATGGACAAGGAAATGATATAAAGTATACTTAGTAAGGCAGAAAAAGGGGAGATATTGCTGATGGGCGATCTGAATATGCTAGATGTTAACTGGAGTGCAGTTGCAGCAGCCACTTCGAAGAGTGGGGTTATACTAGATGCCCTACAGGGGGCATGCCTTAGACAACTAGAATTGGAGCCCACTTGAGAGGGAGCAATCTTAGACCTGGTTCTCTCAAATGGAGATGAAGAGAGGATCACATATATAGAAGTGGGTAGCCATCTGGGAACTAGCGACCATCGAACAGTATGGTTCACAATAAACACAGCAATAGAGTCAAGCCATACAAAGGCAAAGGTACTGGACTTTAGGAGGGCTGACTTTGCCAAAATGGGTGAGTGCCTAAGGAATGCACTAGCAAATGGGCAGGAAGGAGGGGTGGAAGAACAATGGGGAATTATAAAAACTGCCATCACAGAGGTAACTAGCCTTTGTGTGAAGCAAATAAACAAAACTAAACGATGTAAGAAACCACTATGGTTCTCAAAGGAAGTGGCAGTGAAGGTTCAAGAGAAAAGAAAGCTTTCAGGAAGTACAAGGAATCACAGAAGGAGCAGGACAGAGAACTGTATCAGTTAAAGCAAAAGGAAGCTGGGAAGGCAGTCAGAACAGCAAAGGCCCAAACTGAGGAAAAGATAGCCAACTCAGTTAAGAAGGGGGATAAAACCTTTTATAGGTACATCAGGGAGCGAAGGAAGACCAAGGGAGGGATAGTGAGGCTTAATAAAGTGGGGGAGGGAGGGCAGAGGGTGACTGTGAAAAGGCAGAGATACTAAACAAATATTTTTGCTCAGTATTTACAAAGGAAGAGGGGGAGGTACCTAAAACAAACAATAGAAACACTCTGGATACAGAAGTTGATACCAGCCCATTTACAGAAGAAAGGGTTCTGAAAGAACTCTTAAAACTGAAGGTGGACAAAGCAATTGGGCCTGATGGGATTCATCCCAGAATTCTAAAAGAACTAAGGGTGGAATTAGTGACACCACTGACTACGCTGTTTAACAAATCATGGGAGGATGGGGTGGTACCCGAGGACTGGAGGAGGGCAGATGTGATTAGCCTTCACAAAAGTGGGAGCAAGGCGGAAGCAGGAAACTACAGACCTGTTAGTTTAACCTCAGTGGTAGGGAAAATGATGGAATCACTTCTGAAGGAAAGAATTGTCGAGTATCTAGAGGCCAGAGGGCACAGGACCCAAGGCAGCATGGATTCACAGCGGAAGGTCATGCCAGACAAATCTGATAGATTTCTTTGACTGGGTGACCAAAGTAGTAGATCAGGGAGGGGCTGTGGACATGGCCTACCTAGACTTTAGCAAGGCATTTGACACAGTCCCACACAAAAGATTAATATACAAGTTAGCTAGCCTGGGAGTGGGTCCCAAGATGACAGCCTGGGTAAAAAATTGGCTGGAGAATAGGACACAGAGAGTAATAGTAAATGGAGTCAACTCTGAAGAAAGGGGGGTTACTAGTGGGGTACCACAGGGTTCAGTATTAGGACCGGTCCTCTTCAATGTCTTTATAAGCGACATTGCAGAGGGACTGGAAGGAAAAGTATGTCTCTTTGCAGATGACACAAAGATCTACAACCGAGTTGATGCACAAGGTGGGGTGGAAAGGATGAAAAGGGACTTGGCAAGGTTAGAGGAATGGTCAAATGTATGGCAGCTTAGATTCAGTGCTAAGAAGTGCAAGGTAATGCACCTGGAAAACAAAAATCCAGGGGAAGAGTACACAATGGGGGGGCGCGATACTAACAACAACAAAAATGGAAAGGGACCTGGGGGTAGTCATATCAGATGACCTAAAGGTGGGCAAGCAATGTGAGAGGGCAGCAAGGAGGGCTGAGGGGATACTGGGATGCATAGGGAGAGGCATCACCAGTAGAAAACAGGAAGTTATTATCCCTCTGTACAGACAGCTGGTCAGACCCCATCTGGAGTACTGTCTGCAGTTCTGGAGACCCAGTCTTCGCAAAGACATAGACAGGATGGAAGCTGTCCAGAGGAGGGCAACTAAAATGGTGCAAGGTCTGCACCGGAAGACATGTGAAGAGAGACTTAAGGAGCTTAATATGTATAGCCTCGAGGAAAGGAGGGAGAGGGGACATGATAGAAACGTTCAAGTACCTCAAGGGAATCAACAAAGTCCAAGAGGGTAGCATCTTTCAAAAAAAGAGGTTTGCAAGAACAAGGGGTCACAATTTGAAGATGGGGGGCGGCTCAGAGGTAATTTAAGGAAGTATTTTTTCACAGAAAGGGTTGTGGATGCATGGAACGGCCTTCCGGAGGAGGTCCTGGAGTCAAAAACAGTGGTGGAATTCAAGCATGCATGGGACAGTCATAAGGCAATTCTAGGGGGTGGGGGTAGAAAGAAGTAGGCTGCTGGTTAACTAGGATCTGCAGCTTATCCAGTAGGCAGGGAAACTGGCAGACTGGGTGGGCCAAGCGGTCCTTATCTGCCATCAAATTCTATGTTTCTATGTTGCCCTTATTTTCCTTACCTACAGTGACACCACAGACCTTACTTGGTCTCCCGGCTCCCCCCCCCCTTACTTCTAAGATCCCTCTGTGTCTATCCCATGCATTCTTGAATCCTGTAACCATTTCAGCCCCTACCACTTCTGCTTGGAGGCTGTTCCATGTAACCACCACCCTCTCTATGAAGAAGTACTTTCTCCCATTTCCTCAGAGCCTCCCCCCTTCTGTCTTCATAGTGTGACCTCTTTTCCTTGAGCATCTTTTTCTTTGAAATATGCTTCTTTCTTGTACCTTGTTTTTACTTGTGAGGTATTTGAATGTTTCTGTCACATCTCCCCTTTCCCTCCTTTCCTCCAGGTAATACATATTTAATTCCTTGAGCTTTTCCCCTTAGGGCTTCTGATGCAGGCCATGCACCATTTCGGTTGCCCTCCTTTGTACTGCCTCCACGCTATCTATGTCTTTGCAAAGATGGGGCCTCCAGTGTTGTACACAGTACTCAAGGTGTGGTCTCACCAGTGATTTATACAGGGGCTGGTGATACCCCTACCTATGCATCCTAACATTCCTCCTGCCTTCCCTACTGCCTTGTCGCACTGCTTCACTACCTGCAGGTCATCAGAAATGATCATCCCCAGGTCCCTTTCCTGCTTTGTGGCTGTTAATACCTCTCTTCCCAGTTGGTATGGAGCCCCTGGGTTCCTGCGCCTCATGTGCATTATTTTGCACTTTTTTGTGTTAAAACCCAGCTGCCAAACTCTTGACCATTCTTCCATTTTTTTTTAGATTGTTCCTCATTCTTTCCACCCCCCCCAGTGTGTCCACTCTGTTGCAGAGTTTTGTGTCATCTGAAAACAGGCATACTTTCCCTTCTAGCCCTTCTGCAATGCCACTAATAAAGACACTGAAGAGGACCAGCCATAGCACTGATCCTTGTGGCACCCCACTGGTCACTTTGCCCATGCCAGAGTGGATGCATTTACCACCACCCTCTGACTTCTATTGCCCAGCCAATTTACCACCCATTTTACTACCTTCGGACCCACTCCAGGGCTTCTCAGCTTGTTTAACTGTCTTCTATGTGGAACAGTATCGAAGGCCTTGCTGCAATCCAGATAGGCCACATCCACCATTCCCCCGATCCACTTCCCTGGTTACCCAATCAAACAACTTGATCAGGTTTGTCTGGCAGGACCTCCCCCCTGTGAATCCATACTGCCTCTGATCCTGCAGATTATTAACAAAATACAGTATTCCCCAATCTTTTTCTTCAATAGTGTTTCCATTACCTTGCCCATCACTGATGTCAGGTTGACAGGCCTGTAATTTCTGGCCCCCTCCTATTTCCACTCTTGTGGAACTGAAAACACTTTGATGGCCCACAACAAAACTGGCCAAATAGAGACGGGATCTTGTGTACAATTGTGGGGTGATGGACATCTGAAAAGAGAGAGTGTCAATCCCCAGTGGAGTTGAAGAAAAAGAGCAAGCAGTTCCAGAAACATAGACACAGAGAATCTATTGGCAGAAAAAGGCCTATTAGCTCATCATGTTTGCCAATTCCTAAGTAATGCTGAATAGGAGAACCCTAGAGGCTCCTCCATCTTTCTTCCCACCACCCTGTCTGGTGTGGTCCTTGCCAAGCCCTTGTATCTGTCCCATCCTCATTTGAATCCACTCACTGATTATGCACAGACCACTTCCTCCAGCAGCTTATTCTCCCCCTCCCACACTATCTCCATGAAATAGTACTTCATGGTGCCTCTCTTAAACTTACCCCCCATCAGTTTCATGGAGTTTCCCCTCTGTGCTTGTGTTCTCGCTTAGTCCGAACCATTCACCACTATCCATTTTATTTACCTCATGGAGGTGCTTGTATGTTTCAGTCATGTCCCCCTGTCTCCCTTCTTGCTTAAAGTCCATACATGTTCAGATCTGCTAACCTCTCCTTGTGTGTCCTTTCCTGCTGTCCTTGGATCATCTTAATTACTTTCCTCTCCTCTGCATGGCATCCACTCTGTGCCTGTCCTTCTTTAGATGCAGACTCCAAAATTACACACAGTGCTCCAGGTGTGGTAAAACCAGTGACCTGTACAAAAGCAGCAAAACTCTCTTCTCCTACTGGCAGTCCCTCTCCCTGTGCATCCCAGCATCCTGTTTACCCTGCCCCTGGAACTACTGCATTCTGCTGATGCCTTTAGGGTGTCTGATTTTAATACTTCCAAGTCCATTTCTTTCTTAGTGCTTTCCACTAACACCTCCCAATCCTATATTAAGTGCTATCCAACTCAGGACCAAAAGGCCACCATGATCCCCAGAATCCTAATGGAAATGTTTATTGTGCACTACAGAGCACCAAAAAGGATCCACTCTGATCAGGGTTAAGATTTCAAGAGTGGACTTAAAAGAACTGTTATCTTGGGGGGTTATGCAAATCAGAAACCATGCCACATGACCCCAAGGTGACCCTCAGTCGAAGATATTTACCAGGACATTACTAATTATGTTGGGAACATTGGATCTATTGGCAAATCAATTGGAGCCAACAGCTGAGCACATTGGTACATGCATACAGTTGTGACACTGACTCACCCTAGTATTTGATGTTCAGCAGGAAAGTAAGATTGCCCATATATTTGTGCTTTGGAGTCTTTGCTGATAAATCCTGGTCAGTGACATGCCTACAGTATGTCCAGTGTCTCAAGGATCAGTTAAATACAGCCTACAATTTGGTCTTGGATGCAACTATCAAGCAAAACAGACCTAACAAGGACAGGTATGATAAAAAAGTCAAGGCAGCAGTTGCTTCCAGGAGACAGAGTTCTTGAAAAGTCTAGGACTGCCTGGAAAGAACATGGTAGTTGACAGATGGGGCATTACCCCTTACATTATTGTGGAGAAAGTTCAGGACATGCATGTGTACAAGATATTCATAGGTTTCATAGGCATTTAAGAGTTAGGAGGTCATAGACCTGTGGTAACTCACCACTGTTAGTGGTTATATCTATATTTGTATATCCCTACATTTCTATCTAAGGAATTTTTAAATGTTTCCATGCAGTCACTGTTCACTGCATTTTCTGGTATGGTATTCCAAGGAGTTACGACCTTTTGGTTAAACCATGTGCCTCTTTTGGTCGTTCTCACTGTCTGTCCTTTCAGTTTTTGTCTGTGTGACCTGATTGTTTTATTATTTTGTTGTTCATGAGGCCAGTGCATTCATAAGTTTCATTGTTGTTTATTGCACTATATACCATATACATGTCTACTCTTTTCCTTCTATACTCAAGTGAGAATAAGCCTAACTCCTGCATCCTGACACCATAGGGCTTATTTCCCATATTTGTGATTCTTTTGTTACCTTTCTTTGCACTTTCTCTACCATTTTTAATTCTCCCTTGTTTTGTGGTGCACAAAAAAGCATGCAGTACTCCAGATGTGGGCGTACCAAAGCTGTATACAGTGGTGTAATTACAGCCAAATCCCTGCTCTTTATGTTTTTAAAGATGCATCCCACAATTTTATGGCATTTTTTGTACAGTGCTTTTGGTGTGTGTGTTAAATGATAGTTTGTCATTTATAATAGTGCCTAGATCTCTTTCATTAGATTTTTTTTGTAAAATGATATTACTTAATTTATAATTGAATCCATAGTCTTTGTGGTCTAGGTACATGTCCTTGCAGTTGCTTTCATTGAATTTGAGTTTGTTCATTGTTGCTTAGTGCTCCAGTTGTTCTAGGTTCAATTGTAATTCCTTTTGGGCCCTTTCAGTGTTTACAACTGCTCCTATCTCAGTGTCATCCGCATATTTGCAGAGCCATGCTGTTTTTGACATTTGCATTGATGATATGCAGATGTTGAAGAGGGCTGGGCCCAAAACTGAGCCCTGGGGAACACCGCTTGTCACCCCCCCAATTCTGAATAGTATCCTCTGATACACCCCCTCTGTCTTCTTGTGCCCAACAAAGATGCTATCCACGAGATGTTGTTAGTGTTTATTTGCATCTAGCTTAGTTTATATATTATTAGTTGGTGTGAAACTGAATTGAAAGACTTGGAGTAATCAAGGAATATAATGTCTACAGGTAAACCTTTGTCTAGTGCTTCACTCACAGGTTCAAAAAAGTGCATCAGATTCATGAGGCATGACCTTCCAGAGCTAAATCTGTGCTGCGTTGGGTCTGTGTTACCATTCTTGTTAATACATTGTACAAGGTAGTTGTTTATTATACTTTCCAGTGTCTTCCCCGGTATGGAGGTCAGACTTATTGGCCTGTAGTTACTTATCTTCTGTCTACATTCTTTTTATGGCTGCAGTAGGCGTTGCCCTGCAGATGTTTTGCTTTGAGAAAAGAACTCCCTGCATAAATTACCTTCCAAACAACATGCTACAATGTTAAAAATAATGTTCTCCACTGAAGCCTCATTATTATTCTGCCTGTGTGTGTGTATGGGAGCTGGAGAGCACTAGTTTTCCTCTGGCTTAAGAAGTTAATTGAGCCCTCCCCAGTACTGCCTTTTTTGCAAGTTGAAACCTCCTCCAAAGTGTTGAGCTCTAGGTACTGCTTTTTTTTGCAAGTTGAAACCTCCTCCTAAGTGTCCAAGTACTGCCTTTTTTTGCAAGTTGAAACCTCCTCTAGAGAGTTTTATGGGCTTTGTTAAGTTTCAGTGCTTAGTTTACTACCTTTTGAAAACTGAGAAACTCCTGCTTTGCCGGTATCTCCTCCCCCACAGGTGTAAATTCCTTTGTTTACTGACCATACTGGTTGATTTTACTTGCTTGGTTCCCCCACAGTATGAAAGCCTCAGGGCACTAGTTCAGTAGTTTTGATTGAAAAAAAAATGGCATTGCAGAAATCTTGTAAAAAGTATATACTGTAAAATTGCCCTTAGCTTTAGAAAAAAATTACATTGCACTTTGCTTTCTTGACTTTCAAGGAGAAGTTAGCAGTTAAAAACTCAAAAAAAAAAAAGGAAATTCAAATAAGAAAAATGCCTGGACCCATACCATATTAGTAGCTGCTGTGCTGGGTTTTCCTTTTTTGGCGTAAGGCAGGCAACCTTCCTGTCCTTGTCCCTCATAGTAAGAAAGCAAAACTAAACTTGTGTTATTTTAAATGACTGATAAAGTGACATGTCCATTTTGCATCTCTTGGAGATTAAGCTGTATCCCTTTACCTGTATGGAGTAATTCACTTGCCACCAACTCTTAAGACCTTAGCTGTAAGATACAGCATGTATGTAAGGTGATACATGAAATCAAATTGCATTTCCTGAAAAAACAGGTTAATTTCTCTTCCCTACCTCTGCAGCTATACAAAGCCAATCCCTTATCTCACATTTTTTGTCTCTGTTTCTCTGTTTCTCTCTCTCTCTCTCTTTCTCTTTCTGTGATACCTACTGCTGGACAATACAGCTGTCTAAACAAACAAAGCTGTTTTGTTTCTTGAAGAGTAGCAGGATTATTTTCTTGCTTATTTTAAGTGCCTGGGTAAGCCACAGGAAAACATATCTGCTGCCAGGTGATGGCTTAATTCCTTAATGCTCCCATCTGCACTATGAAAAAGAAAAAATAGAGATTATTGCATAAGAAGTCACAAGATATCTATAGAGAGAAGAGAATACAACACATTAATGGTTACAACTGCATTAGACTACAAATGCAGACCACAATGCAAAGTTCTCATGAACTGATTCAATGTTAAACTAATTGACTTTATATTCTGTATGCTTCTCTCTTTTTTTTTTTTTGATGTCACTATGATCTCTATTTGTTATTGCTGTTGCAAACATTTGTTCAGGAGGTCCCAGCCATCTCAGGAAAGACATAGATGGGGTGAAGACAGCACAGAGAAGGGCAATCAAAATGATGCATGGTCTGCACCAGAAGCACTATGGGGAAAGACTCAGTGAGTTAAATATGTACTCTCTTGAGGAAAGAAGGGAAACGGGAGACATGATAGAATCATTCAAATACCTCAAAGGTATCAATAAGGTACAGGAAGGTTCAATTCTGCTGAGAAGGAGATGTTCAAGGACAAGGAGACATAATATGTAGCTGGAAGGGGAGACATAGAGCGGCTACGAGGAAATATTTCTTTACAGAGAGGGTGGTGGACACCTGGAACAGCCTGCTAGCAGAGGTAATGGGTACTGAAATGGTAACAGGTTTCAAACATGCATGGGATACATATAAGGGGACATTGGTAACAGGGCTGGAGTGCGGGGGGAGGGGTAGGTTAAGGCTGGAGATTAGTTATGGTCCAAGGCAGCACAGTTGGTTGGGACCTTAGTGCAGACTAAGTGGGCCAAAAGGTCCTTTTCTGCCAACAGCTTCTATGTTAGTAAACAGCTTGTACATGAGCATTATACCTTCATGTTGTCATCAAGTTTTAAGATATTAAATATAAAGCATATGGTACCAGTAACACAATGCCATTAACAAGTACTGCTCAAATATTCAAAATCCACGGAATCAACCCATTGTCAAGTTAAATAAAAGTACATATTGCTATAGAAGTCAGGACCATAAAGAAAAAGAAAAAAGAAACAAACACAGTAGAAAAAGTGTATAAAATAAGCCAAAGCGGGATGGGGGGGCGGTTAATATGTATAAAGCAAGTTTGCAGCAGTGAACTACATTTTCGCTATACGTATGAAAGGATGGAAGCTCAAGTAAAATATAGGCCCTAAATATAAAAAACAGTTAAAAAGGATAAAAAGGAAGGGAAGGGGTCCTAGACACACTGGAAAAGAACAAAACAACCCAAAAAAATCAGAGAAACTGACCGGCATAAAATTTAAAGCAACAAAACAGTGAATAACATTTGGCAGATTATAAAGGGCAACATATTATCATTTGCAATAGTTACATTAAAAGGATCAAGGAATATAACAACAAATGATGACAAACAAGATAGCTAAATGAGGACGTGAAGAAAGTTACTCAACAACAACAAAAAAACTTAACAGGCAATGAAATATCTGAAAACAAAATCACATGATTAGAATATAAACATTTTAGAAGAAACATGGAGGCAAAAGTAACCATTTCAAAAAGAAAATGGAACTCAAACTTGCAACAGATGCAGACAAAAGCAGCAGCAAGCAATTGTGCAGTTACATCAATAGCCTGACCCTTCCCCCCCCCAAAAAAAAGAATATAAATAATATTAATATTAAAGGGGAAACAGTAACAAATCCAGTGGAGGTAGCAGACCAATTTAATGAATATTTGCATTCCTTATTCAAACCCAATCACAACTCAGTCCCCTGCCCCTGTACATTACCAGGAATGCCAACAGAATAAATATCAAATAAGTACAGACAACATACTACAAAAAAAAATCATCAGAATAAAAAAAAATCTGAATGCAAAGTTTTCACTAAAATACTGAAATTAAATACTGGGATAATCCATAACCAGGCACCCTCTCAAAATATTATTTTAAAAATAATAAATACAGGTTTCAGGTACAATTCTGGAATCACTACTTAAAGATATAGGTTAACACCATGTCTAACAGCGATTTCAGTGACAGAGAGCAGCAAGGATTCACAAAGGGACAATCATGTACCACAAATGTAATCTGTCTCTATGAAAACGTGACCCAGTTCTTGGATAAAAATACTCCATAGATATAATTTCTGTTAGACCTTTGCCATACATGTGCCACTTAAAAAAATGTCTTCCCTAGCTATCAACCCCTGTATTATAAACAGTAGAACCCAAACCAGCCAAACTATATGGAGATTTATCACTGTAAGCCTTATGTATTATGCAGATTGTGATTCTTAGCACTTGTAGGGTAAGTAAGTGCCGCTGGACTTTTTTTCTGCATATGCATCTCAGTTGTTATAGGGTCCTAGCCATGTTCACCCTTCCTGAAGCCAAGCTAGCCACAATTAGTCTTACAGCTCCTGGTAGGTGACATCACTTTAGCTGATGTATTACTGTGGCAAGCTGCTATTTTCAACAAGAAGTTAAAATTAAAAAAATACAGTGATGTGGACTGAGAAGCAACTTGTGCAGGCAAATCATCATGCTAGCCTAGATATTCCCAGGTTGCATTCAGTTAGCCTAACCAGTGGGAGCAGAAGAGGAGTGGGACACAGATCTAAAATAGAATCATTTAACCCATTTGTGATTTAAAGTTACATGATGCTCTTTTAGTTGGGTGTAAGAAATCAGTGTTCAAGTGCGACCAACAGTATAACTTCTACTCTCAGAGCTGGTGGACAATTTATATCATGGAGCTGATGCATTCTCTTGTTAATATGAGCTGGCATGCTACTGTACATGTTACTAAATGATGCCCCTGTAACTAGATCATGAGCAGAATGCAACACTGGTGTCCCTTGAAGCAAAGATAAGGTAGCAGAGGGCTGGGATGTGGCAAAAAGAAAAAAAAATGAACTGAGGTAAAATTCACAATAATCAAACTAATTATAATAATAAAAATAATAGAACAATCATACAACCACGTTAAGAATTTAATTTCAAAGACTTCGGGTTCTTTTGGTTCTGCACAATGACCTTATGGCTTTACACAGATTCATTACTTGACCAAATAATCTGTAATTTTAGCCAGTGCCTCTGTAGGCTACATCATTCCTCAAAGGGGAATAGTCACCAAAATACTGGAAAGTATGCTGATCCTCAGTCAGATTTGCACCTCTTCATCTGTGTGAAGCTGGTCTTTTGTGAATGCCTGAGGAAAAATTATTTATGCCTGCTGATTGGGTTCATTTCTCACATCTGTGCTGCTCCAAGTTCGTGCATGTTCAGTAGCGCGAGGTACCCAATGATGTCACTGATGGACCAGACTCTCCCTTGCAGTACTGAAACAACATTATAGTTGACTGTACCTTTATCAGTCTTTTAAGTGTTTATCTACATTTTCTCTATGTTTTCAATTAATGTCATCTGTCTTTAGTGTTCCCTGATTTCACATGCTGATCTGTGGTGGTTTTCGACTCATCTCGCAGAGTGTAGCTAAAGTAATGAATCTAGCATTTCTGCAGGTCCCCATCAATAAAACACATACAGATAAATAAAAATGTATTTGTGAGTTGCTTGTTGTGCTGTTACTTTCAGTGCAGTGACAGCTTTTTCCCTGTAATGCGCCCCAACCACCCATCCCACCAAACAAACAAAAAAAGGGATCTTTGTGGGAGAAGCCGTGTTTATCACTGTCACCGGGAAGCACCGTATGCTACAAAACTGACTGGGTGCGTGTGCTGGTGTGCATTTTCACTGTGTTCCTTATTATGGTGCATACATTTTCTGCATTCAAAATGCAATCTCCATTAATCTGTTTGATAATGACCATACCCCACCCCCCCACCAAAACACACACACACACACACACACACACACACACACACACACGGCTGACTTTTGCATTCATATTGCATGCACTTACTCTACATATTTTTCTTTCTTTTCTTCAATGTATCTACTCCCTTTTGAGTGTTTCAATGAAATCTTTCCTGCAACAAAAAGTATTTGTCGTGTTAAACACCGCAGAGTTGCAGACACATGCTGGCTATGGGCTGGTAAAGCACAATTTGCTATCACGCCATCCCTTGCTCGCTAATGTTCTGGCAGTGGAATGCCTTCTTTTCCACAGACTCACTATTGCATGTTTAAAATGACTCTAGCTAAATAATATGATTAATCTTTTAAATAACCTCAGCTAAAGGAATGAATGCATTGCTACTTATAAAAGACTGCATGTTTAGTATTCTACAATACAGCACATGACATCAGACTTGTGTGCAGACAGAAGGTATGCTTATAAAGCAATGAACAAGTGATTTAAAAGTGATGGTCACATTTTAAGCTACACTACCCAAGGCAATCACTACATTTCTCTATTTTCTGCTTTGCAATATCAAATTGTAGTGGTGATTGAAACTACACTGCTGAATACGTGCCACATGCTGCCATACAAGATGAACGACATTGTGTTATGTGGCATGTGTTGATGAGGCAAAAAAATAATCAGCTTGAAGTGCTGTGGTCTTATTTGGTCTGCAGAAATTTAGAGAAAACAGATAAGCACCTGCTATAAAGCAATCACACGAGGTGGATGAAGTATAAATTACCATCTGTTTATTAAATACTGCAGCACAAGCCCAATAAAACAGGACCGAAAAACGGACTAATGTTTCACAAAGGCACCCCTTGTTTCATCAATGAAGCGAAGTGCCCTGGCTACTAATCCATTCTACAGTCCTGTTTCATTGAGCTTCTTCGCTACAGTATTTAACAGATAGTCTCTTCATCAATCTAACTGTGATTGCTATAGGTGCTTATCTGTTTTCTCTAATTCTGCTTATATTGGCAAAACACTGCTATTGTTTACTGGTGCTAGTAATTTTCTTTGTTTTCCTTATTTGGTCTGCATTGGTTATTACTGCACACATTTCTTCTTTGTAAATGGAATCACCATTAAAGTTACATACTTTACCCCCAAAGCCACCCCCTAAGAGACACACAAACACCCACGCACACACACACATATTCTTTCAAGACTTCGGAATGATTATTACATACAATGACTCCACCACATCTTTGGTTATACAGTATTTTCCCAGTGCACGATATAATATATTCACTCCTTTTCTGTGTTTACAGAAGCAGTTCCATCAACCATGTGTATTGTGACATGTTTGGATGAGGCAAGGACTGCACATGCAAGAAGAGATTACAAATGCACCACAGTGGTTCTCTTCAGTAACACTGCCTCAACCTCCCATAGCTTCCTCCCCAAAAAGTGTCATCATATCACACAGTGCCCATGGCTTTGATCAGCAACTTAATTATAGTTGACGCTAATGACATCGTTTACATTTTCCATTTATTATGTGCATTGTTTGAATATGGGGTGGGGGAGCTGATTGTCAGTGATCGGCAACAATCTTTCTGATGCCTACACTGGAATGTCATGCATCACTGCCATCACAGTGCTGAACATTGTGCATCTACATGCTGCATTATGTATGGCATAAAATCAAAAATAGCTTACATTTCATACATGAATGCCCTATGCCCCGACCAGTATAAGGGTGTATTACATTTTCTGGCAGACTTGTTGGTTACATGGCGTACGCAAGATCAATGGTAATACATCAGCAACAACTAATGGAATGCTTGTTTGACCAAAGGATGACAGCCTGGTGCACCTGTTGCATTCAGTTTGGAAAAAAAAGAATTATGATAAAATTAGGAGAGATGTGGGCCAATACAGCCCCTGTACCATTACTGCATGTTAGTAGTATACGTTGGGGCAGCCAATGTTTCACAGGCATTGCATTCAGGTCGATGTGAATAAGCATATTGTAATATATGGAGATAGGCAAATAATACTATCCTATCCCATACAAAAAAATCCTGGTAATACAACACTAGGCAAAGTGATCATACCGTCATTACTCTCTGATAATACTATCATTTAGAAATGATAATACCATCATTCCACCTCTGAACAATAGTATTATCAGAAGCAGTCAGCAGCATGAGCTTAACCACCTGTAAGCATCAAGTGCGAAGTTTGCAAAGCTTGTGGCACTCGTGGTCTCACAAAGAAATAAAGGATGAAATAATGCAGACAAAACAGCAGCTTTCTGAGTTCAAACTGCAGTTTAATAACTGGAAAGCAAACTGCTTCCCTAGCTCCTCGGCCCTACTATTGGGCCTTCAGTTAGGGGTAAGTTAAATACTCACAGGTGCTACTTTTATTCTGGTAGCTTAAAGAAATACACACACACACATAATACAAATAACCAAACTTAAAAAATAGTAATTTTACAATAGCAAAATTCTCTGTTACTAACATGAAACAAGCTCTTTTCCCCACACTGTGTACTTAAACATACTGCATATTCCCTTATTAAATGCTACATTGTTTCTTCATATTTAGTGATAAAATAGATACAACTTTCAATTAGATTCATTAAGTATTAGCTCGGTGAGAATTTTTTCTCACCTGTGTCTTAGTTTGGTTTGTATATATCATTGTATATTGTATAATTTTCCCTTGGTTTACTTTCCCCTCTCATTCACTCCCCCCCCCCTCCCATTTTGGTATATATGTGCATGATTTGTATGTGTGATATATATGTAATAAACTATGTGACCTTGGATGAAATATGTCAGTTAGCCTAGATCTATAATAAGTTCATGGCCTCTGGGCTTGTAATTCTCTACGACAATCATCAGGTTTATGTTTCTAGGTTAGATTTCCTATATGGAGTTGCAAAGCACTTAGAGCGAATGAAAATACAATGTTATAAAGATTGTTTTATTAAATTATTTAGTCTTCATAAGTGGCACAACGAAATAGAATGTGCCATATAAAACTATTGAGTTGTGTCTATTTTATCACTAAATATTAAGAAACAATGTAGCATTTAAGAAGGGAATATGTAATATGTTTAAGTACACTGTGTGGGAAAAGAGCTTTTTTTATGTTAGTAATAGAGAATTTTGCTATTGTAAAGATATTATTGTATAAGTTTGGTTATTTGTAATATGCGTGTGTGTATTTCTTTAAGCTACCAGAATAAAGGTAGCACCTGTGAGTATTCAATTTACCCTTAATTGAAGGCCCGATAGTAGGGCCGAGGCGCTAGGGAAGCAGTTTGTTCTCCAGTCATTAAACTGCAGTTGGAACTCAGAAAGCTGCTGTTTTGTCTGCATTATTTCATCCTTTATTTCTTTGTGAGACCACGAGTGCCACAAGCTTTGCAAACTTCAAATTTTTGGGACTTGCCTTCCCTTTTGTGTAGCACCCAGGATACTGCCCGAGATGCACCTTCTTTTCTGGTTTGAAGTGTCAAGCACGAGCAGTCTTTTGAAAGTAAAAGAGTCTCCTGACAGAAAGGCTGCTCGTCGCGTGCCACAATACCACAAACTCGTAAAGTGGAGGCTCCTAAAATGAACACCACTGAAGACCGTGTACGTTTCGTCCAGAACCAGGAAAATGCCAACACAATAAAAAAAGCTAATTTCAATGTAAAACTCCTACAGACCTACGTCACAAAACAGGGAGAGTCACTCTCTATTGAAACTATCCCCATAGAGCAGCTAGACTCCATCCTCGCTGACTTTCTCTTTCAATTAAAAAAAGCAAGACGGCTCCGAATATGAGCTGAGCACAGTCCGAGGTGTCCTGGGGAGCATAGACAGACATCTGCATTAAATAAATTACCCCGCATCAATTTTTCAAAGCCGATCTACAGCCTTCAAACAAACACTAAAGACACTAACAGCAAAGCAGAAATATTTAAAAAAAACTGGGGATGGGCAACCGGAAAGGCAAGTGGAAGCTCTCACAGAAACAGACATAGATCTACTTTATACTTTGGTCCCACTAGGCTATGACTCCCCCACAGCACTCCTCCTTGTGCTGTTCTTCAATATAGGGCTGCATTTTGCCCTACGAACAAGTGAGCAGTACCTCCTCTGTTGGGGTGACATAGTACTCAGTAAAGACAACCAAGGAAATGACTACTTAGAATACCAGGAGCCCCAAACCAAAACCAGAACTGACGTGAACATAAGGGACATTAGACCAGTCCACCCCAGGCTATACCACAACACCACAAATCCAGACAGAGACACGGTAAGGGCTTATGAACAATATTCAACACAAAGGCCTCCTGCTATGCTACAACCTGTTGCTCCATTCTATTTAACACCGAATCTGAAACTCAAACCCACCAGCCTATGGTTCAGAGCGATGACAATTGGTGAAAACAAAATTTGTAGCATAATGAAAATGCTACAACAATCTGCGGGGCTCCCACCAGAAAAATGCATCACTAACCACAGCGCAAGAAAAACTGCAATACAAATGCTGATCGATTCCAATGTGCCTCCCACAGATGTAGCCCAAGTATCCGGTCATAAAAATATTCAATCAACAATTATAGTACCTTGTCTGAGCAGAAACAACAGAAAATCTGTGCCTTCCTCTCCGGAGAGCAACCCAGCACATCAACAGCTCGTCCAGCACCTCCTCAGCTTGCACAACCTACAATCGATACGGTGACTCACTCCATTGCAGCCCACAGGAAATGACAACACAAATGTCCACCACAAATTCTCACATCTCCACAACTGCAGGAAACATATTGGGTTCCCACTGTAACTTTTATGGGAATTTCGTGATCAACATCCGGAAGTCACTCCCCTACCCAAGAAGCGATGATTTGTAGTGTACTCCAACTAGCAGGTCTCCCTTGCAAAATAAACAAAAACGTTTAAAACTTAAATTTCCATGTTTTATTAGCCACAATCATTGGCTGTTCAACTAAATTAAATTCTGAACTGGTTTACTTCAAATCATAATATCTTCTTGTTCCTGATTTCACTGCAATGAAAGAAGCCTTCAGCCAGCAACAAAGGTAAGAAAATACTATTCCTGGCTCCAAGTATTGCAAAAAATTACACATAGCTAAGTATGTATTTCTTGGCAGAAATACCATCTCGAGGTTTTGGGGACTTTGGGAACCTCTCAAGCTTCACTCTTGAGGTACCAAGTTCCCAAAACCTCTCGATAGTATTACTGCCTTGTAATACATACTGTACTTAGTTATCGATTATTCTATTTGTAACCCATCCTATTAGTCACTGACATCCTGCTCATAGATTTTGGTAACAGTTGGTTGATGTCACACGAAGCAGTGCATTTCCTAGAGTGTGGCTATATTTATCTGAAAGTCCATTGTGGCCATTATCTCTGGGAACCTAAAGCCAGGCGCACCATGATTATCGGCACTGGCGATCATATCTGAAATGTGCCCTGTTTCTCATATACCTAGCCCATTTCTCTCTCAGTATGAACTGTTATTAGCTTTGTTTGCATACAGCATTACTAACTTTTCCCAGTGGCCTGTGGAACCTTGATACGAGTGTGTACCACATTCTGGGTTACCGAATGCTTCCTTAAATCGGGTCAGTTCAGCTTAAGTTTTCCATTCTAATGCTACTATCCTGAACTTGCTCCATGACTTAGTTCCACTACACCGATCCTTATGGATCACATGGATGTATTTTATCAGCAGTGGCGACATTCCCACGCCTGGTAGCAACAACTGTCTGTGCATTTCTTTGGAATCTATGGCTTGCAGTAGGCAGTCACAAGGGCATTCACATGTGAAGAAAAGTGAAAATGTTATGGCCCTCTCCAAAGGACACCAGCATTCATCAAGTTCCTTTTTTTTTCCCTCTAGTTCATGTCAGCATGCCCATGCTTATACACCAACTGCATAGCCCACAGTTCTAAACCACAATTCTGCTATGAGGGTTACTTATAGAAGCAAAACTAAGGAAAACACTGCAGGAATGATTCAAAGGGCAAATGGTACCAACATCCCCCTGAGAAAAATGAAAGATAACCCCCAAAATGTTAACAAATATAACCCCCAACATCATAGTAATTGAAGCCCGTCTCAAACACAAAACAAATACATTATGCCACACATGCAGGACCAGATTCACCTGAGCGATGCTCTTATGAATTGTTGATTCTTGCATTCATTAGCCTCTCTACAGGTACTCCCAAAACTGTGAATGTGTGGTTCACTTTCTAATCCCATTAGCAGCCAAGACAGGCATTTCCTGCTATGACTATGACAACTAGGCAAGACAGACATAAGTTGGAAAAAATTACAGTTATGATAATTAAGTGAACAGCTATGAGAGACACTTTTGGTGACTGCGAATTGAAATGAACAAAGGACTGATACCTTGCTCCAAACCCCTCAACACCTTTTGCATCATATCGCATACCACTTACTATGAAAAAACACAGGACATGACAGAGATTCTGGTTCTTCATCAACCCCAAACCCCCCAAAACTCCACCACCGCTGAATGCATCTGTCATAAGATTACATGGCACAGGCATCTCTGAAAATAAGTATACATTAGGCTATGTGGATTTCCAAAAAGCATACAGGAGTGCATTTCAAAGCTGACCTGATTGTATGCTTCATTTTTCACTGCATCTCACCGCATACAACATTGCCGGCAAACATGTATGTGAAGGAAAGAAACACTATATGCAGTGACAAAGACGGACTCACAGATGTCCATATCTCTCAGTAGCAAACCGTGACACACTAAAAAAAATGTGACAACATTACTATTAAAAATAAATCAAACAAAGGACTTCCTGCGTAAATTACCTACCATAGAACATGGTACAGGTGACAATTGTTGAGTCCGTGATTACAGTGATCCCACCCTGAAATAAATGTGAGCATATCTGTAGCATGGGCAAAGCCTTATTGTCTTAGTTCCATGGGAGAGAAGAGAGCTGGGACTTTTTATGTGGGAGGTAGCATTCCGGGTAATGTAAGGGTTGTGGGAGGGGGAAGAACCCACCCCAGACAAGCAGTACCCACACCCAGACCAACACCAAAATCCCTTGCTGCTTCCCGCTGGTACCTGCCCCACAACAAGCAGTGCTGGCCCCCAGACCAACATCGAAATTCCCTTGCTGCTTCCTGCTGGTACCCACCACCAAACAAGCACTACCCATCCCCAGATCAGCACCGAAATTCCTTTGCTGCTCCCTGCCTGTACCTGCCCCCAGGCCCAGACCAGCACCAAAATCCCCAACAGAGTACCCATCCCAGCAGCAAAGAAAACTTCCCTCTCCCTCCCACTGCCCACCCCGCTCCCTCCATTCCCCATCTTGGCAGCAAAGAAAACCTCCCTATCCCTACCACTGCTGCTGCCTGCCCCGTTCCCTTCATTCCCCATTCCAGCAGCAAATTTTTATAACCTGTTAAAAAAACAAAAAACTGTCCCCCGATGTCTTTTTTGTTAAGCTTGTAAAAAAGAAAACAGTCCATTGTCATCTTCCTGTCCCCCTCCCTCTGTGCACCACCTCCCTGCATCCCCCTTACCCCATACTTACCTCCAGATGTTGGCACTGTCATCTTCTCCTGACTGGGATGCATCTGCACTCTTCAAAGCCGAACCCCAAACTGAAGAATCAAAGGTAAGCCCAATAATGGGAGTCAATGGGGGGTCAACTTAGATTAATATCTTAGCCATTGTTTTGGAGTTTTGGCCCAAAATTTTCAACATGGGGTTCTTGGGACCCCAGCTCATGAACACTGTCACTGTCAATTCGTTACTTGATTTCTCAGTTGCTGCACAGAATCACCTTTTGGGACTGATTAATGAAATAACAGTGCCAGTGTTTATGAGGTGGGGTCCCAAAAAGCTCATGTTGCAAATTTGGTGAAAAAATTCCAAAAAATGACTGCGTTATGAGCATGGATTGTATAGTTTCTATGTATGTTCCTAACTTTGCCAATTTTTAATATTTTCACTCCAGATTTTCAATATTGCCATTTTTTCATACCTTCCTATGAACAGTATAGCTCTCATTTTTCACATCCTGCCCGAAACATGTTTTCGCTCCCATGATGTAGAATGGCACGGTCACTGTGTGAAATCAACTTTGCAATGGATTAACAACATCATAGTGCCACTGTTCATGAGGGGAGGCCTCAAAAAAATCATGTTGAAAATTTGGTGAACATATTCTACAAAATGACTGTGTTACGGGCGTGCTGTGCACAGTTTCTATGCACGCTCCTAAATGTGCCAATTTTTAATATTTTCACTCCAGATTTTCAGCATTGCCATTTTTTCACATCTCCTCATGAAAAGTACAGATATCATTGTTCACATCCTCCCTAAAATGTTTTTTCGCACCTGTGGTGCAGAATGGCACTGTCGATGTGCTAAATCACATTTCAGCTCAGGTGAACAAAATGACTGTGGCACTCTTCATGATTTGGGGTCCCAATAAAGCCATGCTGAAATTTTGGTGAAACAACTCCAAAAAATGGCTGAGTTACACCTAGTCGTTTCAAATTTCTACGCGTGTGTGTAACTTTGGTCATTTTCAATATTTTCATTTCAAATTTTCAGTATAGCCATTTTATCACACCACCTCACAAATAGTAAAGCTGACATTTTTCACATATTGCCCATAATGTGTTCTTGCACCTGTGGCACGGAATGCCATTTTCCTACAGATTTGAAATTTTTCACCTACACAGTTCATGAGTCGGAGTGACAAGAAGACTATATTTAACATTTGGGGACAAAATATGAAAAATTACAAAGCCTCCAACTGACCCCTGCTGCAACATACCCATTTGTTCAATCCGCGCTGTGTCTTTCTTTTAAAAATGGTTGCTTTGGCCTATGAATGGGGAGGCAGGAAATGATGCCCAGAAATGTGCAGATGGAGGTCGAGCCACACAATCTTTTCTTTCCAAGGGGCAAATTTTTGTGCAAAAGCAATATAACATTCACTTGAAAGGCCGTCTACCCCTGGAGTTTTCCTTCTTTTTTAATGCTATCATTGCCTCCTTCTCACATTCTCCTGATGTTCTTCATACATACATTTTCAACCTATTACTCACCTGTGCAACTCTATACTCATTAACATACACTCCTTCAATACTTTACTGCCATTCCTATTATGCATCTCTCTAACTCCTGCTCTACCAATGCCAATACCAGTAAGCAAACATTCAGCATTGACAAATGCTTGTATAATTACAGTGGTGTACTCCAGTCATAATGAAGCAGCAGCGATCAGCCCCCAGAAATGTAACTGTGATACTGGGGGTGCCAAATACCATAGTGTCAGGATCAGGGATCAGTCCATCTTTTTTATGGCACTGGGGGTGTCCAATCCCCTAGTGTCAGGTTTGTGGATTAGTCCATCTTTTCTTATGACACTGGCAGCACCCAATCCTACAGTGTCAGGATCAGGGATTAATCTGTATTTTGACTGGGGGTGCTGAATCCTCCAGTGTCAGGATTAGGGATCAATCCATCTTGTTTTATGACACTGTGGGTGCCCAGCCCCACATTGTCATGATCAGGGATCAGTCCATCTTTTTTATGACACTTGGAGTGCTCAGTCCCCCAGTGTCATGATCGGGGATTGTTGATGTTGGTCTTTTTCATTTGTTTTTCAACTGTAAAAAAAAATAAAATAAACTCCATTGATGTCATCTCTCACTTAATTGTAACACCAGGGCTGGCCAATTCCCCCAGTGTCATGATCGGGGATCAGCAGTGTCTTCTTTTTTTCTTTTTGCACCTGTAAACAAACAAAAATGGTCTGCCAGTGTATTTACAGCCGTTCATTCCCACCGGCCCTCCCACAGAGCATCTACCACCTGTGCCCTTGTTTATCCATGGTGGGGTCCAACGCTGTCATCCTCTCTTTAGTGCAGACATGCAGACTCTTCAAGGCCAGACTGAGAACTGAAGCTCCAACAGTATAATGCACACTGGATAGAGGGTGAAGCACTAGTCAGGGTGGCTAGCCCAAAAATACACAAAACTTCAACATAACAGTGCTTCAGGAAACAGGCAAACAGCAGATAAATTATAGAATTAAATCTTTTAATCCACCACTGTGCTCATCCCCTAGCACCTTGGCAAATTGTTTTCAAGGGGGTGTCAGCTAACATACAGGAAGTATTTGTGACATCACAACAGTGTGAGATTCCCATTGGTCAAAATTGGCTTCACTCAATATCAAAAACAAAACACAAGGAATATCACATTCAATTAATACAATTAATTAAACCCATTATTGACAAGTTAAAGAAGGCAGAAAGGTAAATCTTATGTCATACATGTATGCATTTATATATCTACATGCATAGAACTTCATTTTTATGAATGACATGTTTCAGCCCACCTAACTGGAGCATACGTTAAATAATTACAAATGTGTGTGCTAGCTGGGATCTCCATACAGGATACACCAATAATTGCCATATTGAAATTACAGACCCTCCTAATCAGAATTGAGGTAGATGCTTACTTACAGTTTAGGCTGTTATAACTATATGATGAATAGAGTAGGAGACTAGGGAGAAAAAGATAACTCAAATGTTATGTTCAGGCCCTCTGTGCCAGAAGATATTTGTATCCAGGCCATCTATACCAGAAAAGTTGTATTTCAAGCATGCTGGACATCTGTACAAAATACAGGACAGAAATAATTAGCATAAACAACATAATAACCCTGAAGAACAAAAATGAATGTATACATACATATAGAATTCTTGCAACAACAACACTCTGTATACATATACAAATACATCCATGTTTCTTATACTTTGAAACTTAGTCTAGGAACTTGGAGGAAAAGGATGGGGGAGAGGGAGGAAGGGGGGGAGAGGCAGACAGAAGAGAGAAAAGGGGCATATAGTAATGCACATTATTTTCTATATTTTAGAAGGGGGTTGAGATCCCATCTTTCATTTAACCCTTTCAGTCTCACTGTGTCTACCATAAAAATCTAATAGCTCTCTCTTTGGAGCAATAGATTCGGTCAATCTCCACCTCTGCCTGGACAGTGCGCATTCTCTGTTCCCATGAACCTGAACATTCTTGGATCTGAATTATGCTCTGTAGAAAAGTGTCTACCTATAGGGGTATCCATTTTGCTATTTATGAGAGAACGGATATGTTCTTCTATCCTCTCTTTTAATGGTCATATGATTTTACCTATAGAGTATACAGTATATCACAGGTACACCACAAAAGTAGTTGTACATGATATAACATCCTTAATGTACACATTTTTGCTGTCTCTTCATGTGAGTTATTTACCTGTTCTCATGTACTGGCAGATACTGCATCTTTTGCACTGGTAATTGCCATTAGGTTTTCTAGATAGCCAGGTATCCACTTTTTCAGGTCTTCTAAGAAATTGACTGTGAACCAATCTGTCTTGTAAATTTGATGACTTCCGATTGGTAATTCTGGGCTTATCTGTCAAAATTTAACTCAGGATTTGATCTGGTTTTAGTATATCCCAACTGTTCCATACTATATTGCCCACTTGTCCTGACAGGAAATTATATTCTAAGGAGAATGTCACTGTCTTGTTGTCTATTTCCTTTGTGTGCCTACTACCCTATTTCTCAAGCAAATCTCTCTGAGACATATTCCTCACTCTCTCAATACTTTGTACAAAATATTCATTTTTGTACCCCCTTTCCAAGAACCTGACTTTAGGTTCTTCTGCCTGCTTCATATATTCAGCATCCTCTGTATTGTTGCATCAAATTCATATAAACTGCCCATATGGTATCAAGTTTTTAAGTTTATATGGATGAGAACTATTAACAAAGCATTAGTTGATGTTTGTTTCCTGAAGCCTTTTGTGTAGATCATACCTGTGGCTTTATTTACTGTAAACGTTAGGTCCAAAAAGTTTACATCTTCTGTTTGTATGTCTGCAATAAATTTCAAATTTAGATCATTGTCATTTAACTATTTTACAAAATCCACAGCTTCTTCATGTCTCCCCTTCCAGATATATAGGCAATCATCTATGTATCGACCCCATTTCACAATATTTGCAAAATGGGGATTCTTATTCTTATTTTGTAGGTATTCTAGTTCCCAAAGACCCATAAATAAATTAGCATATGAGGGGGCCACTGAGGCTCCCATAGCTGTGCCACAAATCTGGGCAAAAAATTCACCATTAAATTCAAAATAGCTATAGCACAGAATACATTTCAGAGCTTCCATAATGAAATCAGTTGGAGCACCTGTGGCAGTCTGGTCCCTATCAAGAAAAAATCAGGCAGCTTTTATGCTGTCCTCATGCCTTATGGAAGTGTACAGAGATTTTACGTCTATACAAATCCAGAAGTAATCTTTCTCCCAAACAATATCTCTAAATTTTTTAATCGTATCACCTGAATCCTTTAAACAAGAAAGTAAATTGTCCATACCGAACTGTAGGAAAAAATCAACAAATTCACTTAAGTGTTCAGTTAATGGACCAACTACTGAGACTATAGGTCTCCCTGGTGGCTCTGACAGATTTTTGTGTAGCTTTGGTAAACAGTAGAAAGCGGGAACTACTGGATATTCACAATACAGGTACTTATATTCTGTGTAAGTTATGATTCCATTCTTTGTTGCCTCTTCTAGCAGAACAAACAATTCCTTTTTATATTGGTGGGTGGGGTTACTTTTAAGTCTGTTATAATTATTGATATCAAAAATCAATTTTTCTGCCATTTCCTGATACTGTTCTTTATTCATTAATACAATATTACCCCCTTGTCAGATTTTTTGATAACAATTTCATTCATTTCAGACAACTCTTTAAGCACAAATTCCTCGGCCCTAGAGAGATTTTTATACACAGATGTGGTTGAGTTATCAATCAATTGTCTTACTACGAACAAAATGGTATTCTCAAATGCTGAGATGCTGTTATTAACTATGATGGGGCAGAAGTCAGAACGACAGTTAAATGCCAGGTTGCTCATTTTTCTAAAGTCCTCCCATGCTGCACAACAATCTTTTTCTTCTGTGTGCATAAATGTTGTATTTTCATTTACAGCCATCAGGTGAATGAGTTTGTCTAAATTAGCTTCAGTAGTATTCATTGAGTATTCTTCCTGTCTCTCAGTCTCCTGTAGGTCCTGTAGGTCATTCATTATCCCTAATTCTCTAATTAAATGATCCAGGTCTTCTTCAGATTCCTGTATTGGTTCCATTTTCTCCATAAACCCCTTAGTAACATCCATTATTTGTTGTTTCTGCACAAAATATAATTTTAATCTAATTTTTCAGAATAATTAAAAAATTTCCACAAAAACCAAAAATGTATTTACTAAAGGAGTGGGTACAAAGTTTAGCCCCTTCTTCAAAAGAAAGGTTTGCACAGTGTTGAGTTGGTAATTGCTTAGATTGATTATTTGCAACTCTAATTTTTGTTCATGCTCTTCTGTCCCCTCAGATTTCACCTTTTGTTGTTTATATCTTGTCCTGCAACCTCCTCTCTTACCTCGTCTTGTTCTTCTGGATGTATGGCCTGGACTGCACTCTCCCCCCTTCTTTAAAAAAGGTCTTGTAGTTGTATTTTTACTTAAATCTACTGTGACTATCTTCTGACCTTTATCCAAATGTGTCTGCTCCCCTTGTTCAGCTCTGAGGTTGAAATTCTGTTTGCTATTATTTCTTTTCTGCTTTCTAGTTTTAGATCATCCCCTACTTTTTGATCTACCTTCTGGTTCTTTAAATGGTATGAATGCAGTTCCTGCCTCATAATCATGAGTATCACTGGTTAATTTAGTTTGCTTTCATTCAATCACTTCCCTTTCATGCTTCTTAATTTTCTGTTTAAGAGCAAGATCCAGTTTCTCAAAGTCCTTATGATTCCTATATGCTGCCACTTCTGTTTCTGCTGATTTCAAATCTTCCTCAAGTACCAGATAATTCTCTGTGTCTTCATCAATAATTAGTTTGGTATAAGCAGCCAAAGCTGTTGCAGAGATTTTCGGGCCATGCGTCTTTACATTTAAAAGTTTCTAAACCACAGAAAGGAGTTTTAATCACCCTCAGCCCTTGCTGTACAAGTTCCCTCTCACAATATGTTTCTAACAAGATAATGTTATAGCTGACATTAGTTTACTTTATCAAGAGTCTCTCCAACTTCAGAAATGCCAATTTAATGTTATCTTCAGCCGTAATTGAAACTGGTTCAGATCCTGGGGTCAGACACTCAAGATTTTCTTTTAGTTTCTGTTTCCTTGTCAATAATGGTGACACATCTTCCAAACTTTTTCTCCCTAGTCTCCTACTCTATTCATCATATAGTTATAGCAGCCTAAACTGTAAGTAAGCATCTACCTCAATTCTGATCAGGAGGTTCTGTAATTTCAAAATGGCAATTATTGGTGTATCCCATATGGAGATCCCAGCTAGCACATGCATTTGTAATTATTTAATGTATGCTCCAGTTAGGCGGCCTGAAACATGTCATTCATAAAAATGAAGTCCTATGCATGTAGATATATAAATACATACATGTACGAAATAAGATTTACCTTTCTGCTTTCCTTAATTTGTCAATAATAGGTTTAATTAATTGTATTAAATGAATGTGATATTCTTTGTGTTTTGTTTTTGATATTCAGTGAACCTAATTTTGAACAATGGGAATGTCACACTGTTGTGATGTCACTGCTTGAAAATGTATTTGAACTAAGAATACTTCCTATATGTTAACTGATGACCCCTTGAAGGCAATTTGCTGAGCTGCTAGGGGCTGAGCACAGTGGTGGATTAAAACATTTAATTCTATAATTTATCTGCTGTTTGCCTGTTTCCTGAACCGCTGTTGCATTGAAGTTTTGAGAACTGAAGCTACAGGTAGGCAATTCAATGTATTTCAATGGGGTAATGCACTTCTGTTTTCTTTATACCTGACTTCAGAAACCCTCCTCTGGTTCCACCATGTGCTTTGTTTAACCTGCGCTTATCTCAATGGTGAGTTTCATGCTGGCCCATGAGTTGAGAAAAGTGGCACCAATAGGTACAATAACAGCAGCAGCAGGTGGAAAAATGGGACTTGCAGGGTCAGAGGTGACAGCAGCGCCAACGGTGAACTTAGCCTCTCAAGCATCTGCACAGGCCACATGGGTAATTGCTGTGGAGGCTATACTCCTGGAACTACACTGTCTCAGCACAGTCCCTCCTCCACCCCCATCACCACCAACTTCAAAACCCTCCCCATTCCTCAACACCAGCAACTGCACTCCCCTGTGTGGTTGACAACTCCCCAGAGTCACACTGGCTGGACAGTGACAAGTCAGAATTCCAGTAGGGGCTCACCTGCAGTTACAATCATTGTATATTCCAATGGTGTCCCATAGGTGCAGTTGTTTTACACTGCCCTTACAACATCTTACAGGTTTACAGGGTAACCAAATTGTACATGCCAATGCTTTGAATGTTAGCTCAGATCAGTTTGCGATTCGTGTACACAGAAGAACACAGATGTCTTTGTTTACTGACAAGCACATCATTAATAATCCACAACAAAGTGTGGGTTGGGCTGGTATTTACCCACACCTGGCAAGTGACCAACAATGCCAGGCATGCATATGTTCCAGTACACTCCACACTGTGCAGTGGATTACTGTAAAAGTACAGCTAGTAGAAAGTAAAGAATTAAAAAAAAAAGTTATTAAAATACTCAATTTCTAGAGTGGAGCATAGGTACAAAGGGGATGAGGTACTGGGTTTACTTGTAGATGTCAGCTGTCCAGGTAAATCCCTGTCTAAATCAGTCTTATCTTAAATTAAGGCAGTACCCATTTCATAGAACCATGAGACTAAAACGGATTCTGCAATTGATAAAACTGTGCTAGGCAGTTATAGCTGGCTAAACTCTGGCATCAATTTCCTTCTCAAGGTTTTGTGAAATGTCTTCTGCCTTTCTTTACTGCTTTATTGCAAAGACATCAGAATTGATATTATTGCTGGACAGCTGACAGCTGGGTAGCCCTTCATACCTACATAGAAAATAGTTTATAAGACATTACCTTCTGACTTATAGGGTTGTTATTCCTTTGGTTTTTTCCCAAAAACTTTGCTCCTCATCTTAACAAATTTGAATTGAATAGACAACAATCTTGGTCTAATTTAAAGCAAATGTATGACACAGGTTTATTGCTTAGAAATCCCAATGCAGCACTAAATACAGAGAATACTTGATAGGCAACTATGCACAACCAGTGTCTTCTGCCACAGCAGGGTTCTGATTCCCTCTGATCAGGGGATTGAAACCCAAGAGGTCCATAGGAATCAGAACTCCGAGGTGACAGAACACATTGGTTACGCATAAAGTTGCTCATCCTGTATTTTTTACAGTGTATAGTAGTATTATGTGAAATGTGTCAATTGTGCTTTTTTCTCTCTTTCATAATGAAACTGACTTGTGAAGTCTCTAGAGGTTCTACCACCCTTTCTGTGAAGAAATACTTCCTTGCTGTACCCTTAGTCTACCCACTTCCAACCTCATGTCATGCCCCCTCATTCCTGGACATCTCCTTTTCTGAAAGATGCTACGCTCCAGCACCCTATTTATTCCTTTTAGATATTTGAAGGTTTCTTTCATATCACCCCATCTCTTCTCTTCTACCAGGTATATATATTGAGGTCTCCCAGTCTCTCCTCATATGACTTTTAGTTCAGGCCCTGCACCATCTTTGTTGCCCTTCTTTACTGCCTCCACTCTGTCTACATCCTTATGGAGATGCAGCCTCCAGAACTGGACACCATATTCCAAATGAGGCCTCACCAGTGATCTGCACAGTGGCATCATCACCTCCTCCTTCCTTCTGCTGGTGATACCTCTCCCTATGCACCTCAGCATCCCACTGGCTCTCCCCATAGCCTTGGTACATTGTTTAGCCACTTTTAGGTCATCTAGTATGATTACCCCAAATCTCTTTCCTTTTTGGTGACCATCAGTCCCCCCAATAATCCTCCTCTAGGTTTCTGCAACCCAAATGCATGATTTTGCACTTTTTTGCATTAAATTGCAGCTGCCACACTTCAGACCATTCTTCCAGTTTACCTAGGTCCCACCTCATTTTTTCCATCCTTCTCAGAGTGTTCACCCTGTTGCAGATCTTAGTGCCATTCACAAAGAGGCACACTTTCCCCTCCAGCCCCCCTGCAATTTCACTTATGAAGACATTAAACAGGACTGGGCCCAGGGCTGATCCCTGTGGCACCCTGCTGGCCATACACCTTTCCTTAGATTGAGCACCATTTACCATGACTATCTTCTATCATTCAACAAGTTCCTAACCCAGTTTACCACCTTATGACCCACTGTCAGGCTGCCCAGCTTGTTTACAAGTCATATGTGGAATGGTATTGCAGGCCTTACTGAATGCAATTCATGTTTATGTTTAAGCCCATGAAACTCATTTATCTAGTTAATGCATTTGCAGCCGTAGTGGTTCTGCCAGAGACTGTTTATATATAGGTGTCACTATGGCCTCTCTCTCCAGTCTGGTATAATTTGCCCTTCTTTGAGTGATGTTATGAATAATTTGTGGGTTGGATGTGCCATGTCCTCAGCTAGCTCCTTTAACAGCCTTGGGTGTAATCCATTTGGCCCTGCTGATTTGCCTGGTTTGATTTTTTAAAGCCTATCTTTCACATCTTTTGGTGTTAGACCTAGCTCTAATTCTTTGTCATAATCCAGTGTTTTTACATAATTCAGTAGTTCTTTTGGTCCATGTGTACTTATCAAGTACTGATTTAACACTATTGCAATTTCCCTTTCTTCTGAGATTACTTTGTCTCCTGTTTTAAGCAGTCTCATGGTTTTTTGGTTCCCCTTTAAGGATCCTATATAGTTACACAACTGTTTGCTGTTGTTTTTAACATTTGTTGCCAGTTGAATTTCTTTATTTTTGTTGGCTTGTTTTATCTTATTTTTGCACCTGTTTGCTTGTTTTTTTGTATTTATTACATCTGTCTATTGTTGGTTGTGTTTTGTATCTGTTGTAAAGCTTTTTCCTTTTTCTTAATGGTTTGCCTGATTTGTCTGTTCCACCATCCTGGCATTCTCCCTGCCTTATTATACTTTCTGTGTTCTGGCACCCATGCGTTAATGCAATGTTCTAATTTTTGTCATATTTTATCCCACATATCCTGTGTTTGTAGTCCCCCTAGCTGTTGTCCCCAATTCCATTGTTTCAGGTAGCTCTTCATTTTATTGAAGTCTGCCTTAGGCAGCACGAAGCCAGGTGTTTGGATTTAAAACTGTCCTAGATAGAGTTTGGCAGAGAACAGGAAGAGGAAGGAGGTGCTGTTAGAACTTCACTACTCTACTGGGACTTAAGAATTAGAACTCTACCACTGGGAGCACTGGGATCTTCAATTTAGGGTAAAAAACAAACAAACAAAAATAAAAAACAAGAGTTAGTCTGTTTGTCTGAATTGGGTGAAGGGAACTGTTATCTGTGCAGTTAGCTAGGTGAAGAAGGGAATTGTAAATTAGGGGGAGTGGCTTAGGAAGCATGAAGCCAGGTGTTTGGATTTAAAAGTGCCCTAGATAGCTTTTGGCAGAGAACAGCAAGAAGAAGGAGGTGCTGTTACAACTTTGCTACTCTACTGGGACTATATAGCCCCCCCATCCACCCCTCATCCGTAGACAGTTCCTAGCCAGATCCACTTTTATAGGCACAGGATTTGACTGACAACAGGAACTTCCTGTTTGGGAGTAGGAAGGGAATGATCACAGTGGCACAAAAGACTCACCATCCTAAAGGAAAAGAATAGTTCTCCATCCCCTTAGCTGCTGGAGGTATGACTCTGAGCAAGTAAGAAGGAGACTACCGAGGAATACAGGAACTTCCTGTACCAGAACAGGAACAGCAGGAGCTTTAAGGGCACAGAGGCAGTAGGAAAGTAGGGAGAAAAAAATAAATAAATAAACAGAGAGAGGAAAGAGTAAGCATACAAAACAACAGTTGAGGGCCCACAAATATTTTGAAAGGTGCTTAATTTAAATAAAGATATTATTATATCATTATTATTATTATTAAAGATGATGGGAGTGGTGCTGTGCAGTGGCTGTGGAGCTGCAGTCTTCTGGGAGACATTCTGGAGGATGCAGTGTTGTCCCATCTGCAGGCACCTCTCTGGGGTGAGGAAGGAGCTTTCTCGTCTCCAGGCTGAGTTGGCCAGGATTCAGGAGACCTCCTCTCCCACCCAGGAACCACCAGGGTCACTGCCACTGCCTCAGAGGTTGCCAAGAAAGAGGAGTGGTTGGACCACAGTGGGCTCAGGGAGGTTGAGCATGGTGAAACAGAGGTGCATCCCTCCAGTTGTACCTCTCCACAATTCATACACCATTCTGGCAGAGTGTGGTTCTTCTATGGAGGCACCTGCAGTGGAGACCAAGGAGGATGCTGGGAACCTCCACAAAGGAGACCCACAGGAAAGTGGCATGGGACCCCACAGGGGAAGGAAACAACTCCGGTGGGGGACTCCATTATTAGGAGGGTAGAACTGGGGGAGGAGGGGGAGAGGGAGGTAAGGTGCCTGCCTGGCACCATGGTTTGGAGAGACAGGGAGCGAATCCTCAGGATCGCGGAAGCAGCTGCATGGGGGGAGGGAGTGGGATGTCATTGTCTACCTAGGGACAAATGACCTGGCTGAGAATGGGATCAGAGCAGTGCAGGAGGAGTTTGTGAAGTTGGGGAGGGGCCTTAGAAAATAGCATGCATGGTAACCTTCTCGGAAGTGCTGCCTGTCTATGACATCGGTGAGGCTTGGGTGCTCCACACCATAGGATTTAATCAATGGTTGAAAAACAGGTACAGAGCTCAGGGTTTTGGCTTCACTGGGGACTGGGGGTCCACCTGGAGGGATGCAGGCCTATACTGGCGTGATGGTCTGCATCTGTCCAGGAGGGGAACCAGGATCCTGGGTGATAGGTTTAAATGCTTCATTGGCAAGCATTTAAACTAGCTAAGGGGGGAGGCACTGAAAAGGAGTAGGGAAATCCTGGCCTCCCAAAAAAATCAGGGTAGTTAGTGAGGTAAAAACCAAGATAGAGAAGTCGATGGAGAGAAGGGCAGGGGTAAATGGAGAAAAAGGCAAAGGCAGTAAGGACAGGGATGGGGCAAAAAGGGGTAAGGCCATCAAAAAAAGGAGGTTAATGAGTACCAATGCCCATAGTCTAGGTAACAAGCTCAATGAACTGGTGTCCTTCATGGAAGAGGAACGCCTGGATATAGTGGCAGTCACAGAAACATGGTACACAGAGAACCATGACTGGGATGTCAACATACCAGGGTACACAATCTACAGGAGGGACAGGGAGGGTAAAAGAGGAGGAGGAGTAGCTCTCTACGAAAGGGAAGGGATCAAAGCAATAGAACTAAAGGGTAAACAGGGAGGAGAGGAGGCACTGTGGGTCACCCTGGAGACCAGAGATGGCACCACACTCTGCATGGGGGGTGTATACAGACCCCCATCTCAGAGGGAGGAAATGGACAAGGAAATGATAGAAGGCATCCTTAGGATGGCAGAAAAAGGGGTGATATTGTTGATGGGGGACCTGAATATGCCAGATGTTAACTGGAGCACTTTTGCTGCAGCCACATCCAAGAGCAGGGTCATTCTCAATGCCCTATAGGGGGCATGCCTCAGACAGCTAGTGTTGGAACCCACTCGGGAGGGAGCAATCTTAGACCTGGTACTCTTAAATGGGGATGGAGAGAGGATCTCAGATCTAGAAGTGGGTAGCCATCTGGGAACAAGTGACCACCAAACAGTATGGTTCATGATAAACACAGCCGCAGAGTCAAGCCATACAAAAGTGAGGGCACTGGACTTTAGGAGGGCTGACTTTATCAAAATGGGAGAGTGCCTCAGAAAAGCACAAGCAAACAGACAAGAAGGAGGGGTGGAGGAACAATGGGGAAACATCAAAACTGCCATCACAGAGGCAAGAAGCCTTTGTGTCAAGCAAATAAACAAATCAATACAAAAGAAAAAAACACTATGGTTCTCAAAAGAGGTGGCAGGGAAGGTTAGGGAGAAAAGGATAGCATTCAGGAAGTATAAGGAAACACAGAGGAAGCAGAAGGAAGTGGGAAGGTAGTAAGACTTGCAAAGGCCCAAACTGAGGAAAAGATAGCCAACTCAGTTAAGAAGGGGGATAAAACCTTTTATAGGTACATTAGGGAGCGAAGAAAGACCAAGGGAGAGATAGTGAGGCTGAATAAAGGGGATGGTGGGTGGGCAGAGAGGGACAGTGAAAAAGGAGGGATACTGAATGAATACTTCTGCTCAGTATTCACAAAAGAAGAGGAGGGGGCGGTACCAAATCCAATCAATAGCAGCACTCTGGATAGGGGAGTCAATAACAGTCCTTTCACAAAAGAAAGGGTTCTGAAAGAACTCCTAAAACTGAAGGTGGACAAAGCAATGGGGCCTGATGAGATTCACCCCAGAATTCTAAAAGAACTAAGTGGAGAACTACTGACACCACTGACTACCCTTTTTAACAAATCATGGGAGGATGATGTAGTACCTAAAGACTGATGGAGAGCAGATGTGATTCCCCATCACAAAAGTGGGAGCAAAGCAGATGCTGGAAACTACAGGCCTGTTAGCTTGACTTCAGTGGTAAGGAAAATGATGGAATCACTTCTGAAAGAAAGAATTGTTGAGTACCTAGAGGCCAGCAGGGCACAGGACCCAAGGCAGCATGGATTCACAGCAGGAAGATCATGTCAATCGAATCTAATAGATTTCTTTGACTGGGTAACCAAAGCAGTAGACCAGGGAGGGGCTGTGGACATGGTCGACCTAGACTTTAGCAAGGCATTTGACACAGTCCCATACAAAAGATTAATAAACATATTGGCCAGCCTGGGAGTGGGTCCCAGAGTGGTAGCCTGGGTAAAAAATTGGCTGGACAACAGGACACAGAGGGTAATAGTAAATGGAGTACACTCCAAAGAAAGGAGGGTTACTAGCGGGGTACTGCAGAGTTCAGTACTGGGTCCGGTCCTTTTTAATGTCTTTATAAGTGACATTGCAGAGAGGCTGGAAGTAAAAGTATGCCTCTTTGCAGATGACACAAAGATCTGCAACAGGGTTGATACATAAGGGGGATGGAAAGGATGAGAAGGGATTTGGCAAGGTTGGAGGAATGGTCAAAAGTATGGCAGCTTAGATTCAATGCAAAGAAGTGCAAAGTAATGCACCTGGGAAACAAAAACCCAGGGGAAGAGTACACAATGGGAGGGTATTAACAACAACAAAAATGGAAAGGGACCTGGGGGTAGTCATATCGGATGACCTAAAGGTAAGCAAGCAATGTGAGAAGGCAGTAAGGATGGCTGGGGGGATACTGGGATGTATAGAGAGAGGCATCACCAGTAGAAAACAGGAAGTGGTTATCCCTTTGAACAGACAGTTGGTGAAACCCCATCTGGAGTACTGTGTTCAGTTCTGGAGACCCATCTCCACAAGGACATAGACACAATGGAGGCAGTCCAGAGGAGGGCAACTAAAATTGTACAGGATCTGCAACAGATGCCATATGAAGATAGACTAAAGGAGCTTAATATGCATACCCTTGAGGAAAGGAGGGAGAGGGGGGACATGATAGAAACTTTCATGTACCTCAAGGGAATGAACAAATTCCAAGAGGGTAGCATCTTTCAGAAAAGGAGATGTGCAAGAACAAGGGGACACAATTTGAAGATAGAGGGGGGATGGCTCAGGGGCAATGTGAGGAAGTATTTTTTCACAGAGAGAGAGTGGTGGATGCATGGAACAGTGTTTCTGAGGAGATCGTTGGGTCAAAAACAGTGGGGGAATTCAAGAATACATGGGACAGACATAAAGCAATTCTGGTGTGGGTAGGAAGAAGTAGGTGTTTGGTTAACTAGGATCTGCAGTTTATTCAATAGGTAGGGGAAATGAACAGACTAGGTGGGCCAAGTGGTCCTTATCTGTCATCAAAGTCTATGCTTCCATGCCTTATGAAAGCATTTCATCAGCATTTTGCCTTTTTTTTTTTGGTTTAACCAGGAGAGACACACTATGCTGAAAGCTTGTTTACAGGTGCGACCTAGGAGCACAAGGAAATTAAGTGACTTGCTCAGGGTCACACAGTATGCAAGTGGGGGCTGTGGGATTCAAACCCAGGTCTCCAGGTTTGCAGCTCAGAACCTTAAACCTCTGCTTTATACTGCCTCCTCACTGGCTTTGACATTAGTTATTACATTTTTGATTTCTACGGTGATGCTTATTGTGATTGTGATATGTCTTGAAGTAGGATCAAGTGGAATTATCCACTGGAATCACTTGTTGGCCATTGAGCATTTGACCCAACCCCCACCCCGTGCTGAGGCTGAGATCATGGACCCCCCCACACACACCTAAACCAGAGCTGCAATGTGTGCAGAGGAGCTACCGTGTTAACCCAGTCAAGGTGAACACTGCAGGTAGTTCTGGGTATCATTTGCATAGCAGTGAAAACCCAGATCATACCGCCTGATGATCTACTCCAATGGAAGCAAACATGTGACAAATAACATGGGAGCCAAAATCAACCCGAGGCACTCCACAGCAGAAGGCAGCAACCTTCAGGATGTTATCACCCAGCTCAGCCTGCTATATGCTGATGGACAAGTAGGACTCGAACCATCATATCACCATACTAGAGAGTCCAACTTATTACATCAGATGGATCAACAGCACCCCATGATCCACCATGTCAAATGTTGAGAAAAGATCCAACAGTACCGAGAAAAGATGGAATATGGACCACTGTCTCTCACCAGGAGAAGATCACTGAACACCATGACTGGGGTGGTCTCCATGCTATAACAAGGTCTAAACCCAGACTTAAATGGCTCGAAGATCTCATAACATTCCAAGCAGTTCTGTAATTGTGTTGCTACTACCTTCTCAATTACCTTTATTAACAAAGGGAGGTTTGAGACAGGCTTGTAATTTGCCAGATCCTCAGGGTCCAATGATGGCTTTTTCAGTAGGGGTTTCACCACTGCCCTTTTCAGTTCAGTGGGGAAACACCCTCTCGAAGTAAACTCTTGATTATCCCAGTGGTTATCTGAACCAGAGCTGACCAGCAATATGAGAGGAAGCTGGTAGGCCCCAGGTTCAACATACAGCATACAGGGTGCAGCCACAAAACCCCTTTGGAGACCTCCTCCATTAGGAGTGGCCTAAGCTCCGCCCATAGTGACAGAGTGTTTAAGTTCCTTACCTTTTGAATACTGCAGGCTACAACTGGCCAGCCTGTGGAGATACTAGCTGTGATGGAGGACACCTTGCAAATGAAGAATTAATTAAATTTGCCACATTTTTCTGCAGTAAAGATTCTTCTTGACTGAAGACATAAGATTTAACAATCTGTCCATGGTGCTGAAGAGTTGAGCTAGTCGATTTTTCCCTTCAACAATCACACATGACAGGAACATTGTTTTTTTCAGTGTAACTGCAGCAAATATTCACTGTAGTGAACATTCAGTGTCAGTTTATCTCCATCTGACCTGGATCTCCACCAGGAATGCTCCAACCTCTGCCTCTTAGTCTTCAATTGCTGAAGGTCATCATCAAACCAGGGTGAACTAGGGTGGGACAAAAAGGGAAAAATACAATAGGGTACCAGAGAATCAGAGGCTGCTTTAAGTGCTTTATTATAGCCCTCTACAGCATTCTCCCTCCTCTGGCACATTCTCATTTCATGCTTGCAGTGTCCAGAACTGCAAAGTGAATATTTGTCTCCAGATTTCTAACAGGATGATATCTGATTATCCCCAAAGGAGGGGGATTAAAAATGGTGGGCCCCACAGAGGAACTGTACGGCATGATGATCCAACCACCCAACCGGATCAACCCTGATATTGCTAATGTCAAGATCCAATGCCAAGACCAAATCTAAGGATTTTTGGTGAACCCTGGTGGCAACTGCCTGTACTAGGCCCAGTGAAGACATCAATTTGAGGAACTTTGATCAAACAATCTTATAACACTCCAGGTGTCTCCCTCAACCTGTTCATGCACATAATAAGCAGAAATATTTACATCATAGGGGAAAACTGTTATTAGAAAAGGAAGCTTTTGTCTACACAAAATGTAATGGTTGCTTCTGTTAGTCAGGAAACAATTGCTTAGATAGACTGTTGGTACTCTGCTTTTCAGATGGACTCTGTAGATACCAACTTGACGTCGACATCAGATATTTGGATGGGACTCCCCAAGCATGCTCTGTGAAGCCCAGACAACATTGTTACCTGACATGTTGTTTCCTCTGGCACTGAAAACTGAAACTGTTAGAGAGGGGCCAGAGGGAAGCAGAAGAGGAGAAATCATTGGCATCTCCTGCAACCTCATGGTCTGTGGCTCTATGCTGCACATCAAAGGGTGACCACCTGCCATTGACAGATGGGTGTAACCGGTGCTCCTGATGAAGTAGGAATTTCCCTGCCACACACTCCAGCCAGACTACACACTATCTGCGAGTGCACTCATCAGAACTAGGGAATCAGATTGGGTATTAAGGGCAGGAGCCCTGTATAATATAAACATTTAGGGCCAGTGCCCCACAACAGCACAGACCACTACCATCCCAGTGCACCCCTACTCTAGAATTACATCAATAGGAGTCTGGTTTTCACATCAGCCAATCTGGTTGCTCCTGGGACCCAAGAGAACTGTAGGATTGCTGGTGCAAATTTCTGGCCAATTGTCTGCCGAAGGATGGACCTCCAGCCTGACCCAGGGTGACTGATGGTAAAATGGACAAATGCTGATCTGGTATTCCCCCGTGAAAAGCAAAGGCTGTTTCCAAGGTTTTGTAGCCTGAGTGTGTCTGCAGTGAGAAGCAGGCTGGTAGAGCTGCAGCAGAGGTGAACTGTGCATCTGTCAGAGACAGTGGAAGCAGAGAAGCAATAGTTCTGCTACATAAAAAGAGAATAACCGATAGGTTTGTGTCTATTACCAAGGAGTAATAGCATCGAGAGGTTCTGGACACATGAACCTCGAGAGGTTCCAATGTGTCCAGAACCTCGAGATGACAGTACTCCCTGGTAATGGACACACAAACCTATTGGTTATTTTTTTAATATATTTGTTTGTAATGGGCGGTCGACCATATCAGTGGAGAACTGACTTTGTACTGGTCGACCGTCACACTGTCCCACACTGTGCTTTGAGCAGCCTGCTTCGCTCGTGATGGTTCCCGCCCCCTGCTCATTTTTTGCTAATTCACATCCTACCTGCTCTTCATGACCAGAACGGCAGCATCAACCAGATATTTTCATTTGCTGAGGCAAAAAAGAAAAAAGAACTGAGAAGTGCGACTACCGAGTTTGTTCTCATTAAGCGAGAGAAGGGCCACCATGTTTTTTAAACTGTTCTGCCCTCCCACACAGGAAAAGTGGCCAATGAGGAGGCACACTCAGGACATGGGGGCAGAAGGCATCTTTTTGGGTGCTTGCAATGTTACTATTATCACCATAAAACTATACTATTAAAAGTAATTGACAGTACTATTAAAAGTGATTGACAGTACTATTATCACTGAACCTTTGAGGGCATTACTAGATTCTTTTTGTATGCTTTACAGACCTATTAAATTGAAGATCCATATATTAAAGGGAGGTAATTGTGTGCTAGCGGAAGGCTGCAGCTACTGTAGATAAAGATAATTTTTCTGTGTTGCAGCTGGAGATCATGACTGAAACTGCTCAGCTGGTACCACAGCCAAATATTGGTTATCCCCCCACTTGGGACCGGATGTCAGAATGTGCTGGGTGGGGTGGCTAGACTTGAGTTTCACAGGCACAGCTGCCCTGTGCAACAGAGATTTGACTACTGAAAGCTGAAGTCAGGAGATGCCTGATGTGGATTGGAGACCTGCCGGTATATCATTTGACCCCAGAAATCATCACCAACTGAGGAGTGAGAATGAAATCAGCCAGAGAGGGACCTGCTGCAACTGCACCATCACCTCTGTACACTGAAGGAGTTCCACTAGTCTGATTGAACCATGAGTAAATCAGGGCTTTACAAGCATCTGCATCATTGTATCACAGTGTGAATAAGCACTGAATGGGCTAGGCCACCTGCCCCTTTGGAATTAAGACCCCTTGGGTTGGAGTCTAAGTTGCAACTGACCATTGCTTTTGTAACCCCCTTGCAAATGGGGGTTCCTAGAAATGCCAGTCTGAGTTTACCGTAGCTAGTTTTGTTCTGTCCTTCTCCCGCTGTCTCTCGGGCTTCTCCTGACTTGGCCTCTAATTTTACTGACTTCCCAGGTCCTATTTGTCCTTGTGTGTGCCCCAGCTTGCAGTCAAATGAAAATCCAGCCCCTCTGGGCTTAAACTGCTGACCGCGGGCTCCGCTGCAAAAGCGCTGCCTCCAGGGCAGCGGGAGTTGCACTGGCCCGCTAAGCGCCTTTGATGTGGAGCCGCTTGTTTTGCGGTCGCCTCGGGGACTGTGCTGTGGGTCCTGGGATCCCTTCCACCTATTTGGGACCCGGTGACCACGGACAGCCTGCTGGGGGACCACTCAGATGGGAATTAAAGGAGTTCTGACCAGGGCTCATTTGAGTATGGCTGTACAGGGCCCCGGTCATCTGAATAATGCATAACAGTGTGTCTGGCTGCCTCCAGGGTAGCTATGTTAAGCTCCAGCTGAAAAGTAAAGAATTAGAATGTTTTAAATAATGGAGCTGTTGCTGCTTGTTGGGAATATACTGTGCATGTGAGGAAAAGTGCTTAAAGTTAAAATGAGTACTGTTTCCCTGGCAATTCCAGTATCTGGGACTCTGTGTATCAGCCTGTCAGCTGCTGCAAGGGGAGCTTACATAAGTGCAGTAGTGACAGGAAAAGTAAAAGGGCCATGTTTTTCATCTGTGCAGCGACTGCAAGTACAGCCTTTAAGCTATAGAACTGTGGGGCATTTGAGGCAAATAATTACTTCTTTCTGGCTGCACCAGGACATTATTAAGGACTGTATCTAATCTGCTATAAGGGACAGTGGGTTAAGCAGCCATTGCCAGCAGTACAGCCAATTGGAATTGCAACAATAGATAGCCAGGACTTGTGGGACATTCACTGCATCTCATGGGTAAGCACCCAAGTGCTTATGGGGGCTTACAGGGACATTATTTTAGGCGCAAATTCCACAACCCAATTGTGCCTCGAGTGTTCTGATTGACAGGTTTTTCAGCAACTTGGAGACAAGTCACCCCATCCCTGCTACCAATCAGGAGTTGAGCTAGGAGCTCTATAAAGAGACAATGTTGCCAGTTTGTCGGGAGATTCAGAGATGCAGAGCTGAGAGAGAGAGAGAGAGAGAGAGCAGCATAGCATGCTCCAGCCTGCTGGGAGCCCCCCCATGGGGGAGGGGCTAAGGCTCCAGCCATGCCATCAGGCCTGGGCCACTTAATTCAAGCCCTTTCAGTCTTCAGAGGGCATTTGTTATTCTCTTCAGTTAACTAGTTACAATAATTGGGCTTTCTGCAACAGCTAGTCTGGAGGTTGCCAGTACTGTCTTCCAGAGGCTAGCCTTCCCTCCCATGTCGGGGAAAGATGTGGACTGAAGAATCAGATGTCCAGCAGCGGTGAGAGCGCTGACTAGACCAGATGACATCATGCAGTGGTGAGAGCACTGACCAAGTACCTCAGCGGTGAGAGAACTGAAGAAGTCTTGGATGCCTCGATTCTTGGATGAGACCGTGGAGGACCTGGTGAGTACCCTCGTACCTCCAGGTGCGAGGAAAATAACAAGTAATCTTGGGGCTCCATGCCCCATTAAGAAATGTGTGCTGTAAGTGTGAAGTATTGAAGTCATCAGTCTGGGCTACTAACCCCATAAGAGACTGCCTAGTTCAAGTAATGAATGCATCTTGTCTGTGGCCCAAATGGCTAAGTTGCAGGTGCAGCAAGATGCTAAGCTTAGTGAATCTTATAACTGTGTAGCTATGGGTTAGAGTCCTGCCATCGTGGAGCTGTCTGCCAAGGCCTTGCACTTGCCACTTCATGAGACAGGAGGCCCTAGAGCATATTAATGTCTTAAGATACCTTAAAGAGAATGTACCTGTGTCTGCACAGAATTTCGTCTAAGAGCGCTTGGTATAAGTGTTAAATATCTAGACGTGCTGTACAGGACTTCGCTTGTGGATAATGTTCTTGGTATATAGAATGTACTGGACGTGACTGCCTGAAACTAAAGTATGGGATGCTTGATAAAAGTGTCATTGACAACTTACTCTGGATGGATGCCTTTTGGTATACAAAGTACTGGATGTGACCATATTTGAATTGCATATAGCATGCTTGACAAAAGTATCACCCTTATTGCTTTGGTTGGGACTTTCAAATATTGTGCCAAATGTTCTGGATGTAAGATCCACATAGTTTGTTCTGGAATGTTCAGAAGTCTGTGAGTGTAGAGCCATCCCTGATTTGTCTGCGAGTGCAGGGCAATCCCTGCTTTGTCTGCTAAAGTGCAGGGCAATCCCTGCTGTGGATGTAAATAGTAATTTGCTGCTTTACAAAAAACTGTTTCCAAGTTGCCCCTACCCTCAAATTAATAGCCGGCCACCTCGACCAGCTGCAACTCCATCAGGCCTGCAGCATCTTAGACTATGGTATCTGTTTAACCAGTATGGTATGAGATTGCGGGGTTTCTGCTGTATCTGTGACTGGCATCAGTGTGGGTATTATTAATAATTGTGTTTAACATCTAATTTATCAGCAGCTAGATAGCCAGGGCCCTGGATGTCTTAAGTCGAATGGTAAAATGTGATTTATGTCTGCCTGTTAATATGTAACCACCCAGCTGGAGGGTTCACCAGCAAAATCCAAAATGATCTCTGTACATGTGTAAATACAGTAAGATAACCTCTACTCCTCCTGTTTCCCTTTCCTAGCTCCTTTATTACCCCCGAAATAAATATCTTCTTGTTGTTGTTTGAAATCCTGTGTGAGCATATTATTAGAGAGAGCCTTTAATTCAAAATGTTGAAATGTGGGGAGCTGTGTCTTGGGGCATGTCTGGGGAGGGTAACTGGTCATCGTGGGTGGTGTAGCAGCTCAGGGGGCTACACCCAGCACCATCTCACCCACATAAAGCACCCTGAGTGGAGGCACTGCGCAAAGGTTTTAAAAAAATGCCATTAGCTAGCGAACCCAAATCCCTTAGCCTATGTCCAGGGCAGTAGGCAGGGGTGTAACACATGGGGGTGGGGCCGCTCAGGGGTTACATGATGGAGGCTCACCGCTGGGATTATGTTTTATGACCCACGCCAAAACCAGCATGGACCCCCCCCCCATTTTGTATGTGTGGAGAGTCTTAAAATGGCTGCCACCGCCTAGCTTCAGGAGTGTATTTTGGCACCAAAACTGCCTAAGCTGTTTGTTCACTGCTGGCTCAGTGACAATATGTAAGGTGGGACGCCCCCTAGTGGCAAAAAGTAGAATTGCGCCTGTTATGTTTTTGTAGCTAAAAGAACTGTTTTTTTTTTTTAGTTTTTGTTGACCGGGTAAGTGCACTAGACAAATCCTGCCGATTTTCAGGCACGGCCTGGGGGAGGGGGATACAGATGAATGCCAACTGACCTTGAGCCAAATTAAGCTGTTGGTGGTATTTTTAGTGAATGAGGGAAATTTGGCCAGGACACCGGGGGAAATTCCCCTACTCTGCTTCCTGTGAGCAGGGGGACCCTTTTGTCGGTGACTCCAAGATGGCTGCTGTTCCAGATCCTGGGGGAGCTGCCAGGACTAGTGAAGAATGGATGGATGGGGCTGTGTGAGCCCAGGAGAATTTACAAGACATTATGAGTTTTCAAGAGAATGGAACCGCTAAGGGGACGGCTGGAATGCACCAGGCGGGTGGCTAGCAGAACGTCCATAGCGGTGGTCCCATCACAGAAAGTCTGGAGAATCAGTTGAGTCTTGAGCAGAAACAGCAGTGTTTAGCTGCTGGGTTGCTCCATGTAAGCGAGCAATTGACGTCTGAGCGATTGCGTCAAGCAGAGGATCGGAAGAGGAAGCGCTTAGACATATCTCTGGGCGCAGAAGTCTTGGGGGAGTCGCGAAGCTACTAACAATGGAGGATGCTTCCAAAAAAAACCCTGAGCCAGTTCCTTTATCACCGTAGTGGGATTGGAGTACGGGAGAAGCGGATTCTTGGTCTCCCGATAAGGCCTTGCTTGCAGCAGGTTGGATTCCTCTTTCTGATGGGCATTGGAAGCCCAATACTGGACCTGCCTCTGAAATACAGGAGCAGATAAGTGCTGTTTCTGATTCTTGTGCTGTTAATTCCCCTGTATCTACTTCCCAGTCTGACTTTATTTCTGCTTGTCACTTAGATATTGAAGCACCAGGCCCTGAGGAAACCCTAGTTGTACCTATTGTTTCTGATCCCACACTTGCCCTCCATCCTGGGGATCCTGTTAAACCTCCTATGCTAGTCATTTCCACAAACCAGTGGAGCTAGCGAAATGAAGAAATGCGATTCATCTACATTATGTAGGCCCTCGTGAAAACCCCCCTGACAGATTTTTTGTGGGCAAAGTCCCACTGAAACGAAGCATGGGGTTATCCCCCTCGGAGGTCTACGCTCTCATACATGTACAGGGGGAGTTCACCTTTGATATCAGCTTCTGCACTCCTGCATTGCTGGAAACTTTTTGGTGTAGATACATGAATCTAAAAACCAATCCTCTGTGGTCGGACTTTATAGTTTTCCCCCTTACTAAGCAACCTTTCGGGTAATTACTATTTTATTTAGAAATGAGGGGTTAATATAGTGGACATTGTGCACTGGTTGGAAAGAGATGCGATGTTCTGGGTAATCCCATGCCCATTCTGGATACTGAAGGGTTTTGGAATGGAGGGTGGAAATTCCGTATAAAGTTGCACCATAATGAGCAGGACTTGATACATTTGCCTAATTGCTTTTTTATTGGGTGAGATAAAGGTTTTCTATTTTACCCTGGACAGCCACGGGTATGTTTTAAATGTGGCTCATCTAGACATATAAGCACCTCTTGTGACATTCTGAAGTGCTCTTATTGTGGGGATATGGGTCATCTTAGTGTCCACTGCTTGAAACAACCGAAGTGCAACTTTTGTGATGAACTAGATCATATCTTTGATGATTGCCCCTCTGCTGCACGAAATACAGAGGACGCTGATTTTGGAGTCCAGGATCATTATATCCATCTGGCGGTAAAGCAAGGCCCAGGCCCTGTGGTGACCCGCATATCCTCCACTTCAGGGTTACCTGCTAGTGGGAACAGTCCTGTACCAGGCCTCTTGACCGAGGAGGAAGGCCAGGAACCCCAATTACCTGACATTGGCCCCCTTTTACATGAGGGTGATCCTACTGATCTTCCTAATATCCTGCCTTCCGAAAACCCTCCCCCCGAATCCACTGCCAGTGGTTCAGGCTTTGTTTTGGTACAGGGAAAGAAAGGGAAATTGGCTAAACAGAAAGGCAAACAGAGGAAATCTGAACTGGTGACCCCTGTGGAAGATACTAATAAATTCACTGTGTTGTCTGACATTTCTCAGGACCTAGACCCTGTGACTTTATCTGTTGCAGGAGTAATGGTGGCAAACTCTCCAGGTGATTGCCTGGATCCTTCTGATCATTGATCAGACCCCAAAAGTGGAAGAGTAACAAGAGCCTCGAGTAAAGTAAAATGAAGAGCCCTGCCTGTTTAAATCTATGGATCCCTTTTCCTTTAGTAGCTTCTTTGAATGTTAACAGCATTCAATCTCTGAATAAAGGCGAAGTACTTTCTCTTATTTTTGCATGCTAACCTGGATTGTATTTTTTCAGGATGTCCAGTTACACTCAACAGCTGAGAGGTCTGCAGCTTTGGATGCATGGCTTTGGGGGGATAGTATTTGGTCCCAAGGGGAGGATCAGTGTTCAGGGATTGGGATATGTTTTTTTTCTTTTAAGGTTAAGGTTGTACGTCATTTAGAGGTGCAGCCAGGCAGAGCTTTGATATTGGATATACCCTGGGCACACCAATTGATTAGACTTATAAATATTTATGCACCTCAAACAAAGTATGAGAGAGTACTGCTCTTTCACTCTCTTTCTCCTTTTTTACGCTCTCTTTCTCCCTTTTTACGCTCTCTTTCTCCCTTATTGCAGACATCCTATTTGATAGTTTTAGGAGGGGACTTTAATGTTAATGTGGCCCAGTGTTCTACTCCTGTCCCAAATAAAAAAATATACTGTGATGCTCAGTGCCTGACTCACCTGATTAGCGACGTGGGCTTGATAGATGCCTTTGGTTTTCTCCCAATAACAGAGCGTAGCACATATTTTTGTGGTCCACGGGCCTCTATAATTGATAATTTTTTTGTATCTGATTTTATAAAAGTTGAAATGGCTCTCCTTCAAAATGTAGCTACTTCTGATCATAAGCTATTAACATTAGTCCTTAGGGATGTCCCTGAGGTAAGAAGGGGGCCAGGGACCTGGAATTTGAATACTTAATTATTGTCTATTCCAGTAGTATGTGAAGAATTTTTAGCAGTATTGCAAGCAAGAAAATCTGTGTTTTTTTATATGATGATAATACTACTTGGTAGGAAGACACAAAAGTGGAGATACATTCCTTTTTTGGTACAATAGGGTGTATTAATGGGAAATTTAAATGTGATGAAATAACCTCTTTGAGGAAAAATATTGCCTTCTGGACGTCTTTCTGCCCTAATTTAGGAGTGGAGGACTTGCAGAAGATTAAATATCTAAAAACGTTACTGGCAAAGAAACAGCCTGAAGCCCTTAAATCTTTAGAATATCAGCAGAAGTATGCACGAAGATGGTAGAGGAAAGACACTGCCATTTGACTCTATGCAACTTTTTGTGATTGCCATAATCTGAGTATTTGAATTCCCCTTCTGGTAATACTGTGCATACAAAAGCGGATATTTTACATGAAATTACTACTCATTTCTCTCAGGTTTTTGATAGCCAGAATTTATCGGTAGGGAAAATGAGACAGTGGTTGGGTGAACTTAATTTACCCCAGCTACCTAAGGATGTTGGGAATCTTTTGACTGAACCTATCTCACAAACTGAACTAAAAAATGTAATTTGGTCACTTAAACCAGGTATTACACCTGGATCTGATGGCCTCCCACATGAAATTTATAAAATTATTTGGGATGTTTTAGGACCTGAGTTTTGCATGTATTTAAATGATGGCTTATCCCAACAGCAACTCCCTAAGAGTATGTTGGAAGGCCTTTTGCTCTTGATTTTTAAGGGATGGACTCGGGGAGATATAAGACAATGGAGGACGATTTCGCTTCTGAATACCGATTATAAAATTCTTATGAAAGTCTTAGTAATAGATTGGCTAGTGTCATAGATCTGGTAGTGCACCCGTCGCAATATAGTAGCATCCCAGGAAAATGGATTCAGGATGCTTTAATTTTGATTCGGGAAATTCTACATAAGGGAGACAACCAGGAATTATTTGGTCATTTGGTATGTTTAGATCAATCTCAAGCCTTTGATTGGGTTGAATATAACTATTTGTGGGAAACATTACGGTCCTTTGGATTTCCATCTCCTTTTATCAGGTGGTTACAGATTTGTTATACAGGAATAAGTCTTATTCCTAGTGTTAATGGCTGGGTAGGTAATGCAGTTTCTGTTCACAGGGGGGTGAGGCAAGGATGTCCTCTCAGCCCCTTATTATATGTCCTATCTATTGTTCCTTTATTGCATGCATTATATAGGACGGAAGCAATAACTGGACTTTCAGTGAGATCAGAGCATAAGCAGGTGGTTGCTTTGGCATTTGCAGATAATCTGGAACTTTTTTTGGCAGACAAATCTTCTGCAGTAGCCGCTCGTGACCTCTTATGTGACTTTACGAATCTTTCCGGATCTAGAATCAATATGTAGAAGAGTTGGATCCTGCCCTTAGGGTATGATGCCAGTGATGTCTCCCTTGTTTGGGGAATTCCTATAGATATGACCTATAGAAAAATATTGGGTGTTTATTTTGGTGGGGATGATCCCCAGCAGTATAATTGGGAACAACTTTTGATATCAGCTGCAGGAAAAGAAGCCCGCTGGAATAAATGGCAGATGACTAAAGGGAAGTGTATCTTTTTAATTAAAACTTTTTTATTGTCCCATTTTTTGTATTTAGCAGCTGTTTTTCCCCCCACCGTTAAATATGGAGGCCTCAGTTTATAATGTTTTTCAATGTTTATGGGGTAGCAGGTTGAATCCTCTCAAGAGAGGGGTGACCTATTTACCTATAAAGGAGTGGGGCTTGGTTATGTTAAACCCGGTAGTTTTCTTTTATGTAACTTTTATTTTTTTTTAATTTTGTTCCGTTACTGACAAATGTTGCAAAGGATTGGATCCCTTTTTGATGATTGGGATCCGGCTATTCCTCTCCCTCGACAGACACGGGTGGCTCACTTCCCAGGACACTTCTTGAGTGTAATAAGTAAAATAAAAGCATAGAAACTTCAGAAACATTCTCTTTGTATACTTTCAAGAAAAGCCATGTATAATTGGATAATGGGAAACTTTTATTATGTCTCCCCCGGAAGGTCACTTTATCCGCTACCCAACACTCTCTGATCAACTCCTTTTTATCCAGCAAAAGACGTCTATATTTTATGAGAGACTTTATTTGGTTATGTACCACCAAAATTGGGGTTTAGGGCAATTTAAAGTATAAAGGCATTAATGAACATACATGTCCTAGAGGGAATATTTGCATGGAATCCATAGAGACTTTTTCTCATTTTCTATTCGAGTGCCCATTTGCTATGATGTTTTGGGAAGTATTTCACAGGACAAGGCCTTTAAACCCCTTTCAGGATCAACCTTCATGGATTTGGCTCGATGGGGTGCTCCCTGGAGCATGGGCCAAATTTGATGATATTACTATCCGACTATTAATGAGTTTTATTAGTTTTCAGCTATGGTTAGCTAGGAGTGGTTGGTCTCTGCGGCAACAAGTCTTGACAGGAGAACAAGTAGTTTTGTTATTACAGAAGGCAATATTGAAGTGGCAGGTTATGGAGCAGCATAAAGTTTTACCTGATTTGTATAAATTTTGGTGGAGGAATATGTCCTGGTTAGATACAGGATGAGGTTTCTTTGTTAGGTTGTTTTCCACACGCTTGGAGAGAACCATAGGTCTTTTATTTGCTTTCTCATAATTTTGTATGATGTAATACATTCTTGTTGATTTTCTATTTTATTTTTTTTTTCCATAAAATATTCTCTTACTCTTTTAGAGGGGATGGGAGGGACCTTTTATGTATTAGGATATGCTTTAGGTTATTATTATTATTTTCAGACATTATATGGCTTTAATGCTTATTTGATTTCTTTACAATTTGTATTTTCCTTTTGTGTGAGTTCACATTGCTTTGTATATTTTTTTGATTTTTGAAGTTTATAATAAAAATTCCCTACTCTTTTAGTAGGGGCGGAAGTGGGATCTTTTCAGTATTAGGATGTATTTGAGTTTTACAGCTTTCTATGGAAGTACTTTAATAATCATATGACTGAAATACTTATTTGATTTTTTCTTATGATTTGTATATTCTTTTGTGTGAATTAATATTTTGTGTATTTATTTGATTTTTGAAGTTTCTAATAAAAATTCCCCCTACTCTTTTCGATAAGTGCCATAGGATCTTTAACATCCACCTGAACTACCACCACTCCAGGAAGATGGGACCTCGGTTTAACGTCTCATCTGAAAGACGGCACCTCAGAAGTGCAGCACCCCTCTCATGCTGCACTACAGTGTCAGTACTGGGATATTAACCCAAGTGCCAGGTGTGGGAACTGAACCCATGGCCCTCTGATCTCCCAGTCTCAGAGGCGAGTGTGCTACCTACTGAGCCACTGACACTGACTAAGGGTCCCTGTATGATGTAACATCTGGTAATGCTCACAGTGGTTAAAAAAATATATTTTGCTGATTTAGAATAGGATGCAATTGTCTAGATTGGGATGTTTGGTAACCAATGACGTCTAGGAAGCCATACGCCCCAGATAAGACAAACTGTTTTCATATGTTAATAGTTATTGTGTGATGGTATCCTTGTGTGCCGGGCTTGGCACACCCTTGGCGCAGACGCCAAGGTTTGTGGCCATGGGAGAGTGTAACCCCCTTGCAAATGGGGGTTCCTAGAAATGCCAGTCTGGGTTTACCTTAGCCTGTTTTGTTCTGTCCTTCTCCTGCTGTCTCTCAGGCTTCTCCTGACTTGGATTCTAATTTTTCTGGCTTCCCAGGTCCTGTTTGCCCTCGTGTGTGTCCCAGCTTGCAGTCAAATGAAAATCCAGCCCCTCAGGGCTTAAACTGCTGACCACGGGCTCCCGCTGCAAAAGCGCTGCCTCCAGGGCAGCGGGAGTCACGTTGGCGCACTAGGCGCCTTTGATGTGGAGCCACTTGTTTTGCGGTCACCTCGGGGACTGTGCCGTGGGTCCTGGGATCCCTTCCACCTATTTGGGACCCGGTGACCATGGACAGCCTGCTGGGGGACCGCTCAGATGGGCATTAAAGGAGTTCTGACCGGGGATAATTTGAGTATGCCTGTGCAGGGCCCTGGTCATCTGAATAATGCATAACAGTGTGTCTGGCTGCCTCCAGGGTAGCTATGTTCAGCTCCAGCCTCAAAGTAAAGAATTAAAATGTTTTAAATAATGGAACTGTTGCTGCTTGTTGGGAATATACTGTGCATGTGGGGAAAAGTGCTTAAAGTTAAAATGAGTACTGTTTCCCTTGCAATTCCAGTGTCTGGGACTCTGTGTGTCAGCCTGTCAGCTGCTGCAAGGGGAGCTTACATAAGTGCAGTAGCGACAAGAAAAGTAAAAGAGCCATGTTTTTTATCTGTGCAGCGACTGCAAGTACAGCCTTTAAGCTATAGAACTGTGGGGCATTTGAGGCAAATAATTACTTCTTTCTGGCTGCACCAGGACATTATTCAGGACTGTATCTAATCTGCTATAAGGGACAGTGGGTTAAGCAGCCATTGCCAGCAGTACAGTCAATTGGAATTGCAGCAATAGATAGCCAGGACTTGTGGGACATCCACTGCATCTCATGGGTAAGCACCCAAGTGCTTATGGGGGATTACAAGGACAATATTTAGGTGCAAATTTCACAACCCAATTGTGCCTCGAGTGTTCTGATTGACAGGTCCTTCAGCAACTTGGAGACATGTCACCCCATCTCTGCTACCAATCAGGAGTTGAGCTAGGAGCTCTATAAAGAGACAATGTTGCCAGTTTGTCTGGAGATGCAGAGGGAGAGTCAGCGATGCAGAGCTGAGAGAGAAAGCAGCATAGCAGGCTCCAGCCTGCTGGGAACCCCCCATGGGGGAGGGGCTAAGGCTCCAGCCATGCCATCAGGCCTGGGCCACTTAATTCAAGCCCTTTCAGTCTTCAGAGGGCATTTTTTATTCTCTTCAGTTAACTAGTTACAATAATTGGGCTTTCTGCAACAGCTAGTCTGAAGGTTGCCAGTACTGTCCTCCAGAGGCTAGCCTTCCCTCCCACGTCGGTGAAAGATGTGGACCGAAGAATCAGATGTCCAGCAGCAGTGAGAGTGCTGACCAGACCAGATGACATCATGCAGTGGTGAGAGCACTGACCAAGTACCTCAGCAGTGAGAGAGCTGAAGAAGTCTTCAGGATGCCTCGAATATGAATGAGACCCGTGGAGGACCTAAGTGAGTACCCTCATACCCCCAGGTGTGAGGGAGAAGCAAAGCAAGTAATCTTGGGGGCTCCATGCCCCATTAAAAAATGTGTGCTGTTAAGTGTGAAGTATTGAAGTCATCAGTCTGGGCTACTAACCCCATAAGAGACTGCCTAGTTCAAGTAATGAATGCATCGTGTCTGTGGCCCAAATGGCTAAGTTGCAGGTGCAGCAAGATGCTGGGCTTAGTGAATCATATAAATGTGTAGCTATGGGTTAGAGTCCTGCCATCGTGGAGCTGTCTGCCAAGATGCGCTTGCCACTTTATGAGACAGGAGGCCCTAGAGCATATTAATGTCTAAGATACCTTAAAGAAAATGTACCTGTGTCTGCACAGAATTTCGTCTAAGAGCGCTTGGTATAAGTGTTAAATGTCTAGACGTGCTGGATAGGACTCCGCTTGTGGATAATGTTCTTGGTATATAGAATGTACTGGACGTGACTGCCTGAAACTAAAGTATGGGATGCTTGATAAAAATGTCATTGCCAACTTACTATGGATGGATGCCTTTTGGTATATAAAGTACTGGATATGACCATATTTGAATTGCATATAGGATGCTTGATGAAAATATCACCCTTCTTGCTTTGGATGGGACTTTCAAATATTGTGCTGAATGTTCTGGATGTAAGATCCACATAGTTTGTTCTGGAATGTTCAGAAGTCTGCGAGTGCAGGGCAATCCCTGATTAGTCTGCGAGTGCAGGGCAACCCTGCTTTGTCTGCTAAAGTGCAGGGCAATCCCTGCTGTGGATGTAAATAGTAATTTGCTGCTTTACAAAAATCTGTTTCCAAGTTGCCCCCACCCTCAGATTAATAGCCGGCCACCTCGACCAGCTTCAACTCCATCAGGCCTGCAACATCTTGGACTGTGGTATCTGTTTAACCAGTATGGTATGAGATTGCGGGGTTTCTGCTGTATCTGGGACTGGTACCAGTGTGGGTATTATTAATAACTGTGTTTAACATCTAATTTATCAGCAGCAAGATAGCTAGGGCTCTGGATGTCTTAAGTTGAATGGTAAAATGTAATTTTTGTCTGCCTGTTAATATGTAGCCACCCAGCTGGAGGGTTCACCAGCAAAATCCAAAACGATCTCTGTACATGTGTAAATACGGTAAGATAACCTCTACTCCTCCGGTTTCCCTTTCCTAGCTCCTTTATTACCCCCTGAAATAAATATCTTGTTGTTGTTGTTTGAAATCCTGTGTGAGAATATTATTAGCGAGAGCCTTTAATTCAAAATGTTGAAATGTGGGGAGCTGTATCTTGGGGCATGTCTGGGGAAGGTAACTGGTCATCGTGGGTGGTGTAGCAGCTCAGTGGGCTACATCCAGCACCATCTCACCCACGTAAAGCACCCTGAGTGGAGGCACTGCGCAAAGGTTTTAAAAAAATGTTATTAGCTAGTGAACCCAAACCCCATAGCCTATGTCCAGGGTAGTAGGCAGGGTTGACGGCGCCCAGGGGTTACACTTTCATTTATTTAGGTGCAACACTGCAGGCCAATCGCATGCAGTTCCATTGGGCTTACATGGTTTCCACAGCCTGGTACCCAGTGAAGCAGGGAGCTCCCTGTAGTTAACGGGTTAGTTCTGGTACCAGTGGGGAGAAGGTAATGTCCCCAGCACAGGTGGTCCAGAATAATGCAACTGTACTGTGCATGTGTTGTGTGAGGGTGGGCACGGTTGTGGACTGAGGTTAGATGGGCAGGTGATGCACAGCCCTGGGAAATATTTGGCTCTGTAGAGGGAACAGAAGAGCAGCCCTTGTTATTGTAGGCTAAGCCAGGAAGGGCACAAAAGAACTAGCTGGAAATAACTATACCGCACTACCTCATTGCTGCTGCACCCCTTCTCTCCTATTTAGGGCTTGAGTCTGACCCTAATAAACTCCTAGTTTTTATGTTCATTCTTGCATAATGCACATATTATTCCAAAGTACTACATTCATTGATTTGTGGGGACAGTGATTGCACTGAACTGGTACACAGGTGGGGTGAGCCTGTGGGGACGTAGGGATGTACTGCATCACAGAGGCTATACTATACAGATGCCAGGTCCACTTAAACCTTGGGTACACGCACCCAAATCAAGAGTTTATGACCTAGGCCTCTCAACCTTGTTTGGACCACCAAGACAGGGGAAGCAACCCTTAATAACATCCACATTGACCTGGGTACAATAACATTAAGTCAAGTTTAGCATTTTTGTAACCTAATAATGTAAAAGAGTTTGTGCAGTCTCTTTTAGTTCAAACTACGTAACAGTACATCAACTCCTAATTCACGTTCTTTTATAGTACCTCAACATATCTTGCAAGATTCATGATGGCCCTCTTTTGGTATCTCCTGATTTTCATCTGTTCTGCAGAGCTTTTTTCTTGCTTTCTTTTTTTTTTTTTGTGTAATATTTTTATTTGCGTTTTCCAACCATTTTCAACAAACAAATATGGTATGCCTTGTTCAGCCACTGGCAATATACAATATAAGAATCCTCATACCCATTTCATCACATTTCTTACACAGTGTAAGTTTAAACATTTAAGCTAAATTAGATAAACGATTCTCCAGTGGCATAGACCATTTCCAGTCCTAAGGAAGAAAGAAAAAAAAAAAAAAAAAAAGAGTTTATTTTCCCCTCCCCTTCCCCCAAGCAAAACCAATTTAATCAAGACGGGTATAAACAACTATTTACAAATATCCACATCTACTAAGACACATGAACTAACAAAAAAATTAATTACAATCACCACAAGGTTATGCATTCATTATAGATGGTAGGCACAGATCATTAATGTTTCAGTTAATCTACTTGGGGCTGGGATTCAAGATACAAGCACTTATTGCACTATTCCCACTTCTCAAAGCCTCCCTTCTCAGAGCCCCAAATCTTGCTGCGAGAGAGCCGAGAGGAGTGGGCCCCATATAATACCAAAGATCTCTGCTCTTTCCTGGATCTGATAAGCCCTCCTCTCCATATCCAGAGCCGACAGAGTCAATGTTTTCCATTGGACGAGAGAGGGGTCTCTTGCCGAGATCCAAGTGTTTAGAATACATTGCCTGGCAATTGCCAAGGCCACCCTCAGCCACTTCCTATGCATACTCCAATCGTTCCCATCCTCCCAATCGATTCCAAATAGGAGCTCTATCGGATGAAGGGATACCCTGGCCTCTGTCTTCCCATTTAAAAACTCCACTAATTCCCCCCAAAAGCTCTGCAGCCGGGGGCACTTCCAAAAACAATGTATATATGTGCCCACTACCTTTTTGCATCGGGGGCATACTTCTGGTATCTCTGGATGGCTTTTATGAACCATCGCCGGGGTGTAAAAAAGTCTATGAACGAACTTATAGGCCAACTCCTTACATCTATTTGATAATAGTAGGCCCATATGTGTTTCCAATATCAGTTCCCAGTTCGACTCTGAAATCAAGATCCCAAGGTCTCTCTCCCATAGTGCTCTCCTACTCGAGCTTTCCTCCACCAGAACCTTTCTAAAGATTAGCACTGCGGTGCCTATTATCCCCTTAGGATTATGCCGGGCTTTACAAATTGTCAATTCCAGACTCGACTGATAAATGGACTGAGAGCCTGGTTCACCCAGACTATGGGCGAAGTCTCTAGCCTGCAAGAATCTAAGCGTATGGTTACCGGAATCCCCTCCTTGCCCTTAACTCCTCGGGGAAGAGATATGCGGACCATCATACAGATCCTTCACACACTGTATACCCTCTCGTCCCATTCCCTAAAACCCTGGTCCTCCAGGCCAGGGAGAAAGAGGGGTTACCACTCAGGGGAAGGAGTAACGTCTCCAGCCTTACCATCACTAACCCTTGCCCTCATCTGTTCCCACCCTCTAAAGTCCATACTACCATCGGGCTGGGATGCGATAGGTGCAGATATGTCCTTCTGCCTCCTTCCTCAGATAGGCTGAAAGACGGCGCCCCCCTCCCCCCCCCTCCAGGTCCAGCCAGCTTGCTGCCTCTGGGCGCGCTACCCAGTCCTTAATTATCCTTGCCTGCGAGGCCAAAAAATAACTTTTGACGTCTGGGAAACTTAATCCCCCTCTCCTCGTCTCCAATTTCAGTCTTTGGAGGCTAATTCTAGGCTTCTTCCCTTGCCAGAGATAGTCAGAGAACCCCCTATCTAGTCTCTTCATATCCTTTTTGGTGATGCCCAGAGGAAGCATCTGTAGGAGATACAAGATCCTGGGTAGGATATTCATTTTTATAATGTTCATCTGACCTAGCCAAGATACCGGATATGCCCTCCACCTTTTCATATCTCTTAACACGCCTTCAATCATTGGTGTATAGTTTAACCTGTATAGAACAGCCAGTGATCTTCCAATACCTACCCCCAGATACTGCAGAGACCTTTCCACTTCCATAAACCCCATTTCCGTAGGTCCGCTGGCTTCCCCACCTAAACACATTGCCTCTGATTACGCTAAATTTATTTTGTAGCAGAAAACAATGAGAAGCTCTCAATCAGGTCCAGCACAGCAGGAAGGGAGTCTTCTATCTGACTCAGATACAGGATCATGTCGTCAGCATATAAAGATAATTTATGCTGCCGTCCCTCCGTACCCAACACTCCTTTCACCCTCTCACATTGTCGAATAGCGGTAGCTAAGGGTTCCAAAGCGAGATTAAACAGGAGAGGAGAAAGGGGGCAGCCCTGCCTAGTCCCTCTAAACAGTTCAAAGACCTGTGAAAGGCCACCATTAACCACCACTGCAGCCCTTGGTGAACGATATAGGACCCCCACCATGTTAAGAAACCCTTGACCAATCCCAAATCGCCCTAAGGCCTCCATCATATATTCCCATTCAATGCGGTCAAAAGCCTTCTCGGCGTCCAGTGCCAAAACAAGAGTGGCCCCTGGACGCCGAGAGGAAACGTGCACTACATTCAACAACCTCCGCACATTATGATGGGAATGTCTCCCTTTTATAAATCCAGTTTGATCTGGGTCTACAAGACTAGGCATCAAAATCTCAAGCATACCAGCCAACATCTTTGCATATATCTTCGTCCACATTCAATAATGAGATAGAACGGTAGGCAGCACATTCCCTGGGATCCTTACCCTGCTTGGGGATCACGCATATGGTCGCCATTTCCATAGAGGGTGGAAGAGCGACTCCCTCCCTAGTACCTCTGTACACTTCCCAAAGCAGGTCCACTACCTGGTGCCCCACTGCTTTATAGAATTCAATAGGGAACCCATCTGGTTCAGCCACCTTGCCCGACCTAATACCCTAATGGCCTTCCTATTTCATCCCTAGTGATGCTGGTCTCTAGAGCTGCCTTTGCTGCTCGCTCAGCTGCTTCAGCCTGATACCATCAAGAAATTGCCTCATCCTGTCCAGTGTCCTCCGCTTCTCTTTGATATAATGTACTATAAAATTCCTAAATCTTTCCCTGATAGCCTGAGGGTCTCTCGTTGTATTCCCTTGTCTATTCCTTATTTCCAACATCCTAGCTTTCCCTCTTCTGCCTTTAATCAGGTTAACAAGAAGGGGGCCAGGCTTGTTTCCCCATTTGTAAAATCTCTGTTTCACCATCCACAGATGCCCCCTTGCTTGCTCCTCCAGCATGCTATTTAACGCTCCTCTAGCTGCCGCCAGTCTTGGCCCACTAGCTACGTCTCCTTTGAGTACTTATCGCTCCAGTTCTTTAACCCTTTGGAGTAAGGTCTCATATTCCCTGTTCCTTTCTTTTTTATAACCCGATACAAAGCCAATAACAGCCCCCCTTAGGTAAGCCTTCCCTGCATCCCATAAAATCTGTGGGAAGGGAGCCGTTTCCTTGTTCAGCTCCACATATCTCCTCATCTGCTCATCTAGAAACACCCTAAACTTCTCATTCCCCATCAGGTATGAAGGAAAACACCACATATTAAGCCTCTCCCTCACTCCTTCCAGTTCTACCGTCAAGGTGACCATAGCATGATCGGATATGTGGATGGGTTCATGCTGCACCCCCACCACCTTTTGATACCACCCTCTCTCAATGTAAATATGATCTATCCTCGATCAGCTCTTATGAGGGTTAGAAAAAAAGGTATATTCTCTTAGTTTTGGGTTCGCCGTCCTCCACACATCAATTAAATCTAAATCCAGCAACCCTTCCCTCCATTCCTTCAAAAATCTGCCCCCCTTTCCCTTCCCCTTCGAATGGTCCATCACTGTGTCCGGGGTGCAATTAAAATCCTCCCCAGTATTAACCTCTTGAATTGTTCCTTCATCATTACTTCTATTAAATGCCTATAAAACTGGGGCTCAGTGACTGCAGGGGCGTATACACTGCTGAATGTGATCGGAGTTCCCCCAAGCACGCCTTCCACAAACACAAATCTTCCTTCCCTCTTATCCAGCACAACTCTAGTTACCTGGAAAGGGAGATTCTTATGGATAAGAACTGCGACCCCCCTCTTATGCGAGGAGAAGGAAGATGCATGTACCTCCCCTACCCAGTTCCTAACTAACTTCCTATGCTCCGCTGGAGTCAGATGAGTCTCTTGCAAAAGGGCTACCTGTGCTCCAACCCTCCTTAGGGCAGTGAGAAGCAGAGTCCTCTTAACTGGGGATGACACTCCCCTGACATTCCATGACACGACTTTCAGTTTTTCTTTCAAAACCATCTATCTTGTAAACTCCTACTTTTCCTTTTCCTTCCCTTTCTCAACTCTTCCCTTAGCCCACTGTGCCTAGTAACCTGGTGACTTTTCTCTTGAAATGTGGATCGGACGTAACAAACTTTAACATAGTAAACCCCCACCAATTAACTCCCACAACTTATTTACAATGTACCCTAAGTCAAACCCATACAAAGGCGTCGTGCTATCTCGCCAGTATGTTCCCTCCCCCAGAAAGCAAAGTAGGGCTTGAACCATAGAAAGATCTCTACGTTCAACCTTCCCCCCTTCCCTCAGGCAAGTCAAAGGCTTCTTTCCACCATCAGTATCCACTTCCCACAATTAAGCACATTTAAGTTCCCCTCCCTCCTCAGATGCTGTGGTACAACAAAAGGAAAAAGTCTGGCGCGTATCCTTGGATCCCCCCTTCAAAAGAAAAAAGAGAAAAAAAATTAATCAGGGCAAGATGGTACCCTTAAGTATCCCCCACCCAGCACCATATATAATCTTGCCTCCTTTTGTATATAATGCGCCATTAGTCATCCCCATAACTTTAACTTATAAAATTAGGAGATCCGCAAGTCCTCAAACCTCTTAACAGTCCACAATAGTCCCCTTCCATTTCCAGCACCAGACTCCACCGTTGATCCGCAAAATGACGCCCACCACGAGGATCTCCGGGCTAGGCCGGCGCAGCGAAATATCCAGCGCGGTCCCCAGAGCCGTGTGCCTTTTCTCCAGTCAACGAGCCAAAGTCCACAGTTTCCACAGTCGACCCCTTAAGATGGGGTAGGAACTAGTCACAAATCATGGATGTAGTACAGCTGTCCCGACTGAACTCAATATAACGTAAATCAAACAGACGGCCATTTATTCTTCTTGCAGCATGCTGCCAGTCACCACCAGTTCTCATAGGCTTCAAAGATATCCGCAGGCCACTTCGCCAGTTACCCAATTTTCTTTTGCAGCTCCAAAACGAAACTCCGCACCTTCTCCACCTCCCAGAAACTGTAGGTAGCTCCTTCGTGCTTAATTTTAAGTATGGCCGGGAACACAATAAACCATTCCACTCCCATCTTCTGGCAGGTCTCAATCACATCATTGAACTCTCTTCTTTTTTTCCCTATCTGAGACGAGTAGTCTTGGGACAGGAATAATCATGCCCCCTCGTACTGAAGCTCAGGGACAGATTTATAGGCCTGCCACATCTCCTGCCTATCCTGGTAATTATGAAACTGGAGGATGATTTGTCTAGGCGGTTGTCCATTCTGCGGTTTGGGCAGGACAGCCCGGTGTGCTGTCTCAAGCTTCAACCTCCCGCCCTTTAGCTGCATCCCGAGAAGTGTAGGCAGTATTTTAGCACAGAAGCCAAGAATGTCAGGGCCTTCTTTCCCCTCCGGTAGCCCTCTCAGCCTCAAGTTGTTTCTTCTCAAATAGTTCTCTTGGTAATCGAGCACCTCTCTCATCTCCGCCACTTGCCTCTCCATCTCAGTAACACGTCTGCCAAGAGGGCTCAGCGTATCTTCCGCGGTCGAGATTCGACCCTCCAACTCCTCCACCCTCTCATTTTGCCTCTCGGCTTGCGACTCCACTAAGGCCAGTCTCCCCTCGATTTTATTCTCCAGGCTCTCCAGTTTGGGTGCGAGCGCCACCATAAGCTGATCTTTCAGCTCGCGACCCAAAGCCGACATCTCTGCTGCCGAGAAGGAGATGGGGCCTGCACAATTTATCGCGGGGCCCGACGAAGCCTTCCTGCTGTTTTTAGCCGGCGTTCTCTGCGATTTACTTGCCGTGGTGACCACATAATCAGCCATTATGATCTCCCAGGCACACCAGTAATACAGATCGGGTATTAAATGAGAGTTCAAGGCGGTTTTTCCTGAATAGTTCGAGCCCGAGGAAAGGAGCACTGAAAGGCACGTCTCTACTCCATCTTGCGGTCATGTGACCCCCTTTCTTGCTTTCTAATTGGGATCCAGTCGTCCTTTGATGCATCGGCATTTGCTTCTGGGACAAAAGTAGAACAAGGGGTCACTTTAAACTATGTTACATAACAACACATCCTGTGTCCATTTGTAAGGCAGTAATCATAGTTCTTTTTCATTTATAATTTTAAATTAAGTAAAATTGTACATAAATGAATCATTTGTCAGTTTTGTAAGTTGTGATACTATTCAAAACATTTAAAGAGACATATGTACATTTCTCTAAACACTATAATCAAAAAAATACTCATCCTGGTAGAATTATGTTCCCTATTGGCTTCTAGGTCTCCGACACTAACTGAGGGCTGAGAGAGTACAGTTTAATTCTGGAGGACACACATAACGGGGGAGATGGACTACAAGCTATAGAGCATCCCATGCTGGAATGTGTGACAGCAACACTGCATGTACAGCCACAGCCAAATGCCCCGGGGGGGGTGGGGGCTTAGGCAAAACACAAACAGGGCATGCACGGCAGCCCACACAGCCAGAGGTCCTGGTGCCCACACACAAGCAATGTGCACACACATGGACTGGAGTTTGCTAGGCCAAACACCCATGTACAGGAACATGTATGTAACCCTGACACAGCACATGCACAGCACAGCAATGTAAGAACAGCAGTAAACATAGTATCAAAAGCTTTTATGATAATCCTGTAATGATCACAAGAATAACGTTGCAACAATATGGAAACAGTACAACAACAAAATAAACAGTAATAGCAGCAACAGCAACAAGAGGAACAAAATACAACTAACAGGAATCAGGATACAATAAACCACAAACTGGGGAACAAAGAATAATGCAACTGGGGAACACAGGAAAGAAGAGGCAAAAGGGGGTGGGGCAGATGGGCATTGAAGAAATGAAACAAACCATATACAATGTGCAAAGTCCAAAGGGCGATAGTATGTAAGACGCCAACGGAATGTTCATGTGCAGGCCTACTGTTCTGCCCACTGTGCCCTCAAGTGGCATGCTTCTGCCGAACCTCCACAGTGTGAACAATGGCCACAGCACCTGCCTGCACTGCCCTAGTATTTGCCCTCACTGCCTGCAGGAGTTCAGCAAGCTGCATAGCGACTGTCTGTAGCAGCGGTGTAGATTTGCGGCCCATTGCTAATCCACGGAGCCTGCCAGAAGTCCTTCCAGAGCTGATGGCGATGTCTGTTGTGAGCCTGTAAAGCAAAACACATAGTCAGGAAAGCAGTACAGGGAGATGCACAAAGCCAAGGTAAACACCTCCCACAATCAACCGGAGTGACAGACATGGGCGTGCACAGCATGGCACCAAGAATGGCACCACTGAGCACCACTGTCAAGGCATTGGGGTGCACAGTGTACACATGGTGCAAACCCAAGGCAGCTGCACAACACAGCACGGCACTGCCACAGTGTGCCACTGCCATGCCACAACACATGATGACAGTAACATGGACACCCACCGAACACCACTGCATGTGATGCCAGTGCAAGCCATGTGCAGCACTAACAAGGCACAGCAATCCACCGGTACCGAATGTGACCCGCCCTGCATGACATGTGTGCAGTGTGCAGCCCATGATAGGATAGACATGCACAATGCAACATGGATGCAATGACACACAACCCAATAGCCTGTGGAGTACACAGGACAGTGGAACATAGCCATGCACACCAGTACAACCATTGTGTCCACACTGTCTGTGGAATGCTACCACAAACATGTGGCTGTGCGGAACCCATGCACCCACTATACTGCCCACAGATGGTAACAACACAATGTGGAAACATGAGCCTGCCACACAGGCCATGGTGAGGGCAATGCAGTGCAACATGCAGAGGCAGCAACAGGCAACACACAAAGCAGTGATACACCCATGGACAATGGCCACCATGCCAGGGTGTCCCCACCCTGGCCACCATGCACGAGATGGCACCCTGTATCTGGCTACCCATACAACACAGCATGCCATGCTGCCTAGGCCCATATTGCATGCCCCCCAACGGCCAACACAGGCCAACACATGGATGTCACCAAACACTGTGTCCATGTACAATGCCCAGTGACCCTGTACAGGCCTGACCTGGCAAACAACATGCAGGTCAGCAAAGAAATAGACAGGATACGGTATGGGCTGGACACAGTGGTAATTAAACAGCACATGGTGGGTACATGCAGCATGTAGGGACATGGACAAAGGACCACTATGGTGGAACATATGGTGCAGCAGGAGCCCTTCTGGGGATAGGCATGGTAACCAACCCAACATGGGGACGTGTGTAACCCTGGGTGGATGGGGCCATGACACATATGACCAGACAGTATGTGTGTACACGTGGACAGCATGGCAGATGGAGGGCTGCCATGTGTGTGGGACACCCTGCAGCAGTAACGCAATGTGAAATCGCATGACAGCAGGACCAGCATTGTGGAATGAACATGTGATGTGAGTATGTGGAACACACATGCTTGTGGCAAACAAGCATGCTGGCAGTGTGTACCGCAAGGGGAAGGCCGAGAACACCACATGCACATGGGACCGCAGTGGCCTCCACAGAAGGAGGACTGGAACCTGCAGGATATCAATGTGTGTGACAGCCCACTGTGTGTGATCCACAGGGCAAAGTGGCCCACACACCATGGAGGTGACCAGCAAGGTGCCATGGATCAGGGTGTAATGGAATGGCCCTGTACCCCGCTATGACACCTGGCTCACATGCGGAGAGTGCACACAACTGGCCATATACATAGCCAAATATTCACACGGACACCCACAGGCAGGGCATGCTACCCCCTGTGTGCCACAGGAAACAACGGACTGTAACACATGCAATAAGAGCATTGCGGGCATGGAACAGCATGTGCACATGGCAGCAGGACCCATGGGCAATCGCATGTGTCCCAGGAGGTGTGTAGAGTCACACACAATACAATGATGGCACACATCAGGAGGCAGTGGGGGATGTGCAGGTACAGTTCCATGCCTCCAGTGACATATGGGCATGACTGTGTCATCGATTACATGGATACCATGGTAGGGACACTGCTCACTGAACAGTGTGTGCACATACCCACAAACGTTATGTGTTCTGAGGCCCCCCCCACACCACTGTCTGTTGTGGTATATAGGGGTGTAGGCCATAGAACACCATACACAGGACCCTGCAGTACATGGTCATGAGGGGGGATAGCAATGTACCACATTGGAGAGATGCACAATGTGGCCTGGAGAGACACACAATGACAGCCCCTTGTGTCACAGTGGAAGGTACTGGGAATCACTATGGCAGCCTCAAACAACACTGCCATGGCTATTACAGCATTCCAGGACCACCTGTGAGGCCCTGTGTCCACATCACACATGCGCACGGGCAGTCCTAGCAGGGGTGTATGTGATGGGGTGAATGCTGTCCAGGGGGACACCCTGACATGCACCCTACTTGCCTGTATAGCATGTGTACCCCTGTGGGCTGCTATGGATGCAATGGGATGCCATCTGGAGGAGGAATGTGCCCAGTAGGGGAGTTCGTGCTGTACTGTGTGTGTGTGTGTGGTCCGTGCATGAGATGGGCATGTTGCATGCGATACTGACATGCCCCGATGGACGTATGGCCTAGTTGTGCATTCACACTGAATGACTGGTCACAATGGCATGTGTACTGTGTGACACAGGCGTCATGTCTGCCATACCTGTGATGGTACTCCAGGGTTTGTCTGTGTGTGTGTATACCACAGCTGTGTTGTTGTGGTTCTGTGCCAGTGTGGCATTGGCACACCACTGTAACAGGGCCTGTGCACACGCATCTCTGCACTGAGTGTCGTGGATGGCATGGCACCATGTGCAGCATGTGGTGCTCACACACGAGGCATGAGCACGGTGGGCCACAGTGTCGGCCCACATGTGTGCTGTGCAGGGTCCAGCCAGCCAGTGTGAGACAGTGCCATGTAGCCCCATGCTGTGTTCACAAAAGGCATGTATGCCCACTGGGATGCCATCCCTGTGCATGTGTGTATACCCACACTGTAGTGGTACCATGTAAACGGTGGCTTAGGGTGTGTGTCCTGTCAGTACTGCAGCACAATACGTGCATGCTTGCTCACTTACGTGTCCCACTGGTGATGGCACCCCCAACACTGCTTGGTTCTTCATGGGGCTGTACCCTCCGCTGCCTGGTTCCTGGGCCACCGGTCGCTCGGTCTGCAGAGAGGAGACAAAAGCATATGGGTGCGGTTAGTAACAGGTGATACACACAAAGGCCCCCCCATGGTAATGTCTGTGCTGTGGACCAGACATTGTGCTGACCTGTGTGCCGCACAGTGCACCTCATTCCCAGCTTGGAGAAGCAGGCTGTTGTCAGGCATTGTATGGTGCCATGATCCACCATGTGCAGGGTTCCATGTCGGCCACCACATGCGCACCCTACCATGCAGATACACTGAGTGATGCATGGACATGTATAACCATCACAGTGTGCACTCCTGCAACTGTATATGTGGCAGTGCATACTGCTGCGGCACCTGGGAAACCCCCCCCAACAGTGTGCCCCTGTCCGCACTGGTACCAGCATGCAGTGTCTTGGGGACACATGCTGCAGCATGTGTCCACAATGCCTGACCCACAGTACTGTACAGCCATGCCAATCAATGATCATATGGTCACAGCAGCACATATGCCCTTGCCGGGCCACTTACATGCCATGCCTGTGGAAAGATGCTTGTGGGTGTCTGTTGCTCGGACCACTGTCCATGCCATACCCCCACTGGTTTGGGCATGCATGCCCACACCACAGTACACAGTCAACATGTGGCCATGCTGTCCCTACACATAGCACTACGACTATTCATGCAGTTTCACCTCACAGACAGCACTACATACCTGGGCGTGGCACTGTGCCATCATGGATCATGTCCATGTACCGTGACAGGCACTCAGGGTCCTGTCTTCAAAGTTCTCCAAATCTGTGGCGACACTGTTCCCTGCTTCAGTCTATACCTGTCCTATGGGATAGGCCACGTGCCACTTGGGCCCACATCTCAGACCATGGGATGTTCAGGTCATCGATGCCATACAGCTGGCCCCTTCAGAGGCACCACTAGGCCCACAAGGTTTGCCACCTCTATGTCGGACCACCTCTGGTCCTTCCTGGCACCCGCCCCCACTCACCTTGCCCTTGTCATGCTCCCTGTGTTGACACCTGTGATGCAGCACGTTTAAGCCCAGACTAGGTTGTCTTCTGCACCATTAGCACAATCCACCGCTACATGCTTAGCGCTGGCTGCATGGGTTAGTACCATGCAGTAGCGCGATAGGGCATACAGGTGCAGCCTGAGCGCATGCGAGATGACGTATGCGTGGGCGGCATTGCAGGGCATGACCTGCGCTATCACTCTTGCACAACACGGCTGAACGGCCATATTGTGAAGGCTGGCTGGTGCCACACACGACTTTGCACATATGGCACGAGGCACAGTAGTAGCACGGTGTGCATGAACAGCGCTGTCACGCATGCGCTACACATCTGTACATCTTACAGCAGCACCAGTACAGCATTGCACAATGGATAGACATGTTACTGCATGTGTGCAGTGTACCGGTGGAATGCACGATGGGAGCCACGGCGCGTTTTCCTTCAACAATCACACGTGACAGGAACATTGTTTTTTTTCAGTGTAACTGCAGCAAATATTCACTGTAGTGAACATTCAATGTTAATTTATCTTCATCTGACCTGGATCTCCACCAGGAATGCTCCAACCTCTGCCTCTTAGTCTTCAACTGCTGAAGGTCATCATCAAGCCAGGGTGAACTAGGGTGGGACATCAATGGGCAAATACGATAGGGTACCAGAGAATCAGAGGCAGCCTTAAGTGCTTTCTTATAGCCCTCTACAGCATTCTCCACTCCTCTGGCACATTCTCATTTCATGCTTGCAGTGTCCAGAATTGCAAAGTGAATATTTATCTCCAGATTTCTAACAGGATGATATCTGATTATCTCCAAAGGAGGGGATTAAAAATTGTGGGCCCCACAGAGGAACTGTACGGCATAATGATCCAGCCACCTAACTGGATCAACCCTGATATTGCTAATGTCAAGATCCAATGCCAAGACCAAATCTAAGGCGTGACCTTTTTGGTGAACCCCAGTGGCAACTGCCTGTACTAGGCCCAGTGAAGACATCAATTTGAGGAACTTTGATCAAACAATCTTATAACTCTCCAGGTGTCTCCCTCAACCTGTTCATGCACATAATAAGCAGAAATATTTATATCATATGGGAAAACTGTTATTAGAAAGGAAGCTTTTGTCTACACAAAATGTAATGGTTGCTTCTGTTAGTCAGGAAACAATTGCTAAGATAGACTGTTGGTACTCTGCTTTTCAGATGGACTCTGTAGATACCAGCTTGATGTAGGTATCAGATATTTGGATGGGACTCCCCAAGTATGCTCTGTGAAGCCAAGACAACATTGTTACCTGACGTGTTGTTTCCTCTGGCACTGTGAACTGAAACTGTTAGAGAGGGGCCAGAGGGAAGCAGGACAGGAGAAATCATTGGCATCTCCTGCAACCTCATGGTCTGTGGCTCTATGCTGCACATCAAAGGGTGACCACCTGCCATTGACAGATGCGTGTAACCGGTGCTCCTGATGAAGTAGGAATTTCCCTGCCACACACTCCAGCCAGACTACACACTATCTGCGAGTGCACTCATCAGAACCAGGGCATCAGATTGGGTATTAAGGGCAGGAGCTCTGTATAATATAAACATTTAGGGCCAGTGCCCCACAATAGCACAGACCACTACCATCCTGGTGCACCCCTACTCTAGAATTACATCAATAGGAGTCTGGTTTTCACATCAGCCAATCTGGTTGCTCCTGGGACCCAAGAGAACTGTAGGATTGCTGGTGCAAATTTCTGGCTAATTGTCTGCCGAAGGATGGACCTCCAGGGTGACTGATGGCAAAATGGACAAATGCTGATCTGGCATTCCTCCGTGAAAAGCAAAGGCTGTTTCCAGGGTTTTGTAGCCTGAGTGTGTCTGCAGTGAGAAGCAGGCTGGTAGAACTGCAGCAGAGGTGAACTGTGCATCTGTCAGAGACAGTGGAAGCAGAGAAGCAATAGTTCTGCTACATAAAAAGAGAATAACCGATAGGTTTGTGTCTATTACCAAGGAGTAACAGCATCGAGAGGTTCTGGACACATGGACCTCATGAGCGAAGTTTGAGATGTTCCAATATGTCCAGAACCTCGAGATGCCAGTATTCCCTGGTAATGGACACACAAACCTAATAGTTATTTTATAATATATTTGTTTGTAATGGGCGGTCGACCATATCAGTGGAGAACTGACTTTGTACTAATTAAACCCGTCACACTGTCCCACACTGTGCTTTGAGCAGCCTGCTCGCTCATGATGGTTCCCACCCCGGCCCGTTTTTTGCTAATTCATATCCTACCTGCTCTTCATGACTGGAACAGCAGGATCAACCAGATATTTTCATTTGCTGAGGCAAAAAAGAAAAAAAAACGGAGAAGTGCAACTACCGAGTTTGCTTTCGGTAAGCGAGAGAAGAGCCACCATATTTTTTAAACTGTTCTGCCCTCCCACACGGGAAAAGCGGCCAATGAGAAGGCACACTCAGGACGTGGGGGGCAGAAGGCATCTTTTTGGGTGCTTGCAATGATACTATTATCACCATAAAACTATACTATTAAAAGTGATTGACAGTACTATTAAAAGTGATTGACAGTACTATTATCACTGAACCTTTGAGGGTATTACCGGATTTTTTTTGTATGCTTTACAGACCTATTAAATTGAAGATCCATATATTAAAATGAGGTAATTGTGTGCTAGCTGAAGGCTGCAGCTAGATAAAGAGACTTTTTCTGTGTTGCAGCTGGAGATCATGACTGAAACTGCTCAGCTGGTACCACAACCCAGTATTGGTTATCCCCCCACTTGGGACCGGATGTTAGAATGTGCTGGGTGGGGTGGCTAGACTCGAGTTTCACAGGCACAGCTGCCCTGTGCAACAGAGATATGACTACTGAGAGCTGAAGTCAGAAGATGCCTGATGTGGATTGGAAACCTGCTGGTATATGAGTTGACACCAGAAATCATCACCAACTGAGGAGTGAGAGGGAAATCAGCCAGAGAGGGACCTGCTGCAACTGCACCATTGCCCCTGTACACTGAAGGAGTTCTATTAGTCTGATAGAACCATGAGTAAATCAGGGCTTTACAAGCATCTGCATCATTGTATCACAGTGTGAATAAGCACTGAATGGGCTAGGCCACCTGACCATTTGGAATTAAGACCCCTTGGGTTGGGGTCTAAGTTGCAACTGAGCATTGCTTTCATTTATTTAGGTGCAACACTGCAGGCCAATCACATGCAGTTCCATTGGGCTTACATGGTTTCCACAGCCTGGTACCCAGTGAAGCAGGGAGCTCCCTGTAGTTAACAGGTTAGTTCTGGTACTAGTGAGGAGAGGGTAATGTCCCCAGCACAGGTGGTCCAGAATAATGCAACTGTACTGTGCATGTGTTGTGTGAGGGTGGGCACAGTTGTGGACTGAGGTTAGATGGGCAGGTGATGCACAGCCCTGGGAAATATTTGGCTCTGTAGAGGGAACAGAAGAGCAGCCCTTGTTATTGTAGGCTAAGCCAGGAAGGGCACAAATGAACTAGCTGGAAATAACTATACTGCACTACCTCATTGCTGCTGCACCCCTTCTCTCCTATTTAGGGCTTGAGTCTGACCCTAATAAACTCCTTGTTTTTATGTTCATTCTTGCATAATGCACATATTATTCCAAAGTACTACATTCTTTGATTTGTGGGGACAGTGATTGCACTGAACTGGTACACAGGTGGGGTGAGCCTGTGGGGACGTAGGGATGACTGCATCCCAGAGCTATACTATACAGATGCCAGGTCCACTTAAACCTTGGAGTAAGCACCCAAATCAAGAGTTTATGACCTAGGCCTCTCAACCTTGTTTGGACCACCAAGACAGGGGAAGCAACCCTTAATAACATCCACATTGACCTGGGTACAATAACATTAAGTCAAGTTTAGCATTTTTGTAACCTAATAATGTAAAAGAGTTTGTGCAGTCTCTTTTAGTTCAAACTACGTAACAGTACATCAGCTCCTAATTCACGTTCTTTTATAGTACCTCAACATATCTTGCAAGATTCTTGATGGCCCTCCTTTGGTATCTCCTGATTTTCATCTGTTCTGCAGTGCTTTTTTCTTGCTTTCTAATTGGGATCCAGTCATCCTTTGATGCATCGGCATTTACTTCTGGGACAAAAGTAGAACAAGGGGTCACTTTAAACTATGTTACATAACAACACATCCTGTGTCCATTTGTAAGGCAGTAATCATAGTTCTTTGTCATTTATAATTTTAAATGAAGTAAAATTGTACATAAATGAATCATTTGTCAATTTTGTAAGTTGTGATACTATTCAAAACATTTAAAGAGACATATACACATTTCTCTAAACACCATAGTCAAAAAAATACTCATCCTGGTAGAATTATGTTCCCTATTGGCTTCTAGGTCTCCGACACTAACTGAGGGCTGAGAGAGTACAGTTTAATTCTGGAGGACACACATAATGGGGGAGATGGACTATAAGCTATAGTTTAAAGCTGACCTCATTTGGAGATTCACATGACTTGCAACATCTTGCATTCTTAAGGGTCCCTTCAGGCATAAGAACACTTGCTACAAAACTCCTTTATATAAGAAAGAGGTATTTTAAGTACAAAAAAAGTGATGCGTCACATAATGTAATCCACAGCTCTCTACTGGCCATGGGGTCTTTTGAAAATGGTAACCAGAGAAATTTAGACAGTTAACTCCCTTGTGGCAAATGTCATATAGAAAAAATATTCAGATTTCTACAGGATACACTCCTGGCATGGTAATTTTTGTGCAGGAGATTACGCTCCCCGTGGAGCGTCCTAATGAGAAAGATTTGGTAGATGGGTATAAAGAGCCCGCTGATTATGTGCAAAGCTCAAATGGCTGGTTTCCTTTGCTCACTGGGAAGGCAATAAAATACCATCAGAGAATAGCCCCTGAGCAACTAAAAGGGCATTATGATTGTAACAGTCACGAGTTGCAGTGTGCGCAGGACAAACACAGGTGGTGCCAGCAAGAGGCATCTAGCCCCAAAATCATCTGTGAAGCAGAGAATGTTGCACTGGCAAGGATCCAGATAAAGTAACAAAGGCTAAAGCTGTTAAAGCAAGTGTAACAGTTTTATTTGTACACAAATGCCAATCACTCGAGGATGCTAAAATGCTCCAGTGCTTTAAACTAAACAAGGTCTTCATCGGGGGTGAACTGATGAATTTTGTGTGGTGGACAGCATATTGTTATCCATTATTACTGGAAAAGGCCATATCTGGGGTCTGAGCCCTTCATAATTGCCAAGGAGACAACAGGAGTTGCCAGCATGCTTTCAGAGACACTACAAAAAACAACCCAGTAAGGCATGCTGAGTAGAGAGCCAGTTCCACAACGTGGAATCTATCCAAAAGCCATAACACCAAACACAAAGTAGACAGGCACTCTGCTAACCATATCAGTCACTGAATGAGTATAAAATAATGATGGCACTCCAGCTGCAGAGCAAGTGTGAGCATGTTATTGTTTCCCAGTTTCTAAAGTTACTTGGTGCACAGTAGGATCGATTGAGAGTGCAAACGCGCAGATAGTTTTTACAAAACATGCAGATGAATACAGATAATTGCAAAAAATTGATCAATCATTGGTCAGAACAAGTGGTCACATGTTTGTCTGTATCCAGTGACTGATATGGCTAGTGGAGTACCTCTCTACTTTGTGGTTTGTGTTACTGCATTTAGAGACAGACAAGGCCCCACTGATGGAGATGGGACCCTGTCCATTTTGGGGAATCCTTCCACATTCACCAAGACCATGGTACAAGAAGATAGTGCCACAGGACCCACAGGACTAGACAGGGGTGTACCCAGGAATTTGAAACTTGTAATCGAGAGTTCATGGAACTGTTGCCCCCCCCCCCATGAACACACACAGAAAGATGTGCTGTCTTGCCACACAAACATTGCGCCACCCCCATTTCAGTAATCAATATGTAATAAGCCAATGATACTAATACATTCACAACATTTTCATCTAACACACACACACAACCAATCAGAAAGAAGTTGCTGGTTTTTAGTTACAGGGGGACATATTCGGGGCCGGAGAAATGCACCACTCAAAAGGATGTTCCGCGCAATGAGATGAGTGATAGAAAAACAATGCAATATTTAGCAGAAGCACATGGAAATGTGATTGCACAAAAGCAGCTGAATGTGGCAGTGAAGCGCCATCATGCAAATGGAACAGCACCAGGACTGAATATGGTGACCCAGGCACAGATGTGCGCATGAAGGACAGTCACACAAAGCGTTGGCAGGGCATCCCATGCTGGAATGTGTGACAGCAACACTGCATGCACAGCCAAATGCCCCGGGGGGTGGGGGCTTAGGCAAAACACAGACAGGGCATGCACGGCAGCCCATACAGCCAGAGGTCCTGGTGCCCACACACGAGCAATGTGCACACATGGACTGGGGTTTGCTAGGCCAAACACCCATGTACAGGAACATATATGTGACCCTGACACATCACATGCACAGCACAGCACAGCAATGTAAGAACAGCAGTAAACATAGTATCAAAAGCCTTTATGATAATCTAGTAATGATCACAAGAATAACGTTGCAACAATGTGGAAACAGTACAACAACAAAATAAACAGTAATAGCAGCAACAAGAGGAACAAAATACAATAACAGGAATCAGGGTACAATAAACCACGAACCGGGGAACAAAGAACAATGCAACTGGGGAACACAGGAAAGAAGAGGCAAAAGGGGGGTGGGGCAGATGGGCATTGAAGAAATGAAACAAACCATATACAATGTGCAAAGTCCAAAGGGCGATAGTATGTAAAATGCCAACGGAATGTTCATGTGCAGGCCTTCTGTTCTGCCCACTGTGCGCTCAAGTGGCATGCTTCTGCTGAACCTCCACAGCATGAACAATGGCCACAGCACCTGCCCGCACTGCCCTAGTATTTGCCCTCACTGCCTGCAGGAGTTACACAAGCTGCATAGTGAGTGTCTGTAGCAGCGGTGTAGATTTGCGGCCCACTGCTAATCCACAGTGCTTGCCAGAAGTCCTCCAGAGCTGATGGCGATGTTTGCTGTGAGCCTATAAAGCAAAACACAGTCAGGAAAGCAGTACAGGGAGATGCACAACACCAAGGTAAATACCTCCCACAATCAACTGAATTGACAGACATGGGCGTGCACAGCATGGTACCAGGAATGGCACCACTGAGCACCACCGTCAAGGCATTGGGGTGCACAGTGTACACATGGTGCAAACCCAAGGCAGCTGCACAACGCAGCACAGCACTGCCACAGTGTGCCACTGCCATGCCGCAACACATGATGACAGTAACACAGACACCCACCGAACACCACTGCATGTGATGCCAGTGCAAGCCATGTTCAGCACCACCAAGGCACAGCAATCCACCGGTACCGAATGTGACCCGCCCTGCATGACATGTATGCAGTGTGAAGCCCATGATAGGATAGGCATGCACAATGCAACATGGATGCAGTGACACACAACCCAATAGCCTGTGGAGTACACAGGACAGTGGAGCATAGCCATGCACACCAGTACAATCATTGTGTGCACACTGTCTGTGGAATGCTACCACAAACATGTGGCTGCGAGGAACCCATGCACCCACTATACTGCCCACAGATGGTAACAACACAATGTGGAAACATGAACCTGCCACAAAGGCCATGGTGAGGGCAATGCAGTGCAACATGCAGTGGTAGCAACAGGCAACACACAAAGCAGTGATACACCCATGGACAACGGCCACCATGCCAGGGTGTCCCCACCCTGGCTACCATGCATGACATGGCACCTCATCTCTGGCTACCCATGCAACACAGCATGCCACACTGCCTAGGCCCATACTGCATGCCCCCCCCAATGGCCAACACAGGCCAACACATGGATGTCACCAAACACTGTGTACCTGTACAATGCCCAGTGACCCTGTACAGGCCTGCCCCAGCACATAACAATGGCAAACAACATGCAGGTCAGCAAAGAAATAGACAGGATACAGTACGGGCTGAACACAGTGGTAATTAAACAGCACACAGTGGGTACATGCAGCATGTAGGGGAACAGACAAAGGACCACTGTGGTGGAACATATGGTGCAACAGGAGCCCCTCTGGGGATAGGCATGGTAACCAACCCAACATGGGGATGTGTGTAGCCTTGGGTGGATGGGGACATGACACATATGACCAGACAGTATGTGTGTACATGTAGACAGCATGGCAGATGGAGGGCTGCCATGTGTGTGGGACACCCTGCAGCAGTAACGCAATGTGAAATCGCATGGCGTCAGGACCAGCATTGTGGAATGAACATGTGATGTGTGTATGTGGAACACACATGCTTGTGGCAAACAAGCATGCTGGCAATGTGTACCGCAAGGGGAAGACCGAGAACACCACATGCGCATGGGACCACAGTAGCCTCCACAGAAGGAGGACTGGAACCTGCAGGATACCAATGTGTGTGACAGCCCACTGTGTGTGATCCACAGGGCAAAGTGGCCCACACACACCATGAAGGTGACCAGCAAGGTGCCATGGATCAGGGTGTAATGAAATGGCCCTGCATCCCGCTAGGACACCTGGCTCATGTGTGGACAGTGCACACACCTGGCCATATACATAGCCAAATATCCACACGGGCACCCACAGGCAGGGCACACTACCCCATGTGTCACAGGAAGCAATGGACTATAGCACAGGCAATGAGAGCATTGTGGGCATGGAACAGCATGCGCACATGGCAGCAGGGCCCATGGGCAATTGCATGTGTCCCAGGCAGTGCACAGAACCACACACAATGCAACAAAGGCACACATCAGGAGGCAGTGGGGGATGTGCAGGTACAGTTCCATGCCTCCGGTGACATACGGGCATGGCTGTGTCATCAGGCACATGGATACCATGGTAGGGACACTGCTCACTGAACAGTGTGTGCACGTACCCACAAATATTATGTGTCCTGAGCCCCCCCCCGCACCACCGTCTGTTGTGGTATATAGGGGTGTAGGCCATGGAACACCACACAGAGGTCCCTGCTGTACATGGTCATGCAGGGGGATAGCAATGTACCACATTGGAGGGACACACAATGTGGCCTGAAGAGGCACACAATGACAGCCCCTCGTGTCACAGCGGTAGGTACTGGGGATCACTATGGCAGCCTCAAACAACACTGCCATGGCTATTACAGCATTCCAGAACCACCTGTGAGGGCCTGTGTCCACATCACACATGCGCACGGGCAGTCCTAGCAGGGGTGTATGTGATGGGGTGAATGCTGTCCAGGGGGACACCCTGACATGCACCCTACTGCCTGTATAGCATGTGTACCCCTGTGGGCTGCTATGGATGCAATGGGATGCCATCTGGTGGAGGAATGCACCCAGTAGGGGAGTGTGTGCTGTACCGTGTGTGTGTGGTTTGTGCATGAGATGGGCATGTTGCATGCGATACTGACATGCCCCGATGGACGTATGTCCTAGTTGTGCATTCACACTGAATGACTGGTCACAATGGCATGTGTACTGTGTGACATAAGCGTCATGTCTGCCATACCTGTGATGGTACTCCAGGGTTTGTCTCTGTGTGTGTGTACCACAGCTGTGTTGGTGTTGTTCTGTGGCAGTGCAGCATGGGCACACCACTGCAACAGGGCCAGTGCACATGCATCCCTGCACTGAGTGTCGTGGATGGCATGGCACCATGTGCAGCATGTGGTGCTCACACACGAGGCATGAGCACAGCGGGCCACAGTGTCAGCCCACATGTATGCCATGCAAGGCATGGTGCAGAGTCCAGCTGGCCAGTGTGAGACAATGCCAGATAGCCCCATGCTGCATTCACAAAAGACATGTATGCCCACTGGGATGCCATCCCTGTGTATGTGTGTATACCCACACTGTAGTGGTACCATGTAAACGGTGACTTCGGGTGTGTGTCCTGTCAGGTACTGCAGCACAATACATGCACACTTGCTCTCCTATGTGTCCCACTGGCGATGGCACCCCCAACACCGCTTGGTTCTTCATGGGGCTGTACCCCCCGCTGCCTGGTTCCTGGGTCACCGGTCGCCTGGTCTGCAGGGAGGAGACAAAAGCATATGGGTGTGGTTAGTAACAGGTGACACACACACAAAGGCCCCCCCCATGGCAATGTTTATGCTGTGGACCTGACATTGTGCTGACCTGTGTGCCGCACAGTGCAGCTCATTCCCAGCTTGGAGAAGCGGGCTGTTGTCAGGCATTGTATGGTGCCATGATCCGCAAGCACAGGGTTCCATGTTGGCCACCACATGCGCACCCTACTATGCAGATACACTGAGAGATGCATGGACATGTATAACCACCACAGTGTGTGCCCCTGCAGCTATATGTGGCAGTGCATACTGCTGCGGCACCTGGGACACTCCCCCAACAGTGTGCCCCAGTCCACACTGGTACCAGCACACAGTGTCCACAATGCCTGCAACCCACAGTACTGTACAGCCATGCCAATCAATGATCATATGGTCACAGCAGCATGTATGTCCTTGCTGGGCCACTTACATGCCATGCCTGTGGAAAGATGCTTGTGGGTGTCTGTTGCTCGGACCACTGTCCGTGCCATCCCCCCACTGGTGTGGGCATGCATGCCTGCACCACAGTACATAGTCAACATGCAGCCATGCTGTTCCTACACATAGCACTATGACTATTCATGCAGTTTCACCTCGCAGACAGCACTACATACCTGGGTGTGGCACTGTACCATCATAGATCATGTCCATGTACCGTGACAGGCACTCAGGGTCCTCTCTTCAAAGATCTCCAAATCTGTGGTGACACTGCTCCCTGCTTCAGTCTATACCTGTGCTATGGGGTAGGCCACGTGCCACTCAGGCCCACACCTGAGACCGTGGGATGTTCAGGTCTTCGATGTCATACAGCTGGCCCTTCAGAGGCACCACTAGGCCCACAAGGTTTGCCACTATGCCGGACCCCCTCTGGTCCTTCCTGGCACCCGCCACCACTCGTCTTACCCTTGTTATGCTCCCTGTGTTGACACCTGTGATGCAGCATGTTTAAGCCCAGACTTGGTTGTCTTCTGCACCATTAGCGCACTCCACCGCTACATGCTTAGCGCTGGCCGCATGGGTTAGCGCCATGCAGTAACGCGATAGGGCGTACAGGGGCAGCCTGAGCGCATGTGAGATGACATATGTGTGGGCAGCATTGCAGGGTCATGACCTGTGCTATCACTCATGCACGATGCGGTTGAATGGTCATATTGTGAAGGTTGTCTGGTGCCACATACGGCTTTGCACATATGGCACAAGGCACAGTAGTAGCGCGGTGTGCATTAACAGCGCTGTCACGCATGCGCTATACAGCTGTACATGTCAGAGCAGCAGCACCAGTACAGCATTGCACAATGGACAGACATGTTACTGCATGTGAGCAGTGTACCGGTGGAATGCATGACAGGAGCCACGGTGCATTTGCAGGCGCATGATCGTAAACAGTATGCGCGGTGAAATGGAAAGCTATATTCAACCAGCATATGCAAATGAGCTGATTATTGTGCCCCTGCACAATCATAGAATTAGCATCTCATTACAGAGGATGGATCCATCCATCCCCCGGTGGATTAGCATAAGATGGGCCATGCACCACCCTGCAGAGTGGTGTGCACAAGGAACTGCATCCTGTAAAGTAGGCCTTTCCTCCATATGTATGTGTGTATAAACCTGTATTCCTAGGGACTTTTGTTCTACACAACGAGTACAGCTGCCAGGACTTTTGCAGTGTTTTGTATTGCTGCAACACCACTGATGCTGTCTGGTAGGCGTCTCAGATCGAATTTCATGGCCAATAAGCTGAAGGCCCTGACTGAGGGCTATATCTTGCATGAGGCAATCCTGTGTAGGAAGGAGGGGACCCACCAGGACTACTGTGTGGAAGTTGCAGAGGCAGTGAATGCTCAGAGGCCATACAACTGCATGCTCCAGGAATATAGGAAGTGTGTCAGTGGACTCTGCCTCAGGACCAAGGAACATCTGTCACAGGCACTCAGGGACAGGCTGTCCATGGGGGGGGTATCGAGTGCACCTGAGCTGATGGTGCATGAGGCACTGATGGCCACCACCTTCCAACCAGAGTCCCTGCATGGTGTTCAAGGTGGTGGATGGGAGGTCAGATTTGCACTGGCACAGAGATGTGAGTATCATGTTGTACTGTGGGCCCATCACATGCATGCTACACCTCCTGTATTGGGGGTGCGTTGTGGGCACCCCACATGTCTAGTGTCCCTGCACATCACACACACACACACACACACACACACACACACACACACACACACACAGTTGCTGCATGTGTTTTATGCACACCCATGACCACAACATACCTTCAACACCATATGGTGCAAGGAACACATGGGGGGCTGCCAGGCCTGCATAGACAGTGACATTGTATGTCCAGCATTGTTTGTCTGCATGCAGTTGTCCATGGTGTGGACACTCTCACACTGTTATTTCTCTTTTTCCACAGCTGTGGAGAGGCCAGGGACATGCAGCATTTCAACTGGCCATCCCGCCATGGCACATGCACCCTCAACAGTCCACAGCATTGCGACACACGCCCTGCCATGTACCACTGTACCACAGGTGAAGGCAGGGACAGTCACCGCTGCACACACCTCAGCCACTGCAGTTCTGTCAGAGGGCAGAGTGGCAGGAGGTGGTGGTGGTGCTGGTTGATGATACCACCGATGCTGAGGATGATTATGATGATGATGATGATGACTCTGAAGGTTGTGCTGATGAGGATAGTGTGGATGGCAATGCTGCCTTTGATGATGATGATGCCACCCCATCACAGTTGGGTGCGCCGATACTGGAGTGGGAGGTCCTGGCTGACATTGACCCTGGCGAGGTGCTTGCCAGCGATACCATGGATGTGGACACCTTCATCTGCTCTGTTATCCAGGACACAGTGCCGCATGTGCCTCATGGCAGCACCCTGTGTGCCTCTGTGTCACACACTGCATGGCACTCACATGACCCTCTGCAGGACACTGTTCACAATGTGTGGCAGACAACTATGCTGATGCAGCATGCGCTGGTGCACCTGGATGTCACTGGGCAGCAGTGCCCCACTGACATCCACCTGACTGCAACCGCTGAGCAGCAGCAGCATGTCCAGCAGCAGTCGTGGCCTTGTGGGCAACCACCGCCACTGCTGGGCAGCCCCCCCCATGCAGCCAGTTGGCCCTGCCCTAGTTCCTCAGCCCGCCTGGCAAAGGACACCTAGCCCACTCCACGTTTGCCCACTGGAGCATGTTCAGGGACAACTCCCCCAGGACCCAGTGCTGGCTACTCATAACATGTTGCTGAGGTCAGCTGTGGATGCACAGGTGGACCTGTGTGACAACATGGTGGCACTGTAGACAGCCTTGCACCACCATGAGAAGAGTTGCTTTGTGAGGCATGCGGAGCACATGGGGCCATCGCAGGTCATACAAAGGCTCTGTGGGATATTTCTGCATATACAATATGCAATACAGGAGTACACAGTGGCAGGGCCTGTGCACAGTGTGCACCCCACTCCTGTGCATGCCTTTGATAGTACATTCTGCACCCTCGTGTGCCCAACACCAGGCTTTGCCAATACCACTCCCTCCCCAATTACCCTGCCATTCCACACTGCAACACCTGGTGGTGGTATTGCATTCACAGTAACTATGCCAACCTGTGGCCGCCAGTGCTTCAGCAACAATTCAGCCACAAGGGCACAGGTCACAGCACAAGGAACTGGCACATGCATCACCACAGTCACAGGTGTTTCCTACATCTCCTAGGGCTTGCCCAGTCCCAGCATTGCTCCATTCGTGTGCATGGCAGCCACACTAAATGGACATGACTTACCAGTTCACACCACAGTATGTCTGTGCTGTAGCCTATCAGTGTACCCCCCCTGTGCCATTCACTATTGCCCCCTCACACTAGCTGCTATGTCTCCAGACATGACTGCCATGTGGTTGCTGACTGCAGTGCATGGTGCTGTTGGCATGTTATGGGGATGATGGGTGCATATAGGCACAATGCTGAGTATGACTGCCTTTCCAGCAGTACTGATCCATGCCACCAACAGTGCCCTACCCATGCTGATCAGTGTGTCGCATATGCCTGTCATGTCCAGTGTGCCAGAAACCCTTCCAATGCTGCGTGTGCCACAGTCGACACAGTTGGGCCTATGTGTCACATACGCATGTCTGTTGGCTGTGTGTGGCATTCATGCTACATGCTTACCTGGCTAATGTCAAATATCCGACAGTCATACTCACTCTCTGACACCAAGGTGTTCCCAGATGATGGTGTCTATGTGCTGCTGCCCCTCTATGGCCATTCGCGTGTTGCTCCTCTCCTGCCGTGACTGCACCTCCCCACCTGCTGGCTCCACTTCCTCTGCTATGTCACCCTCCTGGTCCTGTAAAACTATTCCACATCTGAGGGCCATGTTGTGGAGCATGCAACAGGCCAGGAATATGTCACAGATCTTCTATGGGCTGTGCTGTAGGGCACCACCAGACTGGTCCAGGCATCTGAATCACATCTTTAGGATGCTGAACACTCGCTCTATGATGTTCCTTGTCCTGGTACGTGCACCATTGTAACGTTCATCAGCCTAGGTCATGGTCAGGATGGCCTTTATCAGCCATGGTCTCAAGGGGGATGTGCTGTCACCTGTGGATGGATGGGAGATGTGTTGCTACTCAGTGCCACGTTGCACTAATGTCCACAGTCCATCCCTCCCATGACACTTGTCTGCCGGTTCTGCATTGATCTGCACCCTCTGGGGACACAGCCAGTGCCCACTGCCAGTGTTTGCTCCTTACTACCATTGCCCACACATTCCCACTGTTCACACATGTACCGTCCCCTCCCACATAAGTCCCACAATGTGCAGTCTGTGTGTGTTGCATCCACATTTGCGACGCCCATGCCACCCGCCATTGTGTGCCACATGGCTTTACGGTGTGTCGTCATGCCCAGTATTCCCCTTTGCCTGTTGCTGCATTGTTGGCTGCACATGTGCGGCCCCCACTGTCTCATGCACTACTGTCCATTCTTCACCCCACCGGTTGGCCTGTGTGTGTGCCCTGCTGCCCAGCTACCTTCTGCACACTCTGTACAACCTCCATGTCCGCGCAACCGGTGTTCCACACGGTACTGCTGTTGTGCTGCACTCACCCACAAGATGGCCCCCGGTCAACTCCCTGGACTTGAAGCGGTGGCACAGGTCCAAACTGTGCCAGATATAGGTGTCATATGCACTCCCAGGGTAGTTGGCATACACATACATGATATGCCCTGTGGCATTGCACACAACCTGGCAGTTTATGGAATGGTAGCCCTTACAGTTGTGGTATTGTTCACTTTCAATGCCAGGTGGTGCTTGTAGGGTCACGTGGGTGCAGTCTATTGTGCCAAGTCCACTGGGTAGGTGTGCAACACTGTAGAAGTTCTGCTTTGCTTCTGTCTGCTCTGCTGCCATGCTGGGGAATCTTATGTACTCACCTGTGTGGTGCAGCAGAGAGGCGAGGAACTGTGTGAGGAGCCTGGACATGGCTGACTGTGTTATGCTGCTGGTGTCCCCAACCGGTGTCTGGGAGGTACCCATGGTGAGCAGGCACATGGCTGCTGTGAGCTTTGTCTCCACCACCATGGCATGGCTTCTGTGTGTGGGTGTCTGCAGCTCATCATCGACCAGCTCACAGAATTGTCTCAGCAGTGCCTTGTCTAGTCAGTACCATCCCAGGATCTATGTGCCCATCAGCTGTTCGAACGTTATGTGGGACCGGTACCATCTATGCTGGGCATACTGCCTATGGGCCCTACCTTGGCCATCCTGTTGTTTCCTCAGTCTCCTCATGTCAGCCATTACCATGGCCATGCCAAATACTAGGCCTGCCATTCCTCTACAGCCTGCTGCTTTGGTTGCTGTGTGTGCCTGTCACTCTGTGTTGCTCTTTCTGCCTGTGTTTCCCTGTCTCCCTCTCTCACAGTGCAGTTCCTGTGTGTGGCATTGTGCGGTTTGCTGATTTAGGGCTGTCTTTTGTAGTCCTATCTTTGCGTGATTGAGCACATGTCTTGCACATTGGCACGCTAGTGCAATCCGGTTTAATATGTGGTTGTGCGATGTATTCATGTACATGTCCCCATTTACTGCATGGTTCGGCCTCTTTCTGTGCTGCAGCGCAGTCCCGTTTGTGTGGCACACTGCTGACAGCAGAATATGTCTCTTCCATGCATTTCATCAGGTGCGCCGCACATCTCAAGCCTGCACCACGCAATTGCTCTTAATATGGGGACCACAATGTTTAGGATGCTTTGTTATAAGCTTCTGTACCACATCAGGGTAGCCAGCCTTACAGAAGTCCATTCACATCAGCACTCCTGAAAACATACTTGATCGGGTCACTCATACAGTCATAGCTTCTAAGTTTAGCACCCACACATCTTCCAAAGAGCATAAAAAAAACTCACACTTCAGCATCCAAAGAGGGGTCTTCAGCTACATACATAGATACATAGACAGTGTCGGCAGATAAGGGCCTATGGCCCACCTAGTCTGCCCATTTGAGCTTGTAAGTTCAGTTTGTTTTCCTAGAAGTCTATTTCCCCTTACCCCTGACCTCTAGAATTCCTTTATGTCTATCCCATGCATTCTTAAATCCCGTGATTGTTTCAGCCCACACCACTTCCTCTGGCAGAGTGTTCCACTTGTCCACCACCCGTTACATCAAGCTCTCTTTCTGTTTGTTGCCCTGGCCTGAGGCTCATTTTGTCCCTGGATTTTCCAAATTTTACTGTACTCAGCAAAGTATACCGAGTATGCCTGCTGACACCTATGACACTAGATACAGAGCATATAGAGCCAGTCATGGATGAAACAGGCCACAGAAACACAAAAAGTCTTGGCACCAGTTTCACCAAGGGAGAAGTGACTGCAAATAAAATGCACAGTCCTATCTATCAACAAGGTTTTTTGTTTGCAAAAGCTACAATTGGGACAAAGTGCTGATGCAAACAAAGGCAGATTCCCACTGCAATCCTGTTTGCAGGGGCTTCTTCCTTGATGAGACCAGTGCCAAGACCTTTTTAGTTCCTGGTCTGTTTTTGCCTTGGGCAGTTGTTTTCTAGTGTGGTCCTATTCATCATTTCCAGGGATGAAATAGACACTGCTGAATTTATGCCAGGGCCAGGCCCAGGGGAGGTCCCTAGAAATGCAGGGGAATTAGTCAAGCCTGTACCAGAGCCAGCTAAGTGGGACATGGAACCTGAGGGTAGCAGCCATGTAGAGTGCTGATTATTGAGAGCTGCTCTTATGAGCAACTCAATAATAGCACTCTACAAGAGAGCGAGTGGTGCAATACGGCACTATATTCTGTATAGTGAGTATAGCAAGGAGCTGTACTCACTACTACAAGATTTGTGGCCAATTCCACCGAGCTGCTTGCATAGTGTAGTGGTGATAACACCGCCATGGCGCGAAAGCAGATCTGTCTATCCGGCTAAGGGGCAAAATAATTGTATTTTTTAATCCAATAACTTGCCCTCTGTGGTCTGCACCCCACTTAGAGTTGGTTATTTAAGTTTGGGGTGCAGGTGCTTGCCCCTGCAGTGAGGGGGCATATTCTGCAGAGCAAAAAATGTTTTGTGTGCCTTGGTTATATTGTGAGGACCGTCGCTATTTGCAACTGTTGGTACAATATCCATCACCCTTTTGACCATGGGCTCAAGTTTGTTCGCTTTATGTGATAGGTGGTCTTTCAGACTCGCCTTTATCACATGAAACCAACCAGAGCATGGTAAAGGGTGGACACCCTTTTTAGTGGCTCCTACTGCTACAGTGTCAATCACAAAAGAAGCCCACAGCTAGGGTTTCGAAATAAACAAATTGAGAGATGTACTCAGCAAGACTGAACTGATTTAGGCTCACATGAAAGCACAACAAATGAATGCAGCTGCTTTGTATCAAAGAACATGATGCTTCATCAGGGGAGGCTCCTACATTCAGATACATTCTATTTACACTCTGCACTTTAATTATCTGTGAAATCATTAATAAAAAAATCCGAGTGAAGGGACAGGACGTACATCATGACTAATGCTATACAAGACATATCGACCCCAGCCAAATTCTGCACTAAAAGTTCATATTAAAAAAATGTTTGTGCAAGTGAAAAATAGAAAGGAGTGACCTAAAAAATGGGATTATTCTATGGCAGGGAGAACACTAATTTAAAAACAATGCAGATGGCAGAGCTAATCACATGCTCTAGTGCTGTAGCATGAGAACTTATTTTACCAGCACGGAAACACCAGTATACTTAGGGTTGAGCAACAGGTTCTGTGTTAAACCCATAAATTTGTACCTTAATAGCTTTGGCATTGTTCATTGCAATTGCAAAATGACACGAGGTTCTCAGAAACCGCACAAGCTGCTATCACAAAACATTTCACATATTTAGACCTTACCTCCTAGACAATGCATGCTAAATTTCATGCAGGGCCCACAGGGCCTTGCATGAAAAAAGCTGCAACAGATTGTGTTGGCAACATGTGGTGAGACATACTTCTCTACCTTGGAAGACTATATAATTGTGAGGCACTGGCTTGGAGCTGCACCTTGTGCTTCAGACAGGAGGCTATGGGCTATGGGGAAGGGTGAGCATTTTGGATGACAACCCCAAGGAAGACCCCACCACTGATTCACCAAGACAGCAGAGACCTAAAACCCTATTTTTTTACTTTTGCTGCTTGGGGTGGAGAAGGGAACAGGGGTGAGTTAGGGTTGGAAACCCTAATGACACATTTACCTACTTTTGTTGCATTAACTTGAACCCCTAACTGGTGCATTAATGCAGTTTTTTGCAAAGAATATTCAAATAAGCAGTTTATGATAAACACTTACTATCATATGTTAAGGGCCATAACTGAATGAATCAGATAAAATATACATAAACTCATGCAGTCTGTTACAGCATGCTTAGCGAGCCCAAGCACTGCACATCCATAGCCTCACATAGCCCGTATAATAAAGAATGGTTCTATGTGATAACGGCGACCGCCAAAGGGCGATCACCATTACGGCAAAGTCAGAGCACTGAAAATCAATTTTGGCGCTCTGACTCCCAGGTGCAAAACAAAACAGTGCCGGGGACTTGCATTTTTTATGTTTATGCAGGGGCTGTGCCCCGCCCCCAGGAACTTTGCTCCCCAGTTAAGGATTCTCAACTCTAGGGGTGTGTCGGTGGGGGGTAAATGTAAAAATTAAATTGGGCTACGCAACAAAAACAAACCTGCGCCCAGACCTAAACCCAACACTCTAACCAACAAAGCCCCAAGCCGACCCACTACACCATGGAGCCAGCTTGGTAGCCTACCACAGCACCACTCCTCAAATCTCCTCCCACCCCTCACCGAGTGTGCTCGCTTCCACCCCCCACTCGCGTACCTGTAGAGACTTCCTGTCGCTACAGTCACCAACTCACCCCATCCGGTCACTGTAGCTGCCCAGTAGCTGCTGTGCCATGTGCCACGATTGAGTCACCCTTCCGGGGGTCGCTCAATCACGGTCGCGCACATCATGGTATACCATAAAGAACAAGGTAATTTATCTTTTATTTATTTTATTAATTTAAAATGTTGTGATCAGGTATAGGCACACTGAGCCAGAGCTTGTCTCCAGATGTGACTCGGGGAAGGGATACAGCAGGGAGTGAAACGTCAATAACAAAGTGATAACCGATGCATGTACGTAACTAGAAAAAAAAAACACATTACAAGTACTTCCATGAATTCCAGAAAAAGGGAAAAAAAAATAATGTTCAAGAAATCTTGTGTTAAAAGACAAAGTGAAGTTATCTTTATAAAATCTCTCTGGGTATCATGGATCTGTTTTCAGTTTGTTATTTCACCCTCCAGTACTGATCTCTAAATTTTTTGCATAAAGAAACTTTCCTTCTCCAAAATACCTTAAAATCACTCCTATCATGGTCACTATTATCCACTAACTCCTTCCCAACCCTTATGGCTCTGGCCATGTTGTTCTGCTTACTCAGCAGTGGCTGTAGAAGTGCATCCTCTTTTGTCCCATGTCTAATATACGGAAATTGTCCTTCTCAACTCACAAAACCAACTCTGGTCAAAGTCAATACAGCTGCAAAATTATGTTATTGATGATAGAAAACATTATTATAAAAATATTTACTTTTACAGTATTACTGCAGTTTTTGTAGGGTGATAACCAAACAAAGGGATTGTTTTTATAGATACCATACACCTCACAGTAAAGAAGTCCTGCCTGTGTGCTTCCAAGATGCCACAGAATGTCGAGCTGATAGGCTCCACAGAAAAGGAGGAAGCACAATCAAAACTACATGTCACAGAATGGCAAACTGATAAGCACTGGAGAAATGTCAGATTTCCAGGAAATACATTTTCCTGTACAATACATTGATGTCTGTAGAAACATAGAAACATAGACTTTGACGGCAGATAAGGACAGCTTGGCTCACCTAGTCTGCCCATTTCCCTACCTATTGGAAAAGCTGCAGATCCTAGTTAACCAACAGCCTACTTTTTCCTACCCCCCCACCAGAATTGCCTTATGTATGTCCCATGCATTCTTGAATTCCCCCACTGTTTTTGACCCCATGAACTCCTCAAGAAGGCTGTTCCATGCATCCACCACCCTTTCTGTGAAAAAATACTTCCTCACATTGCCCCTGAACAATCTCCCCTCTATCTTCAAATTGTGTCCCCTTGTTCTTGCACATCTCTTTTTCTGAAAGTTGCTACCCTCTTGGACTTAGATTCCCTTGAGATATATGAAAGTTTTTATCATGTCCCCCCTCTCCCTCCTTTCCTCAAGGGTATACATATTAAGCTCCTTTAGTCTCTCTCTCTTCATATGGTTTCTGTTGCAGACCCTGCACCATTTTAGTTGCCCTCCTCTGGACTTCCTCCATCCTGTCTATGTCCTTGCGGAGATGGGTTCTCCAGAACTGCACGTAGTGCTCCAGATGGAGTCTCTCAAACTGTCTGTACAGAGAGATAACAACTTCCTGTTTTCTACTGGTGATGCCTATCCCTATACATCCCAGTCACCCCCCCAGCCATCTCTACTGCCTTCTCACATTGCTTGCTTACCTTTAGGTCACCTGATATGACTAACCCCAGATCCCTTTCCATTTGTGTTGTTGTTAGTACCTCCACCCCCCCCCATTTTGTACTCTACCCCTGGGGTTTGTGTTTCCCAGGTGCATTACTTTGCACTTCTTTGTCTTGAATCTAAACTGCCATACATTTGACCAGTCCTCCAACCTTGCCAAATCCCTTCTCATCCTTTCCACCCCCCTTGTGTATCAACCCTGTTGCGGATCTTTGTGTCATCTGCAAAGAGTCATACTTTTCCATCCAGTCCCTCTGCAATGTCACTTATAAAGACATTATAAAGGACTGGACCCAGTACTGAACCCTGCAGCACCCCACTAGTAACCCTCCTTTCTTCTGAGTGGACTCCATTTACTATTATCCTCTGTGTCCTGTTGTCCAGCCAATTCTTAACAGAGGCCACCGCCCTGGGACCCACTCCCAGGCTGGCTAATTTATTAATCTTTTGTTTGGGACTGTGTCAAATGCCTTGCTAAAGTCTAGGTAGGTCATGTCCACAGCCCCTCCCTGATCTACTACTTTGGCCACCCAGTCAAAGAAGTCGATTAGATTCATCTGACATGGCCTTCCCGCTGTGAATCCATGCTTTCTTGGGTCCTGTGCCCTGTTGGCCTCTAGGTACTCAAAAATTCTTTCTTTAAGAAGTGATTCCTTCATTTTCCCTACCACTGAGGTCAAGCTAACAGGTCTGTAATTTCCTGCCTCTGCTTTGCTCCCACTTTTGTGAAGGGGAATCACATCCACCCTCCTTCAGTCCTTAGGTACCACATCATTCTCCCATGATTTGCTAAAAAGGGTAGTCAGTGGTGACACTAGTTCTCCCCTTAGTTCTTTTAGAATTCTGGGGTGAGTCCCGTCAGGCTCCATTGCTTTGTCCACCTTCAGTTTAGGAGTTCTTTCAGAATGGATTGGTATTGACCCCCCTATCCAGGGTGCTTCTATTGATTACATTAGGTACCTCCCCCTCCTCTTCTTTTGTGAATACTGAGCAGAAGTATTCATTCAGTATCCCTGTTTTTCACTGTCCTCTCTGTCCTCCCACCCTCCCTCCCTTTATTAAGCCTCACTATCCCTCCCTTGGTCTTTTTTGCTCCCTAATGTACCTATAAAAGGTTTTATCCCCCTTCTTAACTAAGTTGGCTATCTTTTCCTCGATTTGGGCCTTTGCTATTCTGACTGCCTTCCCTGCTTCATTCTGCTTTAACTGGTACAGTTCTCTGTCCTGCTTCTTCTGTGTTTCCTTATACCTCCTGAATGCTATCTTTTTCTACCTAACCTTCCCCGCCACCTGTTTTGAGAACCATAGTGTTTTTTTCTTTCATTTTGATTTGTTTATTTGCTTCACACAAAGGCTTGTTGCCTCTGTGATGGCAGTTTCATTGTTTTCCCCATTGTTCCTTCACTCCTCCATCTTGCCTGTTTGTTACTGCTTTTCTGAGGCACTGTCCCATTTGACAAAGTCAGCCCTCCTAAATCCCAGTACCCTCATTTTATATGGCTTGACTCTGCGGCTGTGTTTATAGTGAACCACACTGGTGGTCACTTGTTGCCAGATGGCTACCCACTTCTAGATCTGAGATCCTCTCTCCATCCCCATTTGAGACTACCAGGTCTAAGATTGCTCCCTCCCGAGTGGGTTCCAACACTAGCTGTCTGAGGCATGTCCCCTGTAGGACATTGAGAATGACTCTACTCTTGAATGTGGCTGCAGCAAAGGTGCTCCAGTTAACATCTGGCATATTCAGTTCCCCCATCAACAATATCTCTCCTTTTTCTGCCATCCTAAAGATGCCTTCTATCATTTTCTTGTCCATTTCTTCCCCCTGAGATGGGGGTCTGTAACTCCCGTACCGATTGTTGTGCCATATCCTGTCTCCAGGGTGACCCACAGTGCCTCCTCTCCTCCCTGTTTACCCTTTAGTTCTGTTGCTTTGATCACTTCCCTTACGTAGAGAGTTACTCCTCCTCCTCTTCTACCCTACCTGTCCTTTCTGTAGATTGTGTACCCTGGTATGTTGACATCCCAGTCATGGTTCTCTCTGTACCATGTTTCTGTGACTGCCACGCTATGCAGGCATCCTTCTTTCATCAAGGTCACCAGTTCAGGGAGCTTGTTACCCAGACTACAGGGCTTGGTGCTCATTACCCTCCATTTTTTGATGGCCCAACCCCTTTTTGCACCATCCCTGTCCTTACTGCCATTGCTTTTTTCTCAATTTATCCCTGCCCTTTTCCCTATCGACTTGTCTATCTTGGCATTTACTTCACTAACTACCCTGATTTTTGGGGGAGGGCTAGGATTTCCCTGTTCCTTTTCAGTGCTTCCCCCCTTGTCTAGTTTAAATGCTTGCCAATGAAGCATTTAAACCTATCACCTAAGAACCTAGTTGCCCTCCTGGACAGGAGGAGACCATCACGCCAGTATAGATCTGCATCTCTCCAGGTGGACCCCCAGTCCCCAATGAAGCCAAAACCCTGAGCTCTGCACCAGTTTTTCAACCATTGATTGAATCCCATGGTGCAGAGCACCCTAGTCTCACCCATGCCATAGACAGGCAGTACCTCCAAGAAGGTGCTACTTGTCTAAGGCCCCTTCCCAACTTCACAAACTCCTCCTGCACTGCTGTGATCCCATTCCCAGTCAGGTCATTTGTCCATAGGTGAACAATGACATCCAGCCCCCTCCCTCATGTAGCTGCCCCTGCGATCCTGAGGATTTGCTCCCTGTCCCTCCAAGCCAGAGAGATGGATCTGACAGTGTGAGATGCAATTTCTCTGTTGCTTATCAGTTTGGTATTCTGTGACATGTTGCTTCAATCATGCCCCCCCCCCGGCAGTGTCTACCAGATTGCCGGTCCGTGGGATCTTGGAAGCCCACATGCAAGACTTCTTTACTTTGAAGTGTATGGTATCTATAAAAACAATCTCCTTGTTCAGTTATCAGCCTACAAAGACCACAGTGATACCGTAAAAGTAAATACTTCCATAATAACAATAATGGTTTAATGGGGGAGGGCTAAGACCCTGGAGGAACAGTAGATCCCAGGGCTAAATAAGGAACTTGGGCACATTGGCTGGATTGTTGGTCTTTCTTCTGCTGTCATTGGGTGTGTTTCTGTGTGTTTATGATCATTATGGTATAGTAATATGTGTTTCTTACTGTTTCACAAGGGTCTGTCACACTGGTTGGGCAGACACAAGTGCTCAGCTTCACTTCACAGTCCTCTTGCCCACCCAGCATGAGAGCCTTGTGAAACAGCAAGAAACACACAGTACTATACCCATAATGATATATACCCTGAGAGCAAAGCTTAAGTTGTTCATAAAAGCGTGACACACTGAGGAGGTGTGAAAAAAAAAGCAGAACAACAGTGATGTGCATTACTTTTGGGGGGGGGGGGCTGCTGTCCATTATCATTTGTTAACCCTTTTACTTCCTAAGCCAATATAGATTAGACACAATGACTGGTAAACTCACAAGTGACTAGCATTTCCCTGCCTTGTTTAACTGACCAAAGTCCAGGCTGCCTGGACTAGTGACTCAGCTAAAGGTTGCCCGATGTCGCTGGTCTATCCATTTTGTTCCTCAGCTCAAGGACTGACGTATAGGTCAGCACCAGAAGAAGGGTATAGTGCTTCATGTAGTATAGTGCTGTGGTCCAACCCAAGAAAAGGTGCCTGCTGTACCAATGGGTAACTGAAAACATCAGGGGGGCAGTTCTTACTGTTCTTTCACTGCTGTCCAGACTCCCAAAGCATAACCCATGAAGAACAGAAACCCTTTCTACAATTTTTTTTAGATTATTTTCTTAGGCTACACCAACTGAGATACAATATCAGATTATTTGGCTGCTGCCACTGCTTGGTAAGTGTACCGTTAAGAGGATGAAAGCACAGAGATGCTACCTGACTAGCCCAACGTCTACTACTTTTGCCAGCAGCCTCTCTTCACCACCTGCTCCTCCAGCAGCTGCAGCACCCTGAAGCTCTACTCCTGGTTGGTCTCCTCCTTGGCCAGTGTCAGTTCATGCTCCCCACAAACCGGCACTTACTCCTCCTGTAGCCACAGCACTATGAAGCTCTGCTCCCACTCCTGGTTGGTCTTCTCCTCCACCAGCATCAGTTCAGTGAGCTGGTGCCATGATCAGATGATTCCTGTCAGTCAAGGAGTTTATATCCTGATGGGAGGGACAAACGTGCTTTGGCTGGGGGAGAGAGTGGGCCAGGCATGCCTCACAGGACACACCAGGACATGGAAGAGAGGGCAACCAGGCACTGCTCATGGTACATGCTGGGACACACTGTGGGGCTTGCAAGACTTTATATCCTGATGGGAGGGGCACACACACTGTGGCTGGGAGAGAGAGCAGGCTGGCCATGGCTCATGGGACACACTGGGATATGGGAGACAGGGTGACTGAGCACTGCTTATGGTACATGCTGGGACTCACTGTGGGACTTGGAGCTCTGAATTATCCCTCTTTATGAGGAACATCTCATATCAGAAATGCCACATGGGGGGAAGCAGACTTTTTTTTGTACTTGGCGCTCTGTGCTCCATCATATCTCAAAGCTGCTTCCCTTCATGCTGACTGAACCAACCCTGTAGCTGGGAGAGAGAGAGTGGGTAATGGTTCATGGGACACACCAGGACATGGGAGAGAGCACTGCTCAAGGTACATGCTGGGACTCACTGTGGGACTTGCTGATCTCAATTATTTCTCTTTATGAGGGACATCCCATAACTGAAATATCGCATGGGAGGGAGAGGGAGAGAGAGAGAGAGAGAGAGGGAGGGAAATGATTATTTTTTTTTTGCTTTTTGTTTTGGTACTTAGTGCTCTGTGCCCCAGTATGACCCACAGCTCTTTCCCTTTCATGCTGACTGAACTGGAAGTGAGCAAGGAGCAAAAAAATAATGTGGTGGGGGAAGAAAGAGAGAGCGAGAGTGAGAGACAGAGAGAGAGAGAGAGAGAGAGACAAAGGAACTGCAATGTGGACAATGGAGAGGACTGCTTGTGCTTAAACTCCACTAGTAGAAGGACACACTCTAGGTATCCAGTCACATGCTTCCAGAGCCCCCTTTCTCTACTACTTCATAACACAGAGGATAATGTATGGTCTTTGGTTAATAACCACACTGTAAACACTTTGAGAGTTTGCCATGACATCATTGTAAACCTCAAGAGCATAGCTCAAGAGGTTTTCAGATGTCATGGCAACCTCAAGAAGTGTTTTCAGTGTGGTTGTTAACCAAAGACCATACATTATATTTTATAGTGAATGGGCTATCAAGATTGTGTAATTGTGTAATTGCGGATATAATTATTTTATAGTATATGGGTACTGCCTATTGTCCATGGATTTCAGCAACTGCTGAAATCTTGTTGTAGTACAGTTCAAAGGTCAAAAAAGTTGTTGTACTATCGATGTGATGTCACATCGATAGTACAACAACTTTTTACCCTTGACCTTCCGCCTGATTGGCTCAGACATGACTCTCCAGAAAAAAAAACAAAAAAACATGGCGGCGCCGACGAAAGGCGAGCAGCCAAGTCATCGACTTTGAAGTTGGGAGTCACGACACGGAGAGCCTACATGGCTCCCTTTCTGAACACACTTTTTTCTCCATGATTTTAAAACTGTGCAGAGGAGAAACTGACAAGTCGGATGGAGCGGGAACATGAGGCGGCAGGAGACCAGGCAGGAGAGCAGCGTGCGTACAGCAATAACGAAAAAAACCAATGTTAAACAAAAAAAAAACATATACTATATAAAACAGTGGATGGGTGAACATCCACAACTAAAGAGCTAATGTTCCCATATCGGGCAGTTAATGACATCAGCTAGACCTCTCGAGCTTCGCTCTCGAGGTCTCTGTGATGTCATCAACTTCCTCGATGGAAACACAGCCTTGTTGTGGATGTTCACCCATCCACTATTCTATATACTTTACTGAATTGCTTTATGGAACATTGATTGTTATGAGCATTCCATTTTGTTATACCATTGATATGACATATTCAAGAAGGGTTAACAACAGAGTGATGTCATATCGATGGCATAACAAGATTGTAATCTGCTTGATTTCAGTCAATAATAAGGGCTCCCCATACATTATAATATGTTTGCATAACTCTCGCTATGCAGCCACAGAAATCTCTCTTTGCTTTTCCTTAGGTACTTTTCACATCCCAGTCAATGCCAGGTAGAGTAGGTTAAAATACTGAAGGTCCTGGAGTTGTTGCCCTTGTAATTTCATTTGCCATCTACCAGTAATGCTGTTGTGTACTACAGGATGGTCCGTAGCGAACTCCTAGAATTCTCTTTTTTCCTCTTGTTGATCTTAAAACCAGCCACAGGCTATTGTAGGGCTTTCATCCCTCCGGACTCTCACTTTCATGCTTGCTTCAGTCCCTTCCTTGACATACTGTATAAAGTAACTCCTCCACCCCCTGAGCCTCCCTGTCTCTCCTGAAGACTATTGCCCTCTACCCTTGCATCTCAGCATATTATCATATTGCACCAGGGTTCCATAAGTCCTACTAGACTGCAACGTACCTCACAAAAATCACCCTTCAGCTCACCCATTCTGCTAGCTATGCATCTTACAGTTACCATCATGCAACAACATTCTGTTTCTCCCACTCTGTGCTTTGAGCCCCTTAGAGCTGCCCTTGTTTTAATTTTACACTTGCAGTACCTGGCTAGGGCATGGGCATTCTCCTGCATGTGTCCCTACCCATCCCTGTCCTAATATAAAGCCTTTCTCGCCATCATATCGTGGCCTGTTGTTTCTTTGGTAGGCGGGAATATTCATTTTCTCATGGCAGACCCCAGGATCTCACTATTACATTGCAAAGTGACTTTCACCTTAAGCTTCGATTTTTTTTCAAAATCAACATGAAAGAATATATGAGTTCAATGCACTCCACTTCAAAGCCCTGAAACCTGCATTGATCAGATGAAACAAACTGAATTTGATGTCGTTTTCTGGACAAAAAATAGATGAACTGTATCTTGGCAGTGTTCCACAGTAAAGTCATATTCCCTAGCAGGTATCCCATCATTGACTTTTCCTTAATCTAGATGAACAAATTGAGTTCCGGGCCTCTTATTAAAAACATAATTACCGGGATCTGTAATTTAACTTTAAGTAATTGCTTTTTATGCAAGTATGATATTGAAAGCTTTTCTTAGAGCCATTATTCATTGAACATTAATACCATAATTTAAAAGTGACAAATAAGGTTGCTGAGATCATGGTAAGTTAATTACAGTGAACATCCAGGCATAAATCCTTGTATATAGTAATTTGCCCACCAGGCATGTTTAAATAAGTCAAAGCAGAAAATATTTATTCAAACAGGGGTACACTGAAAAGCTAAGATTTGAGACCTGCCTAAGTATATTCTTATCACAATCCAGCTTTATTTTCCATACAAAGGCCTGTATTTTATTCTAATTGGTTATACGGAAATAATTAAGGCAGCAGAGTATATAGATTTACAAGCATAATGCAGTTTTGAAAGAAAGTATTAAAGAGCTTACCAGAGAATGACTCTGAGAAGTTTAGTGATCGGCCCAACCTCTTGCACAAAACTGAGTCAAGTAGGTTAGCTGCTAGGATATTGAGAGAGAGATAGAGAGAGAGAGAGAGTGTGTGTGTGTGTGTGTTTGTGTGTGTGTGTGCGTGGAGGATAGAGAAAGAGGGACAGAGACTGAAAGAGTCCCCCAGTGCAAACTGACTTGTGTCAAACTATTAGCACAATTGCACTCCTTGCAACATCTAAAACTTGGTCTAATGTTTTGTCACAAGTGCTGCAAGTTGGGCACAAAACATGATGCATGTAGCAGTTTTTACCAGAAAGCAGTTATACTGTCAGAAATGTGTCAAAATATTTGAAAATAACAATGAAACATTTCAGCGCATTTATTTTGACACAGGCACAGCTGACAGTCGGGAACTGCACCTGTGCCAAGGGTTTTAGTAAATTCTGTCCCTGATCTTAATCACTGTACACACTATCTAATATTTCCAGGTGCTCATTCAGCATTACACAATAACCTGTCTTTACCACATACTGGACCGCTGTCTTAATTTTCCATTATATTTTTTTTAATACTTTTTGTTTCTACAATTTCACAGTATAATCAGTGATATGAAATTACATGGTTGCGAGCATAAGATGAAAGGTAATCAAAAGATCAAAATGAGTCCATAATGTCACTCTTGTCCCTGCATTACACACAGAGAGGGAATAGCTATGATACACATTGATTCACTGTAGTCATACAAAATAGATCCAAAGAGCTTTTGCAGCAAGACCATGGCACAACACTGCATGATAATAAGAGTTGGTAGTCCAAAGCACAAAGGACTCAAAAGGGTCACCAAAGTGACAAAATAATCCATGAATCCAAGAAATGATGACAAGGGCCAGATTCACAAAACTTTGCCCAGGTGAAAACCCAGTTTGCCACAGGGCAAATGGAGTTTTGCCCAGAGCTGGGATTCACCAAGCCCAGTTTGCACCTGCAAACTGGGTTTGTGCATGGGCAAAGTAGCTGAGGGGACCGCAATGCAAATGGGGGGGGACCTGCATAACCCCGCAATCCCATTCACTAAGGTTTTGATCCCTGCAAGGGCCTTTGCGAAGGCCCTTGCATGGAGCAAATTACTGCTGGCAAAAATCTGGCGGTAATCCGTGCAATTTGTAGGACAAATTTTAAATAATAAAAGAAACATTTTCGTAACTGAAACATGGTTTATACTTGCATTTTTTGACATTTTTTATTTTATTTATTTATTTATTAAATTCTCAGATTACAAATACCTTTGAGCAGAAACTGCTCGTTTACAAAGGTTCCACGTCAAAGGATGAGGGTCAACATACATACAGAGGTAGTAAAAGAATGCACAATAAACAACCAAAACAACTACAAGAAAAAATAAAGATACTCAGTTATAACATGCTTTGAGATAATATTCATATAACGAGCAGCTTGAGTAGGCAGCTGGCTGCGGTAACAATAAGAGATAGAGGGCACCATAGGCAGTTAGTATTGCAGGCGTGCGACCGGGAGAGGAAGTTGGCAGGCTAATGGGCCACTGTCCGATGGTGGTGGAAAATGTCTTGTACCAGTGGAGATGCGAAGCAGGAAAGGAGTCACAAGGAAGGCCCGGTGCCAGAGGGAATGAGACTGGGAAGAGGTGGGCTGTGAGACATGAGTGAGCTGGGAGGTGTTTAGAGAGATCTCTGTTCAGAGAAGCAGTCACATTGAGTGGTAGAGGTGAGGTAAAGTTTGAGATTCCTTTTGAAGGGTTCAGGTGTAGTAGAGGAAAGTGCTTCTTTATTGAAGGAATTGAACCATTGAGCAGCTCTATAGATAAAGGACCGCTGACCCATGAAGGTACGACATCTGGGAACCTGAAATGTTAGAGATTGGGCACCACGTGTTTGTTGAGTGCCACTGTAGGTAGTAAGGAGTGAGCTAACACCAGGTGGCATGAGACCGAGGAGAATCTTTTTGGTAAGTAAGCAGGTCTGGTATTGTATTCTGCTGAGTAGGGGTAGCCAGCTGGCGTGTGCATAGAGGTCACAGGTGTGAGTTTGTCGGGCCGCACTCTTTAGTAGTCTACAGGCTTTGTTGAGAGCAACTGAGATCCTGCAGAGGGCACTTGTTGAGGCAGAGCCATAGATGGCAAGGCCATAGTCAATGATAGAGGTGACAGAGCTGTAGATGGCTAGTTTAGGGCATCCGCGAGGCATACAGTGCCTGTGTTTGTGTAGTAGTCCAATCCGTATATTGGCGGTCTTGGCAACAGTGTCAATATGCCGAGTGTAGGAGAGGGTACTATCCAGGGTAATACCAAGGTACTTGAACTCCTTGACATGTTCGAGTGGGTTCCCAGCATGGTTCTTGATGGTGAGGGACAGAGAGTTGTGCCTGCTCCGTCGGTTACAGAAGGACATGGCTTTAGTCTTGCTGTGGTTCAGGACAAGTTTATGAGAATTAAACCAGTCTTCGATGCGCTTGAAGTTGAGCTGCAGCTGGGATTCAAGGACTGTAATGTCATGGTGGCTGGAAACAGGACTGCATCGCTCATGATAGTAATATTTTTGGTGGCAGGCACTGGGAGATTGTTGATGAAGAAGGAGAAGAGTAGAGGGCCCAGAATAGACCCTTGGGGGACTCTGGAGCGGACCAGTTTCTCATCCGAAGAGATCCCTGCAACCCTTACACATTGGATCCGATTATCAAGGTAGCTGGTGAACCATGGAAGGGCAACATTGGAGATCCCAATGGAGGACAGTTGCTTGAGCAGTAGGGGATGGTTAACTGTGTCAAATGCTTTGGTAAGGTCTATAAATACTGCCTCTCCACAATTCCCTTTGTCAAGCGAGGCATGGATGAAGGTTGTAAGTTCCAGTAGTGCAGTGGTGGTGCTGTGCCCTTTTCTGAAGCCATGCTGCTCTGGGCACTGTACATTGTACTTATCCAGGAATTCAACTAGTTGGTCCGACACTATTCGCTCCAGTGCTTTAGATAGTGGGAGGAGGAGTGAGATAGGTCTGTAAATGGTGTGCAGCGTCCTATCTCCGCTTTTGTGAACCGGAGTGACAGTAGCTTTCTTCCAGAGAGAGGGGAAATGGCCCAATCTAAGCAAGAGATTGAAGATCTTTGTAAGTGGTTCTAGGATTTCATTGAGGACTTGTGCCAGCAGTTTCAGGTCAAGGGAGTCACCACTGTACCTTGTTTGCCGATGGCCTTTTGAATGTATTTTCTAGCTACTTGTGGTGGGACCTCCATAAAAAAAAAATTTGGGGTTGTACATTCTAGTTGGGGTAACTTGGGAGGAGCTGAGGGAGGTCGTCAAAAAAAAATTTGGTGGAAGGACACTGTCCAGGTTTGTAAATGCATTATTAAAAGTGCTGGTGATGGTACCTAGGTTGAGTGTAGGAGTGCCATGAAGGTTGAGCATAGTGGGTGGTGCTTTAGGATCCTTGCCTGTGAGTTCTTTCATGTTGTTCCGAATTTGTTTCCCTAGCCCCAAGGTTGGTCAGAACCTCTTTGTAATAGCTTCGTTTAGCATTCCTAGTATTATTCAAGTGCAATCTTTCTGGCTGCTTTGTATAATTGTATGTTTACTTGCATCGGAGTTGCACGAGCACAATGCCAGAGGTTGTCTCTGTGTTTGAGCAGAGTTAAAAGGTCAGTAGTAACCCAGGGGTTGGTCTGTCCTTTGACCTTCATTTTTTTCACTGGTGCATAGATGTCGCAGGCTTCGTTGAAAAGTTTGATAAATAGGTCCAGAGCTTTGTTGGTGTCACTGAGGGAGTCAAGCACTGCCCAGTTCAGCTTGGTTAGATGGGATTTTAAAAGCTGGAGGTGCCCTTGTTTGATAAACCTGGCATAGATAAGCTTGGGAGGTGGCTTGTGGTATTTGTTTGACCAGGAGCATTTGACAGGCGAGTGGTCACTTATTGTATCCGGGAGTACAGAAACATTGGAGATGCATTCAGGGTGGTTAGATAGAATCCAGTCTAGAAGCATAAGAGAGCCTGTCCTATAGTTACACCTAGTGGGGGCATTGACCAGCTGAGTGAGGTGATGCGCTGCGGCTGCATCCTTATAGGTAGCGGCCTCAGTGGAGAGCCAGTTAATGTTAAAATCACCCATGATTATGGTTTCAGAATCATGTTGCTGGACCCATAGATATTCCATGATGCTATGGAAGCCAGCAGCTTGGTCTCTTGGCGGTAGGTAAACTGACATGACAGTGAGTTCCTTGTTATGTGCACCAAGGAGGATTTTGATTGTGAGGACCTGAGAGGAGTTGCTCAGGTTAGGGAATGGGATGATGTGACCCATAAGGATATCCTTAAGATAGATGGCGCAGCCCCCACCCCGTTTAGCAATCCTGTCTTGCCTGAAAATGCAGTAGCCAGGGATAGAGACTGAGGTATCAGGGATTTTAGGGTTTAGCCATGTTTCCACAACTGAGAGGACATCAGGGTTGTGCTGTAGGATCCATGTTTGGAGGGAATCAAGTTTGTTGAGGAGGCTTTGGTCCAGACTCTCCCTCTCAGGGTAATCTGTGCAACTCTAGTGGTTGATGGAGGTACTACAGCCCCATCCCTCCCCAGTCCCTGATCACCCAGCTGATATGTGGAAATACTGTTTCCATAGAGCAGTGGTCCCTCCCCGGTGCCCGATCTCCCACCCGATATGTTTCATGTAATTTTTCGTAATGTAGTGTCCCTCTCCAGTGCTCAATCTCCCACCTGATATGTTTCATGTAATTTTCTGTAATGTAGTGTCCCTCCCCAGTGCCCAGTCTCCCACCTGATATCTTTCATGTAAGTTTCTGTAATGTAGTGTCCCTCCCAGGTGCCCGTTCTCCCACCCGAAATGTTTCATGTAATTTTCCATAATGTAGTGGTCCCTCCCCATCCCTGATAGCCCACCTGATATTAATGTAACCCCCCTACAATTGGGGGTTCCTAGAAGCCTTCCCGGAGCTTGCTTGAGTGCTCACTGCTTGGCTGGTGTTCGGTGTAAGACCGCTAAATGGGGGGTTGTGAGTGCTTTTAAAGCCTCCAGTACCGTCTCTTTAAGAGCTGCCTGCTCACAGAGTGGGGGTTTGTAAAGGGGGCTGGGGTTTCTGTGCTCAACTCCCTGCCATGGGCTGCTGGTTAATCACTCCGTTCCTGCAGTTGCTAGAAGCGCAGGGGGAGCCCATCAGAAAGATGTAATTGTTTCTGTGAAAACCATTAAAGTAATGAAGATACAGTTTGTTCTAACCTGTTTTCTTGCAGCCTGGACTGTTTCTGTTATTGCCCCACCATTTTGGTCCTGAACTGCTGAAGTGGGCCAATTGGATCATGAGGACCCTCTAGGGAGTCGGCGGACCAATGGGGGCTTAGCTAGTAATCCTGAGAAGTGAAGTCTGAACAAGGGTGCCTTTTTTGCACCAATCGAGACAGGTCTCATAGCCTGGTGTCTGCAGCCCACCTATGGGATCGGGTGGTGCGCAACTGAGGAGGCTGGCCCCAACTGCCTGAGGGCAGAGGCATTGTGACTGTGAAGGAGAAGGGAGCTCTGAGCTTCTGCACCGTTGAGTGTTCACGCGGGAAGCGCGTGAAAGGCCTGAGGCGGCCATTTTCCCTAGCCAGAATCTTCGGACTAAATCCACTGGCGTGCGGTCAGAGGAGGCTGTGTATAAACACAGCTACCTACCAGGCTTCACCTGAAGAGGACTGGAGAATCTGCTGAATCGCACTCGGTCTTTCAGGACGTTGAAGCTGCAGTGTAGTTCCCGAAATTGCTGTGAGTTCGTTCGGGTCCTGGAAGCAGCTGCCTGGTATGGTACCCCTCTGTTGTTTTCCATATAAATGTGTGAGGAGGCATTTGAAGCTCAGGCTCAGCCCTGCAAGTGAAGAAAGAGTGTTCTCTGTTGGAGTTGTGAGTACTGAATCAGGGTAGCTCCCTGTTAAAGGTTACAGACAAAAGCAAAGTTGTTTGTGTATTGCAGACTGTATCAATTGAGCTACCTAGGGCTCTGCACATATATATATATATATATATATATATATATATATATATAGTGGTAAGTCAATCACCCTGATTTCCCCCGGTCCTTGTTATCTCCCCTTAAATAAATCAGATTATTTGTTTTGCAACCGTACCCTGGCTGGTTTGTGTGTTACTGGTGATATACTGCACAGTGAATATTTGATAATTGTACCTTGCTTTCCAGAGGTTCCCCGGAGTGAGCCGAGTGGTTCGAGCCGGGGGGTAAGTGTTCAGGGGGAGAGCATTGTAATTAATCCGTGTGAGCCACTAGTGGGAAGGGGGGGGGTTGCAGTAACCCAGAGGGCTGTGACCGAGTCAACCTTGACTGTCTTAACCCCGACTTCTGGGTGGAGGCACCCGTCAACGGATCTGGGCCCCTTACCCTGTCACAGCTGAGACAGGCAGGGGTGGTAGCCCTTAGGATAGTGCCCTTGGGGGTTACATTAAGGAAACAGTTGCCATAGTGTAGTGGTCTCTCCCCCCTCCCCAGTCACTGATCACCATCCCCAAATTAAAAAGGCCCTAGTCCCTGGTAGTCTAGTGTCTCTCCACCCTCCCTGGTCACCGATCACTGTCCCCAAATTAAAAAAGCTCCAGTCCCTAGTAGTCTAGTGTTCCATTCCTCTCCCCAGTCACTGAGCACCATCCCCATATCAACAACATATATTACCTGGTGGTCCAGTGGCCCCCCCACCCTCTCAGGTAATCACCCACCACCCTGCTCCCCACCATCCCGGCTCCCATTCGACGAGCAGCACAGTGCTCCTCTCACCTCCATGGCTGCCCGCTGACTGAGCTATGAATGAGTGCTCACTCATAGCTCAGTTGGTGGGCAGTCATGGAGAGGACAGGAGAGCTGTGCTGCTTGCTGAATGGGAGCCGGGATGGTGGGGAGCAGGGTGGTGGGTGATTACCTGAGAGGGTGGGGGGGCCACTGGATCACCAGGTAATATATGTTGTTGATATGGGGATGGTGATCAGTGAACAGGGAAGGGGGAGGGACACTAGACTATCAGGGACTGGATCTTTTTAATTTTGGGATGGCGATTGGTGACTGGGGAGGGACCACTACACTATGGAAACAGATTCTTTAATATCGAGTGGATGACTGGGGACGAGCAGGGACTACTACACTATGGAAAAATGACTTTATTACAGTTGGGTGGGAGATTGGGGAGGGGCGGGACACTACATTATGGAAAAATTATTTTTTACTATCAGGTAGGAGATCGGGGAGAGGGGAGGTATACTACACTGTGGAAAAAAGTTATCTATTATGGGACCGGTGATCGGGGCTGGGGAGAGTACCACTAGACTACGAGGAAGTGGGGCTGTGTTGGGCTTGGGCAGGGGGGCATGCAATGCCACACTAATGTCATGCAAATTAGCCCATAATGGGCATGCTAATTGCCACTAGTGCCTTGCATGGCTACTTTAGTGAATAGCCACCACATGCTACTGTTGCCGGCCCATTCTCCTGACTGGCTGTGGGGGCAGTACTACTGTACTTCCTGGTGGTTTTTCTGGGTTAGTGCTGCCCCCACCTGCCCCTATTCACAGTCAGATAGCGTATCGTGCTATCTGACTGTGAATAGATCCATTGCCCATCATTGCAGCCAGGAAGTGCAACACAAACATTTGTGCAGCACTTTGCCCTTTTTTGTAAATCCTGGCCCAAGTCCAGTAATCTGGTTCTTCCTGTGAGGTCCCATTTCTCAAGAGCCAAACACTAAAAAACTCTGATATAGAATTTGTGAAAGAATTAGTGTTAGCATCTCTGTCCAAGTATCCAATAAATTTCAGCCCAACAAGCTGAAATGGGTGTAATTGTAAAAAAAAAAAACTGTTAATTATAACATGGCTATAAAAAATCCAGTAATCTGATCGGCTGAGGAGTTTGGAACCCAGTGCTGATATCCCATGATGCAGCACTGGAAGAATGTTAAGTAGCCTCTTCACAATAAAATCAATAGTACCAGCCATTCCTGTCTGCCATCACAAATGTGGCTGTCACCTTTACTCACTAAAAACCTTCAACTAGGCCCTAAAAATAAAAGCATCTTATATTTATAAAACATAAGAATGAAATGTTATTTGCCCTCATAATACTCTTGCAACACACACATACATAACTTAAAAAATGAAGGATTACAGTACTTAGAATTGTAATTTATGGTGTTTACTTGCTGACCATGAAAAATCCCCCTCTTATCCTCACCTGCTAATTAGGGAAATCTGTTTTGTTTAAGCTGTTACAGATAAAACAAAGGCCCTGGTTCCATCTAAAGCCTTCTCTTGTGTGCTAAGTCAGTAATAAGACACGACGAGGTGTGGGTTATGGCCTGATAAGAGCATGCCCCAGGTGCGTTATGAGGCATGAGGCGCTTGCGCTGAGTGCCTTTTGCACCTGGGAAGTGCTCTTATCAGGCCATAACCCACACCTCGGAGTGTCTTATTGCGCTTATAAAATGGGCCCAACAAGTAATTTAATCCAAAAATAAGGAAGAAAAAGATTTTTAAGTTTAAAAAGAGGTGTTAATAGCTGAAATAGTAACAAAATAGTCCCTGTATTTAAGTGGTATAAGTGTTTCACCCCCCAAACCAGCACCACAAGCACCTACACAGAGATCGGCTAGTGCATTTCCTATAACTTTTTTCCTTTTAAATGATAAATCTGCTGTTTTAATAGAGTGACAGTAAGCAGTGGTATTTTGCATACTATCATTTTTTCAGCGAGCGATCGTGTGTGTGAAAGCACCCCCGCCACAAAGCTACACAGAATTAATTAGGCTGTTTTATTCCCAACCAGCACCACACACCTACACAGAGATCGCTAGTGCATTTCCTTAACTTTTTTCCCTTTTAAATGATAAATCTGCTGTTTTAATAGAGTGACAGTAAGCAGTGTGTATTTATGCCCCTATCGTTTTTCAACAGCGATCGTGTGTCCAAGCACTCGCCACAAAGCTACACAGAATTAATTAGGCTGTTTTATTTTTTAATTTTTTTATTTGAGATGTGCTGCTTGACCAAGATTGTTAGCATCTGGGGACAGCATTACCTATTCTGCGTCCGAGGGCTTTCAGCAGTGAGCGTGTCCCTCAGGAGGCACCGTATTGACCACTTGCATTTACATCTTGGTAACGGACGTTAAGCTTGTATGCCAACAGAAGAGTGGGTCTGTGCTGTGCTTTTTACAGTATCGGAGGAGCAAGTGTTTTGGGAGGTCAGTCTTCCGATTTTTAAAAATTTCTGATGGTGAAGAAGCGGGTTTCGTTGTGCTGGTGCCACCCACTATGGTTCATTCATTTATCACGGTCTGTGGGGATGTTTGCTTTGTACTGAAAAGCCGTGCAGGTTAGAATTTCGGGTTACAAGTTTTTTCTTTTGGGGGTATGTTGTTATCATGGTGAAGACTTGGGGGGGTGTTGGATGTTTGTCACACCGGACCAGCGCGGTCCCAGAGTGCTCACTGGAGTAAGTTTTGAGTGGCTGGTGATTGTGGCAGTGATACCTTGCTGTTCTTGGGTCAGGTTGGCACAAGTTAGTGCTGGTTGCAGCATTATGGCCCGATAAGGACATGGGTGAAGAAGGATTTTAGCCAATCGGAGCTCAGGAAAATATTTGCTCATTTTATAATGGGAGTAAACATTCTGTCAGCAAACCTGAACAGAGGTTTGAATTCTTGCATTCTATCTGTAGTAGACATTCCATCTCTTGAATGTTGGCATGACAGAAAATAAGCACGATAGAGAAAAGGGAGGCAATATTATAAAGAAGAAGAAATAAAGGTGAGGGAAATGAGTAAAGGGGGTGGGTTGGGGGAAACTAGAGTTTAGGAGCTAATTAAAAATACTGTACATGAATTTTGCTGTACATAATATTTAAACCTGAGATGGTATGTCAGTGTTGAGATGTGCTGGGACTATTTTAAAAAATAAATAAAACATTTTCCTTTTTTGATTTGGTGCATTTCTTCACCCCCCCCAAACAAAAACATCTTGGACCCATTTTATAATCACAGTAAGACACTCCATTGTGGTGGGATAACAGCACTTCTTGGGTGGTTGAAGTGAAGTCACTTGGCAATGCTTCATGCCTCATGCCATACCCGAGGTGTGCCACTATCCAACCACAATGCATACCCTGTCATGCCTTATTGCTTAATTGTTTTTTTTCTGTTTGTTAGGACAGTCATCACTCCTGTGAAAAAAAAACAAGGAAACACAGATAATAACCATATGGATGCCTCTGCTGCAGCACAACTGATCTCTATTGGGACACTGAATGAGACTGCCAGTATTATTATGTCCAGTTCTGCAAAGTGAAAAATGAGATAAAAGCAGGAGTACAAAAAATATTGTTAAGCTCAAAGTAATAAAATTGGATATAAAAAAAGTCAGTGTAAGCAATATGGAGCGATGCAGTAAAGCTCTTGAAGGGACTATTTTATCTTTATTTTATGTCTAAATTAATTATAATAAAGTTATAACTTCCGATTTGTTTCTTATGTTTATTGCTTAATCATTAAAGTCTTGTTGGATTTTTTATAGTCATATTACAATTGCAATAAAAGGCACTCCAAGGTCTCGTTGTCCCTGAATAACATCACACCTGGGAGGAAGCACCCGGCCTGTGGCCTCGTGCTTTGACCCACCCTAGGTGTGATGTTATTGAGCGACGATGCACACCCTGTCATGCTTTATTGCTTAATCAGAACAGCATGGCTATTCATGTACAACAACATGGCACAAGGTGTGGCATCCAGCACCTCAACCCTCAGCACCACCGGGCTGGCATGACTAGTGCTCATTTGACTGGCAGTATGTTGTGCTAAACACACCAGCTTCTTATGTAAATCAACCACTGCTTTTTTAAAGTTCATTTATTGCTCTTGTACGGGCTGTAGTAGGGCCACATTCATAGGTTCCAACTCATCTGCCTGTAGTAGGGCTGTGCCTCCTTTCCCTGCACCTGCTGGCAGCTTGCCAGGCTTGCCTGTCCTGATCTCTTGGGATGAGCCTTGTCGGGGCTTTCCCATATTGGACTGAGGGTAGAGCAGAACAAGAACTCTCAAATGCCATTGAAATCACAAAAAAGAAATTACCTTTGATGCCTCAAGGACAACTATTTAGTGCACAATGTGGAGCTCCACAGGAAGCCTCTATTCCCGTCGACCATTAGATCTGCCCCCATGCCATCAAATTTTCATTCTCAGAGTAATTTTTCTTTACCTTGATCGCTTGCATTCTTATTACTGTGCTGGATTTTCAAAAATCAAGATGTAGAGACTTGTTCAATGGAAAAAAAATCAATGTATTACTTACTTTGTACTGCTGTGTAACCCTATGTTGTGATATTATTCCTCAATAAAATTTGAAAAACAAAGATGTAGGGACTGTGGGACAACACAACTAGAGTAGTTTTGTAGATAACATTTTTTATCACTTATCTTCTGTACTGGCACATCTTATTCAGTGCAGTCTTTACAACTATTATGATTTAACTCCATTTCCATTTTCTGCATGCCTATTACAAAAACAAGAGATCTTGGAGAGGTGCTTGAGAGTCACTAAGCAAGATGACCAAGTAGGTGATCAATTCCTACCATCCCGCTTTAAAAACTCTCTTAAGACACATAAAAAAACATATTGACAGGCAACAAAATAGTAGCAATCAGTAGCTGGACTGCAGAGGCAGAGGCATTTGTTTTTAATTTTTAAATTGGGCTGCAGATTGTGATCAAATCATCAACTATATTTCACAGTAGTGAGATCTCCCAGAAAGATTGGGAATGGTAACAGAACACATGACAGTGGGGAAATCCACTCGTTTGGCAAACAACTTATTGAAACAGATAAGGCACACCTTTGTTCCTAGGACAGAACAAGTGTTGGTTGAAGAAACTAAGCAGGAGCTACACGCATCTGCATCCGAAGAGTAGCTGCAGATAGCAGGACCATTAAGCTAATTTTATTCTCCACCAGTCGCTACTCTAACTAGCCCACAACCTGACTGTCCCTCTTCTCCTCCCTCGCCCTCCCACCCCTCCCTTTCATTCTGGCTCCAACCACATACCTTGAAGTTAAGCTACTTAACTCCTTTCTGGCACGTGGGGGTCAAGGGTCTGAGGGCATCCATCCTTGCATACTTAAGCAGTATGCACCTTGGCTGACCAGACCTATCACCTGGCTTTTAATCTCTCGATTACGTCGTCTACTGTCCCATCCACCTGGAAAACTGCCAGAACCATCCCTATACACAAAAGGGCGATGTCAAACTCATGTCCAACTACCACTATATCTCTTCTGCCCACTCTCAGTAAGCTGCTTGAAAAATAGTCCACCGCCAGCTTGCTGCTCACCTTGACATGTTTAATCTTCAAACCCTGTACAACATGGTTTCCGGCCGTCACAGTACCACCTCTGCACTTACACAACTACAAAATGACATCAGAAATAATATGGACCGTGGCCTACTCACTGGGGCCTTCTTTATCGACCTGTCTAAAGCCTCGACATGGTACACCATCTTCTCATGCTAAAGAAACTCCAATCCATTGAGCATCTGACCAAGCCCTCTTGGTTCCATAGCTATCTTGACAATCAGACTCAGGCAGTAGCATTTCACAAGGCCCTTTCTCCCCTAAACATCTCCGTGGAGTTCCCAGGGATCCACTCTTGGACCTCTACTCTTCTCCCTCTTCCTAAATGATATTCCCACCATGTCCTGGCATAGCTGCACTCTTATGACGCAGATGACCTTGTTCTCTACTCTGGGTCAAAATCGGTTGCTGCCATCAACTCCACTCTCACTAATGACTTCCAATTCCTGCAGACCTGGCTCTCTAGCAACCACCAAGTCCTGAACCTAGAAAAACCTGTGCTATGCTATTCGGATCCTCTAAGAAACTGTCTGCCCTCACGAACAGCTCCGGTTCAATGCCTTGATGGCTTCCTCCTCTTAACACTGAGTCCTTCAAGTACCTTGGGGTCACTTTGGATCCCACACTTGACCTGTCTCAACATGTCAATATGGTGTGCTGTGCCGTCAATGCTAAAATTGGCGGAGCTTATCGTGTGCGCCACTCCCTCACTCCTTCCGCTTAGACTTTCTGTTACAGAGGTATTCTCTTACCCCAGCTCCACATGCTCTGCCCTCCTCTTGCTGCAAACTCTGCTACACTCTACAAATGGGACACTGTCTACAACAACATCTGTAGATTCGCCTTAACTGCCCCACGTCTAATCCATCATTGTCTCCTTTACGCTGGCTTAAATTGGCTGTCACCTAAGGATATTTGAGCCTACTCCCTGGGCTGCTTTATCGACTCCCTGTCTACACCTCCCTGCCCTGTCTATCTTGCCAACCTCCTGACTCCTGCCTCACACACCCGTATCCTTAGGTCTTCCTCTGTCCCCATACTCTCCACTAGACCTTGCATGACAAAAATGGGGTGAACAGGCATTTGCCATTTGCTCCCAAATTCTGGAACTCACTCCCCCTTATGGTGAAAACTTCAGCCTCCCATCAAGAATTCAAAAACTCGCTGTTCACCCACCTTCTAGCCTCTGGCCAATGCAAATGCTCTTAATTTGCTTTGTCCCACTGCAGGCTGTCGTGTCTGACCCTGAGTACTACACTAATGTTCTCCCATGCAATATGCTTGTCTAGGTGGCTATGAACCTTGATGTCTTTACTGTCCTCAGCTGTCTTATGGTTACCCTAATTGTTTTATTTTACATCCTTATTATGATCTATGCCTAAAATGTACCCTTATGTAACTATTACTGTGCTACCCAATGTATATCTTGTTTTGCTCCTGTACACCTATATTATGTCTGTGCATTTCTGCATATTGTAACCAATGTCCTGTGCTCTCCCGGGTCATGCCTGAAAATAGGCAGGTTTGTTGCCTAACGCACTTACCTGGTTACCAAAAGCTAATAAATAAATAAATAAATAAATTCTTATGAAAAGTATGCCACCTATGTCGTGAAGTATGTGGTCTTTCCAGAACATCTTTTTGCAAACTTTGTCCTGCCTTTCCCCTACCTCTTCTTGTTTTTGCTGTTTAGAGAGAGAATTCCTCACTGACGAGTGGCAGTGGAGAGAGAGACAGTGCTAACATGCTGTTCGGACCGGTGAGAGAAGGGGTTGTAGAAAGCTATGATTTCAGAATCGTGACTCTGATGAACCTGAGAGAGATATTATTAAGAGGGGAAAAAAAGGGAGGTGAAGAGGCTCTAATCACAAATACAAATTCAAGTATTAGAAGAAGTGGAGACCGAGGAACTTTCAGAGAAAGAAGATCAAGACAGTCGTATTTTGTTACCCTGCTCTCTGCCTGAAATTTTGAATACACTGCCTTTAATGCATACCAGCAAAATTGGCTAAAAATTGGTTCAATTTACTGCTTCAACTGCTTTTACATTAGTGTCCATTTGTGTTTGTTTGTGTTTTTACACTACTGATCGTGTTTTTCTGATTTGAAAAGGGGATATTCCCACTCTGCAATTTTGATATGTGGTTTTCCATTCTTATTGTGTGTTTTATTTGAATACTAAGTTATACGAAGACACCCATTTATATCTATTTATATGTTATTATATTTTTATACTTTTATATACTCTTTTTCAAAAACTTTTTTTTTAAAGTTCCCAGGTTTTGACTGGTCACATGTTGACTATTGCCCAATAGAAGATTCCCTTCTCCCATTCAGCTTCAAAAGTGCATGCACAGGCGTCTTACACTGCAAGCAGAGCTGTAGTGAAGATGCTCTGTGGGATTGATGAACTGCGGCTTTGCTGTTTTGATTTTGTTGTTTATTTTTAATCTCTCTATTTGCCTCGCTGTATTCTAAGTCAAGGTTTGAGATACATAGATAACACGCAGTTGACACGCAATCTGAGTCGTGTGTTAGCAGCTCCATAAGAGATGAAAGCACTGCCAATTATGTACAATTGCACCTCGTTTGATTTACTGAGTAAGTGATATAATACTATGTTATTTTTGTTTTACATTATCCTACAAAAGTTAATATTTCTATTTTTATCCTGATACTGATAACGGAATTTAGAAGTTTATCAAAAGTTGCTGCTTTCGCTGCCTTTTTCTATTGCTACCTTAAAAAGGGAGTCTTCTCATTACCACTTCTTTTTCCTTTTTGATAGTTTGAGGAGCAGGAGAGTCTGCTTGCTACTATATTGCACTAGCTTATCGGTTTTCTAAGGATCCAGACCCTGACCCTGATGTGATTCGAGAGGGAAAAGATGGAGTGCTAAACATCAAAAGAAGTGTCTGTCGGCAGACTTGAGTACTCCAGTAGATTTACTTTCCTGGCTCGGCTGGGCAAATCAACCTAACGGAACAGAAAATCTAAATTTAGACTTTACCTATGATACGATGGGGAGTGTGTGTTAATCCTAGAAATCTGCTGATATTTTACACTACATTTATGTGCTCTGACTTGTACCTGATCAATTGATTATGAACAGATTCGATGAACTATGGTGGGCTACCCTAATCAACTCTGATCAGACTTGAGAGAAGGTTGTAGACTCTATTTAATTTTATGCTGCATTTTTACGCTGAACTTGAGACAAGTCAAATTTGGAGTTAAGAGCTAAGAGTTATAAGACTGTTCAACACAAGTCACAAGTCCAAGGAACATCAGAACATATCAGAACATCAGAGGAATACCGGAGCACTGGAAATACTGGTGACATTATTGCTAATTACTTCCAATATTGTTGCTATTCCTTTATTCCAACTGTGATATCTAAATACTGATGTGAACCAAGGAACAACAAGAATATATATTATACTCCTTTCTTCTAAATTCTTTCTTAAGCTCGATTTATATTAATTTTCCTCCTTGAACGTTGTATAACTATTTGTAGACCCTTAATAACAAAACAAGGTGCCTAAGGAGAGTGTAATAGGTGCAACAGGTTTATTTGGTGCAAATTTAATTATACAAATCTAATTATAGTTTGGTTATAATCGTGGTTATAATTGCAAGTTAATTATAACCACAATTGTAATCTAATTGCACTTTACCTGTTACTATTTGGGGTCAAGGAATAAAACGAGGACGGTAAACACTAGATTACAACGGAAGAAAGCTGGATGCTCCCCCATTAGGCAATGTTCCCATAACCTGCGGGGCTAACAGGATGAGCAGAGTCTCATCAGGGAAGCAGAGACAATCCAAAATTATAGAACATTTGAAAATAAATCTAATAGATAATGACAAAACATCAACACCGAATAGTCTTTCCTCACTCCCTAGTGGTACTGCTTTATCACTACCACTATTATCCAAAAATGGTGAAATGGAATCTGTAATCTTACAGGAGGATGATAGAGAAAACGAAATTAGCAGTTTAATAGGTAGCAAGGATTTTGACTTTGATTACTCCTTTGACTACCCCCCTGAACAGGAATTTGTCCAAATCCTTGATCAAGAAATATCCGGACAAGCAAGTTATGCTTTAGATTTTGAAGTAGAACCATATATAACTACTTTGGACTGTACAGAAGCCTGGAATATGGAAATGATACAAAATACACAGGCCAATTTAATATTAGTATCAGGGGTGGAACTTAGAGAGGTAAATGACAAATTACAACAGACAATCAGAGGGATCAAAAATGTCAAACATAATTATAGCATCACTCATACACCTCAAACAGGCAAAAATAGATGTATAGAGCAGACCAGGACAAGAGACCCACTATACATACCAGACCTAATTAAAGGAAAGCTAATAGCTAATTTAGGACATCAACATACAGCAAATCTTATCCTTATGGAACAAATGATAATCCTAAGAAACAAACTAAGCAATCTTAGGCATGATGTAGCAGTTAAACATGCAAAGACTGAAGCAATTAGAAGTAAATCAGATTAAGTGGACTCTGTCTTTAGCACTCCCCTAGATGAAATTATAACTGAAAGTAGAGATAGTAAACAACGAGAAGAATATGGGGGACCTGACTTCTCAGTGATTGATTTTCCAGAATCTTTGGAAGTAACACAGGAAAAGAAGAAAAACAAGAAATCTGGAAAGGGAAAAAATAAGAGGGGTAGACCAATGCATAATAATCATAAAAAGGTGGGAAAAAATACAGATTAAAGGGAAAAAAGAAAGAATGGTATAACACAAGCCCAAGGAAAACAAAATGGCCTAAGAACTGGGGCTAACACTGATAATACAAATCAAGAAATGAATCTGTTGATACAGCAGGAAGAACAATCAAAAAAGCAGAATAATATAAACAAGCATGGTTTGGAATATCATTTAGAGCAATTTGAAAAAGAAATGAAAGCTTTAAAAATATTACTCCCCAAAATTTTTTTAAAGTGTACAGAAGCTGTGAATCTAGATAACACATCACTTGGAAAAGAAAATGATGGAAGAGAATCCCCTTACTATAAGGGACTCAAGAAATTAAGGACAGAACAGATAGAAACAGTTTTTGACAAACAAAAACTGAATACCATATCACTCAAAACTCAGACACCAGAAAGTGCTTTAGAGGAAGGTGTAAAGATAAAGGGGAAAAAGAATAAAAAAGATAGAAATACAGAAACAGATCAAAATACACATACAAAAGGAAGGGAAAATGTGTGACAGATGGGACAATATGGAAGAAAGAAGTTGAACAGAAAGGGAAAATAGGAACTGGGGGTTACATCTGGAGGATAAAGTGAAAAAAGGAAGGAAAGGAAAGGAAAGAGAAATAGTAAGACAGAGATCATTATTCAGGAAAAAAACAAAAATAATGAAACTAGTGATCTAGATAAGATGATAGGAGATGTGATGAACAAACCCAAAGAAAAGACACCCAAGAAAGTATATGGTGACCTGATAAATCAAGAGGCAGGGTCCATCATAGTCCTGCGAAGAGTTCACAAAAATGAAATGGAAAATTGTATGGTTCTATTGGAATTGAGAAAAATTATTTGCAACGAGATGCTGGGATTGGAGATTCTGGATGATATTATAGATGCAATGAGAGCAAATGACCTTACATCAGAGGAAACAATATTGCTTTTCTTTAAACATGAGAGAGTTGCACATTATGTTTGGAGGAACTCATTTCACTTAGTTGAATATGATTTAGCTATGGATTATCCTATAGCTCTTAGTACAGTAAAGCATATGAAGAATTTAACAAAATATGATTTAATTAAAAAACTGGCAGAGTCCTATTCATTGCATGACCTCTCTATACAGAAAGGCAATACTGATCCAGATGTAACTCTATCAATATTCTGTATTACCAGCAGAACATTTGGAACCAAAGAACAACTAAAGAAAATGATGGTGTATTTAATTGGCAATCTCTTGGGTATCAAATTTTATAAGGATGACATAAAGGCTATAAGGAAAGTTCATAGTGATCGAACAAAGGGGAATGAAATTGATTTAACACTGTATAATGAAAGACTGGCAGAAAAAATTATAAAGACCAGTATAAAATTGGACAGCTTAGACATCTTAATAATAAACTTAAATGAAACTAACAAGGTATACCAGGAAACAACAGTTTTTGAATTGGAACAACATATTGAAACAAATAATATTGAAATCACCAACAGGTTTCTGCCATTGTGGGATGATACTGATAATTGATTTAACATTGAAATAATAAATGATAGACAAGAGGTTGCAGAATCTCAAGAGATTTTAAATAACAGTGCAAATGATTACATGTTGAAATACAAAGGAGACCTGGGTATTATGTCATGGAATATAGCTGGCCTCACATCCAAGTTAGTAGATGAAGAATTCTGTAACTTTATTAATAAAATGGATATAATAGGATTACAAGAAACCTGGCATGGGGATGAACAAGTGGAAATCATTAATAAAAATGGTTTTGCCCTAGTACAGGCACCAGCTCAAAAAAATAATAAGGCTGGGCGCAGAATGGGAGGATTGCTCATATATATTAGAATAGTGGACTTTATGCAAATTAAAAAAACAATAATAGAAACAAATTACATTATTATATGATTAAGGATATGTAAGGAAACAATTTTTGTAAATTTGTATAACCCACCAGAGCAATCTGCATTACATGACAGCCACTTGTTAGAACATATCACAAAAGACATAGAAAAAATGGATATGAATGAACACCTGGAACTATTATGTATGGGAGATTTTAATGTTCAATTTGGAAACTGTAGCACACAATCCCTACAGGGTGACATACTAAATACTCTTAATATACCCAATAGATTATCTAAGGATAAAATGCATAAAGATAATAATAAGCAAATGGAACAATTTTTGGAGATTCTCCAGCTTATTATTTTGAATGGGCAATTTCCTTCAGACTGTGAGGGCAACATAACCTGTATAACTCCCAGAGGCTCCACTACTATAGACTACATGATGACAACCCCATATAGTTATAATATATATCATGATTTAAAAATCATAAATAAACCAGAAAGTGATCATCATCATCCACCAATACTATACAGAAAAAATTGAAAGAAATAAATAGGGAACAACAATCAGAAATTCACATAGCTAATAATAAGATAAGATGGGATAAAATATCTGGGCAACAGGCCGAGATTTTGAGTGTTAAATTTATACAGAACATTGAAAGTAAAATTGAACAAGAAATTGATCCAATAAATATGTATGAAATAATTATGGCACATTATAAACAGCTTGAACAAAACTTGGACAGGGAACAAAAAAGAGAAAAAGAAAGAAATAACAAAGAGAAGGGTAAAAGTTACGAAAACTGGATTTATAAAAATTGTAGAGAGGGGAAAAGGAAACTGTCATAAATGATAAGGAAATTAAAAAAAACATGATAGAAAATGAAAGAGAAATAAACAGGTATAGACGACACTATAAGGAAAGTGTTGAACTACAAAGGCATATCCATCAGAAGGAACTATGGGATACTATGCAAAAAGCAATAGTACAGAACAATGACAAAACCTTTTGGTCCCTTGTGGCCAAAGAAACAAATACATACAAAAAACAATATGATTGTCATATAGAACTAGATGTATGGGTCAGATATTTTCAAAATATATTCATAACAGGGGAAGTCATACAAAAACCAGACTCAAATGAAATTGATACTACTTTTACCTGGTTTATGAACACTGAAGTAATAAAAGCTATTGATAATTTTAAGAATAACAAATCTCCAGGCCCAGATAACATCACTATAGATTTTATTAAACTTAATAGGGACTGGTGGGCTAAGACCCTCACTAAACTATATAACTTAATGGTTATGTATGATTATATGCCTGATAGCTGAGTAGGGAGCCATATTATATCAATTTATAAAAAAGACTCACATGACAATCCAGCAAACTATAGACCTATTGCTCTCCTGGATTCAATTACAAAAATTGATGTTAAGTAATTTTAAATAGATAAATGGCCGAGTTATAATATAACACAATAATATCTGATCTACAAGCTGGCTATCGGAAAAACACGGGCACTATAAATCAGATTTTTCTATTACAACATATAATAGGAAAATACTACAATATAAAAAAGCAACCATTATTTGCAACATTTATATATTTCTCATCAGCATTCGATACAATACTGATGCATCTACTTTGGGAAAAAATGAGGGATATGTGTATAGACAAAAACTTAATCATATTAATACAAAGAATCTATAGAGATACTTGGGCAAAAATAAAATACTCAGGGACAGGGCTATTAACAACAAAAATACAAACTAATGTTGGAGTCAAACAAGGTTGTGTTTTAGCACTGACATTATTTAATATATATATATATATATATATATATATATATATATATATATATATATAAATAAAATTATTGAAACTTTAGAAAATCCGGATTTTCACCCACCAAAAATTGGTAATAGGAGAATCCCGGTCTTAGCGTACGCTGATGACCTTGTTGTGCTATCCACAAGCCGGCTGGGACTACAGAGAGCATTGGATAAAATGAACACACTATGCATAGAACACAATCTTAAACCAAACCCAAATAAAACAAAAGTTATTGTCTTTGGTACGAGGAAAAAATACAGAACACTAAAATTAATGGGTAATAAATTGGAATATGTAAACGAATTGAATTATGTAGGAGTTATATTTTCAAAAAACCTTAACTGGAATAAACACAGAGACCTATGTGTAAAAAAATTACAAGACTCTCTGAAGGTTTTGAATAGATTTAACTACATTTATGGAGGTAACACGGTGTTACCAATGCTCAAGGTAATAAACACAAAAATGATTACCCAGGCTCTATATGCAGCAGAAATTTGGGGGGGGGGGTGAAAGACTAGACAAGATGGAGAATGTTTTAAATAAAGCATACAAACAATTGTTAAAGATACCCTACAGCTCCCCTAGTGCCCTTGTTAGAGCCCAATTGGGACAAACAAGATTTATATATCTGGTACGCACAAGGCAAATTAATTACTGGATTAAATTAACTCGAGAAGGAAAGAGCTCATTATTGGGTGATTGTCTAGAGGAAAAAAATAAAGTTTCTGGCCTATGATAAAAACAGTTGGCTAAGAAATGTTAAAACAAATGTGCAGTATGCCAGACTAGAATATCTGATGAACTGTGTTGAAGACGGAATCTCTTTAAATGAGGCATACAAAAAAAATTGTAACAAAAACCTTGAAAGAGAGATCACAAGTAGCAGACTTAGAAGCAATAAGAACATTAAAAGTAGGAACTTGGCTGTCTAATAATAGAAGAGAACATACTCTAAAACCATACTTGGACATTGTACAAAACCTTGAATTCAGGAGTGTTATAACTCAATTCAGATTTGAAGTTTTTCCCAGTAACATCATCGTGGCCATATATAATAAAGAGGAAAGTATTTCCAAGAACTGCTTCTGTCAACTTCATGAATTGGAAGACCTCAATCATGTGGTCTTAAGATGCCCATGGTATGAACATTCATGTACATCACCAAAAAGTGCTAGTTTCTAAAGTGTCCTCCACTAACAAGCTGGCTATTTTATGAATCATGTATATATGTAATATATATTTTTTCTTGTTATTAGCTGTTCAATGTACTCTGTTTGGAGTTGATGTTTTTGTATTCATTTGCATTCCTCTCAAAGTTGTGTATTCCCTGCATGTTACATGTCATATAAATTGTATCTTGACCTTACCAGGTCCATCTTGCAAATGAGCATTGCTCAATGATGTTCGCCTGGATAAATAAAGATTTGATTGATTGATAAAGATTTGATTGATTGATTGAAAAGGTTAGGAAAGTTCATAGGGACTTTATATATGCCCACAAAATATATATTGGATTTACTCTTCAACTCAAAGAACTCAGAAATTCTCAATGATCTGGCAATGTTTCTCATTGAAACTAAAAATATAAGGAAAAAACTAATACAAGGATTTATAGTGCAATAAGAAATTTACGTGCAATGTTTTATTTTATTTAAATTACAAAAGAATTGTACCAGATTAATTAGAAGTATCCTGAATAATTATTGTTTTAGAATGTGTGTACTATTTATGTTATTTTGCTTTTTAAACAATTGTTTGTCTGTTGTTGTATTGTTTTGTTATGGCAAATGCTGACCAAATAAACTTGATACTAATACATGACGGTGGGCCTGGCAGACCTAACAGAAATCAAACAAATGTTGCAGACTTTAAGGTAAGACATCCGGGCTGTTGGAGCCTCTGTGGCAGCTGTGGAGCAGAGGGTGGAGGCAGTCGAAACAAGAGTGGCAGATGATATGTGCACCATCAGAAAGGACACACTAGCAGTCATATACAGGAAATAAACTGAAGCACAGGAGTATCAGGTATAACAGCTGTAGGCAAAAGTGCATGATCTCAAGAACCTTGACCCCTGTGGCCAGATTTTCAAGTATCAGTGCAAGGACTATGGTTATAGGTGCGGCCTCAGATTTCGGAGCAGCAGGTGCACTTAGACCATTTGCCAGAACTGCATCATATTTTCAAACACTGATCTATTTTGCAGCAATCAGATGTGCTTTATGGCAGCTAATGTTTAAGTGTAGGTGCAAGCAGCCTGAAAAAATGCATGCAAGAGGCCCCCAATGTAATGTACACTAGATCAAAGTAATGCAGCCTAGCAGGATGTCTCTAAGTCCACTGATTAAAAATCCCAGTTGTTTAATGCAAGTCTCTTTGCACCAAAAGTCTGATGCAAAAGGGACTTACATCAAGTAAACTGCTTTGAAAATCCAGCTCCCAGGGCAGGATTTGCAAACTGTGCTGCAGGGCATCCTGCCTGTGCCATGGGACACGGGTTCCACCATACGCCAAACCACATTGCTGCAACTATGCCCGATTTTCCATTCCCGGGCAGGGTTGCAACACTTTCCATGATTTGTGGCAGCTTGATCAAATATCTGGTGCAAGCTCCGTATTAGAGGCCCCAGGGAGTGGCACAGGCTAGACCACATAAATGTGGTCTGAGGACCTGCGGTCAGCACAAGCGATAGAAAATCCTGATTGCCAATAGGAGAATGCTGCAAGCTCCGTGTGCCATATGGTCAGCGCACCAGGGGCTCGCGGTGTTTTCACCAGTTCGAAAATCCAGCCCTCAGAGTCTATGAAAGAAACGACCATCACAGTACTACCCAAGCCCCACAAGAACTGGACTCTTTTCTCCAGCTACAGGCCTATCTCACTCCTAAATATGGATGCAAAGATCTTGGTAAATGCCATGACCACTAGATTGGGGAAAGCCCTGTCCCACATTCTTCATGCATCCCAGAATGGCTTCATGAAGGGGAGGCAGGAAGCAGACAATCTGTACTTATAAACATACATATAAGCATATGAAGAAGCCAGCAGAAGAAGGCATTAGGTCTATCAAGTCTGCTCATATTGCAGGGTCCACAGCTTGAGATACTGTCCCTGCCCTCCCTCCCTCCCCACTCCTCCCATTCTCCTAACCCATGATCCTTTCTTTCTCCATGCCTATCCCAGCCTCTCTTAAAGCTGCCGACTGTCTTCAACAAGATGACCTCTTCCAGCAGTGCATTCCAAGTGTCCACCACCCTCTCAGTGAAGAAGTGCTTCCTGACCTCCCTCCTAAACCTCCCACTCTCCAGCTTAAGACTGTGCCCCCTCATGTTACGGTTGTCACTCAGCTTAAAGAGACTCTGTTATCAACATTATTTATCCCTTTCAAGTACTTGAAGGTCCCAATCATGTCCCCCCCCCTCCTGTCTTCTAGGGAGTTCATGGTTGCAGACCTTTTGGGTCAGGCTTGATCCATACCCAGCTCCACAGCCTTGGTTACTATTGTTTTTGATGCCAAAAAGGTGCTTGACTCATGGGATGAGAATTTATGTACAAGGCATTGGGGGCAGTGGGGGTAGGGTCCAACTTTTCAACCTGGATTTGAAGACTGTATGCATCCCTGGAAGAAGCAATTATGACTAATGGCTGCATCATCACCCCCTTCCCATACCACCAAGGTACTAAGTAGGGGTGTCTCCTCTCCCCCTTGCTATTCGCATCATAATTAAGCCACTTGCAGCAAAATTCAGACAGGATCAAGGGGTGAAAGAATTAGCATGGGGCATGATGTGTGCATTACTTTGCTTTGCACAGACAGTCTCCTGTTAACCTTATCTGGACCTTCCATCTTTAGACAGTGTTGCATTCAGAGTTGTTGATAGGGTAAGGAGTCTGGAGGTCATTGTGGACTCCAAGCTGATGCTAGAATATCAAGAAAAGCCCTTTCTGGAACTGGCTGATTTGGTGACTCTAATGCACACCCTGGTTACATCTAGACTGGATTACTGTAATGCTCAGTACCTAGGGTTATCCATGAGGTTGACGTGTTACTTGCCGCTAGTTCAGAATGCTGCTGCTGGGCTAGTTGCTGGAGATTCTTAGTTCAAGCATATCACACCAGTTCTTCATGTTCTGAACTGGCTGCCAGTGCAGTGGCGCATAAACTTCAAGGTATGCTTGTAAACATAAAAGACCCTGCACAAACTGGGTCTGAGTTACTTGAAAGATCTCCTGATTTCATTTCTTCCTCAAGATTAAGATTTAAGTTCTTGGGGGATCAGGTGTTCAGTGTCACTGTCCCAATTTTGTGAAATTCTCTTCCCCTCAAGGTAGGTAAAAATTTATTGTTCGACAAAATGTCTTTATGATATTAAAAATGTTTTAAAATACATGCCTATAAATATTCATAAATACAAGTATCTCACATACATTACACACAATAGAAGACAGCAGAAGAAGAAGAATCAGCATTTATATATCCCTTTTCATGCAGAGTGTATCCCAAAGCACTTTACAAGCAATGCTAGACTGGTACTGAAGTGACTGAATGTGTAGTGGCGGCCATATCGCACATCATCACCCACAGCCTGGAAATTGCATGAACCAGTTTATGGGAAGGGGAATGTTGGCCAGGACACCAGGAATGTCCCCTACTCTTTACGAAGAGTGCCCTGGGTTCTTTTACTTCCACCTGGACACCCACCAGGACAACACCAGGATGGGTAGAAGGGACCTCGGTTTAATGTCTCATTCAAAGGACAACACACCCCAGCAGTACAGCACCCCCCTAATACTGCACTTGGATTCCAGCAATTTGTTTTTTAGGTACAAGCCCAGTCTCGGTGTGGGACGAGAACCCATGACCTTCTGGTCCAGAGGCGGATGTGCTACCAACTGAGCCACGATGACACTCATAGTTTAAAAGATAATAAAAATATACAAAGATGTTTCAATATTGTAACATCCTTTGAATTAAACTAGGTAATAATTAATTGGTCAAAGGGAAGATCAAGGGTGGCCAATATGGGACCTAGCCAAAATTTCCTTTGTCTTTCATAAAGTGGACAATGCAAAACAACACGTTTTAAATCATCCTCCATATTTTTCATACATTTACAAAAAGGGGACATAACTCCCTTTCTTTTCTGTCTGAACAAAATATAATTTGCAGAATATAACTCCATCCTATATCTAGCCAGAATTCTATAGTCTCTTGAGTCTGTTAAAATGGAAAGATAATATTTTAGGCCTTTAGAAATCCTTAATTTTTTTAAACCATCTATAATTTACCTACTGATCTATTTTTGCTTAATCAGTGACACGCTCTAAGTCAGTTAATCTATTTTTAATCTGCAAAATTATTTCTTGAAAAAGACTAGTATAAATTTCATGTAACAGGTGCCTTAACACAAGTGGAAATAATACTTTCCTAATTGTTGTTATAGTTGGAAAGGCAAAACCTCTTTGATTATAGTCCAACTCTTCTCAAGACATAGTCTTGGAAGTCAACTTTCTTCTAGAAGAAATCATTTCAAAATGAATGCCAGTCTTTCTTCTAATGTCATAGTTGTGAGGGACACTTGTCCCAGTTCTTGTCTGAGAACTTCTGTAGGGACAGACTGTGAGACCCTTAATGTATATCTATACCTGTTATTCATAAGCACTTACAGCTGTTTCAGCTTTGAGGCTGACCAAATTTCATCAGTGTATCAAACACTTGTCTTGATTTTTGCACTCACCACCTTCAGAAGCCCAACTACTGAACTTTGACTGAATTTAGTGTTAAATCTCTTAAACACATTAAGTGTTGTATTTAGTTTTCTAGACATTTGACTTATATGTGGAGTCCATGATGTATTTTGAGTATCTCTTACAACCAAATAATCATAACTCCTATGACTCATCTAAGTATAATGTCAGAACTAGTGTTGCCTTGTTACCAAAAATTACCCTATTGGTCTACATAGAATTTGACGGCAGATAAGGACCGCTTGGCCCACCCAGTCTGCCCATTTCCCTACCTACTGGATAAGCTGCAGATCCTAGTTAACCAGCAGCCTACTTCTTCCTACCCCAACCCCCTAAAATGGCCTTATGACTGTCCCATGCATGCTTGAATTCCACCACTGTTTTTGACTCCACAACCTCCTCTGGAAGGCCGTCCCATGCATCCACAACCTCTCTGTGAAAAAAATACTTCATGAATTACCTCTGAGCAACCCCCCCATCTTCAAATTGTGCCCCCTTGTTCTTGCACACTTTTTTTTTGAAAGATGCTACCCTCTTGGACTTTGTTGATTCCCTTGAGGTACTTGAACATTTCTATCATGTCCCCCCTCTCCCTCCCTTCCTCGAGGCTATACATATTAAGCTCCTTAAGTCTCTCTTCATATGCCTTCAGGTGCAGACCCTGCACCATTTTAGTTGCCCTCCTCTGGACAGCTTCCTTATCTCTATTTATTGTCAATTTATTAATTTTGCATTGATTAGCAAAATGTGTTAGCATATGCTGAAGTCCAAGGTTTGATGTTGAAATTAATACCACATCATCTGCGTATGCTAAAATGGAATTTTAGTATTATAGATGGTACATGAAATTCAGAGTTATCCAGAGATAATAATATTGAATGTATATATACATTAAATAAAAGAGGGTCTAATAAACAACCTTGCCTCACCCCCAAATTCGTTCTTATTTTGGGAGTTAAATTACCATTTTGATCATAACAAACTCTAAGCGATGCATGCTGATGCAATGTAATGATAATGTTTAGCAATGCAGGATTGATATTCTTCCCAAGGAGAACCCTGCTAGTCGAGTCAAAAGAAGATCTTAGGTCATTAAATCAACTATATATATATATATATATATATATATATATACACACTGTATATATATATATATATATATATATATATTATATTAACATACTTCCATGTTAAGTGATTCAAAACATAGCAATGCTGTAGTGTAGAATGGCCATGGCTGCTTGCTATGGGCAGTCTCGTTGACAGTGCACTCAGGAACTATCAGATGTCTCCCTACTCCTCCCTACTCACTGACAGAGTGGTCTCTCTGAGAGTCCAGGCATCCTCAGTTTCCCCACTGGAAGTCCCTTGCACTACTACTACCATGGTTAGTAAAGCTTTCTCTGTCTCTGCCCCTTCCCTCCAGAATGGACTTCCTTTGTCCATCCAATCATCCCCTTCCCATCAGTCTTTAAAGGCAAACTTAAGGGCATGGCTCCTGGCCGAGGCCACTTGTATCTGAAGTTGTTCCCCAGGTGGTACCAGGGCCCCATATCCATGCATAGCACCTATTCATGCCCTCACCTTACCTTCAGTGCCTGTACCCACTTGCACTGTTCTGTTCCTCTGTTCAATCTGGATATGACTACCTGTTTTATTCTGAACGGTTAGCAGGTTCTGCAACTTAAACTTAAGTTGCATTTCTGCCTATGAATTGTGCCTATACCACTCCTGGTGATAGATTGAACCTTCATTTTAACTGTATTTATTTCCTTGGTCCCCCAGTGACTGTATGTACATTACATTTGTAATACTTTACCATAATCACTATGTTAAGCCTTTTATATTGCATAGCCACTTAATGTATGTCACTACACCAGTGTACTGATTTCTCTGAAATATTTGGATTTTGTAATTTGACCTCATACCAAGTGTATTCAGCAGTCCTGTTTTGTTCTACTTGTATCTCTGTATTGTATTGATGTTTATGGTGTTTGCCACCCTGGTGGCCTGGGTTGTGACTGAAAACAGTTCTCTGGATCAGTTTGCTCACTCGGTTATCAAAGACATAAATAAATAACTAAATAAATAGAAGATGATATAGAGACATAGAAGATGACTGCTGTAATCTTCTGATTAAATAAATTTCTGAAGCCATTCTATGTCTCCGTAAGGAGACTGGTTTCTTCAACCCACTGTTGCAATCGATCTAGTATTATTCTAGAAACATTTTTTTGTGATGTATCTAGTAAACTTATAGGTCTGTACATATTAAGGTTATTTATATTACCTTTTTAAAAAAATAGAACAAATTGTACTGCCTGACCAAGTCTAAGAAAAAACCCATATTGACAACAAAAAATATACAAATAATGAAATACAGGCAACCACCAATCTTGAAATGTGTCATACACCTCTGCCAAAATGCTATCAGGTCCTAGAGCCTTGTTTGGAGATATTTTTCAATTGCTTCTTTTATTTCTGTTATAGTTATGTAAAAGGGACGGGGAGCATGGTTGACTCTTTAGGTCTTGTCACATCTAAAACGTGTTCCTCATTAGAGAAATATAATTTGTTTTCTAAATGCTCTTCCCAACTGGATGGGGCAGTGGTAGCCTCAATTGTACTTGAGTATTGTTTAAAACCTTGACTAACCAAAAGCCAAAATTGCTTTGCATATTTTTTTATCACGACCTTCTTAATTTATTTCAAATCTTTTCATGGTGTTTTTTTTTCCTGTTCTATAATTTATTTGTTCTTTATCTTTTCCCTATTCAATAGTTTTTTATTATTTGAGTTTGGATATTTCCTATAAATGCAGATTAAATAATTTAAATGTCTCTTGGCTTTCCTACATGTAGCATTAAACCAAGTCTCTGTCTCTCTCTCTTTAATTCAAAAGTTGTTTGAATAAAAAAAGGTCTGATATACTGTATAACATAATCCCACATTTCAATAACTTTCCCTGCCTCTGTTGACATATTTATCTCTAGTTTTAGGGCATTAATATGTAACCTCCTTGTTACCCGGGGTTACTAGAATCCCAGTAAGACCTAGTGGTAGGCAGGGAAGGCAGGTTGTGAAACTCCTATTAAATGGGTTTCACACTGTCTCACTCCGTTCTCAGTCTCAGCTGAGACTGAGGGATGACATCACCATAGAACTATCGCAGCTGCATGATCCACAATGGAATCTGCAGCAAGGGAGTTGGAATAGAATGTTGGGAGGTTTGAGCAGTAGTCAGTGGTCAGTTGGAGTTGGGAGCTTGCTGTGAAAGCAGCACAGCAGCTCAGTGTAGGCTCTTGGAGCCTCAGCCCTGGCAGAGGGCTACATTTAGGTAAAAGGGTGTGTGTCTCCACCTTAAGAGAGACACGGAAGTAGTTTGAAGTGGTGGAGACCACTGATTCGGGTCTCAGTGCCCCCTCCCTCCGGGGATGGGGCAGGAAAGGGTTTCCTGCATATTCCTGGGGCAACCCCCTGGTTCTGCTACTAATGGAGAAGCTGCCCATTTGTTCCAGAGTTTTTGGGAGACAAGAAGATTTGAGAATTGCCTGTGGGGCACCTGCAACCGGAGGGTGAGTGTCTGCTCTTCCTGAAAGGGCCTATGTTTTTCACCCTGGGACTTGTGTGATAGTGGGGATTGGACTACTGAAATAGTGGGAGGCCTAGAGTAATAGGCTTAGCCAAAAAGTAAAAGTATGTTCAAATCCAGCACTTATGGGAATTCAAGATATGTACAGGAGAAGTGACATACGTCTACCCAGTAATCTACATTGCCAAGCTTTCAGTAAAAGAATTGTTTAGTTTCCAGAGAAATGGCCGGGTATGGACTGTGAGAGCTGGAGGTGGGAGACCCCCCATCTTTAGTGACCAGGTCCACCTCTACGGATTTGCTCTGTGGATTTCTACTTTACCTCATGCACTTGGCCAGTGATGAGGTAAGTACCCAGACGTGGGATTGGAAGGAAAATTCTCTAGGAGTCAAGACTTAAGGCGGTTTGGGGAGCCACAACAGGAAAATTGGTTCATTTCCCAAAATGGACAGTGGATCAAGTGGCCGGCGGGGGAGCCAGGCCAGTGGGGAAAACCCAAGTAGTGAACAAGTCGGGCTGTGTACCCAAAGCTGCATGCAAGTCTGGGCTGTGTGCCTGGTGGGCTCAGAGCCTGAGGGCTGGAAATAGTGAAGAAGAGTTCTGTTGTCTCTAATCTGCATTACCAGGAATGTAGCCCCGTGGGGGTCTGTCTATGCTTTGTTTGTTCAGCTTGGATGTGAATAAAAGCCACACTGTAGAATCCCATTCCTGGTTCTGGACATTACAGTTATTGCTTCCTGTGTTCGGATTTACTAGGGTGTCCCTGTGCAGAGTAGCCAAACCTAGGTTTCCTGTGCCGAGTAACCTTATCCTCCCTAAACCCAGTCCCCACCAGGTACTGCTGTCAGCTTCAACAGCATGCCACCTGTCATTTTTGCAAAAAGGCAGGTGTGAGGGGTTAGAAATATAGTCAGAACTAAAGATTTCATCAAAGATGCTTATTGTTGGTCCATGCCACTTAACCCATCGAGAATTTATGATTTCAATTTGTGATTGTATAACTAGATCTGAAGATATTTCTGGAAATTGTCCATTTGCCATGTTGTTACTATTAGGAAATGAGTTGACTCTGACTGTCTTACCACAACTAGGTCTTCCAGTAACTTAGCAGCCTCCAAATTTGCCCATACCAAATCAATAGTTGATGATCCGTTTGGTCCTATAAATGTATATTCATCTTCTATGTCACTTTGTGATCTTCCATTTATTAAGCAAAAGTCTGATTCCTCCATTATTTGATACAGGATTTTCCCTTTTCTGTTCATAACCTTATATTGTGCCTTTCTTATATATACTGAAGCTTTTGATTAACAATATTTATTCCCTCTACAAATTCATCTTAGGAGGAAAAAACATTCTTTGTATTGTAAATCCGAGCTTTGAAGTCTCCCAGTACAGTAATTGGTTGGCTCTCATATTTTTCTAAAATATTATCAATTTGCCTTTTTTAATTGCTCCCAGATATTGTTAGTTAAATTGCTGTTTGTAGGTGGAATATAAATATATATTCATCAAGATTATTTCCTTACTTTCTTTTACTAATCTTAAAATGTGAACCTCTCTCATTTGAGTTTCTATTGGATATATTGTAATATTTAGAGATGTTTTAATGTAGGTTATTAAACATGCACTAGCTCCTAGGAATTCATCTAGAAGTAAATGGGTCTGGGACACGAACTTGGATATTTCATCTTAAACATAGGACAAATACTGTTGGGGGGAGGGGGCATTCATAAATGTATCCCAGGTCACAAATATCAGCTGATTCAGAAAAAAAGGTGTTGGATCACTGGCACTGGACACCTAACAAACTGGCACAGATGGGCAAAACATAGCGGATGAGTGCTAGAGGTGTAAACAACCCCCAGGCCACATTTATCATATTTTATGGACATATCTGAACATCATCACATTCTGGGAAAAAGTAATTGCAGCTATAACCAGAATTATGAATGTGGAAATACCAGCCTCACAACTTTTCTGGATCTTAGGGAATGTAACAACTTAGGGGGACAGTGTATCTAAATACTGCATTGTTGTACTCCACAGTCATGGAGGTCAAGAGGCAACTACTATTGTTATGGAGGCAGCTTAGTAGCCCAACTATAACAGAGTGAGAAGCTGGAATCACTAGGATGGCATAATTCCTCAAGGTCTCAAACATGGCAAGAGGGAAAAGTTCCTGGTATCTGCAAATATGGGACCCCTGGCTGTACAATCTTACATGCAGTCTGCATCCAGATGCATAAGCCAAAACCAGTAACACATTTCATTGGGTAAGGCCAATCACGGGAGGCTCAAAGGTTTACTGAATAGTGTACTTCACCTTCTCAACTGACCTTAACTGACTTAATTGCTCTTCAATCACCTCTCTGATGTTACTTATATAGAAGAGGTATTGTATACTACCTCGAAGTTCAGAAATAGGCTTATACAGTATTCCTAATATCTTTGTACTCACAGTTGATATATTAATGGTCATTTTAATGATCTTGTAGAAGTATGCTTTGTATGTGAGATAGGAAATCATAATAAACATAGAGGACCCAATTCCAGAATGGTTACGCATGTCGCAAAGTGACTTGCAACAAAAAAATGGTGCAAGTAGCACTTTGTGCCATGTGTAATGATGTTCGGTATTCCAAAAGGCAGCCTGTGACATGTCACAGGCTGCCTGCACTGAAGTGGTCCTATGCCATTAGTTATGCCATAAACCCCCTGCGACATGGTGCAAGGGGGTTTATGCCAGTAGTTGCACCCTATTCTGGGAGGGTGGCTGCCAGAACAGCACATTTGCAATTCCAAGACAACTCCCAGAGGACATTGGTCTAAGTACAGTTAGACCAGCTATTAGCTGGTCCAAGTGTACTTTACGTCCACCGGGGGGTGCACCACCATGCCACGTGCACCCAAAAGCCACACACACACGTTCCCAAATAAGCATCCCCACCTGTCCCCCATTGGTTCCTGCCCTGAAAAGCCCTCTGCAGGCTGCTGGCATCCCCAAGCCCTGAGAATTGACCCACAGGGCAGAACACATCTTCTGCCCATACCTGAGTAGAGCAATGCAGGGCAGATCATGTCCTCCCATCCCTAAGCCCTGATCCCTGATCACCAGCTCACTGCTAATATTAAAACTGCCATGCCACTAATTCCCTGGTAGTCTAGTGGCCCCCCCACTCGGCAGTGCCAGTCCACCCCACCCCCACACCCATTCCCAGTCGGCGAATGGCAAAACCCACCTCTCACGTCCATGACCAGCTGCCAACTGAGCTCCCTCTGTGTGCGTACTACTGTATACAGTATGTGCTTAATGACTGATTGACTGCATACTGTATACAGCAGTATGTGCTTGAAGGGAACTCAGTCGGCATCTGGCCATGGAGGTGAGAGGTGGGTTATGCCAGTCACTGACTGGGGCCGGATGTGGGGGGGAGGGAGTGGACTGACACTGCTGGGTGGGGGAGCCAATGGACTACCAGTGATCACAGGTACACGTCACCAGGCAGCTGGTACCGGAGCTATGTGTGTGAGGGGTGCCTGTACAGCCCTGTGAGGCACTGCAATTGTTTCAGGGAGCAGGGCTTTGGGAGGGCTGTGCATTCAGGGCTATGGGGAAGGGGACCTGTGCCCTGTCAGAGGGCACTGCTGTGACTTGTGGCACCCTGTTGAGGTGCGCCCTCCCTTTGGCACACTGCCTGGGGTGCCGCAAGTTGCAGGATGTAGCCGGCAGGGACCCTGACTGTTCTGGAATTGGGTGCAGGGTCTCTGGCATATCAGCATATGGTGCAACTCACAAGTGTTGGCGACTTACGTAATATGTCTTGGAATCAGGCCCTGAAAGTTCACACTACTATAGCACCTAAAGGATAGTTAATCACAAGTTAGCATGTTTCATCCTTGGAACATGAAGAAAATTGGTTTTACAATTTTCACTATACTTCAGGGTTTACAATAACAGAAGTTGGACGTTTGTTAGCAAGTTAGTTAAATCATATGTGCTAGTTGGGTGGGGGTGATGTACGGTAAATTCCTGGGGCTCGATTTTCAAAGGGTGATGCAGGACTTGCATCAAACCATGTGTCAAATCCATTCTTTGGTGCAGCTGCACCAGTCATCTTTGTCACAGCTACGCCCAGTTTTGGTTAGGTCAGGCACAGCTGTGACACTTCACTCGATTTATGGCAGACTGTGCCAACTCTTTGGCACAAGCCCATAAAAAGGGTCCCCGGGATTGCCACAAGCTAGACCTGAAAAAGTTGGTCTAACTTGTGGCAATTGGTGCACAGGATTGAAAATCCTGATTGCCAGTCGGGTGATTGCCACAAGCCCCATGTTCCTTATCTCTGGTGCACCCAGGGCTTGCAGTAAATGATGGCTTTGGAAAATGGAGCCCTTTGTATATCCAGTCTATGTATAGTAGTGTAACATGATGCTGAGTTAAAGTCCTAGTGGAACAAAGACAGACAGGAAAATGATACAAATTTTAAGAAGCAGTCAGTTGTAACTTTTTATTTCTGAAGTATTTTTCTTTTTCCTTTTGTTCATTAGAAAGTTTTATATGTGATAATATGGTGCTGGGTGTGTGGAATAACTCTCAGTCTCGCAGGTGACATATCTATCTCTTTTCCCCCCACTATGTCATCAGCACTGTGATCTCACTGACAGTGACATCACAGGTGACTGACCTGGCAGAGACTGAGTGGCTGTTCCTAAGCAGCAGTGATGTTGCAGTCAGTAAGGTCATAATGCTGATGATCTGTCAGCTGCCAGGCAGAGTGCTGTTCCACACATCACACCTACTAACATTAGGTAAACAATCTTCTAATTAACCAAAGGGAAAAGAACAAGCATTTGTCAATGCCAAATGTTCGCTTACAGGTATTTGCAGTGGTGCTTGGCACTTATGGTACTTTATGTTTATGCATCCACTTCAACTGTACTCGTCAATTGCTGTAACACTGGCACTTCTAACAAAGCATTTTCAATGCCGAATGTTTGCTTGCTGGTATTAGCAGTGGAAGTGCATGAGTTAGGCAGATGCAGAATAGGAATGGCAGTGAAGTACTGAAGTAACACCAACCCCACCCCACCCTGCAGAGATGGACAGGCATTGGGTTGTGCCTTTGGGTCGTCACCCATAATGCTCATGCCATTTCCCCCTCACCATATCCTGCAGACACCAACAAGTGTTGAGTTGTGCCTTGGGATGTTCGGCTTTATAGTCACCCCATTCCATAAGGAAATACACTGAAATGGGTGCAGTACAGGAGAAGGGGTGAACTCTGGGGCTGAAGAGTCCAAGGCACACCTCTACGCCTGTCACTGGCTGCAGGGTGGGGGTGTGGGTGGAATGGCATGAGCATTACAGCCGGCAATCCAAAGGCACACCCGACACCTGCCAGACTGTACAGGGTGGGATGTTATGGTTAGAAACCCTAACGCCCTGGGCGTTTGTTGGTATTTGCACTACAAATTGTCAACATGGCCTTTTTGTGACCCCCACCTCATAAAAGCATTTGGGACCTCTGCTCATGAAGAGTGGCACTGTGATTTTGTTTATCTGTCCTGAACATTGATTTCCCACAGCGACCGTGTCATTCTGTGCCACATGTGTGAAAACACAGTTCAGGCAGCATGTGAAAAATGACAGCTGTACCATTCATAGGGAGGTGTGAAGAGATGGCAGTGTTGAAAATCTGGAGTGAAAATATTAAAAATTCTCAAACTTACCAGTGTACATGGAAACTGCGCAATGTATGCTCATAACACAGTCATTTCGTGGACATCTTTCGCCAAATTTTCAACATAGGCATTTTGTGACCTCTGCTCATGAACAGTGTCACTATGATTTTCTTAATCTGTCCCAAACATTGATTTCCCACAGCGACCGTGCCATTGTGCGCCAGATGTGCGAAAACACATTTGGGCAGTATGTGAAAAATTACAGCTGTTCTGTTCGTAAGGAGGTGTACAAAAATGGAAATGTTGAAAATCTGGAGTGAAAATATTACAAATTTTTGAAGTTACGAGTGTGCGTGGAAACTGTGCAATGCATGCTCGTAACATAGTCATTTAGTGGACATTTGTCAACAAATTGTCAACATAGGCATTTTGGGACCCCTGCTCATGAACACTGTCACTGTGATTTTCGTAATCTGTCCCAAACATTGATTTCCCACAGCAACTGCGCCATTGTGCACTGGATGTGTGAAAACATATTCTGGCCAGGATGTGAAAAATGACAGCTATACTGTTCATAAGGAAGTGTGAAAAAATGCCAATGTTGGGGCCAGCCCGGTGGAGCAGAGGGCTGAGGTGTTGGTGCCTTACCTCAAACCATGCCGGCAACCTGGGTTCGGGAATGGACTCGGGACGCCAGGGGTCGGCAGGGGGAGGATAGGATTGAGCATCCGTAGGACTGCTCTCCTATCCTGGGGTGGGACTGGGGTTTGCCTCACTCAAGCAGCGGCCCCCAGTGGAGACTGGAGGCACTACAGAAGCGGTGAATAGAGGGAACCTAGAAAAGCGGAGAAAATGGTGTCTGAGCGACCGGATGACAGCCGCCTGACTCCCCCGCCTCCATGGAGCCCCCGAAGAGCCAGAAACTGATCCCAGCAGCATCTGGGCTGAGAGAAAGAATGCCTGAAGGCAATTTCCCTCCAAAAGAAGGGGACCTGTCTGACAATGGGTTACGTCGGGCTACCCTGGTCGGCTGCGATTTGGGGTCAGGGGAAACTGGTGTTGGGGTGGGTACAGAGTGGAGATACAGGGGAATTCCTTGGCAGAAGGCCTGAAGGAGAGGCCATTTGGATGCAGGGGGTGATAAATAAATAATGCAAAAAAAAAAAAAAATGCCAATGTTGAAAATCTGGAGTGAAAATATTACAAATTCACAAAGTTATGAGTGTGTGTGGAAACTGCACAATGCATGCTCATAACACAGTCATTTTTTGGAATTTTTTCACCAGATTTTCAGCATAGGCTTTTTGGGAGCCCACCTCATGAATAGTGACAATGTCGTTGCGTTAATCATTCCCAAAAGGTGATTCCATACAGTGACCGTGAAATCGACTATCAGGACTGAATAACCACATGACAGTGACCGAATTCATGAGATGGGGTCCCAAGAACCCCATGTTGAAACTTTGGTGCCAAAATTCACAAGTATGGCTGAGATAGCCACCTAAATTGAAAAAAAAATAACATTTATGCCATTATACAGCTTGCCGGCATTTCTTCAGTTCACGGTCAGCTTTGAAGAGTGCAGACTTGTTCCTGCTCCACTGAAGACCGTTATGCCGGGCTCCAGAGGTAACAATGGTGTGGAGGGATGTGGGGTGCACAGAGGGTGGGGGAGGGGCACTGAAGACAGTGAGGGACCGTTTTTTGTTTTCATAGGTGAAAAAAAAAACGACATCCCAGGATGGGTTTCCCCACTTACAGGGACAATGGCTACACTGGGGTGGGCTCCCAGCATGCCACCTGGGTGTTTATTGGGGAGCCTGGAGCAGACAGGCACTGGACACCCTGTTTGCATGTACAAAGTGTTTGGGGGGGCAATAACAAGGGAGTGGGAAGGACAGCAGCAGAGGGAGGAAGCAGGAGGGATTTCATTAGCAGACAAAGGGAAAAGAGTGAGAACATCAATATGCTAAATACATACACGTTACCACCACTGATTGCAGTGGTGGTTTCCTTTGAACTGATGACCACTGCAACCAAACTGCTGTCATAGACAAATCGTGCATCCATTGGTGCAGTACGGTCGCGCACACTACACCAAGCACTGATATGGACAGGAGGGTCACACACTTCCAAAAAGTTGTACTGTCCTAAAATGTTCCTTGCACATGTGCGCAAGTGAATGCAAAAAGCACCTCAGATACAAAAGGTAAAGGTTGACTGCTTTTAAAAACTAATATTAGCTTTAGGCAGTACACTAGCTCTTTAAGTGAAAGCTACAGTATGTAAGAAATATGCTTGAATATTTTCTGTGTGAAAAGGTGTTATGTTATGTTTCCAGATGCGTTGTGATGAGGAAAAGGAAATGAAGAATTAAACAAGCATTTGTCAATGACGAATGTTTGCTTGCTGGCATTGGCATTGCTAGTGCAGGAGTTAGAGAGATGCATAATAGGAATGGCAGCATTGAACTAACGCCAACCCACACCATGCAGAGACTGAAAGGTGTTGGGGGTGTGCCTTTGGGTCATCAGGCATAACACTTATAAGCCATTCCTCTGCACCCCACTCTGCAGACACCTACAGGTGTTGCGTGTTTTTTGGGGTCTTCGGCCCTTATACTCAACCCATTTCATAAGGAAATAAGCTGAGATGGGTGCAGTATAAGAGAATGGGGTGAGCTTAGGGCCAAAGACCCCAAGGCACACCTTGATTCCTGTCAGTGCCTGTAGGGTGGGGGTAGAATGCCAGCAGCATTACGGCCAATGAACCAAGTCACACCCTGACGCCAGTCAGTCTCTACAGGGTGGGTGTTATGGTTGGAAACCTAAACTCTAGTGTCTGTTAGCATTTCACTCCAAATTTTCAAAATGGGCTTTTTGGGACCCCACCTCATGAGCAGTGGCATTATCATTTCATTACTCAAACCTGAAAGGTGATTATGCACAGCAACTATGCCATTTGGTGCCACAGGTGCGGAAACACATTTTGGGCAGGATGTGAAAAATGACAGCTGTACTATTCATGAGGAGGTATGGAAAAATGACAATGTTGAAAATCTGGAGTGAAAATATGAAAAATTCACGAAGTTACGAGTGTGTGTAGAAAATGTGCAATGCATGCCCATAACATAATCATTTTTTGGAATATTTTCACCAAATTTTCAACATAGGCATTTTAGGACCTCTGGTCATGAACAGTGCCACTGTAATTTTCTTAATCTGTCCTGAACACTGATTTCCCACAGCAACCGCGCTATTCTGCGCCAGACATTTGAAAACACATTTCAGCCTAGGTGTGAAAAATGACAGCTATACTGTTCATGAGGAGGTGTGAAAAAATGCCAATGTTGAAAATCTGGAGTGAAAATATTACAGATTCGCGAAGTTACAAGTATGCGTGGAAACTGTGCAATGCATGTCGTAACGTGGTAATTTTTTGGAATTTTTTCAACAAATTTTAAACATAGGCATTTTAGGACCTCTGCTCGTGAACAGTGCACTGTGATTTTCTTAATCTGTCCCGAACACTGATTTCCAACAGCAACCGTGCTATTCTGTGCCAGATGTTCGAAAACACATTTCAGCCAGGATGTGAAAAATGGCAGCTGTAATATTCATAAGGAGGTGTGAAAAAATGCCAATGTTGAAAATCTGGAGAGAAAATATTACAAATTCGCGAGGTTACAAGTGTGCGTGGAAACTGCGCAATGCACACTGGTAACACAGTCATTTTTTGGAATTTTTTCACCAAATTTGCAACATATGCTTTTTGGCAGCCCACCTCATTAACAGTGATACTGTCACTTCGTTAATCGATCCCAAAAGGTGATTCCGCGCAGTGACCACAAAATCACCTTTTGGGACTGAATAACGCCATGACAGTGAGTGAATTAATGAGGAGGGGTCCCAAGAACCCCATGTTGAAAATTTGGTGCCATAAGTCAAAAACATGGCCCAGATATTGACATAAGTTGAAAAAACCCATTTATGCCATTATACAGCTTACTGGCATTTCTTCAGTTCGTAGTCGACTTTGAAGAGTGCAGGCGTGTTCCCATTCCAAAAAAGATCATTGCGTCAGGATCCGGAGGTAAGTATGGGGTGAGGGGTGTGTGGGGAGGTGCAGTGCACAGAGGGTCGCTTTGGGTTGGGAGAGTGGCCACCAGACTCAACGAGAGACTGTTCCCTTTTTTTACAGGTTTTTTTTTTTGCTTTAAAGATAACTCAGGACTTTTGGCATGCTGGGTGGGCTCCCAGTGTGCCACCTGGAAGTTTGTTCATTTGGGGGGAAGTGGAGCCAATGGGATTGGGCACCAAATTGGCCATACAGTGTGCTTGGGGGGGGAGAGTGCAGCAGCCGAGGAGGATTGGGCACCCCACTCAGCACACAACATATGGGGGGAAGGGCGCATCATGCTGACAGAGATTGGGCTACCCTGTCGGCAAAAGAACTGGAGAGGGGACATGCTGGAAGGGGGTTTGGGCACCCCCCTTTGGTTTCTGCAGTGACTGTGAAAGGTGATGGCTGTCCATCAGCTTCCTGGGGACTGCGAGAGGCTGATGGAGAAGCCGTCACCATGTTAATTGAAAGGAGACACCACCAGACAGTGCAGCTGTAATTGACTGCTATAGTCAGGGACCACCCCCCAAACACAGCTGATTGTGATGGGGTACTCCCTGACTGCAGTGGTCAATCTCTTTGTGCATAGTGGCATGCTCATTAACAGTTGCTACTGGAAGCAAGGTGTTTTCTGTGCATGCGCACTCAAGCAAGCACAAAAAAGAAAGACATTTCTGCCCCTGTGCAGAATCATGAAGTGATTTTAAACTTCTGTGAAAAAATAAACTAATTTTGAAAATGTTTGTGTTAGACTGGGGATTAAGGAAGGGCAAAAGGATGGAGGGAATTCTGGACATGTGAGGTGCAAGTCCTACTAGAGGAAAATCAATCCCAGCAGTCCACTATTTTGCTTCCACAGGTTCCAGCAAGCTGCCGATGACTGTAAGGAAGAGGACATCTGCAGGAAGTGGACAGGTATACACACTGCTAGTAGTACCTGAAATGTTCAGGTAAAGCTCAAGTTTCTCTCACTGAGAGAGCAATTCAGTTATTGTTGGGCGCACTGTGGGTGCTGAGCAGGCTGCAGACTACTCTCTGAGGGGAGTACTGGGTAAGGTGGTAAATGCCATATTAGTTGGGGCAGACCTATGAGACACGTAGAATGTCTTCTTTAACCAACATACTATATTTCAGGATCTGCAGAAAAACCCTATCTGGGTTTCCCTGATAAACAGGTCTCAAAAGGGGGACTTACATAAGACATCTAGAAGGTAGCAGGGGATGAGACTGAGAGAAAAAGGCAAGGCAGGAGTACAGGAGAGACAGTGGTGTAAGATGTGGAGAGCACAAGGGAACAGGTTGGGAGGATGAGAGGGGGGCCTTAAGGGATGCAATACCTATGGAATGGGCATCTTCAGGGAGTCCTCTGCAGAAGGCATTGCTGCCCAGTGTGCATTAGGAATGCAACAATCACTTTGGAATTAGCTGAAGTGAAGGCTGAACCTAGCTTTTTTTTTCTGGGGAGGGGATGAGTGGGGGTTGGTGCAGATGGAAACTACTTTGTTTTTCCATGTGGACTGGGGGGACAGCAGTTGGCAAGGGAGCACAGGAAGAAGGGACCACTTAGGCAGGGGTGGGGGCCTGGAGATCAGAATCACAAACTGGTTCATTCCTCTGTGCAAATCTGTATGGCTGGTCTCTCTCTCCTGAGGGTAAAAAGACCTTTGGCCCCTCATGAAACAAGGTCTGTTCCAAAAGTGGGACCCTCAGTGATCACAGAGTCTCAGTGAAAGTTGAGGACTAGAAAGGTGATCTTGGTAGGGGTATCCATTGTTAGGGGAATGGAAGAGGAAGTGTGTGTGGGGCTCAGGGTAGTAGGATGCTTAGGGGCTTTCTGGGGATTTCAGCAAGGATAGAGGCACATAGGATAATGAGGACTATCAAGGTAATGTGATGGGGGAAGAGACCGATATCAATGTCCACTTGGAGACTAATGATGGCCTGGTTAGTGGACCCTTAGGGGAGGTGTAGGGCATCTTTAGTGAACTGGTAAGTGTGATGCTTGGCCAGCTGGTTATGATTGTTCTATGATTTTGTCATATAAAAATGTAGTGTGTGATTGTCTGTCATGAGACATCCTGTGCTCCTGGGATGACCCCACCCCCAAGGTTTCAGCAGCAGGATGTTAACCTGAAACCAGGAGATAATTAAAAACTAGAGAGATATAATTAAGGGTCTCCTGTTTATCTGACTTAATTGGAACTGACCAGCTGCCAGGATATAGGGATCGTACCCTTTTATGACATTTTAGAGGAGTTGCAGTTTATGGCCGTGTTTATGGCCTCCTGCCTTTGAAGCAGAAAACCACTCAAGATCAAAGAGTCATATTGGGAAATTAGATTTTGCTGATGTCACCTTATTTAATATACCTCCTGACAGGACATCCTGTGTGTATTATTTTTTTTATATTTGACAAGGAGGAGCTAGGTGAAATCATGGAAGGAATGTGTTTGAGAGACAGTTTAAGCTATTCTGTGTCTGATCTTTTCACATTTTCTTTGTGGGGTCTTAGAAACAACATCTTACTTTAAGCACTGTGTAGAGGTATACATTAGATAGAAAAAGGCTGACTGTATGTTGATTGGAATTTGTACTTTTACTTGTTTTCTTTTAAGTGATTGTATGCCTTGTGATATATTGCTCTGTGTTTACATTTTACTTATTTTTGTCCATTCTTAAGTAAACCTCTTGTTTTAAAGAGACTGCCTGGTGTGTCTTTGAAATTCTTTCTTTTGCATGTGAAGCATAGATGGTTAAAGTTGACAGCTGTTCATAAGCTTAATGGTGTTACTGAACTGGAAAAAGGTAAGAAATACCTAAGGTCTTTCATAGAGTTTTAAGGGTTCATTTTGGATACCTGGTTAGGTGCCCTTAGGCGAAAGATATCTGCCATTCCCCAAAGAGCAGAATTATCTTAGCCTGTATATTTGGGTATGGTAGCATAAGGTTCACAGTCTGAATCCCCCAGAACTTCAGACCAAAGGTGATTCGACCCACAAGCAGACAGGAGCGTTACCCTGTTCTGTTACCTGTTCACAATACTGTGCTCAGAGGTTGGCACTGTGGGAGCAGAGGGCCTGACCTGCAGAGTGGGTTCGTGACAGATTGGTTGGCAGTGGTGCTGATAATTTTCATAACACAAGCTTTAAATTGTTCAGTGTGCCAGCTTGATACTGTACAGCTCACTTGCAAAAAAAAAAGGCAGTGATTTATTTTTTAAAAAAGGAAACAGAACTAAATCATTTTGCTTACAGTTGAGTTCCAACCTGTTTTATTTTTTTTCTGAAGTGCAAGTTAGAGTAGCCCTAGTTAGGGAAGAAGATGGCTTCCAACTACAGCAGGCTCACTGTAGACTACTTGAGGCAGTTGTGCAAGAACAGAGGAGTCCTGTATGAGGTGAGAGCCACCAAGCAGAACCTCATGGATGCCCTGATGACAGCAGATATGCAGAGCATCGAGTCACAGACTGTGACTGTAAAGGACCAAACCTTGAGCGTGGAAGGGCTAGTGGTCAGTGCAGTGTCCAGTTCAGATGAGGATGACAACAGGGCCAGTGACAGCGAAGGGCCACAGCAGCAGGGGAAGGTTGCCAGCATTCTGGACCCAGAAGCAATCAGGCTGCAGATTGAGTTGTGCAGAATGGAGCTGGAGTTCCAGGAGAAGAGGGAGCAAGAACAACGAGAGATGGAATGAGAAAGGTAAGAGACAGAGCGGGAACAGTGGGATGCTGACCGTGAAGAGTGTGAGTGCCAGCGAGCTGCAGAGGAGAAGAGGGAGCATGAACAGTGAGAGGTGGATCATGAGGTGCGTGAGCACCAGAGGCGACATGAACTGGAGAAGCTACGACTCCATCCACCAGCACCAGAGCAGGTAAGTGGCTTGAGTTTAACTGGAACTACAGGACTGGGTTACAAATTGAATTCTAAATTGATAGCTGAATTTAAAGAGGTGGAGGATATGGATGCCTTTTTAAATTCCTTTGAAAAAGTTTGTATTTAGGCTAAAATTTCTAGAGGGTCCTGGAGCTTCCAGCTATCCCCGCTACTTACCAGGAAAGCTCGGGATGCATTGGGTCAAATGGACAATGAGGACAGTAATGATTGCAGCAAACTTCAAGCAGCACTTTTAAAGAAGTTTGATCTAACTGCTGAATCATACAGAGCTAAATTCTGTAAGCTCAGGAGAAGCCCTGACATGTGCTACGAGGAGCTAGCCACGAAACAACATCAGTTTTTAAAACATTGGTGGGAAGGAATTGAAGCAAACTCTGTAGATAAAATTGAAAATGCTATTCTGTTAGAACAGTTTTTTTGGGCATGCCCAGCAGAGCTGAAAACCTGGCTGGAGGACCGAGATCCCAAAACAAAGCAAGAGGCTGCTGAACTCTTGGACCGCTATGCCAAGAGCAGACCTGTTCTGAGAGTGAATGGGGTGGGCGTGCCAGTGCAGAAAGGGAAAAGCGCACCTTCAGGTCACCTAAAACCCTCATTGCCTCCACTGAAACCAGTTAGCCCCAGGTTTCAAAGAAAAGAGTTCTCTGAGAAAAGAAATGAAAGTTGGTTTTGTAAAGAAACTGGGCATATTGCTAGACAGTGTCCCAAAAGGATGAGCAATAAGCAGAATGATGCTAGGAAAGAAGTGGGTTGTTTGTGTGTCCCTGGAAGCATACCTGTGAACATGAGGGAACACATGCACCCAGTCACAGTGAATGGTGTACAGACCCAAGGGTTAAGGAACACAGGGGCATCCCTGACATTGGTAAAAGGGGATCTGATAGAGCTTGGTCAGCTTATACCCAATGGATTTGTGACTGTGCAAGGGTTCACTGGTGAGGAGACCACATTGCCACTCGCTAGTGTTCTCCTAGACTGGGGTGAAATGGGGGAACTGTGCAACAGGTGGCTGTAGCCAAACATTTAGCAGCGGATGTCATCCTTGGCAACAATCTCAAACAGGGGATGGTATGTGCAGTTACCCATAGCCAAGGGGCAAGGGAAAATTGTAGTTCTCTGGACCCCACAGAAGCCACTGTGAAAACCACTGGGAGGCTGGTTCCCCATCCTGTGTCTCCTGATGGGAAGACTAATGAAAAGGGGGTAGAAATGTCCCCAGTAGCAGTTAATCACACAGCTATGGAGGGTTATTCCTAAGAAGGAGGGATGACCCATTGTCAGAGGGTTAGGGATGACAGTGATCCTGAGTGCCCTGATGCTAGTGCTAGGGACCCTAGTTTAGAGACTGAAGGGGACCTGTCCCATACCTTGGGAATGTGTAAGGAGTTTGCAGCTGCTCAGAAAAGTGACCCTAGTCTAGAGAAGCTGAGGGCTTGGCCAGACTCTGATGATGCACGGGGAGGTGACAATAAACATAAGGTTTATTGGGAAAATGGACTGATGTATACTCAGTCTGTGCAGACAGAGGGCGGGGTGATAGGCAGACAGCTTGTCATTCCCCAGAGGTATCGTGAGCTGTTGCTCAAGATTGCACATGATATTCCCTTGTCTGGACACCTGGGAATCACGTGAACTATGCAGCGGTTGGCCCAGTATTTCTATTGGCCCAACTTCACCCAGCAGGTGAAGGAGTATTGCAGATCTTGTCACTGGTGCGAAGAAATAGGGAAGGCAGGGAAGAAAACCCAAGCCGCCCTGCTTCCATTGCCTATCATGGAGGAGCCATTCCAGTGGGTGGAAATGGATATTGTGGGGCCTTTAAATACCCCCAGCTCCTCAGGGAAGAGATTCATCCTGACTGTGGTGGATTATGCCACTTGGTACCCCGAGGCAGCCACCCTATCCTCACTGAGGACAGACAAAGTGGCAGATGCCTTACTTGGGATTTTCTTCTGTGTTGGGTTTCCACAGGAGGTTATCACTGATCAAGGGGGTTCCTTCATGTAGGACCTGATGAAATGTTTGTGGGAGAAGTGTGGGATGGTGTAGAGACATACGACACCTTATCACTATCAAGTCAATGGGCTTGTGGAAAGATTTAATGGTACCCTGAAGTCAATGCTCCAAGTGTTTGCTGAACAGCATGGGAGGGACTGGGAGAAATACCTTCCCCACCTGTTGTTTGCAAACAGGGAGATACCACAAGAGTCAGCAGGATTTTCCCCTTTTGAGCTCTTAGATGGACGCCGGGTACGTGGGCTCCTAGACTTGATCCAGGAGGACTGGGAAGGCAAGAATGCCACCCAGGGAACTCCCATAGTGGATTACGTTCTTAGGTTTAGGGAAAGGCTGAAGGAGCTTATGGGGACAGCCCAGAGCAACCTGACAGCTGCCCAACAGAAACAAAAAGTGTGGTACAACCGCCGAGCCAGAGCTCGCTCGTAGATGGTGGGTCAGGAAGTCATGGTCCTTATTCTGGTCCAGAAAGACAAGCTGCAGGCTGAGTGGGCAGAACCATACAAAGTAGTTAGGAAGGTAAATGACGTGAACTATATTATAGAGTTACCTGACAGAAGACAGACAGAAAGGATGTACCATGTCAACATGATGAAGCCATATGCTAATAGGGCTGACATAGTGTTCACAGTATGAAGTCCTGGGGAGGGGACAGACAAAGGAGACCCTCTTCAGGACTTGCTGGAAGAGAACAAGTGGTAGTCCTCTGTGAAGGCAGTAAAATTGTCTCCTCATCTGGCCCCAGACAAGACCCAGGAAGTAAGGGAGGTTTTAGCAGACTTTGCCCCACTGTTTAGTGCCAAGCCTGGACTAACCCTCTTAGTGATGCACAATGTGGAGACAGTGACACAAATGGCCATACAGCGGACAGCATATCGGGTGTCAGAGGCTGTCCAAAAAGACATTAGGAAGGAAGTGGAGGAGATGCTAGATTTAGGGGTAATCCAGAGATCCTACTGCCCCTGGGTCTCACCTGTAGTCCTTGTGCCCAAGCCAGATGGCTCTACTCATTTCTGTGTGGACTATCATGAACTGAATGCAGTCACAAAGTCAGATGCCCACCCAATGCCCCGGATGGACAAACTCTTGGACAAGCTGGGAGGGGCTACCTACCTTATGACTATTGACCTGATCAAGGGATATTGGCAGGTCAAGTTAACTGACAGAGCTAGTGAGAGGTCGAACTTCATCACTTCGTTAGGCTTATTTGAATTTAAAGTAATGCCTTTCGGAATGAAGAACACACCAGCCACTTTACAAAGGTTGGTGAACCAGGTGTTAAATGGTGCTGAGGAGTAAGCCATGGCATACCTGGATGACATTGCCATCTTTAGTGCCAGCTGGTAGGAACACCTGTCCCACCTTAGGGATGTGCTCAGCAGGATACAGAGGGCTGGGTTCACTGTCAAAGCTGAGAAGTGCCAGGTAGCCATGGGGGAAGTGGCATACCTCGGGCATGTGGTAGGCCAGGAACAGTTCCATCCTAACCAAGTAAAACTAGAGGTGATCAAGGCGTGGCCCAGACCAGAAATGCAGAAGCAGGTCAGAAGTTTTCTAGGGATTGCAGGGTACTATAGGAAATTTGTACCAAATTACAGTGCCCTGGCTGCTCCCCTATCTGACCTGGTAAAGAAAAGGATGCCTAAGAAAATTACCTGGGAACCAGCCTGTGAGAAAGCCTTCACCAGACTGAAGGAAGCACTGTGCAGTGCTCTTGTATTGACAAGTCCTGACTATAGCAAACCCTTTATAGTTCAGAGTGATGCCTCAGACGTGGGTATTGGGGCAGTACTGAGTCAGATATGCAACCAAGGGAAAGATCACTCGGTAATGTATCTGAGTAAAAAGTTACTTCCCAGAGAGCAGGCATACTCTACTTTGGAAAAAGAGTGTCTTGCCATAGTGTGGACCCTAAAGAAGTTAGAGCCATACTTATATGGTCAGCATTTTGTGGTACAAACTGACCACAACCCCTGGTTCAGCTGACACAAATGGGAAAAACTAATGGTAGATTGTTAAGATGGAGTCTTGCTTTATAACAGTATGCCATGATAATCTTACATAGGGTAGGAGCATCCAATCAGAACAGTGATGGGCTTTTGCATCTTTATGAGGAGTGAACTGATTTGGGAAGCTCATCCCATGCAGGGGATAGAGACCCCAAATTCAGTCTAGGTGGGGGGGATTTGTGATGCTTAACCAGCTGGTTATGATTGTTCTATGATTTTGTAATATAAAAACGTAGTATGTGATTGTCTGTCATGAGACATTCTGTGCTCCTGGGATGACACCCCACCCTCAAGGTTTCAGCAGCAGGATGTTAACCTGAAACCAGGAGGTCATTAAAGACTAGAGAGACATAATTAAGAGTCTCCTGTTTATTTGACTTAATAGGAGCTAACCAGCTGCCAGGATATAGTGATCGTAAACTTTTATGACGTTTTAGAGGAGTTGCATTTTATGGCCGTGTTTATGGCCTCCTGTCTTTGAAGCAGGAAACCACTCAAGATCAAAGAGTCATATTGGGAAATGAGTTTTTGCTGATATCACCTTATTTAATATACTTCCCGATAAGACATCCTGTGTGTATTATTTTTTTTTTATATTTAACAAGGAGGAGCTAGGTGACATCATGGAAGGGGTGTGTTTGAGAGACAGTTTAAGCTATTTTGTGTCTGATCTTTACACATTTTCTTTGTGGGCTCTTAGAAACAACATCTAACTTTAAGCACTGTGTAGAGGTATACATTAGATAGAAAAAGTCTGACTGTAAGTTGGTATGAATTTGTACTTTTACTTGTTTTCTTTTAAGTGATTGTATGCTTTGTGATATATTGTTCTGTGTCTACATTTTACATATTTTTATCCATTTTTAAGTAAACCTCTTATTTTAAAGAGACTGCCTGGTGTACCTGAGAAATTCTTTCTTTTGCATGCGAAGTACAGATGTTTAAAGTTGACAGCTGTTCATAAGCTTAATGGTGTTACTGAACTGGCAAAAGGTAAGAAATACCTAAGGTCTTTCATAGAGTTTTAAGGGTTCATTTTGGATACCTGGTTAGGTGCCCTTAGATGAAAGATATCTGGCATTCCTCGTCGAGCAGAATTATCTGAGCCTGTATATTTGGGTACGCTAACCTAAGGTTCACAGTTTGAATCCCTCCAGAACTTGAGACCAAAGTTTATTCGGACCCACAAGCAGACAGGAGGGTTACCCTGTTCTGTTACCTGTTCACAATACTGTGCTCGGAGGTTGGCACTGCGGGAGCAGAGGGCCTGACCTGCTGAGTGGTTTTGTGACAGTAAGGAGGCTTAAACTGACTATGTCCTCCCTATAATTTTCTGAGGTCCTGTCAGTTTGGCTTAAAGATAAGGACAGGCTTTTCCTGATTATTCACTTTAACTCCTGGCTGAAGAAGTGGTGCACAGAAGATGGCTTTGGGTTTATGAGGTTCAGGGGCAATACTGGTGGCACAAAAGCCCATAGAAGTGGAAAGAAAACACAAAAAATAGTGATGCATAATTACAGAGATAAATTCAAAGTGCAAATTTAGTGTGCATGAGACAAAAGGTAAACACACCTAGCACCTCGGTGCCTCCTGCTCCTTTGTCAGGGAGATGCTTACTTTTTTCTCAAGCACAATAAATTTGCACTAAGCACTTTGAATTTATCTCTTGTGCACTGCTGTTTTTTGTGTTTTGATCATTTGTTGCTCTGGATACTAGGTGAAAAGAGAGGAGACAAAACAGTGAGAAACACATCTGTGAAGGAGAAACAGCGCTGACAAAGACAGCAAGCACCACTAACAGCTTGTGGTGCAAACCGCAAAACTCGGAACAACACTTTGTGGGGGGAGTCAGGAGAGGGAGCAGATTACATAGTATCACTTTGGGGGGGATGTAACTTGGGCAGGTCAACAAGCTCTGGGGGGTGTAGATTAAATATTATCACCCTGGGGGGATGCAACTCTGGGAGGCGGATAAACTCAGGATGAGGGGGCATGATGGCAAACAAGGAAAAAAAATTTACATGGTGCATGAAGACTCAAACCCGGATTAGCTGTACATAACGCTACTCACAGACTGTGAGCCTAACCTCTAAGCCACAGTGCCAGCATGGTAATGCAGCACATAATTGGGATGTTACAGTGCTCTGCCTCATTGAATGATACCACCTATATTGCTGAAATACCACTTGCCGTCATTACCACTTTGCTGACATGATATGCGCTGTTTTTCCTTCGCTGTTATTGATTCGCCATTGTTGATTCACTCTTTTCACCCAATACCATTGCTCTGCCTAGCAGCAGCCCTGTCCCCATATCTTGAGCATGTGGTTTTCTTTGTTTATATGTAACCCCCCTCCCCAGTCTAGGGTGTCCTTCCTGACTTGTTCCATGGGGAGGGAGCCCTGAGTCCATGAAGATAATAAATTGGCTTACTTGACCTCCCAGGCCAGAAGTGATTCCTGGGGGCAGGGACATCTTTTTAGCTGCTGAGTGCTGCTGATCAGCTGTTTGGCGGGTAAAGGCTTTGTAGCTAGTAAATAAAATTGTGCCAATCACTGGTAAAGTCCAATGGAATCCATTTTAATGGGAATAAGAACTCTTGAGTATATTATTGCCAGGGAAAAAAATCGAGTCCCAGCTAGGAGGGTTTCAGGTACTTCTTTCGTATAGTGCGAACTGTAATGTCAGGAACTTCAACTTCCTACTCCAGGAGGCAAGTTGTCAGGGCACAGGCCCTCTAATAGGCATATTCATTTCTTCTTGGGCTGTGAACAGTGCTGGAGGACTTAGAACATTAATTGACTGTGGATTTCATACCCAAATTACTTTACAGGACCAGGCATGAGCTACACTTACTCAAACTCCAGGCTGAGATTTTGAACAGCACCAGCACTGAAATATGGATGTGTCTATGGGGCATTCCACCCAGTAACTTCCTGGGGAATCCATCCTTGCAACCTTCCCTAGACTCAGTATCCACTTCATCGCTACCTCCCTAGGGAGAGTTTACCATAGCCTGAAGGTTCTCATATGCCTACCACCCTGTGGAATTACAGTAGCCAACGTAGAGGTCATGGAGCCTATATAATCACCACATATTTCAGGATATTCAAAATCACACATACCCCCATAATGCAAAGCATCATGGGCTGTATATGCAAATCATCACAGAATATTATGTTGGTTTAACTTTAAGCAGAAATGCATGGTGCCAAAAGGTCTCTCATACAGTTTGCATATTTCAGGATATTGTCTTGGGGGGTTAGAGGATACTAAGGAGGATCAATCCATGATTTACACATGGGAGAAGAGGCCATCACCCCCTAGGATCACAGTTTTGACAACTGTGGCCTCTCACCTTCCCCCAAGCTTCCGATCCTGTGGTGCAGGTGGTCCTGATCCAAATTAATTATTCAGATTTACCCTTTTTAGACTTACCACACACTTTACAAGAGCTGGGAGAGACAGTCACCCTCCAAGGGGCTCAGTTGTTACAGCTCCTGCCACTCACCCCTTCCCATGCTTGATCCCAGGGTGCAGAGGGTCCATTACTGAATGACCCACTCTTCTTATTACAGGAGACCCCGCCCTGCTACTCAGTGGGGGGAGGTACCGGGACATCTTAATACATTTCCTTTGCAAAGCCCAGAACCATCACATTTGCTACTACAGAGGCTGCAAACTTAGCTTTGAGTGGAAAATAATGTCCCTTCAGGATCAGCGTACTGTAAGTAGTATCCCACTATGGGCTCCATAGTAGCCTGGGGAACAAAACCTACAGTCAATGGTGGTGGAAGTCCAGCTGGACTTATTTTTTTATTTAGTTGTTTAACCAGGTATAGCACACTAAGCTGCAAGCTTTTTTACAGAAGCGACCTGGAAGCACAAGGAGGTTAAATGACTTGCTTAGGGTCACACAGTACGCAAGTGAAAGCTGTGGGATTCAAACCCAGTTCTGGTCTGCTAGATGTCACCAGATTTGCAGCTCAGAGTCTTAGACCACCGCGCTATACTGCCTCTGGACTTAGTGGTGGTCAAAGACACACAGGCAGCACAACACTATGATGGAACTTCAGGGAAGGGGGATCTGGGGGAATGTAATATACTGTGTTCAAGGTCAATATTTTCTACCCACTCATGGCTGATATATAGCTTACTTGTTGCTCTGGTATTTGCTGGTTTAGGGCAGTTTTTGAACAGCTGAAAGCTGCACTCACCAATAAATGATCTTTTGAAGGAATCATTGTGCAGTTCTATTACTGAATGTAGATGAGACCACCTAGTTGAGCACTAAAATAAAGAGAAAAAATAATAATAAATAGGAGAACAACATAGTAAAAAGAGCAAAAATAAAAGAACATTTGGGAAAATATTGAACGCTTTACTCTTGCAGTGTAATTGTAGGATTCTCTTTAGTTGGTGCTATTTTAATTATTTATTTTTAGTATATTATTTTATATGCTAAAACAGCTCCAAAAGGCATGCTTATGGTCACCAAGAGTGATTTCATATGTGATTGTAGAATATGAAGCTTCTGTCAGAGTCACATTCATATGTTATAAATCATAAACCTATAGTTAATGACTTATAAAAGGCAGATGGTGTAAAAATACCTTTTAAAAATATTTAAAATAACATCCCTTCCCACTATATTTTTTTAATGCAACATTCCACTTTTGCAAATGCAGCACATGAGAACCTGTTATGATTACAGGAGGTCCTCACATGCAGGCAAGTCCTCAGTGCTGATTGGTTGTTTCAGAACTGATAAATATAGAATAATGCATATGCAAATATGAGCTGTTTTACACACTCAAGGTTAATGAGGTCATTACACTTCAAGGGTGAGTTAAAAAGCCTCCTAGGCTCACATTTGTAAATGTTTTATGTTTTATATTATCTGGTGCATGGAGGAAAATAAAGGAGGAACAATTTTCAGTCATGTTCTGATCAGACAGGCAGAGTAAAATCAAGACCACTTTGTAAAAACTACTGGCTACTTTCAACAACAAGTAACTAAAATTCATGTTCCTGTCAAGGTACATTTTTATAGCTGAAACACTGGAGCACCATGTGCTACAGGAGAGAACTAATGCAGCAAAATGACCTACACACAGAAGAACGCACAAAGTGCTGCACTTCAGGAGAAAGTAGTGGTAAACTTGACAAAGTACCAAACACAGGAGCCTAAAGTTGGTGCACGTTAATTTATTAAGCTAAGAAGGAAATGTGAACCCTCCACTGGGATTTGAACCCAGGCCCCCAGCATTCCATGCTGTGCTCTAACTCCTGAGCTATGGAGAAACTCAGACATTAGCAGATCTAGTCATCCCTTTCAGGCTCACACATTCCTTTCCCAGTGGCGGGCATACATTTTCCTTTCACATTTCCTTCATGATTTAAAAAAAGAATTGCCTCGCAGTGGCTTACTGCACTGAGAAGTTGATTGGTGTTATTAAGCTGAAGCATCCATGGCATTAAGCCTGGCACTTCGACACAGTAGTGAGTCTTCAAAGAAGAGAAAAATGAGAAAGAAGACTTGTTACTGAGTCAAAGTGCTGGGGTTAATGCCATTGATGTCTTAGGTTAAAGTCACCTGCACCTACTTTTGACTCCTGTATTTGGTATTTTGCCAAGTTTACTAGTATTTTCTCCAGGAGTGCAGCACTTTGGGTGTTTTTCTACTTTTTTTTTTATAGTTGATCAAGGAGACACTACTGCATTTTGAGCAGAGAGAGAGAAAAGACATTTGTGTGGGCTTTAGTTAAGATGAGGAAAAGGCCACTGGATCATGACAATCATTTCACACTACCACTGATTGCTAAAAGAAATTAGCTGTTTTGAAGCATGAGACCCAAAATACTGTAATAACTGGGTGTAACACCTGACCCAGTTATTACATAGAGAGGTGTGTGTTATGAGGATTTTTCACATACCTGAGGTGTGTGAGATCCATAAACCCCAAGCAAAGCTCTCGGGGCTTATGAGATTTTCGCACACCAAGGGTGTGTGAAAAATCCCCAATAACACACACCTTGCACAGGCTTTATTTTTTTATAATTACTGGTGCAAGGAAATCACTGCGAAAAAGGCTGTTACTGAAATGCTGAGATACCTGCTGAGGAAGTAGGAGGAAGTAGGCTGCTGGTTAACTAGGATCTGCAGCTTAGCCAATAGGTAGGGGAAATGGACAGACTAGGTGGGCCAAGTGGTCCTTATCTGCTGTCAAAGTTTATGTTTCTATGTTATCGAGTCCTCCTCACACTCACTCACTCACTCACTGTCTGGCTTTCCCTCTTCAGTACACTCATTCATTTCTTTTTACTTTTCTTTCTTTTTTTTCTTTTTTTTCAAATTGCACTGAGGAGCCACACGTAAAACTAAAAGCAATCAGCCATAGGCTGTTTCCAGTAAAGTCCCTGTTTGCCAAAGTCACATCCGAGGAGTTGGAACAGCTGCAGGATGTACCAGATAGATTTTTTTTAACATGTAAAGGCAGCATCAACCCAATAAATATTTGAAACCATAGAAAGTTACCTGAACTGATGGTGTCAGGCGAACGATCCATATGGGTCCTTGCTTATGGAGAAACGTAACTGCCATCTTTGTTGCGGTGTTTGGCCCGCTCACTCTCACAGTAAGAGCCAATGAGGTGGCACACAAACTGTGAGTGACACAGAATACCATAATAACCAGTTGTCCCAGTTATTACAGCATTTGAAACATAGTTTGGCACAGTGCATTAAAGGGGGTCACCAGCACTTATAGTATTTTAACAATGAAAATTACTGAGTGATATGGGGGTCATCAGTTATTATTCTATGATAAAAATGTTAGCAATTTTTCAAACAAGAATCAATTTTGGGGATTGGTTGCACCAGGAAAAAACATTCTAACTGTAATAATTTAGCAGCTTTCAAGTCATGGAATACAAGACTTAGAAATCTATTTTTTTCCCTGCTTACTGTTTTACTTACATTTTTTTTCACACTCACTTCAGTCTCCAGTGCTCACTCTCTCTCTGTAGCCCTAAGGCACAGGCAGGCTCCCCCACATCTCCCAGCCACCACTGCTCCTCTATGAAGTTGTGATGTATCCCCCTTTGTGGGGTAAGGGGCAGACAGGGAAAAAAAAACACACATTTCAGGTCTCATCAGGCAGCAGTGTTATGAATACACAGGGCTCTGATATACCAGGGTCCTTAGCCTCAAACACAGGGACCTTTTTCTTCTACTTCTCCAATAAGTTGTCAGTGTTCTGGGGGGGGGACAACAGAGGATATGCACTATAGCATGATACCCATGTGCCCAGTCAATGATGTACCTTCCCTGTCTGCCTCTTACTGCACTGCCACCCATATCCACCTAGGTGGCAGAATTGCAGCAGGGGTAGCAACCTCTGGGATGCTCGATCCTCCTCCACTCCACAACTGGTCCTCAACAACTCTGGAACCTGGATCGTTGATGTTGGGAGTGAGCAGTAACCCTACCACTGCACCCATGGGCCAGCCAGACTTGTTTTTTTTTCACTATTTATTTTCCCAGAATAGTCTCACTGAGATGCAATATTTGATTTTCACTGTAGTTCCACTTTTGTGTCTGGGTGAACTGAAGCACAGAGAGGCTACATGACTTGCACAAGGTTGCACAGTATGTAAATGACTCTGAGTTCACACAGTGTGTAAATGGCTCTGACAGGATTCGAACTTAGGTCTCCTTGTTCCCAAGCACATTCTCAAGCCACTAGGCAACACTTCCTTCTAACTAAAAATTAGAGGCATGAAAAAAATCTCCAAACAAAATTATGAAACAAACTGAAAAACACTGGGTAAGCATAGATTAGGAAAAGATGCTCAGGAACAAGAACATTTTCTACAGAGTATTAACACAAAATGATAAAAGTGCAAATTAGTCTTTTTTCACACTAAATATGTAAATGACTAAGAAAGGAAACAAAGTTAAAAAGCGCTGAGAAATGTCAAAACAGTTTCCTCTGAATTTCTTGCCAAACCCCTACAAAGAAATCATCAGTCATGGTGTTAGAAAATTCAAAGCTTTAACTTTGTGAAAAGCCCTTCCATCGCATAAGACAAAAGCAAATACATTTTTGTTTGATCTGCATAGAGCAGAATACTATTGCATATCATTTATTCAACAAAAATGATTCTAGAACATTCTAACTTTTTCCAATAGGGTACGTTTTTGGGAAAGGCATAGTTGCAGATTATAGCTAACTACTGAAAAAGACAATGTTTACGTGAATTGATTAACTTTATAAATAATTTCCTTATACAATTTCTCTAACAAGATCTGATCCAGAAGCAAATGATTTGATACATCTATGTTGGTCCAATAAAAGGTAACAAAAAGATCAAAGTGCCTTAGCTTTCAGACCAACAAGTCCTTCGTCAGAAGCTCAATGACAGTTATTTAGAAAATCCCAGATTTTCAACACCCAGATCATGCAGAAAAAAACAGAACAATTTCACACGGATTCAAAATACTCATTTAAAAAAATACAGAAGAAAATGTTGGAGAACTTGAATAGTTCCAGTTCACCTTCAGTTGAAAGGGCCTCAAGGTCAGATGTGCTTAGGGCATAACATGTAAGGAGTGCATTGCACATAAATTAAAATGACTAGAGATACTTTCAGAATAAGATAACAACTAGTCAAGCAGAGAGCTCCTAAACACAATTATGAGTGTCACAGTGTGTATAAGAATGCAGTAAATGAAAAACAAAATCCACCTGGATTAAAGACATATTAAAATAATAAGTTAAAAATAGGCCCCATCAAATATAATTATAGAAAGTATCTATACATGGCATACAAAGAGTAAACAGTAAAGTTTACCTAAAGTGAGCAATAGTTACACACTATATGGAAAAAAAAAATTTAGCTGGAGCCATTACCCAACTATAATCTCAAACTAGATATTACGCCCCATAAACCTTAAGGCCTATAGTGTAGTAACAGGAGTTTATACATGATAAATTGGCAGTATAAGTGCAAAACAAAAAAACTGTTTGTCAAGGACCACCAAGAAATTAAGACCATGCAGCCTGATATGTACAGATTTTAATAAATTCTCGATATCTAATATAACAACTTAATGTACTGAAAATGTCTAAGGAATATGAATAAGAAATCTTAGGAATTAAATTCTCTCCACACGCCCCCCCCCCCCAATCTCTGGGGAGAAGATAGCGAGTTTTAAGGAGATACACATACACACACACACATATCCTAATATGTACAGAGCTCAAAAATGTGACACTATATAATCATACTACTTTCTGTGCATTAACAGTCCAAGGATTCTGAATAGAACCACAATGAAATAAAACTTCCACCCTCCCCAGGGTAAGGTAACTAGAAGTAAATGTACAGTATGTATGTATGTAAGACAGGATTCCTAACATACCTTCATGTCCTCAAATCACTATAATATTAGCACAATGTAACTTGATCTGTCAAGGACCCCCATGCAAATGAGATCCTGTCCCCAATATGGTAAGAGTTCAAAAATATCACAGTATATAATCAAAGTACTGTGTGTACAGTAACACGCTAGGGAATCTGAATAAGACCCAATGGAATTAACTCCACCCCCCAGGGAAAATAAATAGTAAGAAGGAATTAATATACATTATGTGCGTGAACTAAGAGTCATAACACACTGTAACTCCATGTATCTGAATAGAAGGCCACCTCAATGTAACAGCAAGGCCAACACCCACCACACTCACATACCCCCCCCCCCGCACACACGGAGACACTGAAGTCCTATATATCTGTCCTATGAAGAAAAGGTCTGTGGATAGTAAGTCTTATAATGTGCCATAAACCCCAAATCTGTGTTCATGCCATCTTCCACGATATTGAGAAGTAAAATAAGTTTGATCTCAAAAGCCCATCTCTGTTGTGTACTTTTGAGATTTCCTTTTAAGACCATTACTTACATATCTGAGATTGAGTGGTCAGGCCGAGAGAAGTGTTGCCCAACTAGTTTTCCAGTCCAGGCCTTGAACGTTTGTATAAGATTATTAAGGACCTCATCCCATATTTAGTGAGGATGAGACCCTAAATTGTATTTTTAAGGAACTACCACTACTATCTTTTAAACAACCTCCAAACTTAGCCCACCTAATTATTAGGAGTAAACTTTCCCCAGAACAGCGTACCATGACACTACATGGTACACGCCCCTGCAATCCACGCAGCTGTAAGACTAGTAAGCTCATTTCCACTTTGGACTGTGTGGTTACATCACAAAACAGACAATTCAAGGTACATTGGAATTATACATGTGCATCACGGGATGCTGTTTATTTCATTCAATGCAGGAGATGTCCACAAACAGGTTATGTTGGAGAGACAAGCCAACCACTCCACACTAGGATGAACTCACACAGACATAATATTAATCTGAAGATGACTGGAAAACCACCTGGGGACCAATAAGCTGGCCAAGAGAAGGGTGGAGTCAGCCAGAGTCCAGGATGATTTCAGGAAGCTGGGGGGAAACCTGAAACAGACAGCATGCTCAGTCTCATTCTCAGAGGTGCTACCTGTCCAGGGCACAGGGGAACCTAGGTAGCTCCACATCTGTACCTTCAACTCCTGGTTGAAGGATTGGTGTGGAAGAAAGAGTTTTGGCTTCTTAGGGGATTGGGGACTGGGGACTGTGACCTGACCTGGACAGATGCGGGCTTATGTAAGGAGGATGACCTGCATCTGTCCGAGAAGGGGACCTTGGTCCCTGGTGAGAAGTTTAAATACTTCAGCTGTGAGCATTTAAACTGGCCAAGGGGGGAGATCCAGGAGTGTCAGGAAGCTTAGGACCCCCTTCCCATGGGAACATGCAGGAACATAAGTTGACTACAGGAAAAGCTAAAGCAGGCAGGGATGGGCAGGCAGGTGAAGAATGTATAACAAGTGAGGGAGGGGGCAAGGCACATAGGAAAGGAAACTGGGGTGGGGGGAAGATGCTGGAGAGGGAGAACAAGAGCAGAGGGAGGGCAGACTTTAAAACATGGAAGGTCATGCTAATGAATGCCTGTAGCCTAGGAAATAAGGTTCCATGCCTGGGGCATTGTTGGCAGATGCAGACCTTGACATAGCAGCAATAACAGAGACATGGTACTCTGCTAATCATGACTGGGAAGTCAATGTACCAGGCTGTACATTGTTCAGGAGGGACAGGGAGGGTAAAAAGGGTGGGGGAGTGGCCCTGTACATCAGAGATGGTATAAATGCTAGGTATAAAGGCTACAGAAGTTCAGGGAAGACAAGGGGAGGTCGAGGTAATATGGGTCACCCTGGAGCCAGAGAATGGAACAGCAACACGAACGGGGTGATCTACAGACCTCCGGCACAGAGGGAGGAAGTAGACAGGAAACTAGTGGAGAACATACACGACATGGCAGCTAAAGGCAAAATCCTGCTACTAGGGGATTTCAATATGCTGGACGTGGATTGGGCCACCCAGATGGCTGTCTTGGCCAGAAGCACATCCATCCTTGAATTCCTGCAGGGGGTTGGACTTAGGCAGTGGTGCATGAGCCAACAAGGGAAAAGTCAATTCTGAACCTGGTATGGACCAGTGGGAACACAGTCAAAGAAATACAGGTGAAAGGGCAGCTGGGGTCCAGTGACCACCACATAGTGTGGTTCAGCATGGAGACATGGACTCAATTAAGCCACACAAGGGCAAGACTATTAGATTTCAGGAGGGTAGATTTCACTGATATGGGTAGATGGAAACAAGCAGTCCTGGGGAAGGGAGAGGTAATACAGATGGTGGAAGAACAATGGGAGAAACTGAAAGGAGCCATAGTGGATATAACAAACCAATGCGTTAGGATAGTGGCCAAAGGGAAAAGAAGGAGGAAACCACTATGGTTCTCCAAAGAGGTGAGGGACAAAGTCAAGGCTAAAAGGCTGAGTTTCAAGAAATATAAGGGGAGCGAAAGGGAGGAAGATGGGGAGGTGTACCTTGAATGTCTAAGGAAAGCAGGAAAGGCTGTTAGGAGGGCGAAGGCGCAGATAGAAGAGGGTTTAGCACAGTCTGTAAACAAAGGGATAAGGCATTTTATAGGTACATCAGTGAAATAAGAAAAACCGGGGGGATGTGAGGCTGAAAGAGGAGAAGGGAGAGTGTAAGGAGGGGGATCTGGACAAGGCAGAAATACTGAACAAATACGTCTGCTCAGTAAAGGGGAGGGCATGGGGCAGCTGCAAACTAGGGGTGTTGGCTGCATAGTCGAGCAGACTTAGATAGACCCGGTGGTCTGTTTCTGCTGGCACATTCTTATGTTCTTATGTTCTTATGTAAGTATTCACTAAGGAGGGGGGGAAGGTCAAGGACCACAGTTGGGTTGCAGAGGCAATGGGGGGCGGGGGTGAACACCAGTCCATTCACAGTGGAGAGAGTTCTGGAAGAGCTCACAAAGCTGAAGGTGGATAAGGCCATGGGGCCAGACGGCATCCACCCGAGGATATTAAAGGAGCTGCAAAGGGAACTAGCAATACCTCTAGCAGCTCTGTTCAGAGTCACTCAACAAGGGTGTCGTTCCTGAGGACTGGAGGAGGGCACATATAGTCCCACTGTACAAAAGCAGCAGTAGGGAGGAGGCGGGGAACTACAGGCCAGTCAGCCTCACCTCAGTGGTGGGAAAGATCATGGAGACACAGCTAAAAGAAAGGATAGTGGCACATATGGAATCCAGTAGTGCTCAGGATCTGAGGCAACACAGATTCACAGCAGGAAGGTCATGTCAAATGAATCTAATAGTTTTTTTTTGATTGGGTGACTCGGGAACTAAATCAGGGAGGGGTGGTAGACATCGCCTACCTAGATTTCAGCAAAGGCTTCAACACCATTCCACATAGAAGGCTGAGTAACAAGATGGTTAGTCTGGGCATGGGAGACAAGGTGGTGAACTGGGTTAGTAACTGGTTAACAGACATGAGACAGAGGGTGGTGGTAAATGGGGTACAATCTGGGGAGAGGGGGGTGACCAGTGGGGTACCATAGGGATCAGTACTAGGATCAGTCCTGTTCAATGTCTTCATTAGTGACATTGCAGAAGGGCTGGAAGGAAAAGTCTGCTTGTTTGCAGACGATGCCAAGATCTGCAACAGGGTGGATACTCCAGAAGGGGTGCAGAAATTGAAGAGTGACCTGGAGAAGCTTAAAAGATGGTCAGAGATGTGGCAACTGAGGTTCAATGCAAAGAAGTGCAAAATAATGCACCTGGGTAGAGGGAACCTTGGGGAGAGCTACAAGTTGGGGGGGAGGCACTGACTGTCACCAAAGAGGAAAGGGACCTAGGGGTTATCATCTCTGATGACCTTAAGGTATCAAAGCAGTGTACAAAGGTAGCAGGGAGGGCCAGTGGCATGCTTGGGTGCATAAGCAGGGGTATCACTAGCAGGAGGTGGGAGGTGGTGATGCCATTGTATAAAACATTGGTAAGGCCTTACCTGGAGTACTGCAAGCAGTTCTGGAGACCACATCTGAACAAGGACATAGATAAGGTGGAGACTATCCAGAGAAAGGCAACTAAGATGGTGCAGGGCTTACACCATAAAACATATGAGAAGAGACTAAGGGACCTCAATATGTACTCACTGGAGGAAAGCAGACTGCTGGGGGACATGATTGAAACTTTCATGTACCTCAAGGACATAAACAAGGTGCAGACGGGGGACCTTTTCCAATGTAGAAAAAGTACTCGAACAAGGGGGCACGATAAGAAATTGGAAGGGGGTAGATTAAGAGGTAATGTGAGGAAGTTTTTCTAGACAGAAAGGGTAGTCTACACTTTGAATAGTCTGCCACAGGAGGTAGTGGGAAAAGCACAGTGGAGGGGTTTAAGCATGCTTGAGACAGGCACAAGGGAAGCCTGAGAGGGAAGGGAGTGATGAAAAGCCATTGATCACATAGGATCAGCGGCCACATACAATGTATAGGGCCTGTGGGCAGACTGGATGGGCCTAGCGGTCCTTATCTGCCGACAATTTCTATGTTTCTATGTTTTAAATTTAGCAGTTGTGGGTAACTATGGATTTCTTACCTGTTTGCCAACAACTGAGAAAAGCCCACACCCACAGGAAAATAGATCTGTTTCAGTCTCACTAGCCATCTATCATGTGTAATGCATGCCAAGTTTGGACTTGTGCTTGCAATTGTGGGACCATTTGTTAAGACAATTTGCTTGCTTTTCTAAATAACAGCTGTCCAGCAATTCGAGATGAAACACTGTAAACAGTAATCTCCATTGCCTGCATGGGAGTCAGTCCAATGTTTTGAGTTTTTTGATATTGCCCCTTAAGAATCTTTGTTACCTGCTACTGTCATAACCTATGCATTTTACTCAGAACCTATCCATAACATGGCTGGGTTAAGCTTTGTCCTAAATCCATTAAAACCCACAGTTGTCACATCCTGTACATTTTATTTCAGAATGAATCCCTAACCTTGGCAAGCTCACAACTTTCCCTGCAATACAAGGTTCACAGATTAAGTGTTTCTTTTCCCTTGGTGCTCTCAGTTCAATTGCCCCTCTACCCTACTTGTCTGTCATAGAAATCTTTAGCCTGCATTATCGCACACTGTAGTAATGCTTTCGATACTAGACTGACCTTAATTTGCTGCTATGTTAGTGTTCAAACAACCCAGCTGAATTGCCACTATTTTCTCACTCACTTTTTAGCCAGCATCATCAACAGTGTTTTGCATTTTTTTACTTACTCATTTTTAGCCAGTATTTCAACAATGCTTTGCATTTTTGCTTTCTTTCACTGATGTTACATTTTGTTTGAAGTGCTGTTGTTACTGTAGACTTGTATAGTGCAACCCCTTGAGAAAGGGTCACGATTAAGACCTGAAGCGCCGGGGAAAGTAGCCGTGGGCTTCTTTGCATTTAAGCAACTAATTTGTGCCTGACTTGTTATTGCTGCCACCAGTTTGCTGTACGTTTCATGTTTTTTTTTTTATATAGTACTATAATCTGCGTTAGCTTCTGCCTAGTTGTTACTATTTCTATTAAGCATCTTAGCTTGCTACCTTTCAGTGGTTAGCATTGTGCTCCTGTTGGTTCCAGGATGTTCTTTATTACCCTCTCCCTCCTCCCACTCCTGTTTACCCTGGCATTCCTCCTGCCTACTACCTTTCCTTCTCCAACCCCCATGCACCTCAGCCACTCTTCCCTCCTCCAGATTCCCTGCTCCGCCTCACTCCCCCGACCCCCTGGATCCTCACTCCTCTCTTCCTCCTCCCTTCATCTTGCAAATCTTAGATCCCTACTTCCCACACACACCCCTCCTCCTACTCACCCCTTCTGTTCCACCGCAGTGCCTCGTAAATGCAAATCCAACCCTGCTAAGCTCCTCATTTCTCTGTTCCTATTGTTAGCAGGTGATACAAAACCCAACCCTGGCCCTGCTCCCCCCTCCCCTTCCTGCCTTACCAAAGGCTTAAGGGTTGTCTACCTCAACATCAGGAGCCTCCTTCCCAAGACTGACCTTCTCCAGCCTCCCATGAGTAACCTCAAACCAAATATATTCATCCTCTCTGAGTCCTGGCTCTCCTGTTAGATCCCTGATAAAGTCATCCCCATCCCTAGCTATTCCCTCATCCATCAGGATCGTACCAACAGGGGTGATGGGGTGGCCATATACCTCCCCTCCTTCATTCAGTTCACTACTTTGCTGTCCATCTCCTCCCCTTCTGCCTACAAACTATTGTTTCTAAAACTCTTCCTCCCCTTCTCCCTCCCTATATTTGTGGGTGGCATATACTGATGTCCGGGCCTCTCCCCCTGCTCAATCACTGATCTCATCACCACTTTCACTACTCATTCCTCATCAGGAGAACTCCTCATCCTTGGGAATTTTAATCTTAACTGGCTCTGCCCTTCCCATTACAAATTCTGCTATGCCATCTTATCCCTTAACCTTACTCAAATGATTACTGAACCAACCCGCCTTGACCACAAATCCCTCAAGCATACCCTTCTGGACTGAGCTCTAGTATCTCACCCTCACCATATAATTGATGCTGGTATCATCCCAGATGCAAAATATCCCCTCCCAAACTCCTCCAGATCCAGTCTTTCAGGTCCTTGGACTTGTCCTCCCTTCAAGAGGAATTAGCAACAACTGACTGGTCACCTATCTCCTCTGCCACCTCCATTGATTCTGCTCTCAGCTATTTTAGGACCAAGTTCTTGTCAATCTGGGATCGGCATGGTCCCCTCAGGAAAACCAGGGTTTGAGGATCCCACCTCCACTGGGTCTCTGCTGAACTACTGGAATGTCTGCATGCTTGAGACCTTGCTTGGAAGGCTCACAAGGCCTCAGGCTCTCCAGCAGATTTCCTCAAGTAATGCACCCTCCAAAATGCCTGCACCAGGGCCATCAAGAGTGGCCAAATCTGAGTACTTTTCTGCCACTTTTCAGAACAACATCAACCACCCTTCCAAGTCCTGTAAGGTCATACTCATCCTCTTCTCCCCACCTGCCCAGTCCCCCATCCCAGTCCTTGAGGTGGGTGATTCTGCTATTTCTGATACCCTCTCTGTAGCTTCCGAATTCAATGCTTACATCACCACCTGTGCCTCCACCTTTCTCTCCTTTCTCCCACCTCCTTCCCACTCTCCAACCACCCCCCATCTACTCCCCCACCCCATCCTTCTCCTTCTCCCGACATCCTGAAAACTTTCCTAGATCTTAACCCTCAAAAGGTAAGAGGCCCAACAGGCACGATCCAAAACTCCTCTATCACACTGCCCCCTCTATTGCCCTCCCACTCACCTCCCTCCTAAACCTCTCTTTCTTCCTTGCCTCTGTCCCCGACACCTGGAAACATACCACTGTCATACCTCTCCCCAAAGGTGGTGACTGCTTCAGTTCAGGCAACCACCACCCTATTTCCTTGCTTCCAATCCTTGAAAAGCTTCAAGAGCACTTTATTCTACCTCAGCTTTCCTCAGTCCTTGACTCTTCCTCCTTTTTCACCCCTTCCCAGTCTGGCTTTTGTAAGTCCCACTCCCACCTCTACCTCCCTCCTCTGGCTTACTGATTCCATTCTCTCTAGTATGGCTCAGGGCTGTATCACATCTGCCATTTTTGTTGATTTGGCCAAAGTCTTCAACATCATAGCTCACCTGCTTCTCCTCAATAAGCTTGCTGCAGCAGGACTATCTGACCCTGCCATTAACTGGTTCCATTCCTATCTTGTGGGTAGGACTTAGTCAGTTAGAATAGGTAACCCACTATCCTCTCCACTCCACATATGTACTAGCATCCCTCAGGGTTCAACACTTGGACCATTACTTTTTTCAGACTTCTTGAATGACATCCCCACTGCCTGTACCTCTGCCGCTATACATATGTATACAGATGACATGATTCTCTTTGCCTCAGGCTCCTCCCCCACTAATGTGATGAACAGACTCCAGCTGGACTTCGACAAAGTTCATTTCTGGTTCTGGTCAAATCAGCTGCCATGCAATGCCAAGAAGATGGTCTCCATAACCGTTGGCACCAGGCAAAGACACTCCAGGCTTACTGTCCCTCCATCCTTCCACACCCTTGATAGTTTCATGATCGAGGATGTTGAATCCTTTAAGTACCTCAGGGTCTGGCTTGACCAGCACCTCGACTTTTCTGGACATGTGGATGCCATATACAAAAAACTGCACCTCAAATTAGGGGTGTTGTGTAGGAACCATGGCTGAATCCTCTTGTCAGCCTGTTGTGAAATATTCCAGAAAATGATTCCGCTAATTTTCAACTATGGCGACATAATCTACAGTACAGCCCCCCAGTCCACCCTAGCCAGGCTGGATACCCTCTACCACTCCTTCTGTTGTTTTGCTCTTGACTGGTCACCCTGCACCCATCACTGTGACCACTATGCCTACTTCTTCTTTCCCTCTCTTGAAGCCAGATGCCTCACTCATTGCTCCTCTTTTATCAGGAAATACTGCCTGGGCTTTCTTCCTTACTACCTTGTCTCTAGTCTCTCTACTCCACCCCTCCCCCATATGACCTCTGCATTTCTTTTTTCCATTCCCTTGCTCTCCCTTCTAGGTCAACCACTGCTGGCCAGGCTGCTTGATCTTATCATTTCCCTAAATTCTTTTTTTTGAAATTTAGCATCTTTATTGAGTTATATAAAACCAACAATACATGAAATAGAGACTGTGCACCATACTATGCTTGGATCAAATAATAAACAGTTGGTGAGATAACAGTCCCCTAAGGGGTGAAGAGTAACAATGAGCTCACATATTCAGAAAATCCATATCAAACCAACTCTAACTCCCCCACCCACCCTCCACCCGGAGGTAGCCAACAAAAATCAGAGAAGAGAAGGGTATTGGAAAGACAACCCCAAGTTACAGAATTAATCCAAGAGAGGCAAATTAGGCTGTGGTTGTCAGAGGCCAACATTGTATGGGGATTACTTCAGGTATAAAGCATATAATTTACCCCATTTCTGATTGAAAGAGGCCATACGATTTCGGGAGCTGGCTATTAACTTCTCGGTATTAAAACAAAGGGACATTTCTTTGAGCCATTCCGAATATGTGATGGAATCTTGATCCATCCAATGCCTAAGGACCAGTTTTTTGACTACTATAGAGATTAAAGCCATATGGTACCTACGTTCCCTCATCTCGATGTTAGAATATATCCCTAGTATACATATTTCTTTGGTGAAGAGATCCTTTAACCCCAGAAGCGGGTCTAGGTTACTTCATATTGTGTTCCATAGAGATGCCACCCTATCACAATACCAAAGGATGTGCAACAGGTTCCCCTCAGTTACTCCACACCGAGTACAGTTGGATGATTTGAGTTTACCAAATTTAGCCAATTTGATTGGTGTGTACTAGAGATTGTTTAGAATATGATACTGGGTCAGTCTGTGATTGTCCTGGGAAAGGTATCTGTATGTGTCCTTCCAGATCAGACTCCAGGGTAGAGGAGAATCTGGTATGAGAGGTGCCCAGATTTTAGAGCCTTCCAGGGTGATGGGAAACATGACGTCCAGCAGGTAGGCATAGATTCTGGCAATACCATGGGATTTAACTGCAGATTCTTGGATCCTTTCCAGGAAGGGCCTTGTTTTGGATGGTATAGGTACAGACCCAAATAGCGTAACTATTAGGTGTCTCAGTTGGAAAACCTTAAAAATTTGTTTCTCGGAAATGTTAAAGGAGGTTAGAATATCTGCAGAGGATAAGAGTGAGCCCTGAGAGTACAGTGACTCCACTAAAGAGTCCTGAATTTGTGGGAGCCACTCAGAGGTCAGCCGGATGCCCCCTATTTTGATGTTGGGATTTAATATGAGGGGCTGCGCCAGATCCTTGGTATATGGTATGTTGAAGAAACTCCAACATTGGGATAGAATTTTAATAGAGAGACCTATAACAGAATCTGGTATGACTACGGGTAATGTGGAGAAGAAGTAGCAGAAGATGTGGGGAGGTCGTAGATTAAATTGATCCAGAAGTTTAAGCTCCAATTGTAGCCATGTTGGTTGGGGTAAGTTGAGCTGGGGAGTTGATCATTTCCCTATTTTGTATAATTGGCTAGCCCAATAGTATAGTAAGAAGTTAGGGAGGCGAAGGCCCCTTTTATCCCTAGGTACATTGAGTTTGAGAAAGGCCCGTCTAGGTTGTTTTCCTTTCCAGATAAAACTGGATAGCACAGAATGTATCTGTTTAAAATACAATCTGGGGAGCCATATGTTTAATAGGTTTAGGGGGTAGAAAATCCGGGTAATCGGTCATTTTAACAAGGTTGACACTCCCATAGGGATATTGGTAAGCTTTCCACCTACCAAGGTCTCTCTGGACCTTTATCAGCAAGTCGTCCAAATTGAGTTTCCTGACCACTTCAGCCTCGTGGGCCAGATGTATGCCCAAATACTTAAGCGAAACAGGGGACCACTTCATACCAAACTGGGTGAAGCTAGCATGAAAGGTGAGAGAGTTTAACGGGAAAATAACTTATTTAGATAAGTTTAGTCTATAATTGGACACCTGACCAAATCGTTCAATAATTTGTAAGGCTTGTGCTAAAGATGATTCTGGGTTGGTAAGGTGTAATAAAATATCATCAGCAAAAACCAACAAAGTCAATGGGATTTGAGAGATAACACAACCTGTAACCTGTGTTGAGGCCTTAATGCTAATTATCAAGGGTTCTAAATACAAATTAAATAGGTAAGGGGACAAAGGGCACCCTTGTCGTGTACCAGAACACAAGGGGAATCGAGAAGAGAAGACCCCATTGCAGTAAACTTTGGCTGAGGGTGATTTGTAAATCGTTTTAATCCACTGGATAAAGGTATCAGGAAAGCCCATTCTCCTCAGAGTGGCCCACAAGAAGTCCCAGTTCACCCTATCGAAGGCCTTTTCTGCATCTAGCGCAACTAAATCCATAGGGGACTGAGAGTCTTGAGCAGTTTAAAAGATGTGGGAAAGGGTTCGCAAATGATCTGCTGTAGATCTGCCCTGAACAAAACCAACCTGTTCATGGCTCAGCAGGTGTTGCTAGATCTTCTTGATTCTAAGAGAGAGAATCTTGGATAGGATTTTGATATCATAATTTAATAGTGAGATTGGGCGGTAGCTGGCTGGGTCCAGCAACGGTTTGTCTGGCTTCGGAATTAAAATTATCATGGCCTCTAGCAGAGAGGGATCAAGGCAGTCTGAGGAAAACATATAGTCATATAATTTCAAAAGTAGAGGGCTAACTCTTTACAAAAGACTTTATAGAAATTTGGAGGAAGCCATCTGGACCTGGAGCCTTGTCCAAAGGCACCCTTTAATGCATCCTCTACCTCAGTTAAGGTGATGGGGAGGATAATATATCGCAGTGGTGTACTTGAAGGAAGGGAGCTAACCCCATCCAAAACTGCTCTATCATGGGGAGAGTGATTGAGAAGTACCTTTGCCATAAATCTCCTATAAAGGATTCAAAAATAAGGGCTATATCTCTAGACAAAGTTTTGACGGACCGTCATGGGAATTTAGTGCGGGATTAACCTTAAACTCTCCGTCTCCCTCAATCTAAGGGCTAGCAATCTTCCCGGTTTCTCCCCTTGGTCCAGATAACGAGTCTTAGTTTTGAGCGTAGCATACTCTGCTTTATCTCTTAATAAATCATTATATTCACTCCTGAGTTTAAGTAGGGTTTCCAGATCTTTTTGAGAATTGGAGAGAAGGAGGTCATTTTCAGCTATCCTGATTTGATTGGACAGTAAGATAACTTTAGCCTCTCTTGTCTTTTTCCTTCGGGAAGCTAACTTTATGAGCTCACCCCTAATAAAGCATTTAAGAGAGCATCAAAGTATATCGTCCCTGGGAACAGAACCTTGGTTAAATTCTAAAAAGGATAAGATCTTAGATTTAATATGGGAGACTGTTTGATCCTCTTTTAAGAGTTGCGTATTTAATTTCCAAGAGGTATCCCTCTGTCCCTGTGGTCCGGGGGAAACCGTGAGCCATACCAGGGAGTGGTCCGAAATAACTATTGGCTCTATGCCTACTTGATGTGTATTACTTAGAAGGGTGGAGCTGATTAGAATGTAGTCAATTCTTGACCACGTTTGGTGGACCTGGGAATAAAAGGAAACGATGTGGCTCTTAGGGTTGAGCAGATGCCAAGGGTCACATAGCCCTAGCAAATGCATGAAATCTTTGAGAGCCTGTTGAGAAGGGGACAAAGGTTTTAAAGGCCTATAGGTTTTATCCATCTCCTGGGATGGGGCTATATTCCAATTGTCCCTTAGAATAAAAAGGGAGGGCAGGAATCTACTCAGTCTATCTGCTAGGGACATGAGGAAATGGGGATCACCCCCAACTGAACCGTATATTGCACTTAGTACCACATTGCTATTATTGAGCTGACCCTTGACCAAAACAAATCTACCATCCTGGTCTATAATGCTATCCTCCACTACAAACATAATATGTTGTTTAATTAATATAGCCACCCCCCTGCTAGCGTGTAGTCCACTGGCTGTAAAAGTCTGGGAAAATCCCAGCCTACGTAGCCCCTTAGCTTCTGAGGCTGACAAGTGTGTCTCCTGCATGAAAAGTATGTCCACATTTAGTAAAGAACAGTTATGGAGAACCTGATGTCTTTTGGTAGGGTCTTTGATGCCTCTGACATTCCAGCTAGCAAACTTAATCGGCCTCATAGCCATATGGTTTGGTAACATGTGTAAAGAAACCAGAAAACAATAACCCCTCTAGTATGATCAGAAACATTTGGCACTCTCCGAACATCCCTCCCCCCCCCTCGTCCCCATAAGGAATAACGGTTAACATACAAACATTCCACAGAATCTAGAGCATTGGGTTGCAGGTAATGAACATTGAGCAGAAAAAACAGCACCCTGTATCTATTTAACCTGGACAGTGAAATACTCTGCCACCCCCCCTCCCCCAGTTAATCCCAACCTTACATTCATTTATACCTCCCCATAAACTATATACAAACGGTCCCCTTGGACCTAACAGAGCATAACCTGATCGAACAAGTATATTGAACAAGGACCATCCCCCAAGGCTAGCAGACCCAAGCTTTGTTGAAGCGGCTGTTTGACTGTAAAGAAATTGAACCATTATAAATAAGGCAAGAACAACAGCCTGAAGCAGACAAAAATAATATGGTCTCCAGGGTACTGCCGCCCACCCTCTACACCACAGGTTGCGAGGCAGGTCGCCAAGAGCTAGCTCAATCATTGTGCCCCCCCGACCCAGCCAAAACCTTAAGGCATTTTGACTTTGTGGCCTTTGTAAGAAGTCACTACAAATGGATTGGAAGGGATATCTAATGAAAAGGCCCTACCAGCACTCTCCAAACATGGAGAAACCTCATTGCAGTGGGGCTCCGTCTCACCTGGACTAAACTTGTAGGCGCACCGTTCAGGATATCGCTGATGAGCTAGCGGGACTCCTCACTGTAAACTTGAACAAGCAGTAAGTGTAACTCCTGCTGTGATATATGCTACTTCCGCAAAACAGGAAGAGACAGGGGACATAATATCTCAAGGACCAAGTGGTCCGCCAGGAACAGGAACCGGGTGAAATGGTTAGCAGGAACTTGGTTCTACCCCTCCTCCTCCCCAGAGCCAGACAGCAGACCCATGGTGGCTAAACTAGGCCATTAGGCCGCACCCGGACTCCGATCGACACCCCCAACAACCAAAAACAGAAGGAAGTACAACAGCAAAAAAACACCAGGCAGGAAAACCGCTCAACATCAACACTTGTACAAGAAAACTTATTTAAGTAGCACTCTGGGATCACAGTTCAGCCAACTTTAAACAGGTTAGGCAGCTTCAGGGTCAGATCGGCCATGGCTTGGTCTGGCTTTTCATAAGTATGCCACACGCCATCCAGCACCACCTGCAATTTCACCGGGTAACCCATCCAAAAACGTATACCCGCGGCTATCAGCTTGGTCACTATCGGATGAAAGGCTTTTCTTTTCTGTCGGGTTTCATAGGGTAAGTCCTGGGTGACTCTCAATTTGGTACTGTCCCAGTAGATTGTTTGCAGTTCCTTGACTTTGGCCAGAATGTGTTGCTTCTCAAGAAAGCTGAGCAACTTAATAATTATGGGCCTCGGAGGAGCTCCAGGTGGAGGCTTTGGTTTTAGGGAGTGATGTGCCATTTCGATGTGGTACTGTGGGTTAAAGGGTGAGGGACCCACTATCTTGTTCAGCAGCTTTTGAACGAAGGCCATAATAGCCACATCCTCTTCAGATTCTGGTAGGCCTAGGATTAGGATGTTGTTCCTCCTGCTTCGGCCTTCAAGATCTTCCATTTTCAATTGGAGTTTGGTTATTTGCTGCTTAAGATAAGTGATTTCTGGGTCAGTTTTCACTTTCCAGCTTTCCAGAGAGCAGGTTCTAGCTTCGGAATCTCCAACTCTAATGGTGAGCGAGGCAAGATCACTTCGTATGGATTTTAATTCCGTGGATATGTCTTGTAGTGTTTCCCGGAATGGGATTAATTCTTGTAAAAAGCGGTCCTCCATGAGAGGGTTGGAAGAGGATCCAGAGGGGCTGACTTTAACAACGTGCCCCACATTCTGGGTTTTCAATTTTTTAGCAGCCTTCTCCGGAGTAGTTGGCGTTGTATGTTTGGCCCCAGCAGGCTTCATCTCGGCCTCCATGGTCTCCGTGAGACCATAGTGATCCGAATTAGGATCCGAGTACAAATCTGGTACAGTTCCATTACTGATGGGTAAAGCAGGCTGGTAGATGGTTCAAATTGGTAAAACGGCCACAAAGTCGGCAAAAAAACCCAGAATTTAGCTGGTCGGTAGGCGAGAGCTATCAATTATGCTGCCTCTAGGTGCACTGCATCACGTGACCTCCCATTTCCCTAAATTCTGTAACTTTCTTCCCTTACCCATCTTCTCTGCTCCCTCCCTTCCTCCAGTCCCTATCCTCTCTTATTCTTAATTTCATCTCCCCATCCTGCAAATGTACTAGACCCCCCACTGAAATGGCACCTGATCCACCTCTGATCCCCCGCTCATATAGTCAACCCATGCTTTCCTCCTCTCCTTCCTCCACTCATTTCCACACCACAGCCACTCAGCATTCCCCTTTTCCTCTCCTATAACAGTGCACCCCGCTCTTATTTCCTCATTACTCCTTCCCTTTCATCTAGCTTTTCTTGTAACCTCTTGGTGTCCTCCCCCGTTCTTTTACACTCCTTTACTCCACCTGCTTCCTCACCTCAGTCCCTCAGTTTTCATCCTCCCTCTCCTATAACAATGCACCCCCATTTTATTTCCACCGCCCTCCTTCCCTTCCATCCTGCACCACTCACAACCTCATAGTGCCCTCCTCCCCTTTCATTTTTACTCACTGCAATGTCTTCAGTTAATCACCCTCTGCTGTACCTCCTAATAACCCTGCTTCATCCTGCTTCCCTTCTCTCAGTCTGGCAAACCTCTGCCACAGTACCGTTTCCCTCCCATTTCAATTGTAATCTGCGATGCACTTTATTTTATACAGTTTTCTTTATTGCATCCTACTGCTATTGCATGAAGTACCTGAAAACATATTGTATTCATATTTGATTGTAACACATTTTATCTGATATGTGTTCAGATCGTACTTGCTATATTGTACTTGTATATTTTTCCTTGTCCTCCTGTTTCTCCTTCCTCCAGGATGCATCTGGAAATGAGCTGCTACCCTGCTCAGTATACATTTCCTGGTGAAACTTTTGAAATAAATAAATAAGTAAGAATGGAAGGGATCGAAATTTGCCCCTGAGGGGCTTACCACATGATCCCCTTTCATTTCCCTGTTAGTCAGCTCCATCCTCGCACTCACACGGCTGGTGACATCTGTATATAAAGCATGGGTGCACGTTCCATACAAGTCTAATAGGTTATCTTTTTCAAAGCCTTTTTATACATTTCACAGTCTTTTGGTAAAACTTCAAGCCACTGCTCAACTAACATGACAATGTCATGGAGTGGGCTCTTTGTTTGGAATTATCTCTCAATCAAATGAAAGATGTGGCTACAAGGCTCCACTACTGAATTCAGAACACTCAGTAACTCACAAAATATCTTTCTCTCCATCCCTCAGTTATCAACATGCAAGCTCTATTTTGCACTTCTGCCATCTTGCACCAGTGACCAGTAGGGTGGCATATCACACTTGTACCAAAATGGAAATAAAAAAAATACAGCCATTGTTTCACATCATGGTCTTCAGTGTCATCCTGATCTTAGGTAATACTTCAATGAGTTCCTTTGTGTTCTTCTATGGCAGTCTGCTAGGTGTACCTTCAGCGATGCTAGACAAGTGCATATGATCTGCAAAATGATGCTACAAGAGTAGAAATACCAACATTGTTTTGTTTGTGTGCATTTCTACAAACCAGTGCAAATTAATGATATTAGGCAGGCAGTGCCACCCCCCTCCAATGCGTCCAGGTCAGCTGACGGACACACGTCATTCAGTCTTTCAGCTACTTGGTCAGCACTGTGGCAGGAAGGAGGTCCAGCTGAGCAGCTGGGAACTGTAGTGATTGCCTCCATAATTGATCCTGGGTCAAAGGGGGCATTATACCATAAGCAGCTGAACCCATAATGGGTTTAGGAAGAGCCAGGTTAGGAAGATTTTTTTTTTCTAAAAGAATGTGTTGGGCTGATGGGAGGATGTCCTACTGAGCTCTGGGATCTTTATCATATTTTCCCGAGGCATGGATTAGGCATTGTTGGTGCACTTACTCCAGTGTATTAGTCTGTGCTCTTTGATGGTCGGGGATGGGATGTGGGGTGTGGGGAGTGCAAGGTGGTAGGAGAGGGGAGAGAAGATTAAGAAAGAGTGTTAGACGGGGCGAGGGTTGGAGACTGGCAGCATATCTGACACTACTTTTTATGTTATATTTGCCTTATTATGGACCAAGGAGGAAGTGATTTGGGTGGGTTGTCCTTGAAAATACTCCAGACCTCCTGGGGAGAGACAGAGGGTTTTTATTACTACTTTTACAACTTTCATGTTATAAATTTTGTTTGTGTTTAGATAGTGTATTTCAAGATCTGACTGTCTTTTTAAGGATAACGCTGGTGTCCATCTCCAAAGTCAATATTTATCTGACCGGGGAGATCATGTGATGCAGAGCACCTAGCAGCAGCACTGTTCTGGAGCTCCTGCCTTCCACCTGCTACCACTGCTTCTAACCACTTTTATTGGGAGAGTTATTTTCTAAAATCTGTTTAAACAAGACCTCCTGCCTTCAGCGATAATTTTTCAACCAAATTTGCATTGCATTTGGCTTCCTTTGCTGCGATGGACACTGATATGAGGCAGGCCCTGATCAAACACAGGCCGCCTACTACCCCGGAGAAGATGCCTAAAAAACCAAGGGCTCAAGGAACGATGACTACCAAACCTGACAGAGGATCACTTCCTTCAAGAACTCATGCCATTCAGGGAAACTTTGGCTGACATCTCAACCAAGCTAAAATCCATTAGCGGCGACCTTACGACTCTCACGAGGAGAGTTGGAGACTTGCAGGCCCGCTCATCATCCCTGGAAGCATGGAGAAGAAAAATTGATCCAGAAATTGTGCAGCTTCACCAACAAATACACAAGCTGCAACTTAAAACCAAAAACCTTGAGGGGAGAAGCCGAAGAAATAATATTTTAATAATAGGATTACTGGAGGCTGAGGAAGGTATTAACAATACCTTATTTCAGAAGTTCTTGCAGAAAATTGTGGGCCCATCTCCACTTAATCCATCCTATCAAATTGAAAGGGCTCACCGATCTCTTGGACCAAGACCTCAATCAGGCGCCCCCCCAGGCCAATCATCCTAAAGTTCCTCAGCTTTGTAGAAAAACCAACACGTCCTCTCCAAGTAAAATAGCTGCAATCAATTACCTGGGGAAGTTTCAAACTCCGAATCATGCAAGATTTACTCTTTGAAACTCACCAGGAACTTTTGGCTTTCTACCCCATAGTCAGCAACCTGATCGCGGCAGGCATCCCCTTCAAGATGCTGTACCCAGTGAAACTACAAGTCTCCATAGAATGCTCCTGGGTCTCCTGCAAATCACCGGATCAAGCATTAACAGATCTTGCCATCAAGCTGCCTAATCTATTTAAAGCTGGCTGAACATTCTGTGGGTACATTTGGGTTATAACTGTTACAAGGAGTCTTTTTCTCCTAACTGTTGGTGTTACTGGCTTTAAAGTATAGATTACCTGGTTGTTGTAGTAATCCTTTTCTCCCATTTTAGCCTAGTAGAATCACTAGCTGAGGAGGGCTGAGTAGACCACGTTGGTGGTGTGTAGGCCATAATTCCTGATGCAGTGGGGTCTCAGGGCAGTCCTTGTAAAAAGGGGTAGGAACCATAATTTTACCATTGGTTTCAGGGTAACACCTTTGCGGATGGACTGCTTTTAGTCCCACCACTACTCTCTTCCCCCCTAGCATTTCCCTCACCTCATATTATCATTAGAATTTGAACAGCTAACCCCTGCAAGTCTTAGGTTATAGGACATTAAAGGAGTTAATTTATTCATTTTGTTGGTATTGAGCAGGTTATCTCGCTGGGGAAGGCTGGAGACGAAGTAAGTCTGATTACCAGGGCTATCCAGAGGCGAGTTCCATGTCACATTAATACTTTGGTCTCCCCCCAGGGCCTCTGATGTATATCCAAGCCTGGAATTGTACAGCTTCAATTCAGAGACCAACAATAAGAGAGCCAAAAGGGCGGCTGCACAATATGTCAATTAAGATTTGGATCACCGACTCGCTACTGGCTCAAATTAAGTGCATGGGATCTTACACCTATTTTATTTTACTCCCTGAGGGGGCATGGCCCGATGTGCTATTTTTTGTCCTAGTGTATATACCACACTAAGAACATGTTAAAGTGGTGGGATGTAGGTAAGGGTGGTTGGGGGTGCGGGGGGGAGCTCCTGGATGGCGCAGGCACAAGGTAGGGCTGCATAGCGTACCAGTTCAGGGGTGGAGTGGCTCTACTCTCCTGTTCCACATTGTCTTTGTGGGAATATGGTACCAAATATTGCAGTTGTCAGCTTGGAGAAACTGGGTTTCTACAGCTACCATATTTCAAATGTCCTGGTACTTTGCATGGAGAAGCTTAACCAGTTGGGAATGGCCTCCTGGGACTTTTAATTTTGTGTTAGAAATCCAATTACTAACTAAGTGGAGGACCAATGTAAATACAGTAGTTACTGGGGTATGGGGGGGAGGTGGGGTAGGTCACCAAATGACTTGTTGCCTTCTTTATCAATATGGTTTACAGATGTCAGTTTAAGATGAGGGTAATAGACAAAACACATGTATTAGTTGTTGTTACTGATATTCTTAGAGTGAGATTCCCCCTTTTGTGTTAAAATAGTCATTTTGGGAGGGGGGCTGGATTGTGCCTTATAGGGTGTGGTCATTTTCTTGTTATTTGAACTTGGTTATTACTCTTTTACGATGACAATGGCTAATAATCTACTAAAAATTGTTACGTGGAATGTTAGGGGAGTTAGAGACCCATTGAAAAGATATCAAGCTCTTAAACACTGTGTCCTACTTAATGTCGATATAGAAACCCAGCTGTTAACAAGTGAAGCAGTCTGGCTGCGATGGCAAGGCATCGCTCAACTTTTCGCAGCAGGTAAGTCATCATCGAGTCAGGGTGTGGCTATTTTAATAAAAGGGGCAATTGTCTTTCCAGGCAGAAGTGAGTATTACAGACCCAAATGGTAGATTTATTTTAGTTAAAGGGATTCTTAATAACACCAAAGTGGTTTTAGGATCTAAATATGGCCCAATGGGTGGGGACACAAGATTCTTTATGGACTTAGCCGATAACATTGCTACCCTCTTACCCTCTCCACTGATCCTGGGAGGTGACTGGAATATACCACCAACTCAGGATCTAGATAGATCTTATTTACCATTAAAACCTCCTTCCCCTTCTTAAAAAGCCTTGACTGACTTTACCGATCTGCTTGGATTATGTGATTCGTGGTGGATCCTTAACCCCTCTCATCGCCTCTTCTCTTTTTACTCCACTGTGCATCAATCATGAGCCAGACTAGACTACATACTAATTAGCCTTCCTCTCTTGGCTGGTCTTTGTCAGGCTGGAATCGAGCCTATAGTCCTTTCTGACCATGGTTGATGTTGTCCCCTGATCTGGACCTACAGAGAGATTCATCTTGGAGATTGAACACACAATTACTTAAGGAAAATGCCACTGTTTCTCATATAAAAGCACTTATTCACACCTTCATGAATTTTAGCAAAGATTCCATAAAAAGGGAAGACCTGCTATGGTGTACTCTTAAATGCTTCCTCTGAGGTGAATTCATCAAGTTAGCATCCAGAAGAAAATGACAAAGAGAAGCTAGGGCTATATCTCTCTTAAATCAAATTAGAGAGGCCAAAAACTCTTTATCTTCAACCACCTCTTCTGCTTCTTTGGAGACGCTGTTAACCTTAAGGAACAAATATGCTGATCTGTTATGGGAAAAGGCAGAATTTGCCATCCTAATGACAAAATCCAAATATGCAGAACAAGGTGAAAAAGCAGGCAGATTGCTAGCACTTCGGTTACATAAGATAGAAAGCTCCAGGCTAATCCCCTTCATACTAGCCCCAGATGGCTCCACCAAAACCTTGCCCCAGGACATTGCCCAGGTTTTTGAATCTTTCTATTGTACACTTTATGGCAAAGGCTCCTTCCCATCATCACCTCAAGCAATAGAGGCTTACGTAGAGTCTCTCGACCTTCTCTGTTTACTGTCCCACCATCAGGTCTCCCTGTCGTCCCCAATTACTCTCGCTGAAATAGAAGAGGCAATTGATGGCCTATCCCTAGATAAAGCACCAGGCCCTGATGGACTTCCCTCCAATTTCTATAAAACCTTTTCCAAAGAACTTGCCCCCCTTCTTCTTAACCTATACAGTTACATGTTTAAGGCTGACAGACTAGACCCATCATTATTGGAAGCCACAATAATTCTCCTGCTTAAACCTGATATACCCCACACAGACCCAGCAAGTTACCATCCGATATCACTTCTAAATTGTGATATCAAAATACTAACCAAGATCCTTTCACTTCGGATTAAAAAAATTTGGTCCCACTTACTGAGTGCAGAACAAGTAGGATTTGTTCAAGGTCACTCCTCTGCTGACCACCTCAGAACACTTAAGCACATCTTTCAAGCTGCTCAAACCTCTCAGATCCCTATGGCATTGATCTCCTTAGATGCTGAAAAGGCCTTTGACAGGGTAGACTGGGAAGTTCTTTGGGCTACATTAAAGAAAATGGGATTCCCCTCTTCTTTTATTCACTGGATACAAATTGTTTACACTTCACCTTTAGCCAAAATTTATTGTAACAGCATCTTCTCCTCCCGATTTTCTCTATATACCGGTACTAGACAGGGTTGTCCTCTCTCACCCTTTCTCTTCAATCTTTATCTGGAACCTCTCCTCCATCATATTAAAAGTGCCCCCCAGATTCAAGGAATCTCAGTACTTCATCAAACCCTAACTCTCTCAGTATATGCATTCTTCTTTATCTAGAACATCCGGTAACATCAGTTGAACACTCTCTGGAGGTCACAGCCCAATTTGGTCGCTTATCTAACTATAAGTTAAATCTCTCTAAAACAGAGATCTTCCCTTTGAATGGCCTCACTCATAAAACAGAGTTCAGTCACCTTGGGATGAAATGGTCACCACATTCAATTAAATAACTGGGTTTATTCCTAATCAATGATCCCACGAAATTCAAGAAGTTAAACCTTGATGATCTGGTGGTTACAATCCAACAGGATTTTCAGAGATGTGTAGCCCTTCCTTTATCTCTATGGGGTCACATAAACATCATTAAAATGAATGTTCTTCCTCAGCTCTTCTATCCCTTAAACTTGTTGAATATCTGGCTTCTGTTATCCTTTTTACAACATATACATTCTATTATCTCTAAATTAATTTGACTAGGCAAACACCCCAGACGTCTTCCCAAAGAATTAGGAGGTCTCCGCCTCCTTAATTTCCTCCTATACTACTGGGCCAGCCATTCATCTAGATCTGGAAGATGGTTTTCTGCCATTGATAGTGAACATTCCCCCATCTGGCTCCAAATAGAAGATTGACTTTTGAGAACACTCAGTCTGGACTCTTCTACCATCTTCTATTTATCAGGGTCAACACTTTCAGCTCCACTACAAAACTCGATCATCGGTACTTCCCTTAAGGTTCTCTCTCAATGCTGGATCTACTTTAAGATCTCCCTTAAATATGATTTTGCTCAATCCCTTTTCTTCAATCCTAACATAAAGATAGACGGAGCATGTCTTTCTCCCAACTGGCTTCCTCAACTATAGGGTGCCCTGGTGGAGGATCTTTTCTCCCATGACTCTCTTCATTCTTCTCCTGAAATCTTCACCAAATTCAAAATCCCTCAGAAATACATTTTCAAGATCTTCCAGTTCAGGCATCTACTAGGATCCTCTTTTGGTATTGTCCCACGCACATCTCAAGCTAGACCTATATTGGTCCAACTGCAAGAATACTCAGCCAAGCCCCATTGTGTTTCCACGATATACACCTTTCTTCTAACGCATAATTTCCCAGATCCTCTTCCAGGCTCCAAGGTCTGGAAATCCATACTACCTGATTTAGCCCCTAATTGGGTCCAAATCTGGAAGGAACTTTAAATGCCACACCCAGGACAGACTGAGACTCACCCAATATCATATTTTAAATAATATGTACTATACTCCTGTCACACTTGTCAAATTGGGTAAACTTCCTGACTCCACTTTCACCAGGTGTGGTAAGGCAGATGGGAACCTAGGCCCAGATATTCAAAAGAGTTGAGCCATGCACAATAGGGTTACGCCTGCGCAAGTCCGAATTTGCGTCATTCTGCGATATTCAGCAGGAGGCAGTTGCGCCCCCGAAATCATGCTGAGCAACAGCGCAATGATAATGAAGGCATGCGCAACCGAAGGGGGAGGAACCATGCATAAATGGTGCAGTGTGATATTCAAAGACTTGCGCAATGCGCGGTGGAGCAAGCGGAGTTCGCCATAGCGGAAATGAGCCAAAATAAAAGGAGCAAGGAAGAGGCCAAGAACGCTAGCAGAGAAGCCACATGAGGCAGAGGCAGAGGCACAGACTGGGCAAATGGCAGGAACAGGGCAGACCAGGAAAGGCCACAGTTAACAGCCAGGAACAGGGAAGGTGTGGGGAGCCCACACGCATAGAGGCCAGCACAGGCAGGTGTACCCGGTGCAGGGAGATAGCAGCCAGGACAGCGGGGAATACAGTAACAGCTGCGGGGGTGAAAGCAAGCCAGGGACATCGCCAGTGCCACCTTCCACATGGAGGCCATAATGAGGGGGGTGAGAAGGCAGGCGGCAGGGGGGCATGGCCGTGGAAGGGCACGTCGGCGGTATGCCCCCAACAGGTAGTACTGAGCCCGCACCAGCTTTGAGCTGTACACTGATACTGAGATTGTGGGCCAGTACCGCCTGAACAGGGCAATTCTGAGGCGGCTCTGTGAGCTGTGCAGTGATGTGATGCAGGCACCCACACGACGGAGCCATGCCCTGTCAGTGGAGACCAAGGTAACAGCCTGCATGTGCTTGCTCACCAGGGGCACCTTCCAGAGACCAACCGGGGACACACGGCATAACCCAGTCAGTCACATCACACCACCTCACCCATTCCTCAGTGCACTGCTGCCACATGCTGGGAGTACATCCATTTCCCCAGCACAGGAGCGGCGCCACAGCAAATATACAGGAGTTACATAGGGTAGCGCATGCCTGCATGGCTAGGGGTAATAGACTGCACCCATGTGGCCATACACACCACCTGGCCACGAGGGGCTAAGCATACATAAATTGCAGTGCCAGTGCCAGCATCAGCTGCCAGGTGTGTAAGGATGCCAGGGGGTGCATCATCAATGTCTGTGCCACGCACCCTGGAGGAGCACACGATTCTTTCATCTGGCACCATTCGGCACTGTGCCACAGATTCGAGAGTGGGGACATCCCCACTGGACACCTAGAGGGTGAGTATGCAAACCAATAAACAAATATAGGGCCTGGGGGGGCATGGCCAGAGGTGCCATGGGTAGTGGCCTACATGGCTTGGGGCAGGGCGATGCTGATCACCAAACTAATCTCCACCCTCTACACACAGGTGACAGTGGATACCCACTCCGTCCACTGAGCAGTGGCTCCTGATCCAGGTAGGCCTTGAAAAGGGCCTCGGTTTTGGCCTTAGTAAAATTCGGCCTCCTCCTCCTCCCACCACTGTTGTCCTCCTCTCCAAGAACGTGCTCGGTCATTATGTAGCCTGTAAGAATGGCAGTTGTTACCTGTGACTGTGCAGTCCCATGCATGTCCCTGAATCCACAGTCCACACTCCCAAACAGCATGCAACTCACCAATAAACTGCAGTAACTGACTATGGCCACTGCAGCACATTGTTGCACCTTTATAGCGCAATCCATGCAAATGAGGTGAGGAGCAACTTTAATTAGATACAAATTGCAGTGCTGTGCCATTGAATGGCTGATCGGATGATTTGCATATGACGGCTGAATATTGCACTGTTGTGCTTTGCGCAATTGTGTTGTACATGCTGAGCCAATGGTGCAGTTCTGTGGCATGCGTAGTACACCTCACTGTGCATGCCCGGGTAGCTGACGCAGGTGTCTGCCACACTGATGACGTGCTGTGCATGGTAGGCAATGCAGGGCATGACCACCATTGTGACAGTGGCGCTATAGCGATGGTCACTACATGGCGCTGTGGCAATGGGCCTTCATAGGCGCAATGGCACAACTGCCCGATAGTCTGCTGTGGCGCTGGCACACAGGCAGCCAATCGCTCTACATGCATTGTCATCCAATGGCGCTGTGTGTGGCCTTGCGCCAGAGACCCTCGACCCTGTGACCGACCTTTGCCCCCTTGGTGCCATGCATCAGGCATAGGTGCACCTCTATCGCGCTGTTCGCTAACAGCATGATAGGGAATGGCAACGCTCTACCGCACAGCATCTGCATGTGGGGCACCGCACTGCAGAGCACCATATTGCCTACTATAGCTATTGCAATGGTGCGGAGAAGAGCTGCTCCCTGGACAGCCATTGAGCTTGCGAATCTGGTGGCCATAGTTGAGCCACACCATGGGCCTCTCTTTGGGGAGGCCCCCCTGGATAGGGCAAGGACTCAGGTGTGGCAGGAGGTGACCACAGCCCTTGAGGAGGCAACAGGCAGGGGCTGTAGTGCTGACCAATGCAGGCACCAATATGGTGACCTGCAGAGGAGGGAGCCGGAGCTACTGGCCTGACTGAGGTCACATGCCAGGAGGAGCATTGTGCCACGTCCAGGTAGGGGTTCCGTCAACACACTTTCATCGTCCATACGAGTCACAGTGTTGTATGTGTCCAGCACATAGGGGAGGGACCGTATGAGGTTGGCCGTGGCGGTGCTCACAGGGTGTGGGGTGGGTGCGTGGGTCTGTCTGGGTGGGAGGGCACACTCCTTGGGGCAGGGGGACTTTGCTTCGGGAATGTACTGATGTTCTTCTCTCCTTTTTGTCCCCACAGGCCCGGAAGAACTGCGCCGAGTACGTGCAGAGCGGAGGGGAGTGGAAGCCACAGCCAGGCAGGACAAGGACCAACAACGGCCACCTGACCGGCCCAATGTGGGTGAGTGCCAGACATCCATGATTAATATTGCATGCTGTGTGACAAGGTGGGCAGCGGGGCATGGCCACCATTCATTGACATCACTGCCATGCACGCCACCTGTTACAGTCAACACTGTCCAGTGGCAATGCATATCTGGGTGTGCATCACTGGTGGTCCATGCATGCACCAGGTGCATGGCTGTGCCACTGCCTTTGCACCACACAGCCATGTCACTAGACGGCCACGGTGGTGCTGTGCGTGACTTGGCCAGTGGGTGTGTGCAGCGTTCTGCATGTCTGTATGCGCCTGGGTGGGCAGGTCCTGTGGACGTGATCACTGCGGCTGGTCACACACCATCACAGTGGTATGTCCCATGGCCGTATGCCATGCACAGTGGGTGGGCTGTATGGGGTTGTGCATTCACACCTGTTGAGTGTGCTCCCTTGTCCTAGGTGTGAGACATCTGAGGGAGATCAGGGACACCATGCGGGAGCTCCTGATTCTGGCCCGTGAGACGGTGGCAGTTCTGCAGAGGATTGATGAGTCGGGGGTTCTGTGAAGACACAGCCAGAGGGAGCCAGAGCCAGGACCGGCGGAGCCTCCAGTAGTCCCTTGGTCCCTGACTTCCCCTACCCCCCTGGACCCACCCTCACACCCCTCCTATCCCATCCCATTTGCCCACCTCCCTGCCCACCCCACCTTTGTGTCCTCCACTACAAACCTATATATAGTTCTTATTTATGTACATAGTTGAGTTTTCTATTTTTATAATACATTTGACTTTTATATGAATACCATGGTGGTCTCTGATTTGCAGCGGGCTATAGGTGCTCAGCTGCAGTGGTGTGCATGGCATCAGGGGTGGTGCAGTCATGGGTATGTGTGTGTGTCCGTGTGGAGATGTCTATGGTGGGGGGGGTAGATATCAGTCAGTGTCTGTGTTGTGTGTGTTGTTCCCTGTGCACTGGATGATTGTGTGCAGTGGTCCATGGCACATGCTCTGTGTCCATGGCACACCCATCGGCCCATCCATGGCCTGTGCAGCTGACACACATGCCTGTCTGTGACCTGCATGGTCTGCTGGCATGTCAGTGGTGTCATTCCCTGCAGGGCGGACACTGTACCTGTCACTTTTCTGGGTTTCCCATGTCACTGGTGTGGTGCATGCCTGGCTCAGGTGGCACTGTGGGCGGCACTGATTCATTGTTCCACCTCATGCTGTGGCTCGTGTGTGTTGCAGGATGCCCCACTGTCTGTGGCTTGTGCTCCGAGTGACTACTGGTGGTGTATTGGTCCATGGTGCCTGCGCAGGGTGGTTGGCACTCCAGTGCCATGGTGGACTGCAGGTTGTGTGTACACGGCTTACATGGGCCAACAATGGGGGCTTGGTTGCCCCACCACTGCGTCCCTGTGGTGTTGTGCCCTTGGGTTTGGGTGGGTGTCTGTCCAGATGCTATGTGGCATCTGGTGTGGTGCATGCTTCCACACACCACTGTGGGTGTCTGTGCTGGCTGTTGTGGCCAGTGGTGGGCCAGGGTGTGTCAGTAGAATACTGTGCAGAGCGCTGTACCACTGGTGGAGGTGTCAAGGACATGACCGTCTCATATAGGGTAACTCTTGTGCCAACGCATGGTCGGTCTCTCAGCAGTACCTCAGGGGACTGTGCGTGCTGGCACTGTTCTGCTGTTGTTGCATTGCCATGTGCAGCAACTGCTGATGGGTGCTCATGGTGGGGCTGGCTTGCATGGTTCTGTGGTGCACAGGGTTGCATTGACACTGTGGGGGTGGTGGCATGCATGGGGTTTCCTGCTGTGGTGGTCACTGCTCATGGGGTGGTGTCTGGGGGTCACAGTGCAGGGTGTGCTGTGCACTGGGGGGGATGGTGTGGCACAGGGTGGTCTGCCCTCCTTGTGTGCCAGTCACAGCTTGCCGGTAGGTGTGAATGGGCACCATGGCCAGGCTGTGGGTTGATTGCTTGTCTTCATGGACCAGTGGTTATTCCAGCACTCCCCTGGTTGTGATCTGCTTGGGGTGTGGGGGGACAATGCCTGTTCTGCTGTGTGTTCCTGTGCCTATCTGTGGCATGGGTGGTGGGCCCCTACCTCCCTGATTGTGCAGTTACATTACTCTGCAGCTGGGGGGGCATCCCTGGTTGTCTATGGCGCCTCTGGACTGCTCAGCTGAACATTCCTTGTTGCGCTATGGCGCATCAGATCTGCTCAGCTTCCCCTCCCTAGTTGCTCTATGGTGCAGGTGGTGCGATATTCAGTCGTTGGCTGTAGGCGCAATTTGGCCTGCTCCTTTTTTGAATATCGCGTCTCTTGTGCATGGGCGCAATAGACTTGTGCTTTCTCATGCTATTGCGCACTTTTTGAGTGCAGTTTGAATATCTGGGCCTCAGTGCATATATTCTGGCAATGTGAAAAGGTTGTCCCCATCTGGCAAACGATACAATCCAAACTGGACCCTATGTTGTGGTTAGAGGATCTTTTCACTGTTGAAATATGTATATTGGGTATGTTTTCCAATATTAGGGTTAAGAAACGTAAATTCTGCATGGCAATAATATCAACAGTGGTCCAAAAACTTGTGCTCAAGCATTGGATGGATCAATTAGTTATATCATACACTGCATACACTGAACGGCTGAATGATTTATCAGTATGTTTTAGAACTGAACACTTGACTACTAGCTCTTGTAATAGTCTGAAGTCTTTCGACAAAAAGTGGGGCAAATTATATGCTTTAAATTTACACTAGAGATAACTAATGTTTATGTATCTAACCCCCTAGGGCCGATACTATTATTGCTGTATTTCTGCTTTTACAATCTTTTAATAGGCACATCCAGGGGAGGGTTGGGGGAAGGGGAGGTGGGGGGGTAGTGAACTGTGATTAGGTTTTCATGATGTTGTTTAACCTCTTGTAATTCAACTGGTACCGTGTTTATGTTTATAAAATCAATAAATATTTTGAATTTCAAAAAAAAATATTTATCTGACCAAATTCTGAGTTCTGATCCATGGTCAGATCTCAGTTCCAAAGTCTGCACTCATTCCTTGTATCAAGTGCAGTGCAAGCCTCTTATAATGGATGCATCCATGCACAGATTTGTTCTTTATATCCAGCAACCACTTTGCCCAGAGGAGGCAAATGTGTAAGGTGTGTCTGTGTGTGAGCAGGGGCTCATAGAGTAAATGAGAATCTGTTGTAAAACATAAGAGATTACTCAAAATCTTCCCAAATAAATATGTTTCTACATTCTGTGTATTTACTTAATGCTATTTTAACTGTCAGGGAACACAGTTTTTTTAAGGAAGTTTATTGCTGAAGGTTGTAAGAAAATAGTTAATCTAGTGACTGGCTTTTGAGGTTCCAGGACGGTAAGGAGAAAGGCAGCTGTTACTGTGAGTTTTTCATTGAAATGTAAATGTTTTCTTTTAGTGCATTTAATTAACTAAATAAATTTTATGTATTGATCTATTTCGTTTTTGTTGACCAGGAAAGGAGGGCTAGGCAATTCTGCCCATTTTCAGCCATTTCCTGGGAAGGGGATACAGAAGGAAACCAATTGAAATTTAACTAGATTAACCTGTTGGCAGTATTTTTAGTGAATGAATGAAATGTCACCAAGACACCAGGGAAATTCTCTTACTCTTGCTGGGGAAGGAGGGGTACTGTTGTGCTTCTCAGCAGGATGGAGGATCTGGGTGGGGAGATAGTGATGGCAGTGGAGAGCCTCTACAACAAATAATGGTGAATCCTAGTTCATAGTCTGAGAAAAATGAAACTCTACTTTCTGGTTTGGTAGACAGCATGGATGGTGATGATATAGCAGTGCATACAATTGATTCCTCGAACAAGGAAAACGAAGGGAGAATGGAGGAAACTGCACTTAATGAGGAAGAGCCCATGGATGAAGCCAGTTGAAGCCTCACTGAGGAAATGGAAAGAAAATGACACCTCCTCCAGCTGCTTGCAGAGGAGGAGGACAGAACCACCTGGAACCATTTGAAATACATGGTGTCAGATGCCAGATGTGAGAAGTCACCTCTGTCTAGGATTACTGCACAGCAGCCAATGATGTATGGAACTGGGGCTGAGAACTCCATGGGCCCTAATTATGTGAGTCAGTGGCTCAGTTTAAGGAAATGCTACCCTGCACTCTTACTGCTGGATGCTGATCTTGAACCCTGGTCCACAAAGATGGTCCTGGAGATGGCTGGGTGGACTACGAAAGCTAACAATACAGATTGGTTGCCTGATGGGACACCATTGGTGGTAGAGATCCAAGCTGCAGGCCACTTACCTCTGTGCACTCAACCACAGGAATGCACACCTACAGGATCCCCCAAAGCCTTGTTACAGTTACACACAGAACGCCAGTCCATAAAATAAGACTGAAGCATCAGTTGCTGTTTCTAGGGATATTGCTGATGGACAGGCAGAGGAGGTAATGCAGGATCCCAAACTCAATCCACTGCACCTAGAGAAGCTTCTGCTAGAGTACCTCTTTTGGTCTCTTCACAGGAAAATGTACCTGCACTAAGTACAAGTCATTCAGTTGATTCTGGGACTGATGCTGAGGTTACTAATGAACTTATCACACAACCAGCTAATCATGATACTGGGGAACTTTCCACTCCAGTGTCCATACCATTGACAGCAGAGGTATCCAGAAACAGTGATCCCGTGATGGCAGGGGAAGACATGGAATAAGCATCTGAACAACCTGACCAAGAGGCGGCAGATATATAGAGTTCTGTATCAGCCACTGACACAGAGGTCTCAGGGCTATCCAGGTCTACTGCTATAGGTATTTCTTAGTGGTTTTCTCAGGGGCATTGGGGGCAGCTGGTATGTGAAACAGGACCAAGCCAAGGGTTATATCTAGCTGCACTGGTCTCCCTCAGGAATGAACAGGTCAGGGGGCAATAGGCATGGATCTAGTGTCAGGGTCAGGGGAACATGGGCTGAGGTCTTCCACAATGTTGCTTGCCCTGCCACCAGGGATCAGGTCCAGTCAATCCCATCTGCAGGTCATGACAAGACCTAGGTCACGACCCCCCCCAAAGAATGGCTGATTTATTCTGCAACAAAAAGGAACCTGCTCAAAGGTATAATGCAGTGTGTCTAAAGTATAGAGACAACCTTGAAGATGCTCCAGACAGGGTGCATATTGCAAGAACACTGTTAAATTACTCTATGACTTCTTATTATACATTGTAGTGAAAAAGAAATAATGTGACCTAATGACCCCCAGAATACCATCCCAGTGCTCTAATCACTGAGCGATAGGCTCACATGGTTGGATCTGACTCTTCCTGGACACACTTCCTTTCTCTGGTATTGCAAATCCTGTAACTAGGAATAATCAAGAATGACAAGTAAATGTTTTTGGTGCAGCATTAGCCACTGCTAACTAATTTAGATTACAGATTGCAGTGAGAAAGAAATTATGTGACCTTCTGTGAATTCAGTGGTTAGAGCACTAGGTCAGTATTCCAGGGACCTGAGACCAATTTCCAGTAGGTCACGTTAGTTTTTTTGTGTACTGACACTTGCTGCCCAATCAAATCCCAAGTCTGTAATAGTGATGTGGTCGAAACTGTTTGTATTGTCTGTCAGTGCTGTACAAACTTTTTTTTGTTCAATAAAAACTATTAACTGTAGAAAGGGACACTGCACCTAGGAGAGGTGGTCTCACCATGTCCTTCTACAAGACATTTTCAGACCTTCTGACAGGAGATCTCACTCTTATTTTCCAGTGGTGCCTCATTAATGGATCCCTATCTACACCCATGTCCCAAGCTGTTATGTTTTTTGGACTACTGATGATATTAATAATTGAAGATTGATTAGTCTTCTTAATAGTGTTAGTAGAACTGTGGTTAAAATTTTGTGTACCAGGTTGACTGAGGCAGCAGTGCTTCTGTTAAGTCAGCATCAGGCTTGCACAGCACCTAATAGGAAAATCCATGATGATGCTTTATTGCCACATAGAATGTTTGAAGCAGGCAAACAACAAGACTTAGTGGGAATCATTATGAGCATAAGCCAAGAAAAAGCCTTTGACACAGTTTTCCAATTCCCATAGCTATTTTTTCAATTTTTTTGCCACTTTGATATTCTGTATTCTTTTGCTGATTGGATAACTTTACTTTATAAAACAGCTATTCAAACTTACATCAATGGGTACTTAAGTAACTAGATTTCTTTTTGCCGAGGGGTAGGGCAGGGATCCCCACTGAGTCCTGTATTGTATGTCTTCCACTTGGAGCTGGTGTTATGGAAAATAGAATCTGATTCTCTTATTTAAGGGTTATCTCTGCCCATTCAGATCACTCCTGTGTCCATCCTGGCATACGCATATGATGTGTATGCCCATCTGTGCAAGGTGAGGCTTCTGGGATTAAAGCACTGAATATTTCTTATGCCTTTGCATCAGCCCAGGCTCTAGAATAAACAAAAATAAAAGTAGTTGTTACTACTGTAATCTTAGTGCTTCCCATATTTTTCAGTTGTGTGGTATTCCCATATCCCAATCTCCCATTAAAATCCTGGCTATAACTTTTGGCTCTCAAAATCCAGCTCTGGATAACTGGTCTGCTTTGATTTCACAATGTAGAATTAAGGCTGAGAGATGGGAGAGTAGCCAAAGGTGAAAACTTAAAAGATTATACATCATCAAAACTTTCCTATAACCTGTTTCTTTGATCCTCTGCTATGTCTCTACCCCACTGAGCAGGAAACCTCTTGATGTATCCACTTCATTCAGATCTTTTGGGTGAGTTGCTACAACACATAAGATGGGACATGACCTAGTTGCCAGTTTCCAAAGGAGGCCTCAGCATGGTGCATCCTATAATTTTTTTTTTACAGCATCTTTCTTCATACCAATGTCGCCCCATCTCTTTCCTCAGTTGATAAATTATGGGTGCCCTGGTTCTGAAGCCAACTATCACTGTGAGTACCCTTATTACAGGCTAAAACGTTGGTATTATGGCAGTCTCAGCTCCCTTACACCCCTCTATACCTTAAGGATACAGTTCAGAAAATGTTTTAATAGAATATGACTAAGTCAATACTATGGCATGAGCCCAGAAAAGACCTCTACCACCAGATCCTGTAGTTGGCTGCCTCTTTGGACCCCAGTTTGCAATCTGTGCATAACTTCAGGTGGCAGAGCCTTATGAGCAACGTATTTATCCCCGTATCCCAATACAGATGTGGGTTATGGTTTGGCTTGGTTGCCACAGGCATCTCAGTGTAAGGGGCACTAACAAACAGAAAGCTCTGGGAGAATGGTGGTGCTCTGGAAACATCTGTTCACTACAAATGGAAACAATCTCACACTGATATTGAGAATGCTTCTTCAGGGGAAGGGGAGCTTGTTTAAACAGGAAAGGCACACGAAGCCAACGCTTGTTACCAGATATGACGTGGGAGCACACGGAAGTTAATGCTCAGGGTGACACACAGTACGCAAGTGAGGGCTGCTGGGATTCAAACCCAGGTCTCCAGGTTTGTAGCTCAGTACCCTTAACCACTACATTATACTGCCTCCTTATTTAGTCCTTTTTGGGGTCTGGTTGCTGAGAGGTGGATGGAACTCCTTGTTTTTTCAGCCAATACCTATCAGTTTCTTGTTCTAGGCCTCTTTCCTCTGTGATAGAGGCATTACCACTTGAGCATATTAAGGGTACTTTTTGCCTGCATCAAATACCACATCTGGCAAGTTTGGTGTCAGTTTGTACTGTAACAGCTATCAACTCCCAGAGGGGGTTTGTTTTCTACAACAACTAAAGCTATACAGCCATGTTGTACTAATAAGCTTGAAACATTTGTATGAGGAAAGTTTTGGAGTCTTTCGGGTTTTATTACCCACAAATCTGGTTCATCTGTGGTATATGGGACAGGCATGGCTTTCTTACAGTTGTGTTTTGTTTTGTATTTTAAGTCCTCTCCTTATGGTTTCCTGGTTTCTTATTTGTTTGATTTTTTTGTTACTTCTTATTTTCTTTCCTATTTTGTTGATTGAGAGGTGATATGTTGCTTTTTCTGTACTTTTCTTTTATTCTTTGTTAACTAGATAAGGCCCACTAAGCACAGTGCCTGCTTACAGGGGCAGCCCAGGAGCTTTGGGGTGGTTAAGTGACTTGTTCAGAGTCACACAGTATGCAAATGGGGGTTGTGAGAATCAAACCCAGGTCTGTTGGATGTACTAAGCCCATTCACAGCCTGTTACTCTAACCTCTAGGCTATACTGCCTTTAGGCTATACTGACATAAATGCTTTTGTCTTTTTGAGAAGTGCCATATGATTATTACTGTCTGCCTGAATAACCACCAGAACAGGCAGATGGGACCTCAGTGTAACTCCTAATCTGAAAGACAGCAGTGGCACCTCAGGAGTGCAGCAGTCCTCTAATGCTGCATCACAGTGTCAATATTGGGATTTAACCCTAAGTCACTGGTGTGAGGTTAGAACCCAGAACCCACACCTTTCTGTTTTACTGGATGTGAGCATGCAATCTGCTGATTCGCTGACACGATTAACACAGTTTGTGAAGAATCATTTCCTAAGAAAGTTAAATTTCTGTTACTCCTCCGACTCAGTTCAACTCTTGACAACTCTCCCTATCAGCTCTAAATTCTAATCTCCTCAAAAGCTCTAAAATCACCATTACAATATTAGTGTCTGTAAAAAGTAAAGCTCCATCCTCCAGTACCTCCCCCCCGATGTCTAGGGGTATTCTTGATGGTACTTTAGGGGGAGGGGGCACTTTCAGCCAAAAACACAGTTCCAGAACTTAAACTCGTTATCTGTGTTCCTATGAGAGGTCTTCGAAGGGTGCAGGCAGTTCTTAGCAATGGGGTAACAGCAGCTGTGGGGGCTGTTTAGTCAGATCAATCAAAAAGTGCAATAATGAAGTCCATTGTTCACTCAGGAAAAAGTATTTAATTGTGCTAATTTGACCAAGTCACTCCATGAACCATGGGGTGCAAATTAAATGGTGGGTAACATTCTGGGCACAGAGCCCAATACAGTCAGCAGCAAAACTTTCATTTCCCAAAAACTTTTCTCTACAGTGCTTCCCTCAGAGTCGGAAGGCTCTGCGAATCTTGACAGCAGTACTCACAGGGGCTGAAATAGGCCATGAAAGATTGTTTCCTCCCAACTCTCTCCTGCACAGACTTTACTCACTTCACATTCTTACTTTACCAGCCAGTCTTTTGGTCACAGCAAACCAGCTCCAGACTTAAAAGTAACTGCTCACAGGTGGTACACTCCCTGCACCGGTGGTTCAAATCTGGAGCTCTCCAACTTGGATGGTCTGTCCTACAAATAAAGACCCAACAAGAAATGGCCAAGTCCCCCCTTGCCAAAGCCAGCGCAAAGCTCAAAGCATCCCAGGGCAACATAGCACACCCACAGGGCCCTGGTGAACCCAGAGACCCAGAGCACTTTCCCTTCCTCGGCTGCATGAGTTACAGGACCCACTCCAAGCCAGACCACAGTGCCACCGGAAGGGGAGACAGATTACCACTACAGACCTCCCTACAGTATGGGCTGCCACCACTACATTGTACCAATGGCCTAGCACACTGGGACTCCACTTGCTTTCACCCACTGATAAGGATTCCAAGACCCACTTTTACTGCCCTTCCCCAGTGCCGGAGATCAGGAGGTGGGCCACCAGTTTGACTTCCTGTGCTCCGGCTCCCCAGAAGGTGCAAGCAGTCCCCTTCCCAAGCGCCATCTTCCCCAGATGGACTCCTGTACCGCTACATTTACTACCAGTCTTTGAGGGCGGTGGACCAGGGTGGAAATTGACCCACTCAGTCCCAAACCTTGGCCCTCATGGCTGATCACTCAAATGGGCCTCCTCCTCTCTCTTCCTCTCTTCTTAACCTCCTCAAGCCAAAAAACTCCCCTTTTAAACTTTCTAGGCTGAGCACCCCCCCCCACCATCAGGCAAGGCCTCATCTCCAGACACTGCGGTTGCACAAATTAACTAGTAGGCTCTGAAGATGGTACATGGACTGTACCAGAAGCCCTATGAGAAAAGACTTAAGGATCTTAATATCTATTCACTGGAGGAAAGAAGGGAGAGGGGAGATATGATAGAGACTTTCAAGTACCTTGGGGGAATAAAGAAGATACAGGCAGAAAGCATATTTCAGAGAAAACTCAGCACAAGAACAAGGCAGCATGATATGAGGTTGTAGAGTGGAAGACTCGGAGGGAATGTTAGGAAGTAATTTTTCACTGAAAGTGTGGTGGAGCTGTGGAACAGTCTTCCAGCAGAAGTGGTGGGGGTGAAAACAATATGGGGGTTCAAGAGTGCATGGGATAGACATAAGGGTACCTTGGAGATGTGCAGAGCAGGAGAGCAGCAGATCAGATAGGATCTGGGGCTGCAGCAGTGATTAGGGAAATGGTCAGACTAGATGGGCTGTATGGTCCTTATCTGCCAACAGATTCTATGTTTCTCTCAAAGGGGGCTTGCACTTCCCTCCACACAAAACATTCACCTCTTGGTGAATGCTGCCAGCTGCCCCCCAACCTTCCAGAGGAGAGATATGAGCACCTCCCCCGAATGCCAGGAATGCACTATGATGGTGGAACCCATGCTTCCCTTAACCCAGGGCACTACTACTACCACTAAACACATGACTAACACATCCACACTATCCCTATGGGGCCACTGGTGACCCATCTGCTGGTTCCCTTGGACGGATTGGCAGGTACTGCAGTGGTGGCATCCTACCCCCCACTATCACACTCTCATGATGAAAAAACTTGGTTGCTGCTGCCAGGCAGAGCTAAAGCATACCCCCCCCCCCACCAGCTAACACTGCAGTAGTACTAAACATTTAATTAAACACATAAACAGCACCCCAAAATCAGAGGGTGCTACACGGATATTTGAACACTAAGAACAAACATTGCAACTTTAAATGTTTGAACTCACTGTAACCATTTCAACATTTTTAATATCAAAATATCAGTTAATCACTCACACACTTGCAGCTCCCACCCACGCACACATGTACACAGGCACCAGTGCAAACTCACACATACTCTCTCACACTACTTAACACACCACACACACAGCATTAAGGCATGACTAGCAGTCCCAGAGGGGCATATTCCAGTCCAGACACCTCCTGTTTGATGTACTGTTTTTTTTTTTTTTTACAAGGCACACACATTTAAACTAACTTACTGGGGAGTCAACCCATTAAAACTTGTAAATATTTTAAACAGCAAATAACAATAAAAGGGTCTGAGCTCACCCAGTATCTAGTGGTGGGGTAATTTTTTCAGTCCTGCCATTTCCACCCAGTGCAAGGCCCGCATCGGGGAGGGGTTCAGTCCAGACAGTCCAGACATAGCTCTTCTATGGTGGCAGTCTATAAGGGGTAGGAAACATCACTATTTCTGGGGCTCTGAGACATAATACAGGTTAGGATTGAGCTTTGTGACTTCTTCACCAAAGGACTCTTCACAGATGATGTAATGTTTTGTCTGCTATCCCTCTCCATCTTGGACTATAGCAAAAGGCCTTGAAAAGTGTCAAACCCATCCACACCGTGGAGGTGCACATCTGCTTGGCCTTCCGGATGGCTTTCTGCTGGTGTCCTCCTGGGCACTCCCTCTGCTTCACTGGTTTACTTTATCCAGAGCTCCTTGGAAATCCTAGTCATCCCTCCTTTCCTCAATGATATCCCAGATACACTCACTCAGGTATGGATAGTTCTCCCCTAGGTACTCTTTCTTAATCCTACTCCACCTCCTCACCCAGTGTTATGCCTCTGATCACTTTGGTATACTCCTCACACTGGTTCTGGCTGCAGTACTCTTTATCAACCAATTCCCTGAGGTGTACTGGGAGTAGTGGGGGTTAGATGGGTGGAGGGTGTCCATGTCCTTTCTCCTCTTCTGGCAGACCTGGTGCAGCCTGGGGATGGTATCTGGGTACTATAGGCTGGGAAAGTGATAAGGCCTTGGAATATCTCACTTTCAAAGAGGATCACCAAACGTAAAGGACCTGGGGAGGACACCAGGAGCAGGGGATACAGCATCCATCCTCTCCACATCTTCCATTCTCCTGGAATCTCCCTCCAAGGTAACCTCTTCCATCCGCACATCAGGCTTCTCGACTCCTGCAGTACTGGAGGGAGGTCCTGGGGTGATTTTCTTGGCACCTGCCACCATGGGGAGTGTATTATTGGCAGGGGGATCACTAGGCTTTGGCTTTCCTGCCACCCTACAGCATCTCCCTCTGCCACAGCGAGGGTCAAGCACTGGTGGAGGAGAAGGGCTGGGCAGATGGCTAGGACCCTTCCTCCCAGAAACAACCTCACTTGCTGCAGATTCCACCTCCTCCCAGTTTTCAAGGCTGGATGTGTCTGTGCTCACCAAAGCTGAGGTGGTGGTCCAACTCCAAGAAGGTGATGGGGAGGTGCAGGCTGGGCTGGAGTAGGAACTCCACTTCTGGCACAAGTCAAACATACTGACAAGACCTTCACATGGCTCTCCGCACATTTGGCAGACCACACACTTCTTCTGCATGCTGCCCTGTTGCACTACCTCCCACAACCACGACAGAAGCGATGTGGGAAAAAGCACCGTCTTGTTCCCATCACTAGAAGCTTCCACCATCACCTCTTTGTTCCTTTTCATGGTGGCTACTCATTTGTAGAGAGTCGTCTCAGCTAGCAGATTTTCCTCAGACTCAAAACCACCTGTGGCAAAGTTAACTCTGTCTCCAACCACAAAACGGCACTCCCATTCCTCGTGCTGCAACCTCTGCCCCCAGCCCTGCCAACTTCCAGCCAATGGCATAATGCTCCCAAAGTTCTGCATACATTAGCTGTATGCTAAACAGATCATGCAGGCAAAATGGCCCTTTACTAGTGGCGTGAAAATTCACAAGTAAAAGATGGCGTCTAGCAGCAGCAAAATCTCCCGTGCAGCTGTACTCCAAATGGACAGTCCAGGCAAAGTTCTTGCACCCCCAAATGATCATTAAAAATCTCGACGAGCTCCAACGTTGTCTGGGGTATTCCTGATGGTACTTCAGGGGGAGGGGGACACTGGCAGCCAGAAACACAGTTCTAGAAATTAAATTCATTACCTGGGTTCCGACGAGAGGCCTTCGGGATGTGCAGGCAATTCTGAGCAATGGGGTAACAGCAGCCGCAGGGGCAAGCTTAGTTAATTGAATGAAACAGTGCAGTAATGAAGTCCATTGTTCACTGAGAAGTAAAAGAAGAAAAAAAAAATTTAATTGTGCTAATTTGATCGTCACTCCATGAACCGTGGGATGCAAATCAAATGGTGGGTAATATTCTGGGCATAGAGCCCAATACAGTCTGCAGCAAAACTTTCATTTCCCAAAAACTTTTCTCTACCGTGCTTCCCTAAGAGCTGGAAGGGCTCTGTGAATCCTGGCAGCAGCACTGACAGGGACTGAAACAGGCCATGAAAGACTGTTTCCTCACAACTCTCTCCTGCACAGACTTTACTCATTTCACATTCTCACTTTATCAGCCAGCCTTTGGTCACTGCAAACTCAGCTACGGACTTAAAAGTAGCTGCTCACAAGCGGTACACTCCTTGTGCCAGTGGTTCAAATCTGAAGCTCTCCAACTTGAATGGTCTGTCCTACAAATGAAGAGCCAGCAAGAACTGGCCAAGTGCCACCTTGCCAAAGCCAGTGCAAAGCTCCAAGCATCCCAGGGCAACAACACCCGCAGGGCCCTGCCAATCCTTGCGACCCAGAGCACTTTTCCTTCTTCGGCTGCATGAGTTACTGGACCCACTCCTGGTCAGATCGCAGTGCCTCCAGAAAGGGAGACAGGTTGCCACCACTGACCTCCCTACAGTATGTGCTGCCCCCACTGCACTGCCTCAATGGCCTGGTACACTGGGACTCCACTTGCTCTAGCCCACTGATGAGGATACCAGGACCCACCTGCACTGCCCCACCCCAGTACCAGAGATCAGGAGGTGGGCTACTACTTTGGCTTCCCAGGCTCCAGCTCCCCCAGATGGCACAGGGTTCCCCTTCCCAAGCTCCAGCTTCCCTAGATGGACTCCTACACTACTACATTCAGTAATGGTTTTTGCAGGCAGTTGGCTGGGGTGGCAAGCAGCCCACCCCAGCCCCGAACCTCAGCCCTCATGGACAATCAGTCAAACAGACCTCTCTTTTCCTCTCTCTGGAACCTCCTTGTGCCAAAAAAAAAATCCCCTTTTAAACCCTCTGGGCTGAGGCCCCACCCACCAGCGGACAGTGCCCCAGCTCCAGACACCGGAGCTACACTAATTAACTAGTAAGCTCCCAAAGGGGGCTTATACTACTAAATCAGTTTTTGTTCCTGCTTTCACCCTGATTAGAAACATACTTATGCTTCACATTTTTCACACACACAGGTTAAGATACAAATTCATATCCTTGGTTGCTTTTTGGAATTAAATCAAATCTGAAGTAATGTCTTATAGAAAGGCATGCTGCACTCAGAACACTTTCATATGATATGGATTTTTTCAATTTTCAATTTCAACTTTATTTTTAAAAGGCGCTTTTCTTAAATCAAAGCGCCTGTACAGATAAACATGACAATAAATATAATAAATCCAATCAACAGAAATCCTTAAAAGCTATATTAAAAAGGTGGGTCTTCAACTCCCTTTTAAAACTAAAGACGGTCGGGCAGTCTCGCACCTGACGAGGTAGAGAGTTCCACAGGGTAGGTGCCATAAAACTAAATGATCTATGATGATAGATAAGAGCTTTACTTATTATTTAAATAAATATTACAAATACTGAATTTTCCTATCTAAGATCATGGAAAACAATCAGAATAAATAATTTTTTTGTACAATGCTGCAGGCTGCTTCTCTGATCCAGAATAAAAAATCAAGTAGCTATGACAGCAGCAGGCAATTATCATAAACAGACCCATTTTAGGTGTGATATTAAAGCAACAGTGTAATTAATGGAGCATACTGGGATCAAAGTTAGAGCTGTGCAAAGTTTTTTTTTTTTTTTCAATTGTTTAACCAGGTGAGACACACTAAGCTGAAAGCTTGTTTACAGGTGCAAACTGGGAGCACAGAGAAGTTAAGTGACTTGCTCAAGGTCACACAGCTTGCAAGTGGGGGCTGTGGAATTCAAACACAGGTCTCCAGATTTGCAGCTCAGAGCCTTAAACCACTGCACTATACTGCCTCCCTAAAAGTTGCCATGAGTCGCTATGCAAAGCAAATCTAGAAAATATAGGTCATACTTCAAGTTTATGTACTTTACTATGCTTGTTGATACTACTTCAAAGCAGTGAAGGCATATGGCAAAGGGGTGTTTTGTTCCACTAGCCAGAAAGAGGGACATGGGAGGAGATTATACTTTTTTGGGGTTGGGACTTTGTGGTGAGAGGAATGCTAGTGATTGATTTCTCACTTCAGTCATTTGCTAGGCTGCCCCTCCCAGTAGAAGCATAGTACCTGACACAGCAGACCAAATGTGAGAGACACGTCAATTCACTCCTGTCAATTTGCTCCCCAGACAGTTCATTCTGGGAACAATTGCTTCCTGTGGCATTTCATTCATGCGACAGCTGCTTCCCCTGACAAATTCATTATATCTGACTTGCAATGTAAGTAAATCAGAGTGTATTACCTGTTATGAAACAAAAGTATTTTCATAAAATAATGGTGAGAAGTCAAATATAACAGATATAATGTCTATCTATATATTGTGGAGCAAGTTGTCAGGCAACAAATTTGTCAGGGAACCAGTTGTCATGGGAACAAACTGTCAGGGGAGCAAATGGAATTGGCTAGAGTGAATTTTCCAGGAGTGAGTTGACAGGAGTGGATTGACACGTAGCCTAAATGTGATGCCTAATACCAGAAGGCAAAGTATGTTGCCCACATTATTACAAAAATTCTAAAAGCTCTAATCATATAGTGATCTCTCCCCTTTCATTGGCATGTGTTGAATGTGGACATAAAATTGGCAAAGGTGTTAGGACTAGGACTCTACTCTAGGGCATGGGCTCCAAATATTTTGCCCTGGGCCCTGAACCTTTTCGTGCAGTGCATTGCTTAGTTTTCTGTGTTAAAACTGTAATATTTCCCTGCAGGCTGCTGCTTCATCTCAGATCCCCAGCTCAGTAGCGAGAGTGGAGGCTGGACTATATATGCCACCTCCAGCCACAAACATAAACAACAGCAGCATCTGCTTTGTCACCACTACTCGCCTCAAGTCAGGGTCAGCTACTGCATCACAACGTGATGCATAGTTCAGAACAGATGCTCACAGAGTTAGTCATGCATGATCTCCATGTTTGTGTATGTTGGTGCCCTGATTATTGAATTGCTGCTAGTGCTTGCTTCCATCAGTGCTAAGAGACAGAGGTTCGCTGTTGCTACTTTTGTTGCCTTGCCACTGTGTTATTCAGGCAAGCTCTACTTGGGTGAACTCCAATCACCACCTCTTTCCAACAGCAACAGCAAGCAGCTCTGCATGAGAGCTGAGAGAGTCCCTTCTAAAGAAAGGCTTTATAGCCACCAGCCCCAGCCAGCCACATCCATTTCCAGGCCAGGTCAGGGAAGGATGGGACCATCATGGATATGAGGTAGGTGAGTGGAGGAAGGAGTGAGTAGGAGTGGAGGGAATGGAGCCAGCTGAGGAGATGAATGGACTAATTCCTTTCTCCCTATCTCTGCAACAGTGCTGCTGCCTGCTGTGTGAGTGTCTACCTCCAGGCTAGAAATGCTAAAATGATTATTAATCAGTTAGCAACAGGAAATCTGTGGTGCTACTGTGCAAAAAAGGCTCTGACACTTGTGCTGTATTGTGTGTGTGTGTGTGGGGGGGGGTAGGTAACTCTGCAGTTGGGATGAAGAGGGGAAAGAGCAGATCGTGAGAGCTGGTTATTGTAAGTGTAATATGACTGTTATTTCCTGCAGCCTGCTGCTATGTTTCAGTCACTCTCATCAACTGGTGATACCTGGCTCCCATAAAGCTCTATCCCCACATCACACACGTGCAATAGGTAGTTTGTGGTTAATGTTGCTAAATAATCCACATGTAACCCCTAGATGGCGCTATCCCAGGGGCTACTACCCCTGCCTGATTTGCCACTAACAGGTTGAGGGGCCTGGATCCAATGGCGGGTGCCTCCACCCAGAGGTCAGGGTTTGCAATAGTTAAACTAACTTGGTCACAGCCTCTGGGACACTGCAACCCCCTTTTCTTCCCACTAGTGGCCCACACAATATATCAGAATTACCTTCACAGTATACACTTACCCCCAGGATTGGTTCCTGCACTGGGACCTCCTGTAAATGAGATACAGTGCAACAATCACAGCACAGTACTTTAACACAGACAAATACCTCAGGCAGTATAACTTTGTGAAACAAGCAGCTCTGATTTATTTAGGGGGATATAACAAGGACAGGGGAAATCAGGTTAATTAGCTTATCACTCTAATAATCTACCTATGGCTCTGTGCACAGGCCTATCACTATCAGTTACTGTCCTAGGTTCCCAAGCCCTAGTGGCTAGTCCAAACTTCTGGCAGCTAGTAGGGGCCCTTTCACACAGAGAAAAGGAAAATTAAACAGTCAGCAGTACAGTAATTCCACTTGGATTTAATGTAGTAACCAACAGGGAGCGAATCTCGAATTAGTACTCACGACTCCAAATAAGATAGGGTCCTCAACATCAGCAGGGCTACTCCTGAGCTCAAAGAGACTCTTCACACATTTATATGGTAAAAAAAGAGTACTATACCAGGCAGGCTGCTTCTCTATCCGATCGCAATTACTGCACAATACCCGGAGAACACACAGCAGATTCAGTTCCTGACAGACCCGAGTGCAATTCAATAATTTCTCCAGTCTTCTACAGGGTGAGCCTGGTTTCTACTCTTCAGAGATCCTTTGATTCTTTCTACAGGACGGATTCAGTCCTAACAAGCAGTTACACAAGCTGCAGACCTGAACTCTGGGCCTTATACACGTTTTTTGACTAAAACTGCACACTGAAAAGCACAGGGCTCCTTCCTTCTTCACTGCCAAAGCTCAACTGAAACTCCAACTGACAAAACGGGCACTTCCTTTGAGTTCCTCCCAGTTCTTGACTGGATTGGCTGTCACTCACAATAGACTGCTGCTGTTGGTCCAAAAGGCACTGAAGTCTAAACTACATCTCCCAGAGTCACTGCCCATACAATCCTCTTGTGGCTGGCTCAGATTATGAGTCCAAGTTCTGATTCGTCCAAGGCACCATTTTAGAGCTAGCTTACCCCACACTGATTGGTCCAGTTCAGCAGTTCAAAACTAGAATGGGAACTAGCAGACACAGTTCTGACTGCAAAGAAAGCAGGTTAGACAAACTGTAATTTCATTATTACTCTAAATAATTTCTGGCAAACAGTTACATCTTTCAGATAGGTTCCTTTGCACTCTAGTGACTGCAAAAATGAAGTGAATTGGCAGCAGCTTGAGTGGTACTCAATCAAAGAAACACACAGTCCCCCACAAACTAATTGTGTCTGCAAGCAGACAGCTCTTAAAGAGACAGTACCAGAGGTTCTAAAAACACTCATTGATAAATGGCTTAAACGCCAAACACCATTCAGG